>CM020509.1:8300000-8900000 GCA_009823395.1 Thamnaconus septentrionalis
TTGTAAGCATCTGTCCATCTGAGGTGATTCACAAACTCCTTTGTTTAGTAAATACCTTGGAAGTTGCCCAAAACTTCAGCTTGATCAGCCAGATCAATCACCATTAGTTTCCCTACCATTAGGCATTACACAAATTACACTTCAAACTAACTTTGAGTTGCGTTCAATTAGGCTGCAGGACCAACGTGTTTCACAAAATCAGTACACAGCGCTTGTAGCTAATTGATTCTATGCAAAGTAGCCGCGTCATGGTAGAATGCCTCCCCAAAATACTTGTATAATTTGAACGAACGCTTTGAAAAAGATAGTATGAAGCACGAAATGGGTAATAGGAAATGTTCTTCATGGGCAATACAGGTGCCTTGAATGCGCATAAATCCACTGAAAAGTAGCCAATTCCATTTGTTTAGTGTCTCACAATTAGTTGTTGAGTTGGTGAGTTTTGGAAAAACAAATGTCACATCCTGCACTCTTCCAATTTCCTACACATAGACCAAGGCAGCCTTTGAAGGTCATCTCGCTTTTGTGATCCTTTTGTGAAGTAAAAGATAAAGCTTTTCGAGACTTGGTAGAAATTTGAAGTACTCTCACACCAGAGCTGATCTATTCAGTTTGAGTTAGTTTCATTGCAGGAAACACCTCGGGTGCAGTTGTGAACACCTCATTTAGACAGTTTTCTTCGTCCCTCCTGCAAGAAATGCCTCTTTGTGGATCTCCGAACTTACACCGTTGTCTTTACCTCTGTGTTTTCCACTACCGTCTCACTATCGTTATCTGTTTGATCTCAATTTTTCCCTCTCACGTCCGTTTCTGCTTCCTTTATCTTGATCATCTTACCCTCTGACACCCTCTCCTCATTTCCTGTCTGCTGCTGTTGTCTTTCTTGTCTCCATAAAATGCTGTGCACCACCAAAAGCACATTTATCTCACATTTTGATGTGAAATTCAAGGAAGCTTTGCAGGTGCTCTGGCAGACGGTGGGTACATCATGCTCAATGCACAGTACTCATGAACGAAGGGGAGTTTTTGTTGGTTTATATTTGCACTGATGTTGTTGTGGACTCTGCAGTTTATCAATTAACACATTAAAATGTCAAAATATGCATTTGATTTTGGCATCAATTTGTTTTTCTGCTGTAATTTTTCAATATAGCTATAGCCTTTTCACGTCTTTTAACATAGTGTGTTTAGAAAATCATTATTGCTCCATCATATTAGACAAGCTTATTAATCTGACTTGTGAGTTTTCAGACAAAGCATTTGTTTCGTTTTTGCTGTCATGTATGTAGAGATCAGAATGAGGACAACAGCAACCCACCTGTAGTTTTTCTCGCAACTTCTTCCAAATTATTGATTTCCAGTTTTCCATCATTTGAACTGAGAAATCCTATCAAATAAGTGGCAGCAGTCCAGTTGCCACTGTCTTTATTTTTGGTCCTGTATTTCTCAGACTACTTACTACCTGAGTGACATGACGCTGGAAAGGCACTTTCCGAATCAAGGACAAGTTTTGGATGAAATTAATTCGGCTCTATTTCGTCTTAGTGTGCTCACATATTTCCTGTGACTGCCTAATTGAGTGAAGGCGTATCAAAAGCCTCATCAAAGCCTGAGACTGAGTGGTGCATTTATTGGGTGTCGAGAGCTGTGGTTTAGCATAATTTAATGACTGGAATGATGCTAACTCAGAGTCATCGTAGCCTCTCAAGATTGAGAAAACACTTCACATTAGTTTCTGGAACAGAAATGGTTGATTCACGTGAAAGACTGCTTTGAATGATTGTGTGACGAATACACGTGTTGCTCACGAGTGTTTGTGTCTGTGCGACTGTGCAAAGCGAAGGGAAGCGTGGAACAAATGTGTGATGGCGGTGCTGGGACTGTGGGGGAAAAAATGGAGACGTTGCTGAAGTGACAGACAGGCATCAGGTGTTCAACTTTCACTGACTTGTTACTGGACTTCTTTTTTTTGTCAAAGATAACAAGTTATTAAATCTGAGGTTGTAAACAGAAGATAGTCTAGATAGATGTTGCCAAATCCAAATATATTTTCTAGTCTTTGCAAATGTGTCTAAAAACATTGATGCAGATTAGTCAGTGAAGAATTGAACAGCGCTGACTATTACAAGGAGTTCCTAAGGCACTGAGCATCCTGATAAGCACTGTGTAAACCCTCTTTGGACCCAGACAAAAAGGTAAGTGATGTTCTTTCAGATGAAAAGTCTCACAGTTTGAAGCAGTTCAGTCGCTGAGCGCTTTTGCAATCATGTCCCTTCTCGCTCTCTCGTTAAAATCCCAGCAGGCTGTAAAACAAAATTTTGTGCCTGATTTACCTCGTTCCTTGGTTGTTATTGATCAGTCTATCAACACAGTTAATATGCACATGAAACTTTAAACGTCTTAACACTGCAACTCCCACCAGGGAGGGAGGGAAAAAAAAGACAAAAATGAAGTGATTGCAAAAATTGTATTATCACACTGGTTGCCACTCCTTTGAAGGAGCACTTAAATTGTGTCGCGCAAGCGTTGCTGTTGCGAGAGAGCTATCACCGGCGGTGACAAATTGACGAGCAGTTTGTCGCAGCCTGAAGGCACGCTGCAGGCAAGAGTTAATTTCTTAAAATTAAACTAAGCGTATTGGTAAAGAGGTTTATGGTAATCTGACTGGTGTGTCTCTGAGGTATTAAAGCGCTAGTAGGAGAATATTAAATAGCTGGTTGTTTGTTATTACTGGGATTAGCTTCCTTTTTGATGGAGGAACAGTGGGTGGATCTAGAGGGGTTGGGGCCTGTTTTCGCTAAAGTTGCTTTAATTTCTTTCCCCCCGCCACCTCACAGAAAGCGTAATGACTGTATCAAAGAGCTGTACACTGACGTGTCACAACCTTGACAAGTCACACAGGATGCCCCCCCCTGCCTCCCCACATTTTCACTTTGTGTCGCTTTGTCTGTTGAGGTACTGCACAAAATGTAACAAATGGAGAAGGGGAAATGGGATTGGCAGTTGGTGAAGGCTATGAACTTGCTCTCACACTCTAGTGGCACATGTGATATTCACATCTTATTCTAGAAAAACCTTTTGAATGAAGCAGATTTCCTCACACAAGTTTTTTGTTGCATGAATGCTGTATATTAGAGTGCCAGGACCTTTTAGCCAGGTCTGCTTTGTTCCAAGTTTGAAAGGTTCACCATTCTTCTCACCTGCTTCTATGGCACATTATGCTGCTGCGTTCAATTTTTTTTTTCTTTTTTAGTAGGAACTAAACGGATGTTTTATGACCACAAAATATAAAGTCTTTTAAAGTAGGCAGTACTTGCCAGATGTGGCACCAGGCCCAGGCATGAGCCAAGTCTTTGTGCCAGGGGAGGCAGCTGAGAATTAATGACCGAGCTCAAATGACAAACTGAAACCCTCTGTCATCATTTCGTGCACGGCAGAAAGTGACAAAAGTTGTCCAAGCACAAGTAGAGATGGGTTTCCAAAACTGAGGCTTTTCGCACACCTTCAGAGCAGTCACATCTGTTTTCATTTGTATTTTTTTCCACGCAAAGTTAGTTATTATGCTCATCAGAAATATGAAATGACAGAAATGTATATGATGTATATATTTGTGCAAGTCATAGAGTTATAATTTTATGTGACTTAACAATGGAGTAATTAAAAGCAGAAAAGTGTTCATTTCAAAGTGTATAATTATTATGTTTGCAATAGCTATTGAATTTAGCGCTGCTGTATGCCGTATAGTGTATTTTCACGTGCTATCTTGTATTATCTTGCTTTAAAAGGCCTGAAAAAACTTCCTTTCTGTTCCCTTATATTTCAACATAAGGCAGATGCAAAAAAAGACACAGCGTGCTGAGGTGGAAGTGTGATTGACAGTGCCTCGTTAACACAGAGCTGTTTGTAGACGCACGCATCTGAGGTGTAGTCCGTGTTTATTTGCATGTTTGCATGTGCCGTGCCGGTAAACAAAGTTGTTTTCCTTCTTCCTCTACAAGTGCACAGGGAAGCTTTGAGTTGCACAGAAACGCTCTGCCTTGTCAGCCGCGTTTTCAGAGAGCGTGGAAGCGACCAGGAGGCAGCAAGAAGTTTTCTGCAACTTTGATCCGTTAAGTGATGCGGCGTCTTATCAGCAAAGCGAGTGCTTCGCGCCGTGTTTCTCTTGGAGCCGTGCTGCTTCCCTTGTCTCCCAATTCCCCGATCCCACCTGAGGCTACGCGATAAAACGTAGGCTTTAATTGATTTAATGGGCGTTCACTCCCACGTGCACGAACGGGCGCAGCGTCAATAACGGCGGGAGGGCGGCGCAGAGGACATGCTAGGTGGGAGAAGTAGCACAAGGGGCGCCAAATTAGAGCGCTCCCAAGTGACCGAGGCCGCGACGGGATGGATGGAAAGTGTGTGGGTGTTTGCGTGAGTGTGGGATATCATCCTTTATGCCGTGAAATGTTTTGGGGGGGAGTGGTTCCATGTAGCCAGGTTGAGATTTATTCCTATCCAGAGGACCATTATTGTTGACCTTGCCTTGCCTGGGAAAGCCAGAATAAACAGAGGCCTTATAAATCAACTTTAACAAGCCCGGCAGTCTTGGCTGCTGGAGCAGCCACACAGCTCTGACACGCTAGCGGTGGATTAATCCAACCACTAGCCCCCTCCGCCCCCTTCTCCGCAGAGGATACCTGTAGAGTCTGATTTGGCCGATACTTTTGTATGCAGACGCACAGGGATGCTTAATTGCTCCGCTGAATGCATCTCCCCAGCCAGTGCGTTTGTATTCACACCGAGGGCTGTGTTTGTGCGAGAGATACAGAGCTGGAGCAGTCAAACGGGAGGACGCATAATCACACTCTTGTGCGGGCTTTCCAGGCTGCAGTAGAAATTTCATTACATGCTTACCTGGTGTTCCGTGTGCAGGCGATATTTGTCACGCAGATTGACTCGGCCGCCTATTTGATTCCTCATCAGTTTCATAACCCACCTACCCCTTCCTCCCGCCGCGTGTCAAGGGAGATCATCAATGATTCATTCATTCACGTTTAATACAATCCGATGAAAATGCATTCATAGGATTCCTAATGGCCTGACGTATGGCCAGAAATAACAAACCTGCTTGCCACTCAGCAGTGCATTTGTGTGTTTGCCGTGGTGTTTTATTACCAAAAAGAAAAATTGGAAAATGTTGCAAAAAAAACACTGAACATGAGATTGATTGAATCATGTAATGCTGTTTAAGTGCCACCCAGCATCTCACAAACCATTTCTCAGGAATACATGTTATTTGTGGACTCAAATCCTATTCTCTCTTGTCCTAACACTTTGTAGCTCGTGAGCTCATGTAGCTCTGGTAGCTCATACCTAAAGGTCTCTGCTAATTTGTATGTGACTGTTAATATGATACCATGTTTTTCAATGTCGCTTTTGCAGTTGTTTTTGGATTTGTTTGTCAAATATTAGTTTGACTTAGTTTGACTTTTGCAAGGTCAACTGATACTTTGTAAAGAGACAAAGAGCAACTTTGACAGATTGAAAGAAACTGCGCATCACCGTGAATCAGCCACTAAATGCACACATGACGTTGTATGTTGCCTCCATGCATTTTGATAAACTTGCAGGTGGATGCAGAATATTTTATCTCCCTGTGTCATATTTCTGGTGTGGCTGCGCCGCAATCCCCGGCTGCTGCTGCTGTCGCCGCCGCACAGTTGGTGAATATCAATGTGGTGTGGCGTGGTGACGGGGACTGGAGCTGACATGTTGTCACACTGTGATGAAAAGCACTCTGAGATGATGTGGCGGGAGTGTTCCTCCTGTCCGTAGAGAGATGGAAGGCTGGCTGTGGCGTTTGTGTATTCGTTTGCGCTATCTGTGCCAAAGTGCACGTTTGCATACTCGCTGGCTTCTTCTCGGTGCGCGTGATTCCGTGCACCTCTCCTTTCCTGGTGCTGGCACCCATCACATGTTGCGGTTGCTGCCTCTCGTTAATGTTTAACGTGTAAAATAGCGAAACATGAACTCCCAGCGGGGCGACACGGTGGCGCAGTGGTTAGCGCTGCCGCCTCACAGCAAGAAGGTCGTGGGTTCGATTCCGGGGCCCGGGCCTGTGACCTTTCTGTGTGGAGTTTGCATGTTCTCCCTTTGTCTGCGTGGGTTCTCTCCAGGTTCTCCGGCTTCCTCACACACTCCAAAAACATGCATGTGAGGTCAATTGAACACTATAAATTGTCCGTAGGTGTGCATGTGAGTGTGAATGGTTGTTTGTTTCTATGTGGCCCTGCGATGAACTGGCGACTTGTCCAGGGTGTACCCTGCCTTCGCCCTAAGACAGCTGGGATAGGCTCCAGCAGACCCCCGTGACCCTGAATTGGAATAAGCGGGTATAGAAGATGAATGAATGAATGAATGAACTCCCAGCGACCATCGAGGCTGAGGTGCCGGCTGCTGACCAACGTGATTCCTAACTTAAAATCATACCTAAACTGGGAGAAAGCGCGGCCTTTGGTTGATGGAACATTTTTAAGCTTTATTGAGGTTACGGGAGGGGTGATGGGACATGCTATCTGCAGTGATGGCGCCATCTCTGATGGGTTCAATCTTCACTCCGCTTCATGGTGCATCACAGCAGAATCTTATTTGGGAACCTTCACCATGACTCCACTTTAGAGGTAAATGCAAACGCCCGCCTTCAAGGTGAGGCACTGGACAGGCCATATAGAAGTCCTGTTTTTTTCAGTTTTCTCACGGAAAAGAGAGAGAAGTG
This sequence comes from Thamnaconus septentrionalis, assembly GCA_009823395.1. NCBI lineage: Eukaryota > Metazoa > Chordata > Actinopteri > Tetraodontiformes > Monacanthidae > Thamnaconus > Thamnaconus septentrionalis. The sequence goes on from CM020509.1 coordinate 8,306,758, forward strand.
CGGCCCTTTTGACGTATGCTGATGATCCACACATATACACATGGTTAGCCCACCCTCCAGATGAGGCTTTTTGAACTTTCCCTCTTCTGTCCCTCACAAGCGTTCCATCACTCCTCCATGCGGCCATTGTGCTGTCTGGCTTGCGCGACCCTGTGAGGGGCTGGCACATGAAGGAGGAAGAGAAAGAGAGACAGAAACAGAGAGAGCGAGAGAAAGAGAGAGAGCTACTCTCTCTGGCCGCTGTTAAAACCCTGCAGGTGGTTGCCGGGGGCCACTCTCTCTCGCTTTCGGCCAAAAGTTCAGCTCTCACCTGGGCCTGCTAAAAGCTTCGCCTAATGCACAGGTTGCTCTCGGTGGGCCCCCTCATAAATAGCAAGACGAGCCCCACCTGGTCACTTGTGTCAAACAGAGGAGCGGAGTGAGCACAAGCCACGATGGGCTCCGAGCTTCAGGAAACTGTTTACTCGCTTGACTTTTTCTCTTCCGCTTAAAAGAAACTTGTAGACCGGCGCTGGCGGAGAGATGCATTTTGCACCGCAGATTTCCCAAAGGGTTGCTGAAGCCTTAGATGTACATCCAAGCACTCATAGAACCGATAAAGCAAATCATAGCATGGATCTAACCTGCCGTGTCATGAAATAAGCGAGCTGCCGAGAAAAGTGGGAGTCCTAACGCTCCTCCTGCAAAGAATCCCTCTGTCCACTGCGACTGCGAGTTGCTTGAGGATTTTAATGTACAACTCAAATTGGTTGAAGTTGAGGGTGGATGGGAATGAGGCTGAGTTGTTACCCTGTGAGGGTTTGATGTGTTTTCGGAGTGACTTTCTCCATGTGTTTACGTGCTAATTCTGCTAAAGCTCCTCTCCCTGTCTGCCTGTGTCGGTGCCACAATATTGAATATGCAGCGCCATCAATCAGGAAGTTGTCTCCGGTCTCCCCTGTCCTAATTGCACTCCTCACCTCCCCCGTCTCTCCGCTGGCAGTCTTTTGGTCGCACTGGAGCTCCTCCACAGAGAAGTCCCTTTTGATACAACAGTCTCATTGAAGTGTTCCACTCCAGATGTTCTCTCCATAGATAAATCAGCCATTCAGATCTCTATAATTGATCGTAATATGCAGAATTAATGCCTGGGGTTATAAAGAGAATTCTTGGAAATGTTTTTTTTTCTTTTCCCTTTTGAAATTCAAAACAAGAAAGCGCCACAATGCACTTTTTTCTCCCTCCTGCCCAGGCGTAGCACGCAAGTGCAGTGCAGCGGTGCCCATTTGCATATTCTCTTGCTGATTCTGTTCAAAACAACTTGGGCATTGTTACAGACGTAATTAGGAGGATGATCAAACAGGGCTTTTCTTTTTTTGCGACACTCGCTCCCTCACCCTCTCTCCTGGCGGTCGGAGTCTCACCGATGCCGTTGACGGATTTTAAATGTTTATTGCGAAGAGTGGCTGGCTGCTAATGAGTTTTTCCAAGCTTGGGCTGTAACGAATTTATGAGTGTGATTCACGAGCGTCGGGAAGATTGGACATTTCTTCGTAGACGGAGGGGACGGACAGAACCTACAAAGGAATGAAACAGAGAGACCGATAGGGGAACGTGGAGTGAGGTGGAGTGGGAAGCTCATTCTGAATTCCAGAGTGTTGGTAATAATAAGGGAACCTCAGCAGCCCTTGTTGAATTATAGATCACACCGGCGTGATTGGATGAGGTTAGGCCATTGTAACACCAGCTTAATAATTTACAGATTGTATTACTACAGTAATAATTGCATGGTGGGTGTCAGCGTTCCCCTCCCCAGTCCCTTCTACTTTTTGGTGACAAAAAGAACTCTGTCGTATTGCATTTGGCAAAGGCTGTTCCTATAAAAAGCTGCGGATTTGGGCTCCTTCCATCTGCCCATGCGACGGTGTTGTAAAATCTCCACTACGCTGCTGTGATTAGGAGTATTTTCGTTCAGGCTCTGGTCCTTTGTTACGGAATGATTTCCAGCAGAAAGGACAAGGAGAATATTCCTCCAAGCTCTCCGTCCTTATCTCCGTCCTCGTGGAGATTATCGTTGTGGGGTCACTTATTGTCGCTGTCAGGCTCGCTGATTGAACAGCTCTCAGTGTCAGCAGCGGATCCAAGTGCACAGTCGTCTACTCGCGCTTCGTCTCCTTTTGATTTTCTTTGATTTTAGACATTTGTCCTTACCTTTTGTTTTTTTTTTTTTTTTTTTTTACCTTTTCTTCTTTCCTTCTCTTTCTATTCCCCCTTCTTTTTAGCTTGACCGAATATGTGACTTCATGACACGTTGCTCCCCTGAGTGTGTGGAATGTTGCCGTGACATGACACACAACACAGCCATGTGCGTTGTTCCGCTCCATCTTCTGTGACTCCGTGTCCCAGTTTTCAGACTTGTGAGAGCAGAAGAGGCACCGCTGTTCCAAAAATATTGCGGTGAGGACCACGTCGTCTGACCAGACCTCGGAAATAATAATGCGCAGTGCGAGGGGACGTCGCGTTGTGGCAAAACCACACACCGGGCGCTTTAGATTTCTCCCTTTTTATGTGCAGCAGGTGAAAATCCAGTCAGCCGCGTGCAGATATTGTTGCATTAGCCACTCCGGTTTCTGATTGATTGCTTTTTGTTTGCGCTCTAATACAGGTTGGCAGACAGATAATTATCCTGGCTGCACGTTTCAGGCATGCAAGGAGCCGCCTGCACTGTTTTGCAGACATGTCTCTCCCTCAGACTCTGTGTGTGTGTGTGTGTGTGTGGGGGGGGGGTACCTTCAGGGTGTGATTAAGCTGTAAATAAACTGTGCTGATTGTCTTTGTGTTGCATCATCTGCAGGCAGTGGACGGACGACTTTTATTCTCCCACCTCCGTTTTGAAATTGATTTAACTCTCTGTCAAAGGGAGTTAATGGTCTTTGAAGCATCTAACTGTTCCTTTACTTCCTTTTACCATTTAAACCAATGCACGACTGAATCGCAGAGAGAACCTCAGAAAAAAGTCCATTACGTCAAGTGCTGTGGGCTAAGAATGTTTCTAATTTTTGCTTACTCGGTGAGAGCAGCGCCGGTCAGTCATTTTAATGTTATTCGCTGAAACTTAAATTTTTCATAGTTTTAGGGCCAAGAGTTGAAGGTAGAATTTTAATTCAAAACATATTGAGAGGAGGCTAAAAAAATATTCAGTTGGTAGCAGGCAAAATGTTTACTCACATTTTAAGTATATTTCTCGCATAATTATTAATTTGCATATTTCTCTGAGTTGTAAAGATGAAAAAAGACAACGCAGCTGTATTGACACAAATCCCTTCTTTCAAACAGATATTTGTGCTTCTGTGACCTTTTCGTCAGCACTTTCTTTTCTGCAATTCCTTGTACCATGACATCCGCAGACGTCTCCAGAAAACACAGTCCACCTTTTTTTTCCCGCATTTACATTTCTGTTCATGAACATAAAGAAATAAAAAGAACAAACTTTTTAAGGCAACGCATTCGCAATGCCCGACGGTTCCACGGCCTTACTTAATAGTGACTGCCTGTTTCATTAGGTTTTAAGGACGAGAAGCCAGTAACAAAATAATGAGTGTTCCTTTTACAGACGACTACAGAAAAAAATAAACTCCAAAGTAATGTAATTGCAATGAAAGACTGCCTGTAATTGGCCGGTGGGGTTGAGAGAAACTAATGGAGAACAACTGAGGCAAAACTAAACATATGCTGTTGGAGACATTTTCTTGGTTGCTCTCTCTTTGAGCTGAGAGGGTTATCAGCGTTTAACTACGCTCACGCAAAGTTTGGATTTTGTCTTTCTATCTTTGGATTATGGCCTTTGTGATATTATTACTATCTGGCCCACATTAATAACCTCCAAAGAAATTATTTTACATTGTTGTTTTTTTTCTGTGCTCTTTCGCCTGAATACCCTCACGCTGACAGACGTAAAAAACTTTTAATTGTTCTAAAAAAAGACACTTTTGACAACCTAAAAATAACTCAGGCCTGAAGACTCACAATCCGATTCATGGCATGTGGCACCATCTTATTGACAGCAGAAGGTCCCGTTTAATCAAGGCCCCAGATTGTCAGAGAGGCTCTGCACCCTGGAAAACTCTGCAATCTGCCACCTCGTCATCTCTCTCTGATGGGTCTGTGAACCACTTTTCTTGCAGCCTGCTCGAGGAACCTATCCTGCCCTGCGCCTCCTTAAAATGGGACGCTGCGGGTGAATTTTCGGTGGCAGGGGCCCAGAGGGAGTCCTATTTCCATCTTGCCCTCTACACTTTCAACTTGCCAGTTAACAAACGGGCACAATCACCATGTTTAGACAGCACAAGCCGGAAGAGATGTTCCTCTCTTTGAACTTCTTCACCTCTCTTTTTCTTAAAATAACCCCCGTGCCCCACCTGTCTGCACCCGCCTCCCCCCAAAAAAAAAAACAAAAAAAAAGAAAGGCGACAAAAATGTTTATGTTGTCAGGTGGGAGGATTGGTGCTCAACATATAGGTTTGAGTCAAGGTGTCACATTTTGAGTGACAGCGTGCAGTTTTTTTTTCTCACCGCTAGCTGTTTGACTTGTGCCTCCGTGTGTCCTCCGAAACAAACCGTCTCCCTGCACGTCCTCTCTAGCCACTGGTGTAGCGAGCACTGAAAGGAGGATGAGCAAATAAGCATTTGACACACATGAGGTGACAGTCACAGTTTTGTGTGACGGGCAACAGGACATCCCTCTTTCTCAGTATGGTTTTGTTTAATTCTAAATTTCAACTCAAGCTATCATTTAAGCAGGACATGTCATTGCTTGCACCAACCAGTATCTGTTCACTGCTATTTGTTGTTTATTGATTAATCAGATGCTTTCAGTGGCAGGAGGGAAGGGGAGATTAACATGCATTGGCAGCACTGTTGCCGAGCACACACAGAAATCTGTTTTTCTTGAAGTCTAATAAATTGGACATTGCATGTTGCCCCTTTCATAACCTTTCTGTCTTTTCCTTTAACATTTCATTTGAAGTGTAATTTTTGAACCAAACCAAATTTGGTTCAGTGTGACCTGCGCTTTGCAAGCACTATCTAAATGAGGCCTGAGTGATCCAGCAGTGCATCATGTTCTTACTTTTATGTCCTCTCCATCTTCTTAAGTCCTGTTTTTGTCAAGCTACGTTTTTTCTTTCTTTTTACATCCCCTCCCGATTCTTACTTAAAACACACACACAGAATGCCAATTACTCCACTCTCACTACTCGCTGTCTACGTTTTCTTGTGGTTCCTTTATTTATTTTTCTTTGTCTCACACCTCATTTTTAATCATCGCGCTGTCGAGAGGATGGCTGTAGTTGTAACTTTCTTTCTTTTCTCCCTGCGATGCTACATTGTATCGTTTGGGATGCGTGTGGGGGTGGTGTTTGTGGTCTCAGCATCTAAGTAGCGCTGTTAAAGCCTGAGAGCGCTCGGAGAAGAGAAGACGCTGGCAAGCTCAGGCAGCCTGCCAGCCTGTCTGTCTTCCTCTACATGGGTTGCTGCTGCTCAGGGTCACTGTTCAGGTCAGGTTTAGAATCAGTCAGCAGGAATAGTTTTCCTTTCACTGTTGAGTGCACACACACACACACACACACACAGTCTGTCAAGAATATATTACATGCCCACCAGTGTGAGAATATCTGTAGATATTATGGCACAGGGACACATAATTCTTCATCAGAAGTTACTTGTTGTACTGCCAGTCAGTTCTTCAACTCGAAAACCAGGGCCGCTCTCGAACAGAAGTGATCGCCAAGTGCTCAGACCACAACCTTCCACGTATTGATGTCCTGAGTTTGTAAAGCGCCGGATTTCATGCTGCAAATAATGACTTGAAATTGGAAATCTAAGTATTCCGCTCCATTCCGAGAAAAGTAAATATGTTGGGTTCAGAAGTGTTGTAAGCTAAAACAGTTGTGATAAGTGATTGTTTATTGCGCGCTTCCTGCTGACTTTGTTGTTTCCTGTGACTGCAGCTGAAACAGTAAATTGTCATTATTTCCACACAGGCTTCCTTGATGCATCACAGCTTTTCATTTTGAACGCGTTTCCCCGATGTTTTGCTTGGTTTTGTTTTGTTTTTTTTCTCCTCCCGAGACTTAACATAGTAATTATCACTTCCTACTATAATCCCATGTGTTGTGGGATGTGTCTTCTAAATGTCACGAGTTTGGCAGGTATAACCCGATGTTTTATTGGCTGACACATGGCACTAGTGGGGAACGCTGAGCTAGATACTGACACTCTGAGCCTGAGGTGGGAGGACACAGGTCTGTTGGCAAGGGAGCATGTTGTTCACATGCAACACAATATTCTGGCATCTGCCTGATGCTGAAAAAAACCAGTGCAGTTCTTGCACCATATCTGAGATGCTGTCAATCAGAATAAAGACATTTACATAATGTGCATAATGTCTTACAATGTGTTTTTTTAATGAACTCTTTTTTTTGCTGCCAGTTACCCTCATGGTTATTGAACTCCCACTCTAGCGGCGAGTTGCGTCCTCACCCTACACACACTCTTGCTGGCTGCACTGGGGGCCAAGTGGAGGTCTCGTCTGGTGGGTCTATTTGCAGAAGAGCTTTGTAGTCAGTGGCCTTTTAGATACAAAACTTGCGGAGAGGGTATGCCCACCCCATTGCCTGCGTCTCCTGAGCGAGAGAGACATGAAGAGCAGCTGAGTCGTTCTCAACACTGGATGCACTTTCTTTTTCTCCTCAGTCTTCTATATGGTGGGTCTGTTATACTCCCAGAAGATTCCCCCTCTGCTCTTTCCCCTTCTTGAACAGTACTTCCACACATGTGCATTGTACACAAGCGCACACACACGCAAATGCGTCCCGCACAGACCGTCAGCAGACCTGATCTTTAACAGCTCTTCCGTTTCTACCAATTGGAATGGTCTGGAATGCCCCAGGTTCCTCCTTTCCCCATTGTCGCCGTCATTCACTTGCTCCGTGTTTCACACCCCATCAGCTGTTTTGCCGCCTCCACCGCACCTTTGAGGCAGATTTCTGACACGGGATGGAGCAGGAGATTCCCTTCATTCTCTTGGATAGACGATAGAGGTGTGGGGCCGTAATGGAAGTAAAGCGAGCGGGACTTGGAAGCAGGCCGAGGGAACTGAGCAAACAGCAGGGGTCCTTGCCCGAAATTGGATAGTTAGAGGGTTGACACAGTGCATTAGTGCAAGGAACATGCGATGGGAATGTCGGGAATTGCTTTTTTTCCCCCACCAGTGATTGGGTCCCCTGCTACATAGTGTACTAGTTTAAATGAGGCCTGATTAATTGAAAGAGCCACATGCTCCGCTTTGACTACACTGATAAGGATTCCAGACAAGCCTCAATGTCCCCTGGTGTTATTTTCGCCTCAATTGCACCATGGATCTGTTGCAGGCAGTTTAGATCATCCGGTGAAACGCCGCGGCCTTCTGTGTTGCAGTCTGTCGCTCCATCACTGAAATCTCTCTTCTTCTTGCCGACACGGAATCTTTTTGCGAAACTTCAACGCGCATTTATGTTTCGCCAGACTGAGTTGTGGTATTTCACCACCGGACAGTCGGGACCACTTACCTCAGTTTATATGCTTGACTTATTGGGCTGATGAGAACGGATGTCAACACAGCAGGTGAGCCTCCTGCACTACAGTCGACTGTAGTACATCTGAGAGATTAACCAGGTATTCAGATGTATTAGAAACTATTTCAAGGGATTAAAGTGTTTCAGCCTCACCCAAAGTGTGACATCAAATACAGTTCCTTCACTAAGGGAGAGTAAGCGGATTTATGCTTTCTTCTTTCAATTTGTCTGGAATGCTGCTGAAACGGCCCGGGACAGGCTGGCGTCGAGATGCGCAAGGAGGATCGATTCTTTCCTCTTTGAGGACGACAAATGCTGGGCCCCTGTGCCTTTATGCTGATGCATTAGAAGATTAAAAGTAATGTCTGGATGTGGCAGTTGCTTCCTAATTGATCCTAAGCCTCCTCCTCCCGCACGCAACCTCCACTCCTCTCGTTGCCATCAGACGCGGTGCCCCTCCGTATCGATCCCTGACACCAATTTCTTGATTGCAAATTCTGATGTGAAGATTCCGGCCTAATGCCATAATCATACACTTGTAATTATAGGGGTGTCTCTCCTAATCAAAGATTCCGCCTGCCGCGCCTGAAGGCAGTGTAAGGAAGCAATCAGTTAAAGGAGAATCGTTAAGCGAGACACTGAAAATATTCTGCAACCTTTGAGCTCTTCCTGCGTTTCAGCAACGGCGTTCTTCTAAACAATACAGACGGATGGAGGGACAAAAAACATTCTAGTTTTATCAAGAAAAAATGTGGACTGGTTCTTTATATACCTTAAATACTTTTGACTTTTTTTTACTTTTTTACCTTAATATCAGACAACATTGAAAACTGCTGATATTGAGCTTGCAATCTACTTTAAGTATCTTTGCAATTGAGATGGCACTTATTGATGACAAAAAAAGTCAAATCGGTAAAATTATAGTTGGAAGCTAATTATTGCTTTCACATGCATCAAAGCCTGACCAGTGGTAGGCCACTAAACTTTGAGAACAAATGGAGGGCAGGAAGAATAAATAGATGCGCAAATGATTCAAAGCACTCTGTCGAATGTTGACATATTTGCAACTACCACTTCCCCCAAAACACAATTTTCTCTGTGCGTACTACGCTGGCTGAAAGCACATTTCACCTTCTTTTTTGCACCTCTCAGGTACTGGCTGTCCCCCCTTCCTGCATTCTTCTCTCCCGTACGTCGGCGCTGTAAATAATGCTAATAATTTCAGAACGTTCACCTTGACAGTAAACTGCTGTTTTTCTTTCAACCGCTCATACAAAGACTCATGCAGTGCGCAGTTTTTTTTTTTTTTTTGATGTGCAGAAATGAGGTACTTCAGCGGCTGTTGTTTAACCTATGGGGAATAGAGCTTGACGTACCTCCCATCTTCACAGAGATGGAAACGAAACCGGCGTGGATGCGCGCGTGCCTTCACTGGTATTGATAGGTTGGCTTTCTTGTTTGTTTATAGCGTCATTGCTGCTCATGTGCTTCATGCAGGAGAGACACGCAGCGTGGTCTGAAGTTGTCAAATTGGGCAATCAGGCATCAAGAGGCTACGGTTTTGAATGGCCGCGGTTATGACAGTGGCATTTTGTCACTTTGTGTCACTAGATTTGGTCCTTGACATTTTAATTATGTTATCATCGAATACATCATAACCACACCTGAAGCTCTTCCCGTTTTCACACAGCCACTCAGAAGTGATGAAAATGGAGAACATGATAATTTTTCAAAGAGTTATACTGTGTGTCGAAAGCGTCATTACTTTTGTATGAAAGTGCTGCTGGGTGTGAAAAATGCACCTAATGAGCGCCAGTTCACGTGCAGATTGCCACAGGGGGACGTGTTTCTCCCTTTGTCTTGAACAACAAAAACGCACTACATAAACGCAATGGAGCCATATTTCCCATGATGTTCCCCCCTCAGATGGTCCATTTTAAACAATGGCTTCCCTTCCGCAAGCAGTCAAAAGGCTGCAACAACATCACTTGGGCAAATGAAGCAAAAATATGTCCTCTTAGATGTCCATCAGGCATCACTGTAAGTTTTGTTAAAAATATGACAGCTAACAATCACCAAACAAGCCGAGAAGCAATCATGGTGCCAACTGCTGTTTATTTTTATTTCCCGGAGCTGATTGTATTCTTTCACTGAAAACCCAAGTGTGCTCCTTTGTTCCCTCTGCTGTTTTCGTTCCAGCCTGTTTTCTCCCAGCCTGCCTGCAGAGGGTAGTCACTCACTGCATTAAAAACTGCGCCGAGCCAACATCTTTTTCTCCAGCAGCCATGCACATGCATAGATCTTTTTTTTTTTCTTCCTTTCCTATACACGCCATACTGTGGTGACAAATTTGCCTCTGACGTCGCTCTGTGTTTAGGACAGATATCAAATCACACCAACCTTTGATTGCATGTCATCTGGAATAAGGTGTTGTGTTGAAATTGCCAGATGTGGAAATCTCTCTCTTTTTTTTTATTTTTTGATCCTTTTTCTTCCCCAAACCAGACAAACCCCAGTCTCAGACAGGTGGAGCTGGTTCAGCACTGTGCCAGTTTGCAACACTTACCAGCAGTGCCAAGATGAAAGGAATGGGATTTTATGTAAACTGCTTGTCAGCTGAGAGTCACATTGATCCTTTCCTCCGCACGGCTGCGGCGACTTGTGACGGCGTGCGGCGTGTTGCTTGTCTCTTTGTTTACCTTTCCATGTCTGTGTAGTTTTGTCCGTTTATTCGTCTCCCCGATCTTAGATTCGGTGGGAGATGGGCATGAACACGTAACGGCGCTCATGCCTGTCAATGGAGAGCAGGCGCACTCTTATCAAATATGACGCGGGGGCTTTAATAATGGATGTGCGCAGCAGCTGGAGAGGTGGGACGGCATTGATTTACACCCACAGGTTTCCCGGGATTTTTATGGGATTGGCTAAATGTCATTACACTGCAGGTGGGGAGGTGATGAACTGTAATAAACTTTGATGCAGAGGGTGTGTGTGTGTGTGTGTGTGTGTGTGTGTGTGTGTGTGTGTGTGTGTGTCTCGCCTCGTCGTTGACTCATAAACCGGAACGTTGTGACAAGTCTCCAAAGATCGACTACACTCTGACCACCTGTCATCATCTTTTCAAATGCAAACGATACAGATTGCTGCTCTTGTGTGAGCAGCAATCTGATTGTGTCGAAGCACAAACACTGAGCTCAAAGGCATTCGCATGCAGCAACACAGTGCACACATCTGAAAAACCAGGTGCGGTGTAGGAGAAAAACATAACCACGAGACAGGTTGCTGTCTGTATTTTTTTTATTTTTTTTTTTTAATGATAACAGCCCGATGTTGCCTATGTATCTTACGCGGCTGTGAAGTGTGTTTAGAGGAGGTAGAGGTGAGTAAACATTGGTTCCTATATGCCTTATCACACAGAAGAGTTCATTTGATTTCCAGTGCCCATGAGACAACTCAAGTATAATTTTAGAGAAGGGATGATGAAACAGTTTGATCCCTCTTATTAAAGACCTCAAGCCTGAAATCAATGACTCGTAAACACTTTGACTTTTCAAGACTTAACACAAATATTACTAATCCAACCCCTGATGTCCCAATTTCACTTAGGGTTATCTAAATGTTCAACACCATCCGTGTCCTTGAACTTATTTTAAAATGAACAAGTTGAGCTGCAAGAAGTAATAAGAGGGAAAAAAACAAAACAAAACGCTGCATGCTAACAATTTGTCCATGACAGTGCTTCATGCAAATTTTCCCATGGATAAATATAATTATGGTTGAAACATTGTTCACATCATAATTAGAATCACAATAACCGTGTCTACCTTTTGGAAAAAAATAAAACCTAATTTGTATATTTCTGCTCATTTAATTGAGCCCTGATAGATTATTACTAAACTTCCCCACCTTCCTAAAAATAATGGCCTAAGTCATTTTTGCTTGGGCCATTATTTTAAGATAATAGAACCACTGAGTTGATGCCAAAAAGACTGCCCATTTACAGTTTTTATTTATTTTTTAGTTATTTAATAGAAGCATATTTCCTTGTGCATTAACTTCAACTGTATGTATTTGTATGGGTGTTTTTTTTTACCATTTAGAATTTGTTGTCTATGTGTGTGTTGATTGATGTGTCTGAAGTTTACCGTCGTTGCTTTGTTCCCATCATCCCGCTCAAAGTGCAGTTTTGTGTTTTCTGTGTCTATACAAACATATTTTAAAGTCATCCAATACTAAGCAGCCATTAATTCCTCTCGCTGTCCCTCTAATCTCTGATGAGAAAATCTGCCCGTCCTTGTTGTTTCCTGTCAACAAACATCTGCACCCAGTGGACGCACCTTCAAGGTCAAACCCTCTCCTGTCATTAATTGGGCTGGATGTTACTGATGGCGCATTGCAGGGCAGGGTAGACAGGCGTTGCAACAAGACTGACATTAATATTCAGAAGTTATTTGTTTATTTGATGTTTCCTTCAAGTGTCGCTGGTGTTACATTTAAATAAAGGCTGAAGTGTCAAGCATAATTTTTTTTCCCCTTCCATGCCGGGGTTGCTATTATGAAGTTCAGGTGTGCTCACATTTTGCCACTCGGGAAGCTGCATTCCCTTCACATGCTGGCACTGAGCCCCAAACCAGGGAATTGAGTAATTCTCCAGACCCTGGGGATACAAAGTCTTCATTGAAATTGGTGAATGCTGTTGATGCTGAGCACAAAGAGCAGCGATCCTTGACTTGTGATTGAATGTGTGCTTGGTTATAAACCACTTAAGCTTTTTTAAATTGTCTTGCAAGCTGGATGATGATGGCTTTTTTTCCCCTAGCAAAAATGCACACTGACGTCCCGGCTTCCATCATTTTTTTTTTACACATGCACAAAAGACCTTCACATCCCAGTGCTCATGCGCATTCTTTTTTTTAACCAAACAGGACCAATTGTGTGCATTTGCAATTCGATAAACCTCATTTTGTCTGCCCACTCACCAGTTGCGCATTATCTGAAATGGTTTATGGGGTTTATACGGGCCAATTTACCACAGCACTTGGCTCCATTGTTAGTCCACGGATGTGATGCTTGTCTTAGCCTGACTGAGCTAATGTTACTCCTGCTCAGCATGTGCATGCACCCTTCCTTCGCAGTGTTTGTGCTGGGGTGATTAAACCCCGGGGATTCTACGTCCACAGTGGGACATTATTGCCATTGCAGGTGCATAGCGAGTTGAGTGCACCTTTTTTGCTTGTTAATCATTCAAGCCTTGCACTTACGCTACCGGGAAAAATTACTTGTGTGGGGAACTTCAAAATTAATAGAAGACCCTTAATTCTCTTGCACAGGTCCTGTGTTAAATTTGCGTGGATTGTATTTTAAAACGATTGAAAAGGGTCGTCATGTCGCCTCGCGTTAAATTTGGATAAGGCAGTGAAAGTAGACACAACTCAGAAGATGTGTTTGGAATGGTGTCTGACAGAATTTTAGTCTGTGATGTACAATGTAAAGTAAAAAAAAAACCTAAAATATTAGCATCATGGTAACGAGTACAAACTGTTGTACTCATATTTTATTTTTTCGAGAGGGGAAATATTTTGACTTTTCTTTGATGATACTAAGTCACATCTGCACTGAAAGCCCTGCCTATATTTTGTTTATCTCTATGTTCTCCTCCCACTGCTACCACCATCCCTCCACACGGAAATTCCATTATTGTGACAAGGTGTTTGTGGATGCAGTGACAGGCAAGTCACACTCACCACATTTCTCTTGAAACCTAATCACCAGCATGGCCTTGCTCACCCACTGATAGGCAGATAGTGGTGGGTAAAGCTGCTGATACACTCTCTGTCCCCAGCTGTATGGGGAGTATGTCCACTCTCATTAGTATTGAAGCTGGGCGTTTGTTTTTTCCAGTGACCCACAACAGATAGAGCAAAGGCAGAGCGCTGGTGCTCAGTCGGACTTGATCTTTTTGCTAGTAACACATCTTTCATTACTTGACCCAAATATTGATAGCTGTTTGTGGGAAAAGGAAGCCATGCAAACAGGCCAAAAGACGCCGGGACAATTTAGTGCTTGTTGTTATTGATCGTTGCCCCTTTAATGTAATTTTGCCATCCTTTCTCCCTCTTAGCAAACATTGAGGTTAAGGGAAGACCATTAGCCGCTGTAAATTCTCTTCCTTTTCCAATCTGTCCCCTCTTCATTGCCCTCTCCTCTTCGAGCACTTTTTCAGTCTGCCTGCCTACGGTTGCTGATTGGGCAAAGTCCCGTAACATTAACGTCCCCAGCCAAGGTCCTAACCATAAAATTCTATCAACCGCAGTCCGTGTCAGTCGTCAGGAAGGGCGGAAAACCATTGAAAACACACACTGCAAATGTCCTTGTCTCTGGAAAATGAAATTAAAAAAAGTTCTGTTCAGAAATTATGAAGGTTTGAATTTGAACAATATTTGCCTAATTATCAGGCTCTTTGTCAAAGTATTTCAGTGTGACTATCATGGACTCCGAACCTAGACAATGTTTCAGTCAGATGAAATGGAATGAAATTCTAGGTCAGCCTTTGTCAAGTGTCTCCTGTTCATGTTGGATTGTGTACTGGGATCATTTCAGCTCATCCTTTTTGTTGTCTGGCACCATTTGTGTTTCAGACATCTCCATTTGAGGAATAATCAACCCAATGTGACAACCTTAGTCTATTAGCAGATCGAAATCAGGCTTGGTTTAACACATAAGTTAAAGGGCACGAAGGAGTCCATGTTGACGAATCAATGCTGCGCTGAAAAAACACTCACAAATCCTCCTGCATCGGTTGCTGTGCTGTGTTGATCCTTTGATAAGTCACTTTGAGTGACATTTTCACCCACAACATCCCAATACACACCTTTGAAAGATGAAAATCTACCCATATTAGCTATGTTAACTTTTCCTTTAACATTTTGTGGAAGCTAATTTCTCAACGATGGCTTTCGCTCTTAACGCCACTTGCGCCTTCATCCTGAATTATGTTAATCTGTTGCATCAGTTGAACACTATCCGTTAATCCATTCATACTTTAGATTCAAATAAATCCTTTGAAGCAGCCGTGGGGCCCTGCACTCTAGTGAGTGTAGTTTGATTGCTGATGTATCGCCGCTCTCAACGTCCCCCGGCACGACACCCACTCATGCCCAGGTGGCTGTTTGTGGCGCCTGATATTTGCTTTGTAATATCAGAAATCACCAAAAACATGCATAGTCCTTGGCGTTTCCTCGTGATCGCACGACCGCGGGAGGCTGAAATGAAACCTCCTTTGGATCTGCGGTGGGTTTATCCACGAGGAAGGCACATCGCATGCATGCATATGGGAACACAATCTCGTTGAATGCACACATGTACGGGAGGAAATTCTGCCTGCCTCCGCTTTGAAGCGAGCCCTGCCAGAGCTGCCTGTGTCATTAAATCCCATTCTCAAAGAGCGGTTTACCCCCCACGTCTGAGAGGCTCCTGGCATTGGCAGAGAATGCACACACAAAGGCACACGCACAAACACAATCTGCATGCCTGACGCAATGCTCAATCAGTGGAGCAAACACACACATTTGGGTACATGAAACGGCATTGCAGTGTGTCTCCTCTTATTAGTGTTAGCCTGACTTTTTCCCCCTAACATTTTGGCACTGGTTTATGGCTAGAAACAACAACAGGAAGGAAGGTTTTGCTTTACTTTACGGTTTGTTACACTTGCGAACTGTTGTTTGAGCGTTGCCTCATTCAGATTTTTTTCTTTCCTCCTTCCTCCTTGCTTGTATGATAGTAGGGGCTCTCACACTCAAGACCCATCTAAACCCCGAGGTTTTGAGAGGAAAAAAGATGAGGATCAGAGAAACAGAGGTACGGGTGGGTAGATGGAAGGATGACGGAAGGCAGTGGCCCCATGAGGCACCTGGAGCTGCAGCGTTACTGAGAAGTATGATGGGTTTGTGTGTGCGCATACGTGTGTGTTGGTGCGTGTGCTTCGTGCATCTGAAATCCTGCTGGCTAGCCTTTGGCACAGTCTTCTGAGTTTGTTATGTACAAGCCTCCGCATGAAAAAAATACCATTGAGCTGCTGAAAGCACTTCAGTGTCTTTGGCTTATTCTTATACACTGGGTTTTTAAACGATTTCTTTTCTACTGTGAGTAGTGCAAATTAATGTTGAAAACATGAAGACAACATAAACATGAAGTCTTACCGCACATACTCTAAGTCCATCCTTCTGTCAGATTTTGAACACCTAAAGACCTGAGTATTTTGCATTCCTCTGATCATGTTTATTGAAATTTCAGTTTACTTGACTGCTGCTTGTCGTCACCTCTGACCTAACTACTTTACTTCAGTAGTTTATGTGGCAGTTACCAACAGATATAGTACTCCTATTGGGTTATTGGGCCACCATGTTTTTTTGTATGAAAAGGTGGTATTTTAGTTTTGGCCTAAACAATCAGCTTCTCTCCTTGTTTCTGAGTTGTCTGCGAAACTAATGCCAGATGAATCTGAATAGCATCGGGACAACCTGATTTCTCTGTGTCTTGTTATCTTTTGGCTAGACCACATGTTTGGCAGTAACTTCCACCACCATAGCATTCCTATGTGACTCTGCTTGGTCTCAACGGTCAGCATGCAGAGACGCGGCGGAGATGTGGAAGAAAAGATGTCGTTACGGAGACATACCCAGGCGTTCAGTGGTTCACTGTCGAGGTTAACTGGTTTGGCTGCTTTGCGCCAGTTGGCATGGCTACCACTTCCATCGTGGTAGTCTCTGTAGTTTCCCTGCAATTTTCTACTCTAAAGGTGGCCAAAAGAGGCACCCTGCTGGTCCGATTCAAGTGTTGCACCATTTCCATATGCATCCATCTGTTGATGTGTTCCCTCGTGAGACTGTGATATCCTCATTTCTCTCTAAACATGAGAGATCACTCGAAGCAGGCGGATAGCAGCTGAAAAAGAACCAAGGGATTCAGTTTTGTGAGAGGGTTCTAGGAATAATATTACCTTCTTACAGCAATAATAATAAAACTCCTCATCTGTCTTGTACGACTCTTCAATAAGTGAGTTGTTTCTGCATCTCAGTAGTGAATAGCGAATAAGGAGGGAAGGCAGCACACAAAGCAGGCAGGCAGGGGCCCTGGTTCTTTGATGAATGTCTCTATCTGCAGGCATTAGGTGTTCTATTTTTCATAGCAGGCCCTTCGGCCATGCTGCGGAGAGCCAGGGCCTCACATGCGCATTCGTGCAAGGCACCGCAATCCTTCGAGATCGTGACTAATCCAGGCCCAATGTCTAGGTGTGATGCCGACTGCTACTAGCACAGCCAAAAGGTCACAAATGTCTGAAGTAGAGGGAAAAAAGGGGGCCAGCAAAGTAAGCCAGGGTCTGTAGTGGATTCTTTTGGGAAAAAAAGGTGCTACTTGCTGCACGGTGTCGTGAGCTGTGCAACATAGTTTCACACAGGACTTCCGCCAGTTCAAGGGGTTGAATCTAGTCACTTCAGGGGCCTATCTTCCATCTTTATTTGGGGTAATTTGCTTCTTCCATTACTTTTTACGCACATGTACGAAGTTATCAAAGTACATCCGCACCCACGAGGATCTTTGATGTCCATGCACGATCATGGGAAGCAGTACAAGCTGGCCATCAGATCACCCAATACCTATCAGAGGGTTTGATTGAAACTTGAAGTTGGATCGATTGCTATTGAAGTTGTTGTTGGCTTGATTCAAAATATATTTGTGTTACTTTCTCATTGATATCCTAATCTGGGATTTCTCACACTTGATACAGATAATTTAGCCCAGCGATGTTTAAATACTGCTTTTACCTTTTATTCGACAATAATTTCTAAATGCAGCTGATTTAAAAAAATAAAATAAAAAGGCAATATGGAATTAAATGAACACATAGCAAGATGTGGGTGAACACCTTTTAAGATAGAAGGTACAATTGCACGCTGCATAAGTTACGTCTCTCTCAGAGGAAGAAAATGAGGAGGAAAGAGAGCAAGTGATAAGATAAATTAACCTGTCAGGCGTTGTATAGTGTTACAGCCGCTGCTCAGCTGGC
Organism: Thamnaconus septentrionalis; assembly: GCA_009823395.1. NCBI lineage: Eukaryota > Metazoa > Chordata > Actinopteri > Tetraodontiformes > Monacanthidae > Thamnaconus > Thamnaconus septentrionalis. The sequence goes on from CM020509.1 coordinate 8,324,419, forward strand.
TGCTTTAGAGATCTCTGATCACTGACTATTAACTGATAATGACCGATCGATCGGATTGTCCCCAACCGCATCATTGATTGCATCCCTCTGTTACTGATACTAATTAATGAGTCAAATGGACCTATAAAAATCAGCTTTGCGATGACCCAAGTGTCTTTATTCCTGTTCATGTGTGGGATTTTGCTCAATTTAAAGCCCGTTTTGAGCATGGATCTATTTTTTAAAAGCAGGATAAGGAAACACACTTCTTCTACAATCTTCTCTTCAACTTGTGAGAAGCGGTTTCACTTAGTCCCTGTAATGCTGCACTGCTGAAATAATACCAATGTTCCTGGTGCATTGGAAGGCACCAGTGCACCCTAACATCAGCTAGGCAGCATGCCATGGCTGGGGTTATCGGCCTCTATTCAACAGGCAAATTAATCTTGCTTTGTTGGAGTAGTCAAGCCCAACCTGGGAGAGCTGGTCTAAGCTGTTACTCTGCTGATGCAAGTACTTTCTTGCAAGTTCAAAGCCTTCATTTACAGGCAGTTAAAGATCTCTATATCTGTTATTAGGCAGTGCCTGGTCATGAAGCTTTGATGAATAGGTATTTCTATTGCTATTGAATGGGCTGCAGCCTCTTGATGGAGACAAAGTAATAGTATGGATATTAGGAGAAACTGTTTTGTTCCCTGGCTCCTAAATGTGAATGAATGCAGTAATGCCTGATTAGAGAGTGGGCCCTTCTTTAGGGAGGAAGACAAACAGATATCCTGAACCACTGCACTGACTTTCCTTTTTAGGTTTTTTGTTTGTTTGAAGCTCGCACACGGCCACATTAAAAGGTAATACGCAGCCCAGACACGCCCTCCATCTCCCTCGCACGTACACCGTGTTTCTCATTCAGCACAGATCACCTCTTTTGCCCTTATCTGTTAGCTGTGCTGTCTCTGTGATGAGAAGATAATCTCTCAGTATGGGTTTTTCATGGGAAGATGTTTCATAGATCATATTTTCCCTCTGATGGGGTAGCACCAGACAATTTGAAATCCTATTTATCTCGCTAACAGGGAAGAGGAGAGGAAATGTATCTGTGCTTATTAGAGATGAGACAACTCCAATATAGACATGAAGAGGATATCAAAACTGACCTCGCTGGAAATAATAACTGAATCCAATGCGCCCAACCCACTGCTTTGAGCTCCAGGAAACACAGAACTTGTTCCTCTATGTTGGTGCATGGACACGGCTGTATGCGTGGGTATTTGGGTGTATAATAATGTGCACTTGCCCGGACCGGGCACACACCGCTCTCATTAACAACTCTGCCCAAGTTGAGACTCAGCATTGTAAACACAATGCTGAACAGAGCTCCGCACATAGTGACATACCTGCCATTCTACCTCTAGCCAGGGCCATCACTATTGTCCCAGGACTCTCATTGTCATAAATTAAAGTTCCCCTATCAGAATCTGCCCACAGTACCTGTTTAGGGATTGAGCATCATTAGTGCCGCTGCCAAATCTTGTTTACAAGAGCCTAATGTTTTTGTCCCATCTGTTTTTCCCTCTCCTTGTGATTTAGCACACATTTCTGACGGTTTTGTTTTGGGTCAACGTGAATTTGGACGAACAGCAGAGTTTTGTGAGTTTCTCTAATGACTTTGCAAACTTTATTTAGAAGCAAGATCAAAGCGGTTTGTTAAATGCATGAATAAAGTGACGGAACTTCAAATTTTGTGTGTCCAGCACATCACTAGCCCGACAACCAACCAACCAGCCAACCAACCCACTGCACTACCTGCACAATAATATTAAATCTTGTTTGATCATTTGTAATTGTAGCGAGTATTTATCATTAGTATTCTACCCTTGTCGCTATCACGAGGTCTTATTTTTCCCCCACATTGTAGCCATAACACTGCCTAATCTATACCCAGCGTGAACAAGCCTTCAGAGTTCAGTTAGTACTGAATGGGAGCAATTGTTAGCAGAGTTTTATTGACTTGAAGCCAGGGAACAGGGCCTTTAAAGGGACTGTACACAACATGTTCCTCACTAAACCGATTGGCATCAAGAATGAGACAGAGGCCTGTGGATCACTGGAAATAATATACCAACTGTGCTTTTGGCTTCTGAGCATGGCCTCATTGTTTTCCATTTATTGTTAAATTGGTTGGACAGAACGTTGTGCAACTTTATGTAAAGCACTCTATCTTCTTATCACTTTTGATCCCTTCATAGCACCGTGTTTGCTCACAGGCTTAATCACACACGGTCAAATAGCCAAACAATCATTATCATATTCCCCCCTGTGCTTAAGGGTTCTTCTTGCTTTACATTGTGTTTACATGTGTAATCCTACAGTGATCCAGAGTCAACAAGATTTAATTGAGTTGCTGTTTATTCGGGGAATGTTTTTCAGTTGGATAACAGAAGGAAAGAACTTAGAAAATAAGAAATCTAGCCTGTACCTGGACCTTTTGCTCCTATTGCATGCACGCCTCATGTATGATTTATCAAGGTTAGTCCCTTACGGAGAGGGTCGGCAAAGGAGGGCTGCGCAGGCATAAAACAGGACACACATTAGAAGGCAATGTCAATACACTTTCCTATTTATTCATTGTTCTAGCTTGTTTTCGGTCTTCTTTTTTTGTAACCCAGGAGTGGCAGCTCTTGGCTTCATACCCAAGGTCCCAGAGCTGGAAACAAGAGCACAGAGTTCATTAGGCTTTCACATTCCAATCAATGCTGCAGGAACCTCAGTGAAAACCTAAATTAGGTCCTGTGTGACTTTACCTCCTTAAGACTTTATCTCCTTAAGAGCTGAACCATATATCAAGTGGCTATATGGTTCAGCGTGCCCACAGATTTTTTTCTTCATTTTCAACATTAGTGTGTCATCATCACCATCGTTGGTAACATTGGAAATGTGCCCGTGTTATAATCTCAGTACAATGTAAAAAAAGAAGAGTCAAGCCTTAGAGCTTTTGGAAAACTTTTGGGACAATCGCGATCCACCTTCTGACCTTGAATTGATTAGTGAGTGGTTGGCGAGTAGTGCATTATCTTAAAAAAAATGTGTGGGAGATTTCAGCTCAAGGTCTTATTTCTAAGTTGGCGCTGGAGAGTTGGGGGAAAAAAAGAGAAATCTCAAGTGTGATAGTTTTCATGTTTTTCATGTTAAAATGCAGTAAATTCTTTCATGCTGTGTCTTAGAGTGAAGTCCTATATTGCGTTACACAGCTGCAAATAGATACTGTGCATAACTCAGGATTTCGCTCGCTCGCCTGTGTGCACTCAATCTTACTCAACCCTCCTCTCTCACTCTCTTCTATCTGACTTTCAGCGAGTTGGCTGACATCTGCTCCTATCTTTATAAAGGTGTCATTGAAATTCACTGCAGACATGAGCCTCGCGAAGCACAGGGAGAGTTGCTTCCAGGATTATATTGCGCCACTCACAAACAGCAGCCCCCGAAATACACAGACGCACAGTTGTGTACGTGTATGAGCGATATCATGTTAATGTGTACATCTGTGCTCTCACAAAATGATTCACAACAATACAACGTCATCTATCAGATATAACATGGTGTGGCGTTGATGCCCTTCAGTAGAATACACACAGAAATGCATCACAAGTTCTTATGTGACAGATTTTGTCAATTTGCATTTTCTTGTGCATTTGTGTATGTATTTAGTTGCGTTTACAGGGCATTTGTGAACATTTTCTCCCTGAGAATCTTCCTTAAATTGCTCAGAAGAAGCCAAAGCTTTGACTCTCTTTGCACACTACTTACCGCTGCTCTGGCTTGACCACAAAAGGAATTTACAGCATCTTGTACAATATTGCAAGGGGTTGAAGTGACACAGGGTCTGAGAGGAGTGTGGTAATACAAGGCTGGGGTTGGGTGAGAGCAGGGGACTGAGTGGTAATTGTAAAGGCATGTGTAAGAAGCTGTGGTCTGGAACAATCTGTTGGGGAACAGAGGTCAGCAGTCTACACGTGGATGTCTTGGACATCAGGGACAAATGTTGCTCAAAGCTTGGGGGGAAAATGACTGCAGCAAATAGCCGGTGCAGGTGAAGGAGTAAGAGTGTCGGAGCAACAGCACTATCACTAGTTGGACAATCCAAAGAGTCGGTGTTGAAGATTCAAAAAGATCAGGGCAAGATCTGTCGAAGAGCTGGAGTTACGATGAACAACAAGTAGCTGGACAAACACTTGCCATAGTATTGTCTAAAAATTTGATTTTGCTTCTGATCAGTTTGCACACGTCCTTTAACCAGAGGTTGGACACCAGAGACAAACAGTGAATTCTACGAAATCCTGATTCATCGAATGAAAGAGGTGGCCTACATATAGAGCTACAGGACCATATTATCCACTGTGACCACTTATCTTTTTGGTGCCTGTTGCCAGGCAGCACATATCAAGGCTATTTGTTCTGGCTACAGGGTTGGTTATGTTCTCACTGCAAATGAACTGCTCCAGGGTTTGAGTGGAATGGAGCCAAGACCATCTCTTCTGGCCCATCTCAGCTTGGTTGTGCGATTCTACATTAGAGTGCAATGTGCGTTGTGTCCGGACATGCCTTGGAATGGCATAACCAATCGATCCAGGTGTAAAAGCACAAAAACTCATTGTGCACGCGCAGAGGTGAACAGCAGGCTGCAATGCAGCCAACAGCATCCTGCAACGCTAAGTGATTAAAAAATAATTGCATAATCGGAATGAAAGGTCACTCCCTGCCCTGATGAAATAGATTCTCTGAGGTTGTCAGCAGCATCGATACCTGAACAGCAGAAGAGTTGCCTTTCAAGTTCGATTTCATTTATTATTATATCATAAACGAAATATGACACTTTTTGCAACACTTTTTGCATTTTTGCTAACAATGAAAAAGGTTAGGAAACTGGTTCAGTTTAAACAGGTGGTTTTGACATTTGGCAAAAATGTTGCATGTGCAAGGACTGTATTTCCTTGTTGCTTACGATCATCTCCCCCTCTTTAAAATTGTCACTCCATTCGTAGGTTGCCAGCCTTGTAATGAGATTGACTTTTATTCTTCTTTGCCTCTGAATGGTGTCCTTCAGTGTTCATGATCACGTTCCGCTGATATTATTTTCTCATCGGCTCACAGGGGCTTCGGCCATTGCTCAACCTTTCGCACTCACACAGTCCGACATGGTTTTTGCAACCCAGAGAACCTTGGAGCTGTACAACCATGACCTCTGACCTCTGTTAGCCGTCACAAATTCTAACATTTCAGTCTCGTGTTTCTTGTAATAATTAATAGAGGAATCCACATTGTTGGAACTGGTGGTTATTGTTCCAGTTATTTTGGTTCAATGTTTCTGGAGAAATTCTCAATGGCTCAAAAAAAGAACAGATAAGAAAAAGGCATCAGAGTGAGAGTAGGAAGCTGTTGTCTAAACAAGAAAAAGTGAGTCCTCATGCACTGTTCCAGAGAGTTGTCTATTGTTAGTCTTAGTGGAATCCACATTTTCAGCCCCATTGTGAATTCCTGTGGTTTTGCTATCGCCAAATTTTTCATGCGTTCAATTTAATGATTGTGTGATTGGTAGCGAGACAGAGATCGGAGACGGTTTCAGAGAACATTTCTTTAAAAATAGCGTTCAGTGTTCTACTCCTCTGGTCAGGCAACTTCATGAGGCCCCTGATTTGCCACAGGGAAGCATTAACATAGAGCACAGCATCAGTCATTCGGGCTCCTGGCTCTGCTGTTTCTGCTCACCGGGGGGCCTGTTAAAACATCTGTCTGATCTCTGACGAGTGCATCTGCATAGAAGCGGGACTGGATCGACCGCTTCTATGTCTCCTGCCTCACAGACCTTGCTGAATGTCTGGGTCCGCGAGACGAGAAGGTCTCCGTCTCCTTCGCTGAGTTTCTGTAATTGCAAAAACTCTTCAGGAAGCCCTGATGATTCTGCTGCAGCTGCAGGTCAACCTTTGGAGGGATTAAAGCTGAGGGACTTTGCTGACGATGCTGCTTGCCCTGACCCCTACAGTCCCCAGATGCGGGACACCGTCAGTTGGACGGGCTACACGTTTGTCTTTTGAGTTTCTGCGCGTTGCACCGTTGTTTTGTTTGTTTTCCTGAACTTTCTGCTGCGGGTCAGGGCATTTAGACTCGATGTGAGTGTTTTTGAAAAAAAAAGAAAAGGAAAGAGAAAAAGATCACCCCGCTATGGGTCAAGGTGGAAGTATCAAACAGCAGCACAAGCAAGTTGACCCGGAGGTGACATTTACTGAGACTTCAGCTGGATTTGGCAGCGGTGGTGAACAGTCGCGGTATACAATACTGCAGGAGTGGAGGGTGTGCTTTTTATTATTTATTTATTTAAAATTCCTGCTTCACCCAGCACATGAATCCGCCAGCTCTTAAGTGTCTTTGTAGAGCAACCTTGCATTGAATCTTCTGTTTAAAAAAACGTCTCTTTACACTATAAAATCAACGATTAAAATGATTTGATGTCATAGTGACATAGTGATTAAATGAAGCAAGCCCTGGCATTAAGTAAGAGGAGGCTTTTTATTCATCTGTCCAGATGTGGCCTGACGATGAAACAGAAGGACACTTTTAGTTTGTTGTACATTTTGCTTCCTCTGGGAGCTTTTTTTTTTCCCCACAAAAGGAAAATGACGTAGTGACGAGTCCACTGAAGATGACTCGGCGCCTGCGCTGTTCTGCCGAGTTTCAAAGTTTAAAACCCACTTATACGAACGTGGTCTGTCTTTAATATTAGCCTTCCTGTATAAAATCTGCTCCTGAATAAATAAATCTCATATCTATTCAACCCTACAGCTGATCTGGCAAACGTACTGTTTTTTTTTATAAGCCTGACCTTTTGGTGAATTAATGTATACAGAAGCATAAACTCAGCACCCATTAAAACACAAGCCGGATTCTCCTGCGAGTAATGGAATTACCTTCACAGAACTATCAAAAGAAAGTTGGAACGTGTTTCTGCGAAAGTAAAAGGAGAGTGGAATTGCTTTTTCCTCAAGATTTGTTGTCACTGTTTATTTTTTTATTTTTTTAAGAACACACTGCCACACAACACACTCAGCCACACAACATCTTTGCCAATACCCAATATTCTTGCTTCCCCCCACAGAAAAAAACAAAAAAATATAAACCCTTGCACTCTGATTTTGGAAACAAATAAATCACTCCTCTCAAATATTTTTTTCCCTCTGTGTGGCTCCCTGCTGCGGCAGGCCTGTCTCGCCAAGACACAATGCGTAATACACCAGCTTGATCACTGAGATAATATTGTCAGCTGTAATTGTGTCTGTGTTATCAGGAAGTTGTACTTAGGCAGACGTGAGAAAATGTGTGTGGCTAGATTTTGTTTTCTGACTGCCGCGACGGGAGGAAGATAGAGAACGATAATCAACCACAAAAGCAGGGAATTTTACCCCTCCCCCCTCGGAACAGATAGATGAACATTTTTTATCATTATTTTATAGCCACGTCCAGGGATTTAAAAACACCCATCTATGGACAGAGTGAATCGACTAACAGGAAGGAAAAAGTAATGATAGGGGGACAAGAGAAATGAAAGAATGAATGGGGGAGGGGTGAAATCCTTGGCCGCATGGTCTGCTGGGAAATCCCCCACTGAGCCCGAAGCCCTGCGCCTTGGTGGCCAGATGAAATGTCTTATCAGCCGGCGGCAGGACTCTGTCCTTTAAGAGGCGGCTCAGGAAAACACATTGTCCAGCCAACCAGCATCTCAACTGATCCGTGTTCACTTTGACCTTTACCACCGCCGCCACTGACACAGGCCTAACTTTTAGATTGTGGTAAATGTGACATTGGTGTTTATACAGCATCTATAAAACTGGTTACTGGTGGTGGTGGTGTGTGTGTGTGTGTGTGTGTGTGTGTGTGTGTGTGTGTTTTCGCACCACCCTCGTTCTCAGCGGTGTTCTTTGTACAACAGGTTCTGCTGTGTGTGTCTACCTGTGACGAAGGCTGGTTTACACCCATTCTCACAGTTTTTATTCCTTTTCAACTAATCTTCTCTCCTTTAATGAGCAGGAAATTAAGTTAGAACACAGCTATCGTACAGCATGATATGCGCTAATTGCCCAGATTGTATCTGTGCTCCCCCCCCTCCACCAGAACACTGGGGCGCTGCAGTAATTTTCATTAATTATACACAAAGATGGAGTAATGAGATTTTTCATTAATGCATAACTTTTTTTCTGTGAATCTTTTGTCTCTGTGATTCTTTTTTTCTGTGCGCACGTCAACATGAGTGAGTCATTGCCTTCCAACAACGGTGTTACGTATATTATATAACGCTGTTAAATTTGCCTTGTTCCCAGGGGAAAGACCATGTGGGCTCTCTGCAGGTTCAGTATATGCAATAGAGCCCCTTTTTTTTTTTTTCTCGAAGGCATCATCCTCTCCTCTTCTCTCCTGCCACAATAAATTATCTTGAGAGTTTCTATGCTGAACACTTTAAGCAGGCAGTGCTTAACGTCATTAACTTGTCGAACTGACTGAATTCTGTGTCGATTTCAAACGCCAATCAGCAGAGATTTGGAGGGATTTCTTTTGATGAACATTTCCAAACGGCGCGGGTTCTACCTTCTGGCTTCTCCTTGAAATGAAGCAGCCAAATGAGCTCAGTTTCACAACAGCAAATCTACACGTAAGCAAAGTTACGGCACTCAAAACAATGAATTCTACTTGACAGGAGTTCAGGCTTAGTCACAGTGCATAGAAACGTCTGTCCCGCTTTCATTGCCAAGCGCAACTTCTCATCGAAAAGAGAAAAAAATGGCTTTCTGGGCAAAAAGAAAAATCACATTGTGACAAGCGTGAGAGTTACGGGCGAGAGACACAAAGACGGAATGGGACGAAGCCCCGGCGGTGAGTCATCTTGGGGCCCTGCCGCTCCTCGGCCAGACACAAAGTTGAATAATGTGTCTGTCCGTGCGGCCGCTGAGTTGGCGACAGAGAAACCGCACTCATTACAGGTGTGGATGACACGTGGAGGTGCGGCCGCCTCTCCGTCCCTCCGTCAGTCCGTCCGTCCGTCCGTCCGTCCGTCGTCTTCCCGGCCTGCCCTCGGCGGATAGGAGGTGGAGGGGGCCTGACGGCGCCCTCTGTCACTCCCACCGTGGCGGGCACGGTGAGGAGGAGACGGAGGTGATGGAGGAGACGACGAGAATGAGCCTCAACGCTCCCCTAACCCTCCCACCCCGAGTCCCCCTCCCCCACCCAACCCCCAAAATGAAATTGACAGGCTCGCCGGAGTAATTGCTCCCAGCACTATTTTCTTTGGCAGGAAATACTGTTATCGACAAATAGGGGATTCAATAAGCTGCAGGAGATGAGGCTCCAGGCTGTGGTCAAAAGGCTGCGTCTGTCCTCTGCCGTGGAGGTGGCCGCGTCCACCCATGACCTATCTCCCCGCCGTGGCCTTTCTCCCCAATCCCTACCTACGCGCCCATCTGCTGCTTCTTCTTCTTCTTCTCTTCCTCCTACGTTGCAATTTAAATTGGACTACTTTGTCACACGCCACCACAGATGTATTATGAGAACTGGATACTGGACTGGCAATATTGCGGCGCGCCGATTTTTCCCAGTGGCCACTCGAGGTACTGCGGCAAAAAAAAAAAATCCCATGAGCCCAAAAAGCATTGTCCCCATAGACCGTAATACAAAAATAAACACATTTAAAACGACTGACAGGATGACTGTGACCTGAAATGTGATTCATAGCAAATCTTTCTGTTGTACATTATTCAGTTATGGTCTTTTAGTTGTTTTAAAAAAAAAAAAAAATGATAAAGGCCAGAAAATCACCAGAAAAGAGTTTATTCCCAGCGTGACGTAACGTTGTACGTGCTGTATCACAGCTCGTTCTGATTGGCTGCGTCCTGACGTGTCTGTAAGTGACGTCCCCCAGAATCGTTCTGATTGGCCAAATAGATAACGGAGTAACAAAGGCATGATGGGAAGTGACACTACTGCGCATGCTCTATGGGCCCATTAATGCAGAAGTCAAAAACTTTTTCGGCGTACACGCTGCTTGAGCAATTTGCTTGAAATGAATGGCCCGCCATCTTGGACTATTCTTTTCCCTGACGGCCGTTTCTGCCGCCGGCCTGCAGGGGGAGTGTGGATCAGGTTCCGGCTCCCCCTTCCTCTCTTAACTCCGAGATTGTTTCTCTGCCGCCAGCGTGCCCACGGTGCTTTGTTGGTATTATACTGACGGATTTCATCGATTTGGACCGGAGTTGTGAAAAGCAGTTTGTCGCCAGTGTCTTTGGTTTCCAAAGGGGTCAGAGCGGGTGTGGTGAAACCAGAGCTGGAGCTCTTCTGGACAGGGTGGTTTCACTGCTGGGAACCAGTCAGGGATAAGAATGTGTTTCCCTCTCGGCGTCCTCTGTCGCATCGAGAAGGTTATGAGCTGGAGCCTAATCAGCTCTATTCACAAGTAAAAGCACAGAGTCCTATTTCTGATGTGTTATTATCATTATTGGCCTTATTGTAATTGTGAAATGGAGTTCTCGCTCCTGCTTGCAGAAGGTTCCTGACAAAGACTTATAATGCAGGGAATCAAGCTTCTTCTTCAACTTGATTTTTGATTTCCTCCATCTAAAAGCAGGTGAAACAAAAAACACAATTACTAATATCATATATACATATATGTATATAAATTTTTAAAAATGGTCCCAAATCAAATTAAAAAAAAGTCTGGCTCCCTCTAGTGTGTACACTAGTAGAGGGAATCTATTTGAAACTCTTTCAATTATATGCAAATGCAACTCTTTTTGTCCCAGACTTGTCAGTACACGCCTCATGAAAATTAAAATAAATGTGCATGATCCTTGTAAAATAAAGGGCAAACGGCAGAATCTTGGATCATTGTTTTAAGTGTCAGCCAAAGTTTTGAAATATGCAAATTTGGCTTTGCATACCGTGTGTTCAGAATGCAGCCTGAAAATGGACTGAGTGACTCCTGAGGCCAAACTGTCTTTTTAATTAATTTATTATCTATCTGGTCAGCGTCACTCCTTTTCCTCCTGCAGGCAAGTCTTTAGTATACATTCAGAATATTTTGTTTAATAAAACAGGAAGTTGGAAATGTCAAATACTTGAGCTGACTGTACAGGGGGAAGAAGAAGTTTTATAAGTAGATTTCTCCTTGAGGCCTTTAAGTCTAGCTTGTTTTGTCGGTCGTAAAAACCCACAGAGGTTGTTAAGTATTCAGGAGGTTGAATTGCTGATTTGTTATTGATTCCAAAATTTCCTTTTCAATAATAAATTATACTACTTTCTTAGTCAGTCTTGTTATCTTTCATTTTAAAGAACTACTGACTTTAAAAGCAGTGAGGTTAAAACCGTTTTTAAGTTTTTATTCATCTTTGATTGTTGAGTTGCACCTCACATTAACAAAGGGCACATATTGTATTTTACCGCAGGAGTTTGTTTGCCGTCTACAGTCTTTTTCTTTTATTTTAATACCATTTTATATGCCGATTTTTAAGTAGATTTTTTTTTTCCTCCCATGTTCACACCCACGGCACATTGCAAAAGGCAAGCATACATCGTCTGCGAAAAAAGGGTACTATAGTAGAAGAGAGACAACAGGGATCAGTTTTCACTTTGATTGTGCAAAGTGCTTTGAGACGCCTGTGGATGCGGTTAAGCGCTTTTCAAACAAAGGTTGATCGATTGATTGTTCCAAAGCAGAACAGCAGTGTAAAAAATATATATATATATTTGCTTCTTTTTAGAAATGAGCCGGTAGAGTTTACACCCTGTCGATGTTGCAGACAGAAAAAAGAAGAAAACATTTTAGGACGATGGGTAAATGGATCAACAAAGTCATCGCGGAAACTAAGTCTTGAAAAATGCTTTTGGAACTTTGAACCTTTAAATCTCAATATTTTCAGTCTTGGCGACTAGAGAGATCTGTTGTACAGCAAAAGACAATAAAAAGTATTGGTTCATACTTTTTTTCCCCCACTAAGCAATACCACAAGTGACAAGAATATTTTTTTCTCTATTGTGGCATCTTTAGATTTTCCTTCGTATCAAGTGTCTCTGAAAATATTAATATCTCCTCTACCTCTCTTACACGCCAGTTGCTGAACAGCTACCACACATTTTTAACGCACATTACTTTTACTTCTTCATAGGAAAAAAAAAAACTTGACTTAATTTGAATTTTAAAATAAATCATTTTTCATTCAGACCAAAAGAAATGTGGTAAAAAAAAATGAATTAAAAAAACTGAAGTCCAGACGAGTGCATTTGCTTTAGATCGATGTAGCTTTACAAAAGAAGGAAAGAAAAACAAAACAAAACAACAACTGTTCTTTCATGTTGACTGCACATTGTAGGAGAGCAGCAGGCCTCTCTTTTCTACAGATAAATGGGCCGACTTATTACTTCCCAAACTGCCCATTAGCACAGCTCGCTGTGTGGGGAACCAGCAGTCCGGGGATGAACACAGTGGCGTCGATTTCATCTCGCGGCCCAGTTCAGGCTTATGCGGCGCTTGTCCCTAATTGTGTTTGTGTGGTGCGGCACCTCCACACACGCAGCAGCTGAAATGTTGGGTCGTTAAACGGCAAAAACCTGAAAGAAAGGAAAGAAAAAGGACCAGATTAACAGCGATTTGTTCCGAATGTTTGACCCGGGTGAAGGGCATTGTTGTACGGCTCCTCGATTTGCCCTCGTCGCCTTGTTGTCAGGCTGTTGTTCCTGAGAGGCAGGAAATACAACGTGTGATCTACATTATTTCCTACGCCGCTGTGTTCTTGACTTCTGAAGAGGGTGCTTATTTTTTCTCTCATTCTCTCAACATTTTGCAGTGTTTTTCTCCCCTTTGGGTGCGATAGGTAGGCGAGTGTATTCATCTCCAATGGAAGATGTTTTTTCACGCTGTTGGATATTGTAACTGTTATCCCAGTCAGTGGAGGTTGACAGGTCAACAGCCCATTGTGTTTAGAATGCGGTTAAAAGCCATTATGACTGGAGTGCTTTTTATTGTTTTTTTTTGCTTGGTTTCATTTTGTGTTCTCGGCATTCATTGTCTGCAATGTCTTGTCATCTTTATTTCTAAAGGACTCTCGGCTGAGGCGAAATCAGCCCATTGCCAATACAAGTTCAGACTGGTATCCTCTCAGGATGATCTTCAAATGTCGTCCAAACCAAGGCTTCATTTTTATTTCCTTTTTAAAGGACAATAATATATTTCTGTTGAAAGACTAATCACCAATGTTTTTTAGTTTTCATTTGCGAGAATCCCATGCGATCCTAATTGCACGAGCTGCTGCACAGTGTCATGTGCATTCTCTTTCATTCTGTCACTAATGTACCTACTGCAGCCAACAGCCAGTCGATTATTGTTTGAGCTCTAAGTCACTGGCCCCCTCTGTAGAGATTATACATGAGGATCTTCTCAGTCCTTCCATGTCTGCTCACCCATCTTTTTCCCTTTTCTGATGCTATTATCAGGGAACATCTTTGCAGTCACCCAGATTTTTAGTTGGAACACATCTCAGTAACTCTACCATCAAGGAAAGGAATAATCCTCCTCTAATCTACTTTTCTACCGAGTGAAAAGATGTTCAGCAGACCTGCATTATGCAAAATAATTTACAAGTGCCTTCTGAAAACATGCCACTATCTTGCCAATGAACAACTACAAAAATCCATCTCTTAGCTAAAACATCCTTTTGTGATCAGGTCACAAAGAGCACTCGTAGCCCTGCCAAATCTGTAGATGTCATTTAAAAAAAAATAAAATCAATATTTAAATGAGGGAAAAAATGTAGTCTTGTAATAAAAATACACAAATATCCTTAAACAGTGTCCTGCTTTTCCTCTTTTTTTCAGTTTTTAATATGTGATGCTAATGTGGTGATTGGTTCTCCTCATGTTCTGTCTTTTAGGGTGGACTCAGAAACAGCAAGCACGAGTCCACACTCTCATCCCAGGAATATGTTCACGAGCTGCGATCGGGCATCATGGAAGAGAAGCTGTTCAACTGCCTGGAGTCTCTCAGAGTGTCTCTCACCAGTAACCCTGTCAGGTGAGCCACTCCACAATTTCTCACCTTGTGCCAGCTGGTGCTGGGAACTTTTGTACCAGACTGTTCCGTCGGTGCTTTCAAAGAAGGGTTTTCAAATCACAGAGGAGGTCCAACATTTTTTTTTTGCATGAAGGGCCATTATTCAGTGCGCATTAAGCATTCCTGTTATCGGAATAAACACGATTCCGTTGCCTCGTTCCTCAGTTTGGCTGACGGAAAATATTCATTAGACACATCAGAAATCCACCTACGATGCCGCGCCGAAATCTCGCCAATGATCTCAGACATTTGCATTTGCAAGTTTATGATTAATGTTATTTTTCTGCATTGCGTAAGAAAATACCAAGGTCATCTCATTAATTCTCAAAATGTTAGAAGGACCAGATTTCAAAGTACTTTTTTAACGCTTTGAAAACTTCATCGCTTTTGTACAGTTTTATTCTTCAGAAAGAGGATAGCGCTCACCCACTGACTAAGGCAAATTAATTAGTGCAACAATCAGAGCGTGGCACGCACATCTCTAAAGGGGATGATACATGCAGTTTAGTTTCAGCTGGGTTCATCGAAAATGATGCACCAACTCAGCTTGTTTTTCTTTTTTCCTTTTTTTTTTTTTTTTTTTAAATATAGAGGCATAACTGTGTCGCTGACCAAATGATCACAAGTTTACAGTCAGAGGAGATCGTTCCTGACCTCTCTGTTCTCTGCTCTCTAATAGATAAGGAACAGACGCCAGGCAAGCAGTTATTCCAAGACCTTAATAAGCATGTGGCCTCGGCGTCGTGCGCACAACCTGTCGCTGTTGGCCAGAGAATATATGGCTGGCGCCTGCACTTTTCCCTTTGTTCTATTACGAGCCTATATATCACTGTTGTTTGTTTTTTTTTCTTTTTCATACATAATACTTATTTTAACTTGCACCTCAGCTTCGTCCTGCAAAGCGTTGATTAGCCCTTGAGTTAATATTTATGAGGCCTCGTTAATTTTTTGCGAGACTTGTCTCTCCTTGTAACCCAAATTCTCCTGGCCAGCCTTCCCTCCTCTCTTATGGGACCTTCCAATTTAATTCAGTCCCACCGGTGCGACGGCGCCCTCAGTGACAGCGGATACCTTGAATAATTTACCAGCCCTCTGTTGAAGAGATGTATCTTCATGTGAATCAATGATTGGTGCATTTTAAATGCTCTTTGCATAGGGCCAGTATTTTTATATGGCGAAACGAGCCCTGCTCCCCATTTCCAAACTTGGATTTTATACAACCTGTGTGGTCACACGGCACCGACATCGATGCTGTAAATATTTTATATCCTTCCAAAAAAAAATTAGATCTGATTCGCATGGAATTGTGCAAACGGGGACCATCGCTCACAGCAAAGTTCTCCTTCCCTTATGCAGTGCACAGAGGAAGTTTTGGCATAGACATCATGTGTTTTGGCAAAGCTAACAAGTTAGCGTGCGATAGTATGACATGCATAATGAAACCGCTAGGGTTAAAAAAAAAAAAAAAAGACAGAAGGCCAGCTGGTGCCAAGGGGATGTAAGTGAGGTCGGCCAGAGTTGCTCCCTGTGTGGTTTCAAGTCACTGAACCATTGACAGGATGAAAGGGAACAGTGCATTATGGGAAAGTTGCCTTCATACGCATGGCCGGGTCCCTTGGGGCTAAGGCCACCTTTTGGGTGTGTACGTCGCGGAGGACCGTGCCAGTCTGGTGTTTTATGCCTCTCATTACCTCTGTCCCCGGGAAACAAGCTGTGTGCCGTCTTGAAGTGCGGATAAGGTTATTCCTAATTAAAATGCATTAATTGTCATGGATCCCAACATGCAGGAAATCCAGATTTGGTTTGCTGCCCCTCTGACTTCATTATGTTAATGTAACCTTTGTGTGATAAGTTATCATATACTGGAAATAGCTGTGGAGTAGAAAACAGAGTGGCGAGGCCACGCTTGTTTTGCCACCTTGCAGAACTGCTCCATATTTCAAATACTGGAGTGCTGCGCTGCTATCCAGAGGGCAATGTTTATGCAAAGTTAAAGTTACATTTCTGCCTCCATTTACAATTTAGCCCAAAATATATCTGGCCTTGACCAGTCAACATACATTTTATACCTCTACTTTTGTGTATATCATTCATTAATTCATGAAGTGTAGTAGAATTGAGCTATTATGATGCATATGAGATAAAAAAAATATGAATAAAAATAGTCTTTATTAGAAGCTACAACTAGGGACTTTGCCTTTCCTGCCATGCAAATGATCAAATAACTATTGACTTTGTTGAAGCATTTTTTCAGAATTTTTCTACTTTTGTTTCACTATTTAAATCAAATCCAAAACTAGAGTCCCCAAACAATAACCTTTTTATTCATTTTTATTTGTTATACACCATCTCCACTGAAATAAAAAGTCTCACCATCAAAGTTTAGTTCTTTCTAACACTGAGTGCTTACTACTGCTTTTTGATTTCCCTGTGATGTTTAGGCAGCCGGCTAATTTGCTCCCAGAGGCCTGTGTTTGTCTAATAGTTTAATTGGCTGGGCTGCACACCTGTTTTGGCAGCGCAGGTGGCCACAAGGCCACTGTGCTCAGGGCCTTATCTCCCAGGCAGCTCCACACAGGTGTGTGGCATGCAGCCTTTTGCAGATCCACCCACAGATGGTATCGCCTGGAGCATCCTCTCCTTACTCTGTTGCGGCTCCGCTCTCCTCATCTGCCATGTTTTCCACTTCCCTCTCCATCAGAATTTCCACAGCTCATTAGTTATCCTCCACTCTGCTTCCCCACTTTTTTTTATTATCATTTTTGTTTGATGCTCTTTTCTCAATTCAGGAGTAACGGATTAATGGGGTGGTTTTGTAATAAATTTAAATCTAGTTATTGGATTGAGATGTGACGTGACACATAATACATGAAGGACACTAGCATTGTCGTATTTCTGATTACCTTGCAACATTGTATCTGTCATACAGACTTTGACTACCTGTTTTTTTATATTCTTAGACTAGGGATGTTAACAATTAATCAATTATCGATTAATTGTCGATTACAAATGTAATCGATTAAATTAAATTAGTCACAGTTAATTGAACATTATTTATATGGGTAGTTAATATCATTATAACAGTGTAGTGGCAGGAAAGAGCAATTCACCTGCAGATACTGTGATGGTCATAATATACCTTGAACAAGTTACTTTTAAACAACTTTAAAAAGAAATGTTGAAATGTGACCCATTAGAAGTCAATTTAAAAGTCAGAGGATAAATGTTTAGGGTGTTTTTAAATCCTCTAATGAAAAAATGGGTCGCATTGGACCCTCAACATTATTTAAGGGTTAAATAATGTGTTCCTTACACATTTTTCGTTGTGAAATTTAGTTTCTCAGGAAAAATTGCTGCTTGTCAATTAATTGTTAGTCGATCGATAAGATCAATTAACTAATGATTTATAAATGAATCAATAATTTGCATCCCTATTCTGGACAGATGTATCCATCGTTATTGTGTTAATGATGAACATAGTTGCTGCTAATGCCACAGTGGGAAAGGCGTTTTCGGCAGCAGCCCAGCCTGCCGTGGACTCAGCTTCCCTGTGTTCACTTCTTAACATTACACGGTGGCTGTAAAATCCCAGCAGTGGCTCCCACATTAGATATGCCAGCTCTCGGGTCCCTTACACATTTTTACACAAAATTGAACCGGGCTCCTAACTTTTCATTATGTGGAATCTACACGGTACACGGCAGATATTTTCTCCCTTTTTCTCGCGGAGGCGGCAGACGTTTGCTGACGACGGACTTTCTCCGCCGCTCAGACACTCAAGGTGTGGGTTGTTGTGATGATCTGGCTGCTCCGCCACGCAAGGCAACCGCCAGCCTAAATCAGTCCCAGCAGCATTTCTCAGCTGAATGCTTGTAGCTGAGCGCCGAGAGTTGCATGGAACACCAGTAATGGGCTTTTTACGAGTTTTGAAGTTACCGTGCCCGCCAAACTAAAGCTGCTGGTCCTGCTGACTGCTTTCCTGATGCCCTGCTTGATAAAGCATTGAACGGCACACTGGGAACCACTGACATTTTGCCCAGTAGCGTGGTGCCAGTGCTGGGTGTTCCATGCACAAAGACTAAGAAAAGAAATTCTCTCAAGAATACAAGCTGCCCGAACACTTTGTCTTGGTTTCTTTTTTGAGTGCCGTGTAACATTTAAACTTTTATGCGGCAAGGAATATTATATACTGAACCTCAGTGGTGTTATTTTAAAATGTGAAATTACCCCTGGAAGCTAGCTCTGTGAAGCTCCCTCACACGGTTAAAAACCAATAGAAAATAATCTGTGCCTCCCATGGTATTAATGTTTTTGCACACACGGCTCGTCGCACATCTTTGAACCTCACTCCCTAATACTTTCCTGCCCATTAAGTGCGCAGTCACCATCTGCTAATGTGGCTGTTCAAAAAACAAAAGATGAGCACTGGAACGACTAACCGGCTGTACGTATATACCCTATTGACAGCTTTGGCTAGTTATCTTGTCTGGCAGGGACACAAAGCGCGATTAAAAAGGATGGCGGCGAGTTAAAACCGCACTGATGAATGAGACTGGAGTGAGGTTGTCTGCTCGGCGGACATCAACGGGCTGAGTCTGACGCCGAGTCTTCACAGGGAGGAATAACTCTTTCAGCTCTGTCATTTTTGATTTAGAAATGGATCCCTATCTCCGAGAATCATCCATAATTGATCGTCTGTATTCATCCTGCCAGCGTGGACAGTGCTTTTGTAAGCTCAATCAGAACCTCATGACAATTTTTATAAATAGAATTTCTTTTTTTGAGCTTCGTCCCTTGTGGAGTTCCGGGTGACAGGCTACCGCAGTTACACGCTGACACCTTTTAAATATCTGGTTCAGAACTCCTCTGCCTGCCTGTCTCATCCCTTTATAGTGTAATTGGAATACAGAGATTAGATTTTTCTTGCTACGATGAAGACAATATAAAGAGAGTGGACGGTGGAAAGGTTGAGGCTGAGCCTCGCTTGTTTTGGTTCTGAAGTGAAGTCAGGGTGCAGCTTTGCGACACTGCTGGTGGCCCTTGCAAACGGCCGTCTTGCCCTCTTGTCACTATTCAAATGGGAACGTAGACGGTGAGCGGCGGTTTCCTCAATCGTTGAGAAAAGAAAAGGTGTCAGCGAAGGTTCAATGTCTGTTTTGCCCTCGCAGGTAACAAATGCAACTTAACTCATCGGTAATTTCTCCCACTCACTGTTTTCTTTCATACCAGGGGATGGTGCATTCAAGGTCTTGAGCGTTTTTATTTGACTGTTTAATTTTGCACAAGTGTTATGACAGCGTCTTAACTACTTTTTACCCTTGCGGCCGACTCTGCAGTCAGCGTCCGCCGTTCTCCCCCCGGAGGTGGTGAAAACCATTTTTGGAGACATAAATGTCCTCAGTATCTGAGTACATTTTAAGAGTGATGCCTGTTTCAGTTTATGACGCCATCTGTTAACCTCCGAGATACCCGCGTCGGTTACGGCCCCAACGCGATACATTCATAATTCAGAAATATCTGTGGGTGAATTTGGAGGACATGGTGCCTTTGGATGTGGCACAACGTGCAACATGGCGGATTCTCCGGAATTAACATATATATGACATGACGAGCGCGGCTTTGCTGAACCAAGTCATGTAAAAACAACAATATGTTGTGTTGCAACAATAGTTATCTGGTGACATTTAGCACTGGGAGGACGCCTTTGCTTTTCCCTTTCAAATTAGTTTTACTATTTTTTTATGGACAGGAATAAAAAATCCCCCATTTGCAAATCGTGTCAGGCAAATGTCACCTTTCAGAAGGCAGACTGTGTATCGACCCCTGGTCTTAGCAGGTGACCGCATCTACTGTTGGACTTTATCACAAAATCAAGAAAATTGTAGTTGACTTTAGCCTGGCTGCAACATTATCACCTTTAGATTGAGATTTTGAGAAAGAAAAGATACATTCTTCAATTTCTGAAGCTGTTCTGCTCAGTTTTATACACTGCTCTATGACCTGACTTCAACATCTAGTGATGCACCGATTCCGATACCAATATCGGGCATCTTTATCGATACCAAGGTTGAGTAGTCTAATCATATTCGTAAAATATGTGCCGATACCACAACAGCAATACCGGTTTTATTTACATGACAATTTTGTAAAATTTTAGTTTTTGTACTGCAACAAAACTTTTGACAGTTGTCAATATTCTGGAAATAAACGTGCTGGGGATTGTTGTTCAAAGAACAGAACATCAGTAGAAAACCTAAAAAAAAGAAAAAGATGACTCCCACGAGTCATCTTAACGCTGAACACGCCTCCCCAACATTCCCTCCGCCGCCATGACATGAAACACAACGGCACAAATATACGTTTAACGTCAACGTGCATTTTAAATGCATTAACTCACACACCAGCACCGCTCAGCTTTATTTCTGTTTGCATTTTATTGAACTTAATTGTCTTTTTTGTTCTGTTTGTTTTTCAAACAGCCTATGGCATTTCACTTCCGTATACGCTGTGTTCTATGGAAGTGACAGTATCAGTGATCCTGATCCCTCACAACACACTCACACATTCTCGCTCTATTTAGTATACTGAACAATTAGGTTAATTGGTCTAATCAATGTGCAATCTGCCACTAGTGCTGCTGGTTCCTGTCTACCTTCCACACTAGCAGTGAGGACAGGAACCGCCACCGGTGTTCTGGGGATAATTAGCAATTTCAAGAGTGTTTTGCTCGCAGTGGGGGGTCATTTGGTAGCTACTTGAGAACACATCGCGTTGTCAGCTGTCTGCACTTACTCCTTGATTCAATTTGGATTAGGGACCCGCATTCCACCATCTCTCACAGCTATTTTCGAGCCTACGTGGGCAGCGGGTGTTGTCAACATTTATCATTTAGCGTCCAGGCTTCCGCCTTTGTTAGCGCTAAAACAGAAAATTCCGAGTGGTGCTTTCGACCACTGCACAGCAGAGCTGCACATTATTGATCTATAATTTATTTGTCATTAAAGGAATTTCTCACTTTTTTTTTTCTTATGTGGCTTCTTACAAAGATATTTTTAAACCACAAAATATGTAAAATGTCACCGTTGTGACATTGTTGTTTTATGTGTGACATCTGATACGCCCTTTGCATTGGAGGTATTATTTTTTGCAGGACTTAAAATTGATCTGCGTATAATGTAGCCTCACGTTTGGCATGCTAAATGACTAAAAAAAAAAAAAAAAGTCACTGTCGGTGTTTGGTTTCAGGCTGTAATCTTCAGACGTATTTGGTGCATGGTGGATTTGCTGCAGGCCTCAGTTGAAATAGTGCGGCGCTCGATGGTTCAGCCGTCCAGTGAGGGACGATCCTCCAGCTTTGGCTGTAATAAAGGATGAGGGTTATTGCACCTGGACAGGAGCTTTCTGCAGCAAACCTCTCCGCCAGGCCTTGGCCAAATAAGAGAACTGCTGTAGTTTTTTCTCCTTGTGGCTGGAGCGGTTTTATGTGATGTACTCAGGAAACAGACATGCGTCTTATATACAGTGGAACATGACTATTTAGACTGACTAATTGAATATTGAGATGTTGATTTCATTGCTAACAGTTTGTTTTGGAACAGCTGCATTTCTCCTCACTGTTAATTTCGTGAATACACTAGTGTGCACTTTTTGAATGTTCCTTCGTCACTCTCTGCCTTACGGGGTTCTGAGGCGACAATATTATTTATCCCTGAATAATTTAAACAGTTGATTTATCCCCCCAGAACCCACTGGCGGAGTCATCAAATGTGCGAAATAAAAAAACTTTTTGTTATGATTATGAGCGTGTATTTTACTCAGAGACAAGACTGGGACTAGTTCTAGTCTGCCAGTTTGTACATAATCTTTTGTCTGTAGCTTTTTTTCGTAGCTCTTTATGATAAGCTCACACTCTTAGCATTTATGATGTTTTTGGTACTCGATTTGCGAGCACATCTAATATGTCTTTATTGAGTGTTTATTATTTTATTTTATTTTTTTACATATTTTATAAATGAAGAATTAGGGTAAGCCTGACCAATCCCTGATCCTTCATTTAAAACCAGTTCACTTCAAGTGAAAATGGCACATTTTGTTGGACGGAGGAGGAGACAGAATATTTTTTACAAGTAATCAAAGAGAAAAATATAACAAACGAACGTAAACAAGTAAAAATAATTTTTAAGGCTTATGCGCTTCACACCATTCAATGGAAACACCTGCAAATCGCAATTGTACTTACAAAATTTTAGAAATATCACTTTTATTTTGCAACAAACTGTAATGGAAACACAGCTATTGGCATCCTGTTTTAATTGTGGACTTTTTAAAAGCGTTACCACTTTCTTCCCCTACGCACACACAGCCACACACTTGGTTGGTGATATTTTAATGAGATTGACAGCTGGTGGTTCCATCCCACATTATCTGTCCATCCATCCATTTTCCCTCACGCCTTTGCCAGCTGTCTGAGGGCGAGGGCGGGGTCGTCCAAGTCACCAGTTCATCACACTCTCTCCGGAAAATGACTCGCTGCTATTTACGGGCCATGATATTTCTTACAGTGATTCCTCAAGGTAGAAAATCCCTTCAAAGGTATATCATGATTGAATAATGCAGAGCCGGAATTATGACTTTAATGTTCCCTGTTGGAATTGTACAAAAGGTTCTCCTTGGCTTTTACCAACTGAGGGCTCTTTGTAGCTTCAGCCTTGACATACTCGCATGATTCCTCCTTTTTTACGCCTATATGCTGTGTTGAGAATTCTGCATTTGTGTTTCCGTGGTGACAGAGCTGTGAACTCTCGGGCTGCGCCCTCTCTCATGAATGGCTTAACCGCCTTAAGTCCCCTGTGATCGCAGGCGGTTCAAGGCAGCGGCGAAAGCGAGCAGACGGTCGGATGTTTGCTCGTGTGTTGCGCATCATGTATTGTACAATGTCTGTGTTGTCAGCACGTCTCAGAGAGTCAGTCGCGTCACAGGAGCAGATGACATCGGCGTCTGGCTGCAAGCCAATTTTGTCTGTTAGTTCAACAGGATGGCGACAAAAATCAGACTCCGTCAAGGGCCGAAAAGTACCAGAGCAAAACAAAGTGAACATAAATAATTTCCGCCAACAAATATTGTCTGGATTTATGGCTCCAAGAACATGGAAAATATAATTTATTGGGTTTTGCAGCTACATTGTTTTGACACTGGGTTTAAAAAGTACATTGTGAGACTGTTGACATGACTATATTATTAATGGACACGCTTTGATTACAATATTTCCGAACACATCCAGAACTCTGTTGCTTGTGTTGGAGACTGTTTGACTTCTCATTTTGTCTGAGAAATTCTACACGAGTGCAGGAATGTAATGAAGTTTCTGTTCGGCCTTATCAGGGAATTACAGCGTCAATATTAGATGATGATGTTCACTCACAAATTAATGTGGTTCTGGGATGCTCGCAGAAAAAGGCTGATTTATGAACAAACTGGGTCTCTTGTCGCCGTTATTGGGATGCTTGTCCGGGTTTAAATTGCAATTATTGCACAGCCGCACGCAGATGAAGTGGCGGGTAAACGCTTTGAAACGTGTTTATTAATGTATTCTTTACACCAACATACACATGCGATGTAACGTTAAACAGGCGCGATAATCGCAGCACATTTTCTGCAAGCAAGACTCCACCTTTACTTAAAGCCAGAGTTTTAGTAACAACATAGAAAATTCCAAAATCATTCAAGAATTCAAGGAAACTTTATTGTCATACAATTTTGCAACAGCACAAAATTAGGACTCAGGTCCCTGGAGTAAGAGAAACTAAAATAAAAACTAAGTACAGAAATGTTTAACAGAAATATAAAACATTTATAAAATATGAACGGAAGTATAAAAGAAGAAATATGAACAGTAATAAAATAAACAGTAGCATAAAATATAAACAGTGTGTATAAAGTTCAAATATTGCACTTGTGGTTAAAACATTGCACTTGTGGTTTAAGTGTGTGTTGAAATATTGCACTTGTGGAAATAATGTGGTAGGTTGGAGGAAATAGTCATGGAGAAGCTTTGTTTTCTTCCTGTATTATATTTAATATATTGACCAAACTTGAGTAAAGGTCCCATTTTATATATAATAATGACTTTACCAGTGTTTTATCTGTAGCAGTAATCTGTGTCTTTCAGTAGAAGCAAAGCACTGCTCCAAGCTGAAACCCAAAATGTCTGTAGCACGCCCAAACAGAAGGCTAAATATTTCTCCTTGTGGCTGGAGCGGTTTTATGTGATGTACTCAGAAACAGACATGCGTCTTATATACAGTGGAACATGACTGTTTAGACTGACTAATTGAATATTGAGATGTTGATTTCATTGCTAACAGTTTGTTTTGGAACAGCTGCATTTCTCCTCACTGTTAATTTCATGTGAATACACTAGTGTGCACTTTTGAATGTTCCTTCGTCACTCTCTGCCTTACGGGGTTCTGAGGCGACAATATTATTTATCCCTGAATAATTTAAACAGTTGATTTATCCCCCAGAACCCACTGGCGGAGTCATCAAATGTGCGAAATAAAAAAACTTTTTGTTATGATTATGAGCGTGTATTTTACTCAGAGACAAGACTGGGACTAGTTCTAGTCTGCCAGTTTGTACATAATCTTTTGTCTGTAGCTTTTTTTCGTAGCTCTTTATGATAAGCTCACACTCTTAGCATTTATGATGTTTTTGGTACTCGATTTGCAGCAGCACATCTAATATGTCTTTATTGAGTGTTTATTATTTTATTTTATTTTTTACATATTTTATAAATGAAGAATTAGGGTAAGCCTGACCAATCCCTGATCCTTCATTTAAAACCAGTTCACTTCAAGTGAAAATGGCACATTTTGTTGGACGGAGGAGGAGACAGAATATTTTTTACAAGTAATCAAAGAGAAAAATATAACAAACGAACGTAAACAAGTAAAAATAATTTTTAAGGCTTATGCGCTTCACACCATTCAATGGAAACACCTGCAAATCGCAATTGTACTTACAAAATTTTAGAAATATCACTTTTATTTTGCAACAAACTGTAATGGAAACACAGCTATTGGCATCCTGTTTTAATTGTGGACTTTTTAAAAAGCGTTACCACTTTCTTCCCCCTACGCACACACAGCCACACACTTGGTTGGTGATATTTTAATGAGATTGACAGCTGGTGGTTCCATCCCACATTATCTGTCCATCCATCCATTTTCCCTCACGCCTTTGCCAGCTGTCTGAGGGCGAGGGCGGGGTCGTCCAAGTCACCAGTTCATCACACTCTCTCCGGAAAATGACTCGCTGCTATTTACGGGCCATGATATTTCTTACAGTGATTCCTCAAGGTAGAAAATCCCTTCAAAGGTATATCATGATTGAATAATGCAGAGCCGGAATTATGACTTTAATGTTCCCTGTTGGAATTGTACAAAAGGTTCTCCTTGGCTTTTACCAACTGAGGGCTCTTTGTAGCTTCAGCCTTGACATACTCGCATGATTCCTCCTTTTTTACGCCTATATGCTGTGTTGAGAATTCTGCATTTGTGTTTCCGTGGTGACAGAGCTGTGAACTCTCGGGCTGCGCCCTCTCTCATGAATGGCTTAACCGCCTTAAGTCCCCTGTGATCGCAGGCGGTTCAAGGCAGCGGCGAAAGCGAGCAGACGGTCGGATGTTTGCTCGTGTGTTGCGCATCATGTATTGTACAATGTCTGTGTTGTCAGCACGTCTCAGAGAGTCAGTCGCGTCACAGGAGCAGATGACATCGGCGTCTGGCTGCAAGCCAATTTTGTCTGTTAGTTCAACAGGATGGCGACAAAAATCAGACTCCGTCAAGGGCCGAAAAAGTACCAGAGCAAAACAAAGTGAACGCAAATAATTTCCGCCAACAAATATTGTCTGGATTTATGGCTCCAAGAACATGGAAAATATAATTTATTGGGTTTTGCAGCTACATTGTTTTGACACTGGGTTTAAAAGTACATTGTGAGACTGTTGACATGACTATATTATTAATGGACACGCTTGATTACAATATTTCCGAACACATCCAGAACTCTGTTGCTTGTGTTGGAGACTGTTTGACTTCTCATTTTGTCTGAGAAATTCTACACGAGTGCAGGAATGTAATGAAGTTTCTGTTCGGCCTTATCAGGGAATTACAGCGTCAATATTAGATGATGATGTTCACTCACAAATTAATGTGGTTCTGGGATGCTCGCAGAAAAAGGCTGATTTATGAACAAACTGGGTCTCTAGTCGCCGTTATTTGGATGCTTGTCCGGGTTTAAATTGCAATTATTGCACAGCCGCACGCAGATGAAGTGGCGGGTAAACGCTTTGAAACGTGTTTATTAATGTATTCTCTTTACACCAACATACACATGCGATGTAACGTTAAACAGGCGCGATAATCGCAGCACATTTTCTGCAAGCAAGACTCCACCTTTTACGAAAGCCAGAGTTTTAGTAACAACATAGAAAATTCCAAAATCATTCAAGAATTCAAGGAAACTTTATTGTCATACAATTTTGCAACAGCACAAAATTAGGACTCAGGTCCCTGGAGTAAGAGAAACTAAAAATAAAAACCAAGTACAGAAATGTTTAACAGAAATATAAAACATTTATAAAATATGAACGGAAGTATAAAAGAAGAAATATGAACAGTAATAAAATAAACAGTAGCATAAAATATAAACAGTGTGTATAAAGTTCAAATATTGCACTTGTGGTTAAAACATTGCACTTGTGGTTTAAGTGTGTGTTGAAATATTGCACTTGTGGAAATAATGTGGTAGGTTGGAGGAAATAGTCATGGAGAAGCTTTGTTTTCTTCCTGTATTATATTTAATATATTGACCAAACTTGAGTAAAGGTCCCATTTTATATATAATAATGACTTTACCAGTGTTTTATCTGTAGCAGTAATCTGTGTCTTTCAGTAGAAGCAAAGCACTGCTCCAAGCTGAAACCCAAAATGTCTGTAGCACGCTCCAAACAGAAGGCTAAATATGCCGTTTTCAGGCGAGCCGCTCTCCTCCGCTGGTGTAAATTAAAGAAGTGAAAATGGTTATAATGCGGAGCTTTTAAATGTCCTCTTCAACAGAAGCTTCACTATTTTACCTGCCGGGCACCAGTGATTACCTGGCGCTGTTAGCAGGAGACTGGTTACAGTTCGTAAAGTTGCGATTGCCACAATTAGAAACCGCGTTCATTCCGTTGTTAGCGTTGCTATTTGCGTTAATAGTTCTAAAAAGGAATTTGTCCATTGAGGCAGTTGGCTTAGCAAACAGGGAAACAAGATATCGTAGCCCGAGGCTAAAGGCTGTAAAAGTAGCTGATTATTTTCTCGGCGATAACGTTCAGGACTTTAGAAAGCAGGAGGATCTGAGCAAAGCTGTGATACGAGAGGGAAAAAGTGCACAAAAGAGTTGAAAACTTGTAGTGCCTGTGCAGGGGTGCATTGTGTTGAAACATAAAGTGTACATTTTTGACACATTTTTCAAAGGTGTTGTGTGTGCACTGACAATTCCACTTTTTGGCTTCTTTCCAGTGTCATTGAAGGGAAGGTAAACAGAAGACACTGTTCAGATACTTCAGATTTATATTTTCTATGTAACCATTTGTGAAACACATTGTTCGTCAAACTTTGACCCGAAACATTTTGTACATCTCGTGAATGAATGGACTCGACTATATTGGCACGTTTGTGTGTGTGTTTTTTTTTTCTTGCTGGATTTTCTTTCACCTGCGGTTTTATCTTCTACTTCATCATCTCTTAATTAATTTTGCTCTTTTGCCTGACAACAAAGCAAATCTCAGCTGCAAAAACAGCCTCTTTGAGTGACAGTTTCGCCCATTTGTCTCTCTTTTACTTGGTCTCCTTCTATGCAGTTTTCTGTCTGTTTCCTCTTGTCACACTCTCCTTTGAGGTCACACCACATGTTCAGCTGTAAGTTAGGCAAACAAAACAAACAGAAAAAAAAAAAAATGAGAACTCTTCATAAGTACCAGTTCAATTTCCAGGCTCTGTGAAAACAGAAATAACCGTCATTACTTAGAAGCGTAAACAAAGGCTGCGCATGAAAGGAGGCAGGCGTGTCGCCCTCATCGCCGTCCTCTCTCCCTCTTTGTTGTCTCTCTCTCTCTCAATTACTCCCACCAGCTCCATATCATAAATACATATTACTGAAGTTAACTGAGTGAGTTTGTTCCTTCACTTTGTCATGACCTCCAATTTGCGCCGAGCCAACGCTGAGAGGAAACCGGCGGCTCATTTCAAACACGAATTTATGAATTTGCAACATTATGACTTCCGGTATTTTTATTTATTTTTTTTTTATTAGGAATACAGATCTTCATTATGCGCCGCACCAAGTATCAGTAACCCCCAGAAATTGTTTGGGCTTGCCTGCTCACAGCATTTGAATAATAGTAGGTCATGCAAATTCCCCGAAAGACCCCACCCAAAGAAAAACTAACAAATAAAAAAAAGAAAATAAAAAAGAAAAGAAGAATGGAAAGCCCTCAACTTTTCCAATTGCCTCAGGCTGAAGATTCTAATCCCAAACCAACGGGTCCCTTCCTGCTCACTGGGTCAATACAGATGACTTTAATACTCAAAACGTTGTTGTTTCAAATGATTGTTTCAAAGACGAGATAAATCTTTGACTTATGACCTATTACTGTCAGAGAATTGGCCAATGCGTTCTGTGTTATTGACAGTAAGGGCCCAGAGAACAACTAATGCTAATGATATAATCTGGCGTGTGACCACCCCCCGCCCGCAAACCTCCACCCTCTAACCCCACCTCTCCTCTCGCTGTCTCCTCCCGCGGCTCACACAAACAGGCTCATCTGTAGTGGATCATTTGCCGTCTGCCGATACGCCGAGGTTTATAGCCAATTATCTCCCGCGATCCATTATCGATTAAAGTGTTATCTTACTTGCATTGCTTAATCTTTTGGCGCAGGAACACAGCGGCTCGTTGGGGGGGCCCGAGATACAAAGCGCTTAGCAGTAGGAACACTTGTTAAGATGGATGGGTGCTCATTTGCCTGGAGATGGGCGCATTTTACATTCAGACTCATTTTGACTGTATTCACTATCACGCAGGCGGGGGGGCTTTTGTACTGCGGCTCTCCGGTGTTTGAAGAGAGAAAAAAAATAATAAAAAGGCTAAGGCAGTTTATTCATCTTAGTGAGTGTTAAAACCCTTGATATTTTTCGGAACGCTGCTCCTCCGCCCCCCATTTTTTCCATTTAACACCGTTTTGGAATGTATTTTCAAAGCGTATAATAAGCCGCCAAAACATGAAAGGATTTTGCTTGATATTGTGTTGCTAACCCTCATATTTGTATGTGTCTTTATTCAGTTGGGTTAATAACTTTGGCCATGAGGGTCTCGGTCTTCTCCTGGATGCTCTGGAGAAGCTCCTGGACAAGAAACAGTAAGTTTTCCCCTTAAATATCTTTCATTTCTTTTATCGTTCTGGATTGTGTGGTGATGGAATTCTTTCTCTTTTAATTTGCAGGCAAGAGAGTATTGACAAAAGGAACCAGCACAAACTTATTCAGTGCTTGAAAGCGTTCATGAACAACAAGGTTTGTATGAGTTGACATTAAAAAAAGGAAATCGATACGGGAGTTTGTGAATATTTTAAAGAAAAAAAAAAAAGGTCATTAAAGCTCCTAAATTGAACTTGGATGGAGGCCAAAGTTTTAATGAGGCTAATTGCACTTGCTTGGACTTACGAGGAGAACAACAGAGAGGAGGACGGCGGCCAGCTTTTTGTCCGCATCTATATTCGACATCCAATACTTCCAGTAATAGGTTACCTGGCCAGGTCTCAGGCGTTGACAGGCCAGGATAATGAGACAGTAAAGGGAGGCTAATTATACCAGTTCAAGTGCACTGGTTCACATCGCAGAATTATTCTTTTTTTGGGCGTGTCTGGCTCATTTCTCAGAAGTGCCACACAACCGGAGGATAAATGATGAACTACCGATGCTGCCTCTCCTTTGAGTTAATGCCGGCGCGCGGTCATCACCGTTCTTTTCAAGATGTTGGTGGACTAAAAGTCGAGAAGTCCCCATAGTGCTGCCCTCAGTCTAATTAATTAATCAGCCCTTCCATTTTTCTCGTGGCCTCATAGTTGCCTACAAAAGAAAATTGGAGCTAATGATAATTTATGTATGTTGGAGCTTTTTGTAGATTTCATTCTTTTCTTTTTCTACATGACTGCGAATGCTTTCATTAATGGAAACCCGACGGACTTTGTCTCCATCCTGCCTCATCCTTTCATGACTCACAGTATGGACTGCAACGGATCCTGGGAGACGAGCGCAGCCTGTTGCTGTTGGCACGAGCCATTGACCCCAAACAAACCCACATGATGACGGAGACGGTCAAAATTCTCTCAGCCTTCTGTATCATTGGAGAGGAAAACATGTGAGTGTTTTTTTATATTGAAATTATTCCCTCGTGTCTTGATCCTCGACTACAAACACGCTCAACTCAGAAAATTGAAAAAAAAAAGTAAATACACTGACGTGAGTAAGAAGTCAGAATTAATGTAGATGATTCTGAAAAATTGTCCTACATTGAGATAGAAACAAACAAACACTGCCCACTGTTACATTTCAGTAACAGTAACATTTGTCATTTTATGTGTCATGCAGGCTTCAGTTTGTCAGCTGCAAAACCTGCCGCTTGAACTGGTCATATTTTTCCGAACAAAAAATTGCCCCCAAAATGACTTTAGAGCCCTTCACCAATACAAAACCAATTTTAAAGAAATTGTTTTCCTAGAACACTTGTGGGAAAAAATAGGGTTCCAGTTCAAGTTAGCAAAGTTACCTTTGAGGCTGTGTTTTCTCTCATCGGTTGGAAATAGTAAGTTTTTCACTGTTGCGTGTGGACGCGTTCCCTGCCTCCTCCTGTAATCCACAGCAAAACATCATTTCAAAATCCTGATTGATGGGAGGGGAGGAGGAGGGAAAAAAAACAACAACAAACAACATGATGATCACAGCGATATTGTCGTTCTCTGCTATTTTTATATACTCTGTAATGTCTCAGAAACAGTGAGGAGGGGAGGAAGTGGGCGGCTGCTCTCTGTACGCAGCCATCTCGCTGTTTCTTCCGCGGTTTGCAGTAATTTGAGGACCCGGAGCCAGACTCAGGCACAGGCAGGCGCTACTGAGGGACTTATTGTGAAAGTAAGGTTTAATAAAACAGTAAGGTTTAGTCTTGGAGGTGGTGGTGGTGGTGTTAGGGGGGGCTGGACTGAGTGAAAACCACCGAAGGAGCGGAGGTAGACTGAAGCCCGGGGCGTCAGCAGCCGGATGAAGGCAGAGCAGGCGCAGCAGAGAGAAATGTTTACCGAGCTTTCTACACCAAAGATGCTCAGCATCTGTGCAGCAGCTGCCAGGTCTGATCGCAGCCCTTCTCAACTCTGCTCGCAGCTCCAGCAGGTGTGCTGCAGGGCATCTTGTGAGCGCCCCGGCAAGCTGCGCTGCACTCCGCCGAACAGAGAATACACACCCAGGGCCCTATTTTTTGACAGTAGCCGTGTCGGGCTTGCACACGGCAGAACGTGTCGGGAAACGTGAAAACAATCAAAGAAAATCCGGTCAATTTTTTTTTTTTCCCAAGGCAAAGCGACCTCGTGCGCGGTTTAACCCGACGCACCTCGGCTTGCTTTTACGCGGCGGAAGGAGAAACTATTGGAAAAGACGAGAAAATAGAAGCAATATTGGGAAAAAGAGGAAGGAGTTGAGCGCTGCCCCTGCACTTGCAACACATTTAGACCGCATGAGTTTGCGTGTGGCAGGAGAAAATACTGTTGGATGGAAAGAGTTAGTTGAAACTGCATTTAAATTTAGTGGGAAAGGGAGATCATACCAACATAGAACACAGAATAGTCTGGGCGAGTGGGAGAACAAGAAGAAGAAGAAAAGAGAAGAGGAGGCAGGGCAAAGAAGAAATGCATTTGTTCTCTGCACAGGGCGGACAGACAGACAGACAGACAGACAGCGGTAAAGATTACGTGCATTGATGTTTGCAGGCGCCTAAGCAAGTAAAGTGACAACAGCGGTATACGGCACAGACATCTTATTAGATGTGGCGGCCAGATGCACTTTTGTTCCCTTTAATATTGAGCTGCTCAGTTTAGCCTGTCGTGCACGCGCATCTTGGCAGACAGCCTATAAATTAGGATCAGCCCAGTGGGTTTTATTGTTTCCCGCTGGGCTCCGCCAGAGTAACAGCGACACTTTGGAGTCAGTCACGAGACGGTGGAAACAAACAAAGCCACAAATTCTGCCCGAGAAGCTGAGTTCAGCAGTGTGTCCAAAGCCGAGCTCCTGATTTTTTTTTTATTTTATCCCCCTGGGGAAAAAAAAACGGAAAAACAAAAAGAAAAAAAACAATCTCTAAATGCGTCTTCATGCCGGTAGGGCTGTTATGGAGCGTGTCACTACGAATATAGCTGGATTTTAAGAAGAAATAAAAAAATGGTTTGTCACACTTATGTAGTTAAATACATTCTCCTTTAGCTTCACCAGCTGCATCAGTTTATTTGCCTAATTGGAGCGGCTGCATGTTTTATTTATTTAGGAAAATAACAAACTCAGGAGTGGAGAACTGGACTGCGGTCTTATGTCATCAAAGTTCTATTTTTTGTCAATATGCCCCTTTAATAATATTATGATTGGACAGCATTGCAATAGCATTGTTGTTTTCCAGATGCATCTTTCGGTGTTGAGCGTTTGATCATTAGTTGGTTGTTAAAATATTTTGACAGAAGAGCGAATGGATAATCAGAAGCAGCAAACTATAATGTTTTTTCCTTTTGTAATGGCTTGTTTCATTGTGAACGTCATTCATTTGCATTCTAGATTACAACAACTGCAACGTCAGCAGCTTGAGCACAAACACACGGGCACCTTCATTAAAATGAGCAACAATTTAAAAAGGAACAGAAAGACGATCCCATCATCACTCGCGCTGCTTCCCTCTCACTCTTTTTTTTTTTCCCTCGCTCCAAACCTGGATTCAAATAAACATGGGAGTTTCTTCCATAATCACAGCCCTTCCTTAAAATGTACGTTTGGCGTAAGATGTGACAAACGAAAGGAGCTGAGGTGTCACTTCCTTGATCAGAAGCTTCTCTGCCAGCCGCTGCCGCCGCCACCGCCGCCGCGCTGGCTCGTGTTCAACACCCACTTGGGCTGACAGCATCAAAAGGAGAACAGGACAAGTTAAGCAGATCTATCTCGCCTGTTTTGAACTGGCTTTAAAGCCACTCGGTATGCGGCTCCCCGCGCTTGTCTGCCACTTTGTAACCCCCATCACAGAGCCTGGCCGTCCTATTTATCCCAGCGCCGGGCTTCTGCCGCACATGCAGTCAGTCCACGTAATCCCCTCCCTCACTTAAAGGGAAAAAAAAACCCTGGTGCAATTTCATCGTTTTCATTTTTTCCTTTTTTAATTTTTTTAAAAATGAGACACGTGAGGTGCGTTCAGGTCAAACGATCTCAACTGTGGCTGGCATTCAAAAAAAAAAAAATTTCCACAAACTACTGTTTTTCTAATTTGATTGTCTGAACGATGAAGAGGAATCTTGTCCTTCAAGCCACGAGCTCCTTTTTTAATCCATCGGGGCAAAAGGGTTGAGGACTCCAGAGTCCCACTCTTCGCTTATAATAGATGAGGAGAGGGAAAAAGAAAAGCGGTTGTAGCCTTGACGAGTCTACCTGTTCGGAATATTTTCTATTAATCTCGCAACTCACTTTTCATGTCCGAACTCGTGAGACACGGGTTTACTTGCTGTTGCGGCTTGACAGGCGCCTTTTCTTGTGCGAACTTTTTTGAGCGCCCCGCCAGTGGCCTGATTAATTTGGCTTCTCGGCGGCCGCGTTTGCACGTCGGTCCGGAGCTCTCCCGCAGAAGACGCTCACCCCCCTCCTCGGCACCTTTGCCTCGACAACCGAGCCGCATTTGCATCCCCGGTCCCGTCTTTGTCAGGCGTCACCTTGGCAACAATGGAACAAACTGCGCATAAAAGAAATTGAAAGCGGCGAAACACTGGCCGGAGTGACCCCAGCCTGGCCGAGCAAATATCTCCAGCGACACACGGGGGGAGGGAGATAAGATACGGGGTGTTTGAGCTGAAAAATTGTGAGTAAATGTCCTGTCAGCAGGGCGATAAAAGTGTTGACTTCTGTGTTGTGCCTGCTCTCTGTCTTCACCCCCGCCCCCCAACCCCCTCCCCTACCAGCTTGGATAAGATTTTAGCTGCCATGACGATCGCCGCCGAGCGTAACAACAAGGAGAGATTTGCCTCGATAGTGGAGGGCCTGGAGAACCACGAAGCCCAGCAGCTCCAGGTTTGGACTCACAGAGCAGAGACAAGCCGCCGACCTTCCTGTCCTAACGCTCATCACGCATCCAGTCCCCTCGTACCCCGCCCCCTTCGGAAAGGCTGCTTCCTGTGTAACATCCACAGGAGACCTGAAAACCTTGACATCCCCCCTAAAATATTTTGTTGTTTGTGTTTACATTAATTCTACAAAAGACAGTGCAGTACACTAAATCAAGATGGGTTCTTCGCAACACTCACAGGCAACTGTGTGCTTATCCAGATTGCTGCAACACAACCTCAACCTTCAGGACTGAATCTTGCTTCTTTTATTTGCGTGCTTCGGCAGAGCTGCAGTCATGTTGCCACTGCAAGCCAGCAAAACAGCTTTTGCCACACAATTTTGCAGCGCCGACTGCTGCTGCACAAAAATGTCACTTTTCTAAAGGCGCTACTGAAATTTACACAGAGTTCCTCAAACACCCGGCTAATGTCAGCTTGTGAAACACATGGTTTCACCTTGATATAAATGGTCGGGCTAATAAAATACACTCTCGCCCCCACTTTCTTTTGTCACCAATAAGTGATAATGGCCCACATAAAAGAAACAGAATAACACAATGTTTTGTTTTTGTCACTTTCTGTCTTTTTCCCCACATTAGTTCTTAAGATTTTCTTCTCTTACTTTTACTACCTTTCTCATTTTTTTTTCTTCCCACGAGCACCTCGCCTCACTTCTCTATACCGCTACCGTCCTCTCAGCGTCTGTGGGGGCTCATGAAAAGGCAGCTAAAGCACCACACCTCTCTTAATTTTCAGCACTCTTCTTGAGCTGAAAAAAAAACAACAAAAAAAACTTATGCTGCAGCAATAAAAAATACCACATAAAAGGTGTGTTTTGTGAAAGGCAGACCAGGAAATTACTTCAAGAATAACCCTTTTTAACTGCAGGGCTGGTGGAGCCATGAAGCAAACTGATGAGGCGAGTGGTGGAAGGGGAAGTAGATATTCTTTTATTAGGACACTAGTGTTTTTCCTTTAAATTTTGCCATTAATGGAATGAAGCTCCCCTAATTGTGAAGTAAATTGAAATGCTTTGCTGATTCAGGGCATTTAAGGAAATTAATCGGCTTATCATGAACCTGAGATAGGCTTGTGCAAGTAGACTTTACCAAAGTGATTAAAATGTGCTTCGCTGTAGTTGGGCTGAGGATGGAGAGGGTGAAAAAAAAGGAAAGGAAAACTGCATTTCAACTTTGAAAGCATCCTAGCGGAGCTACTTTTAATGACAATGTTCGGCACCACCCCGTGGCGCCTCTGAAGCTCACCAAACCCGGTGCCGGTAATGCCCTCATCCTCAGCGAGACAACTTCCCGCTCCATAGAAAATAACCGAGGTATGTTTGAGCTGCTTGATGTAAGTATCAATCTGTATGCAGGAGAAGAGAAAGAATATTTCATGAGCTCCACGGCTCTCTTCACTCGTATAAATTCTGTGAAGATTTGGCGGGGGTTCTTTTATGTATCTGGCCCCTGGTGGATACAGTAAAATGTCGGGTTTCAATGCACAGATTTTGCTCCGGGGCCCGCTGGCTTTTTTTTTTTTCTTTTCTTTTTTTTGTGCAACACAGATGAGTCCACAGTGTTTCTGGTGCCTGGCACTAATGCCACGTGCTTGAATGCGGCACATCCTTTAATGCAACAAGCTTTCCTCGGGGAGTGCACGGCATCATATTTTTCAGATGCGTTCCAGAGTAAACCCCTGCCCGCCTTCCCTGCTCCACCAAGTTCTTCTTGATTTTCACTCTTGAAGCAACTTTTTGGTAAGATGAGGACAACCAACGAGGTCAAATTCTTGTCGCTTTCACCCGAGTGTGAGCTGTAACAACATATCGTCCACATAACATATTAAGAAATAGCATAGCATCACGATGGTGATGATGATATGATCCAAACATTCTGATAAGAATAATCTAATATCCTCTGAGTTATAGTCATCATAATGAAAATACAAGAAATATCAATAGCAAAAGCAACAACCAATCTTCAAAAAACATGAACTCTCTTTGCTGCTGGTCACTTGTCACGATGGAACGGCAACCAGCTGGAATAAAACCCTGCTTTGCAGTGGTAATGAGGGCACTAAAAAGTCCTGCCACACAGACATATTTGCTGGCAAAAACTGTTTAAAGCACTTAAATGAGAGCAATAAAATTTCTGAAACCAATTTAAAATCCCGGATGGGGGTCCTTGTACCTGGCAGGGCCTGTAAATGAGTCAGTGTGTCGGTGAGTCGTGACTCAGACTTGGCCGCTGTGCGTTAAAAGCCTAAAGTAAATGCAGTCAGTCTTTCCTTTTTAAATATCTGAGGTGATGAAACAAATAAGTGGTCTTTGGTATTATTCCAGAGTGGACAGTGTTTTTGAACATCACCAAAGGTTTGCAAAATATCCTCGTCTTCAAACGCCAAGTGCTCAGTATTTACGAGGCGTCCTTTAAAGCGAGAACCCACACTTGTGATGAAGTGATAAAGTGCACTCTTGAATGGAGACAAAGCAGCCAAGAATACCTCAAAGAATTAGAACTACTGCGGCACCAATTAATTTCACATACGGGCCGGCAGCGCAGGGTCAAGGTTTCAACAGGCAAAGCTGCACGCCGGCCATGGGAATCCTTCAGCCCGCCATCGATTGTCCGTCCCAGGAAAACCGTCTTATCCATTTCCTACTCCCCTGAAACACCTTAGCGCTCATTATAATTCATCAGCAATTTCCACCCCGGCTCCCTCCCCCCTTTCCAACACACACACACACACACACACACACACACTCAGACATGCCCACACACACTCAGAGGCAATTTCTCCTTGCCATTAAATCCATCAATAATGCACGCCTTGTCAATAGACACAGCAGACCTGCTCGTTGTACCGTTTCGCCGCCTTCACCTGGGAAATCCGCGTCCCCTCCGAAAGCTGAGCAGCATTCACCTCACATAGCGGAGTGTTTAAATGATGCTACCTCCCTCAAAAATAAATAAACAAATAAATAAATAAAAACACTTATGTTTCAGAGAAGGACGGTCATTTTTTGCAGTGAAATAACAGCTTTTTCATTGATGGATTTTTTTTTTTTGCCAAGGAAATGTCTTCCTTGTTTTTAATCTTTGACACTTCTCTCCATCTCTCTCCTTTCTCTCCTTCTTTCTCCTTTTGTCCTTCCGCTCGTCTCCGCCGCAGGTTGCCTGCATGCAGCTGATCAATGCGCTGGTCACCTCCCCCGACGACCTGGACTTCCGGATACACCTGCGCAACGAGTTCCTAAGATGTGGACTCAAGAAGATCCTGCCAGTGAGTCACTGAACAAATCTGACCTAATCAGCTTCCTGGTTCCAGCCCTTAACAAAGTCATGCGGCAAATGACTTTCTTTGTCCTTAAGTCAAGCACGCTAGAATGGCAGCGAGGGAATGAGTTGCGTGTTTCTCGTCTAAGTCACATATGTCCAGCTTTTCATCTGCCATCCATACTACAGCCAGGCAGTTTTGCATGATTCTTTATCGCAGAGAGAAACTCTTATTGATTTTGTCTGGAGGCAAAAAATAAATAAAAATATCTGTTTCAGTTTCCTGCCAAGACTGATGCTTTGCTGGGGCTTCCACATGTTAGGAAAGGAGTTTGTGACATAAGGTGTTGGTCTAAGAGGGCGGAACCAGCGCTTGGATGGATTTTCTTTTGTCGCATTATCCTGTAAGAGGGAGATCTATGACATGAAGGACTGATTTATTTTTATTTTTTTTAGTACAAAGAGAGAAGTAGAGCAAGCAAGAGAAATCCAATTGTGGAAACTTCACTGTCGGTCTGCACACTCGTTAGTATTAAAAAAAAAAATGTTAAAATGTCGTTGATGGGATTTTTGCAAAACCTGAGACCTTCGAGCTTTTCAAGGATCTTTTCAAGATCAGAAACCTGAAATACTTTTGAAAAAAAGGCTTTGGCGGAAAAAGTTTGACCAGTTGCTGGGTGGCGGCCGGCGCTCGTCCGTCGTTAAATAGGCCGTCCTGGCATCAGTCTCAGCCGCCAGGAACACGGGTGGCGATGGCAGCCCGAACTGCGGCTCATCACTCAAGCTCTCATTTGGAGCGAGCGGGGTGAACGTGTCACCGTGCCAGTTGTTAATAAGTCATCCCAGCTGCTCCTGTTGATTATTACTGTCATTACTTTAATTATCTTCAATTCGGCCCCCCGTTACGAAGCGGTCTCGGCGCGCACTCATTTATGAACGCCACGTTCCGCGCTTTTAATGCCGACGCTCCGACTGACACTCGTTTGTCTAATTATGAGTTATGCCCCGGGAGTCGCTGTGGCTGCCGGCAGAGAGGGAGCGAACTCTGTGGAAGGAAAAAAGGAGATGAAGAAAGAATGAAGGATTTGTTGTCGTTCTTATAGTCCTTGACTCTCGCGTTTGGCCGCCCTCCTTTCCCCCCCCACCTCAACTTTTTTTTTTTCCTTTTTTTTGTGTCACCGGGCACCTCCCTCTGTAGCCGAATCGCTCAAGACAGATGGTGCGGCCAAAAAACAGCACAAGGTGATTGATATGCGCAGAAATTAGGTTACATTTGGCCCCGTCTCTGTCGGTAAACTCCGCTGCCGGTGATTCATGGAGAAGCCGTAAAAGAGCAGCGCTCTTGCCCCCGTTGGCTGGAACAGGTGTGCAGGAATCAGTGCTAGATCACTCTGGAATAGTAAGAAGGTTCTAAAATTCCCATTTTGCACTCTAAGTGGAACAGCCAGGCCGTCGTTGAAAACCTAAAAAGTGCACTGGAATGGATCTGTGGCTAATCAGCTCCTTGCAAAGAGCAGCTGTTGGCCGCAATCTGCATCAGGAGATGCTCTTCTGCATGTCCTCGTTTCTAATTCATCTGCCCGCCGGCGTCCCTCCCTCTGCAGGAGCTCAAAGAGACGGAGGAATTGGACATCCAGCTGAAGGTGTTCAACGAGAACAAGGAAGAGGACTCCATCGAGCTCTCCCACCGCCTGG
This sequence comes from Thamnaconus septentrionalis, assembly GCA_009823395.1. Lineage (NCBI taxonomy): Eukaryota > Metazoa > Chordata > Actinopteri > Tetraodontiformes > Monacanthidae > Thamnaconus > Thamnaconus septentrionalis. The sequence goes on from CM020509.1 coordinate 8,363,948, forward strand.
AAGACATCCGCGCCGAGATGGAATATCCCTTTGCCATGATACGCACGTTATTAGCTCTTAATGCTCAGAGAGATGAGCCTGGTATTATGGTAAAGTGGTACATTGTGGTTTACAGGCCGGATTCATTCGAAGACGCTTTTAGGAGTTTGCATATTCTCGCTGCCTCTTCAGCCTTTGTTCAGTTTCTGTCTCTGCCCCTCGTGGTGTGTTGTCTGTTGTCAGTGTCGGGCTAAAATCGCACTGTGTGCGACTGAAGAGGAGGAGATGAAACAAAATAAGTCAAGGCTGGATTTCTCTTATGTCTGGGGAATTCATTGGCAGGTCTGGAGGACAGCAGTCAGTACAGTTTCGCCCGCTTTTCATGAAGTAATACTTGGCGAGCAAAATGTTCCTGTGGTCAAGTGTCATTTCCCGCCGGAATTATAATTAGAAAGAAAACTTCACCCGTTCTGTCAAACTCCAAAAACCCCTTGAATTCCAAAAAGTTGATTCCGTCGGAGTAATTAAACCCAGACTTGGCAACTTGCTGGAGCATCCGCGAGACGAGGCCCTTTAATAATTCAGAAATCTTCTCTGAGGCGACGTTTGAATGGCTGACACTGTGACAAACCTGACGCTGACATTGTTATGCAGATATTCATCCTCACAACCTTTTTTTTTCTTTTTTTTTTTTTTTTTTTTTTTCCGTTGCCACCAAATCCCAGACTTCCAGTACTGGCACAATGTGCCGCTGTGAGTGACAGTTTCTGTTGACACATGCAGGTGAGACGAGAAAGGTGGCGTGTGAGAGTAGGAGTGTGTGGCGAGACAGATAGAGAGAGAGAGAGAGAGAGAGACCGGGGAGGGGGAAAAAAGTGTACCTGGATTAATGATGTGCTTGAGCAGGTTCACAAATGAGAAGGCCCAATGTTTGTTTCCAAGGACAATGGCGTATTGATCGGCCAGCACTGAGCACAATTCAAATGCCTCGGCCACCCTTTTGTCCCTCTGCTGGCTCTGCAAGCACACACACTCGCACGCACGCACCTGCACACGCACACATGCACACATACATGGCTGATATCATGCAGGTAGGGAGCTCTCTTACTACCTGAGCATATGTGTCTTGTTTCTCTCAGCAGGCTCATGAATATTAACCTGAGGGGAGGCTCATCTCCTCTGTGTCCGGCGCCGAGTCCAGGTGCCAAGGAGGTGACTCCGGGCCACTAATGAATATTAATGAGCTGTGGAACAGTGATTGATTGACCCCCAGCCGCTGACTGGCCCACGTCACAGTTGACTGCCGCTCATGTTTATTCATTATCTGGAGGGGGGGGCAAAGTAGAGTAGAGAGATAGAGAGAGTGAGAGAGAGGGAGAGAGTGGCGGCGCGCAGATGAGGGGTGTAATCAAACGGCTTGGCGTTCTACATTAGGTTTACGTCTGCGGCTTAGTGATAGATGAAGCTAGTTGGACACTTTCCCAGTCTGAGCCGCCGCTTGTGTCCCGTCAAAACGCCGCTGTGTCGAGGCTATAATTGAATCTCGGAGGATTGGTAATTCTCCCTGGCTTCATATTCCCCTAATACAAGGGAGGGGAAATGATACTGTGGGGGAGCCCCTAATCCCACCCACTCCTCTCTTTCCCTCCCCAAAAAAAAAAAAAAAAAAAAAAGATATGGAATGGGAGTTTAATTACAGACATTGTTGAAATTAATAGGAAATGTGTCAAAAAGCATTTGAAGGAAATGATCTCTTTCTAGCCGCTGAGGCAGCCAGAGATTCTTGTGCGGATGATTTTAAGAGGGGAAAAAAAAACAAAAAAAAAACAGTCAAATGGTGTTTTTTCAGCTAGGGAAATTAGTGAAGAGTCATCTTTCATTAGCTGCTGACAAAACATGAAAAATCATATTCGGGGGGAATCATATTGCAGTGATGTAATCTTGCTATGAACCTCTGATGAGGTGAAAGTTAGACCCTTCCTCCCCTGCACCCACCCACATACCTCTCCTCCTCCTCCTCCTCCTCCTTTATATTTGGGGAGTATAGCAGGAGGTTTGTGGCATTTTACAAAAGTTGCTTTGACTTTAATTATGCATGAATCCCGAAGCTCAGTCGGCATAAAGAAAAGAGAGAAAAAAAATCTGTTTTCCCTGCTTTTTATTTATTTTTACTCTTTGCCTACCCTCGAAAGGGAGACGATGCACATCACGCGGTTCCACAAAAATCGATGATGTCACTTCCCCGTTTCCTGCCGACTGTACACTGCGCTTTGTAAATATTCTGGCAAATGTCAGGATCGGCGCTGGATTTTATGGCGGCGTTGAGGTTCCTTTCTCCGCTGGCTTAATAGGACGCCATCTCTGAAGTCTTATTTATTTATATTTTCTATTTTTGAGTTTGTATGCACATATCCAAGAGGCTAATCCCCGCCCCCCCAAACAAGATGAGTCCCCGTGGGGAAATCCTCCTTTCTCCAGCAAACAAATTACAGAGACTGCAAATCCATTAATTTCATGGCTTCTTTACTCCTTAGAGCTGCCCTTTTTGAACGCCTTCTTTTTATTTTGATTTTTTTTTTGGGGGGAAGCAATGTAATTAGTTTTGTTTTAAACTTGCAAATCAACTATTAACACGGACGTTGAATGTTGGACCGTATTCGTTGTGGAAAGGATGCCGTGAATGTCAACTGTACTCTACGTTTCGCAATTGCTTTTAGCCGTAAATGATTTCCTTTGTCTACAGATACCTGCTTTTTAAAGGAGAGGGATAGGCGTAAATAGTGTTTTTGTCAGGCCTCTGTTTTTGATGTCACAGCCATCAGCACATCCTCTCCACTCAGCGAAAGCGAGCATAGACACATAATCGATACCTTTTGAAAATTTAATAACATGATTTTTTCACTCTTGAGAGCACGTGCCATTTCCAGTGCGAGAGCACATCTCGGCCATGTGTTTTCTCTCCCCTCCTTCAACGTTCAAAGCTGCAACTTTTTCCACATTATTAATTCCCCCCTCGTATTATTAGATGCTCAGAGTGACAGCAAAACTAGGGGGAGCGTTCCTTTCATTGCTGATATCCATCCTCATGTTGGCTGTTTACACTGTTTCAGCTCCCCTGAGACAAAGTGGATAAGAGGAATCTTATGTCTGTGTGCTCTTGCACAATGATGCCTGTCAGGAGGGATGGGGTGGGGTGGCGTGGGGTGGGGTGGGGGTGTTGTGATTACTTTGGAATCAAACGGCGATTCATAGAAAGTGCAACGTATTGACAAGAATGCAACATCAGCCGCACTGACATCCTCTGTCCCATTCGCAATGGCTTTTCCCCCTTAACTGAACTGTTGCACTGATATGAATGAGGTCTACCATCTCCTGTCCAACATGGTGAAGGACACGGCTTCAGAGACCTACTTCCTGTCAATCCTCCAGCATCTGTTGCTCATCAGGAACGACTATTACATCAGGTAATCTCCACTTGATTCTTTTGCACGCTGCTGCTTTTATCGACTTTTCCTCACAACATCTTTTTTTATTTTTTCCTGTTGGGAACCAGCAAGAAATTTAGTAGACTAAAAAGAAGGAGAGGTGTATTGATTGTTGAAAGTCATATTCAAACATTTTTTATTTAACTTGGCCTGCCTGATCACTGTTTGACCACCTGTTAGCATCAGAGAAAAAGTCCATTTGCTCATGGGGGGAAAACATCAACAAAACAAAATACTTTCCTCCTTGAATATCCATTGAGGTTCTGCCTGGCATTTTCAGATCTTTTATTTATCCTGCACTGGTATATACAGCCTTTTTTTTTTTTTTTTTTAGTTATCGCTGGCCTTTGTGACATCACAAAGGGCTGATTTCCAGATTAACTTGGTCAGTGTGTCTTCCTGCAACAGATGTAATAGATAAATATTTTCTATCAGGCTGTGGCATGACAAGCACATCAGATCAGAAAACGTGATGTGTCTTTGATGGAGAATATCTCTATTAGTGACAAATGGAAAACAGAAATAACATGGGTGCAAAAGTTGCTGCGTCAGCGCGGTTTGTCTTGGAAACAGCCACCACTAGACATTAGACGTTTCCAGTACGTCGAAATATCCATTTGATGTAACCACAGAAACAAACATGATCCACACAATATGTATTTAACTTACTGAGTAGCTTAAATTCAAAGTAATAAGGTTCAGGCAAAGTTACACCTAATTTTTTTAAATAACATGCATGTTTTTATTTTGTGGCAACTGACCACTTGTCACCCATAATGAGATTGTTGAGTCCACGGCTGCGCTCACAGCTGCAACTCAACCTGATGGACTGAGTGAAAGACTTCAGACTTGGCTCCGGGTGTATAAACACAGGAAGTGACAACATGAAATAATATTACAGGAGATTTAATCCCCTCCTCTTTTTTTTTGGAGAGTTACAAAGCAATTTTAAAGTGAGCTTTTTACTTTGCCTTTGAAGAACAAGGCGGTCGCTCTGCGGGCAGAACGGCAGCGGATCCTCTGAATAGAGTGGCACTGATGAATTCACTGCTGTGTCAGAGCTTTTTTGCAGAAATATGACTTTGAGAGAGCGGGAGGGGAAAAGGAGAAGACATTTTGAAGACGAACGGGGGATGAGAGGAGGAAGATGAATTTACCATAGACAAGTTGCTGCACCCTCGGAGTGATGAATAATGCATTGCTCATATATTCGAAGGAAGTGAGAAATAGAATTCACATTAACCAGCTAGTACAGCTGAGTCTACCTCAGCGGCACTGTCCGCGCACCTCTCTCTTCCTCCCTCCCTCTCTCTCTCACTCTGTCGGAAGGCAGTGAGGAGCCATCAGTACCGAAGCGCTACCGGGAAAAGAAAAAAAACAAACAAACAACATTTTTGAAGATTTTTCTTTTCACTTTCTTGGCCCCCCCGCCAAGCATCCATCATAAATACAAGGACATGAAAGCACACAGGCATCTGCTGCAGAAAGTCAGTCCGGCCGAAAAAAACCAAAAAAAACCAAAACATTTTATTCTCCATACATCAAAATAGCGGCGCAGACGTCTCTGTCGCACTGACGGGAGACGTTTCCTTCCCTCAATATGCCACTGCAGTCGACTGAATTAAGAACCATCACGCCGGGGCGCCGCCGTGCTGAATGCCGTGCGACGCCTTCGCAGGCCGATGCCGGGCATCTTGACAACAGCACCATCGCACCTCGACACGCCGCCTCCGCCGTTGCTCACGAGTCGGAGCGCGTAAACGCAGTCGAGCTGTCAACTTTCCATTTCTTAGCAAGTCGGAGCAACACTTTTACTTGTCGTTTTTGTCGCAGGAAACGGCGTGCTTTGCGATAGATCGCGCACGAAAGCACAAAGGCTATCTTAAGTGCCCACCCTTCCAAAAAACAAAACAATGAAAAAAACAGAATTAAAGGTGATCTTCAATGTGGGTGTTTCTGGCTGAGTTTCCAACTTCACCGGTTGCAACTGAACGCATCGCGACGCGGCAGGCGACACAGATCGGAGTCGCGAGGTTCAGGTGTCGGGTGTCAAGGGCCTCCGTTTGGTTCTGTTCTGTTAATTGGCCGAGACCCACCGCTGCACAAAGCTGTCAGCTTCTGACACGGCGCCAGATTTAGTGTGAATAAGTGATTCAAACACCTGCGAGCTGCGAGTGACGCCTGAGAGAAAGACGTCCCAGGACTCCAGACAAAAACCCAGGAAAACCCCTCGTGAAAATCAAACATACTTACAATTGTAACTGTTTAATGTGAAAGATAACAACGTAGCCGAAACAATTCAAACGGCAGAAACAACAACAACAACAATGAATTTGACCTTCGGCACATCAAAGGCAGCGTAGCGGCCGCATGTGGCTCCTGTTGGAATTCCCTTTAACTGGCCATCTGCGTTTTTCTTGAAATACTCCACAGACTCTGATTTTCTCATCAAAGGAAAAACACACACGCTAATTATATCGGCTCAAAAATAAGGGATTAAGTTGTTTTCTTTTTTTTGTATGAACACTCAACACTTTCGGGGGCCCCGATTTTTGTGACAGAATGTAACCTCCTCCCCTCGCCGCCACCCCCCAATGAGCAAACAAAGCTGATGAGAACAATAATAATGATTTAATAAGAGCAGGGAAGGTCCAGGGTGAGCAAGTTGTATCCCGTCGACTGCCTTTTTTTTCTCCACCCCCCCAAAAAAAACCAAAAAAAAAACGGAATGAAAAAAACACACACAACATTGGTTGTTGCTCTCCCCTCCAGGGCTCGGTTTATTTTTGATAATTAATCTCTCTCTGCAAGCCTAATGAATGGGAACACATCAAACCCACCCAGTAAATATAGAGCAGATCTGCTCTTTTGGAGCCCGGCGATATGGGGATTACTCTGGTTATGTGGAGCAGAGCTGGATCAAATGGCTGGGGCTGGTGCTCTGCGGCGGCGGTGGCAGCAGCAGCAGCAGCCGCAGAGCAGCAGCAGAGCAGCAGCAGCAGAGCTATGATTGGAAGAAATTGAGGTGCCAGAGTAAAAGAAGAGGTAGGAAATGATGCAGGGGACACATGCGAGCTTCTGGAGCCCGGCCCTGCCCACTGTGGAGCGGGCCTGACAGTTCTGGGTCACTCACTAGTTATCTCCACCCTGCTCCTATCGGTGCCGTGTCGTGGCAGAGGGTGGAGGGAGCGAGAGAGAGAAAAAAATAGGGCGGCTTATTGAGATAATAATGTGGTGTACACGGGTGACAGTTGTAAGCCGAGTGCCACAGCGCTTAAGCCACGCGGGGCGACGCGCGAGCTCTCCGCTACTGCACGTTTGAATGGAGAGTGGGCGTATCCGCCAGCTCAGGCTTAATGTATGGCATTTCATGCTTTAAATCATGGCACCTAATTCTGATTTATTCTTATTTTTTTTTCCTTTTGGCTCGTGTTTTTCTTTTTTTCTTTTTTCTCCTTTTCTTTTTTCTCCTTCCCCTCACCATCTGTGTTTATGAAATGATGTGGCCTGTCCACCCACAAGGCAGCATCACAACACTGATGTTGCCTTTTGAATTTTTCTTTTTTTGGCCAACAGTATCGAGTCACAGGATTTACAAAAAAGAGATAAATAAATAAACTTCAGACGTTCCCGCCTCGTATTATAAAACGTGACACATATTTTAGATGTATGTGCTTGTTTTTTTTTTTCTTTCTTTTCTTTTTTTTTTTTGTACCAAATTAACTCACCTGGCAGGATTCACTCTGCTGGCTGGCATCGCACCTACATTAACACTTCCTCTCGCCTTCATGTTTTCATCAAACGCACATCAGGCAGGCAGCCTTTTGATTAGTTTGACAATTTTTAGTCCCAATTATTCCGATGCTAATCTCCTGTGCCTGCTTTAAAAGTTAAAAGGTACTTAACTGCAGTCGGTTTAAATTAAAAAAAAATAAAACCAGGAGTTTAAATAGGTGCCGCTGCTTTTCTGGAAAGATGAAGGAGGCACTTGTATGAAAGTGAGGTGCCAGCCAGCCGCTCTCCTGTATTTTTGTGCTTTCAGGATTGAAGTGGGATGCATATTTCATCAAAAAGAAAGTCAATTTTTTTTCTACGCAGTTTAATCTGATTATTGATCAAGATTCCTTTTAGTCATTTATTTATCCCTGATTCAGACTACGACCTTTTGTCAGTCATAGCTCGTCTCGCGTCTGCCTTTGATTCTGGCCGTGTCCGCGACCATCATTAAACGCTGTTTATCCCTCTGTTTTAATACCTGCTTCACAGTTTTCAGACTTTACGTTGTGTCTCCGCGTGACTTTTAAATCGTCACACTGTGGTGACGGCAGCGGCGGCGGCTCGGACGATACATAAATAAACGTTGATATTTTCTTCTCCCTGCTTCTGCTGGGATCTCAGCCTAAGCCGCCATTGTATTTGCTAAATGTCACTCGCAATTAAAGTTGATAATGTTACGGGGAAAAGGTCACACTCCAACCTGTGTGGCCAAATGTGAGACTCGGGCTAATTCAGATACTCGGCTCGACAAAATACCAGGCGCTCACTCACGCCTCCCCTCCCTCCCCCAAACCGTCTGACATGTTTTCCTGCTCATCGTGCCTTCACATACACACGTTACACTGATTACATTTACATTTTTGGTTTTTTTTTTTTTTCTAATTGGCAGAGATAATTGCAAATTAGACAAGAGGGCCGGCGTAGCCTCGGCTAGCTTCTTTCACCTTGAAATGGACCGGCTAATACGGACGTGGGTTCTCTGTACCCATTAATCTGCTAATTTCATGATCGGGGTGAAGCAAGTGATCAAATTTAATAGGGCGGCTATCTCTCTCTCGCGTTCTCTGTGTTTTTCCCCCCTCCCTCTCTCCCCCTTCACGTGGCATTTTGTGACCTCTAGATTGGATAAGGGAACAATTTGTGGTTAATTAGCCTCACAGAGTTTGTGTCACTCATATCTCTCCCCGCGCCTTGTCTGATTGTTCCGCTTCACGTCTCCCGACCCCTCAGGCCGCAGTATTACAAGGTTCTGGAAGAATGCGTCTCGCAGGTGGTCCTGCACCGCAGCGGGATGGACCCGGACTTTGGCTACAGCAAACGGCTGGATGTGGACTTCACCCACCTGATCGGTACGTGTCAAGTCGGTCGGTGTCCGCCAGCTTCTCCAAGAGGGAAGGAAGAGTGAAACGAGCAAATGATGGGAGGCTCGGGCTGCATGCCATAGCCGAGGATTATTTGATAACCATTGTTTTGTCAGCCCCCCCCTCCCCTGAGATAGCTCCGACTAGCACCTGGTTGACATATAAGACGAGGTCATGTAATTGGAGATGAATAATGTATTAGTCCCCAGAGGGAGGAAAAAGAGGGGGTGAAAAATCAGTTGATTCAAAATAATAATGACTGTCTTTATCCACACTGTTTGTCAGGCATTTTCCTAGAATCACACAGAAAGCTTTGCAATTTGCGCTGCCTCAGTGACGGAGGATCTTTTTTTTTTTTTTAATCAAACAGAGAATAAAAATAAATAATAGCGCTCCCTGCGGTGTCTCTAACTGTTCTCTGACTTGCCAACAAAGGGTCATTAAAAGTTTCCAAAGCTGTCTGCAGACGGGTGATGCAGTGTAAAATAAGTTTTGTCACTTGCGTTACATATGTCAAATTGCTTCATAGAAAAAGAAAAAAAAATCTTTTCAACATTGTTTTTTTTTTTTGTCCCTTTTTCAAAAAAATGTACACGAAAGGTTTGTTGTCAGACATCACGGTTTGAACGAGCGTGTCATCTCGCTGATCTCTTTGGATTTTTATGTTTCTTACAGGGCGTCATGTCAGATCAGGATAAGAGAATATTCAGCGACACCTTGTCAAGTCTCTGCTGTGTAAATTACCAAAAAAAAAAAAAAAAGATGAAACAATGCCTACACAACACAGCAGTTATTTAAAAAGCGGATAATTAGTGTTGAAGACCGCTGCCCTTTTCTTGCTGCTCGTGTAGTTTTTTTTCACTCCGTTCCTCAAAATGCCTCACAGAATTACTTTTGCACCATTAGATGCAACTGAATTCAATGCAAGGAGCCTTTAAACGCACTGATAATTTTACAGTGTGATGCACTTACGATCTGTGACACTAAAAAAAAGGGGAAAAAATCACTTTGTCCGAGAGGCATAAAGAGAGGAGGATCATGTGACCCCAGTATTCCCCGTGAATGATGAAACCTGCTGCCTGCGGATATTGAAGTACTCTAGGATGGCCGAGTCACGGTGTATCCTCTTTCAGATCAGTGTGTGGACAAGGCCAAAGTGGAGGAGAGCGAGCAGAAGGCCACGGAGTTCTCCAAAAAGGTGAGACATTATTCACTCGGACATTTCCCCTTTTTCTGTTGGCCGCCTCAATCGGGGAAGTTTCTTCTTTGCCCAAAGCTGCCAGACAGGCTATTGATTTTTCATGCTCTGATCAATGCCCGGCTGTGACGCTACATGATCCGTATCAGCGTTACAGCAATCGATGGCGATGTTCTGATGTATACTTGCGTGCGCACGGCGCGAGGGCAGAGTTGCATTATGTGCAGGCACTTTTGATGCAAGTCTGCGCTTCCATCCGAGCCTTTGTGGGACGCTCGCCACATCTTAACGGTGCTGTAAATGTGAATCACTAAACTAGATGGTTTCTCCCCCTCTTCTTTGTTTTTTTCCCGATACACTATCATTATAAAGTGAATGTTTATTGCTCGGTGCGACGGCTATTGGACAGTAACATCAGCGCTGGAGCCTCGTCCGCCACCGGGTGTGAAATTTCCAGGAAAGTAAATGCTGACTGGCAATACTTTGAGCCTGGCAGGGTTTTTCATCAACTTTCATGTTGTTGTTGTAAAATAGATACAATCATGAGCAGATGCTTTTTAAACAAAGCTATGATTTCCCACCCCTCATGGCCAACCTTCTAGAAACTCTCCATACAGCTGTCTTACTTTTAATCCATTAGCTTAAAACCTCAACCGACTCAACCCTCTAAATTTAGCTCTCGTGGCGTCATTACCTCTGTATGTCAACACACTGGGGGTCCCGGCTATGTTTTCTTCTTAAGGGTCCCGTCCCACCAGCCCAACGTGCGCCCTGCTGGGCATCTGAAGTCATTGCAGTGACAGGGCTCGTTTTCCGCAAAGGTTAGATCCATCAACATACATGAAAGCCGAGGCTGGAAACAAAGACCAAAGACGAGCAGGCTTGAGGGCCACGAGCGCTATGAATAGACGGCGGCCAAAGAGCAAGGCGGCGTGTTTCCGCTGCCTGTTGATGTGCCCCGCGGCCGTCTGTGAGGAGGCACCATGCCGCTCGCCAAGCCTCCTGTGTGTTTGCACGCGTTTGTCACGTGCGCGCAGACAAACCCGAGACCCTCTTCTTTTCCCTGCAGTTTGATGAGGAGTTCAGCGCGCGGCAGGAGGCCCAGGCCGAGTCTCAGAAGAAGGAGGAGAGAATCAAAGAGCTGGAGGAGAAGATCCAAGCCCTGGAGTCCCAGGTAAATCCATCACGGAAAAAAAAGAAATGCATTGAAATTACTTTGCAAAAATCGAGCTGCAGCCCCTCAGAGATCTTCCAAAATGTACGTTTTCCTGCCGAAAAAAAATCAGAAAAAAAAAAACCTTGCAAAGCAAACCTTTCCCAAAGTAATCCACATGAGAAGGTTACGGAAGAGGATTAGAGCCACAAGAAGAGAAAAAAAAAAAAAACGAAGATGGAATTTTATTTTCAAGTTTTTGATTTGAGAATAAAGTTGAAGTTTCAAGATTAAAGTCAACATTTTGAGAATAAAGTTGATGCAAAAAATTAAATTTTGTGAATAAAATCGAAATTTTGCGATTAATGTCGATGTGAAGTTAGTCAGAATGTCAAAAATGAAGTGGAAAGACTGCGCTGCTTAAGTCTTGTGGAGTACTTCCGATTTCACCAGTTTCCTGTGGGTGAACCTTGCAGGATTACACCTGTTTTCAGCAGTTTACTTTTAACTGTGGCTAACTGGGATAATCCACCATCCATCCAGTCTACTCGCCAGTTTCCACTTTATTTGCGTTGACATTATTCACAAAATTTATACTTTATTCACAAAATTTCGTCTTTTTTTTACGTCGACTTTTTTCACGAACAGCGGCGCTAATCCTCTTTCGTAGGAAGTAGATCTCATGTAACCACATATTGGGTAGAAACGTTTTACTTCACGTGATCAGGACTTGGCCTCTGTGCCCTGTCTATCAGCTGTGCCGGTGCCTTAAGTGGAACTTATCGTCCATGCAAGAGGTTCTGATTTAATAAAGGGTCAATCTTCTCAGAGACCCCCCCCACCATGTTCGTATGCCTTTATTGAAGCATTCCCTACGTAATTATATTCCCTTCTCGGTCTTCCCAGTCCTTCCCGAGCACAGAAAATAACTGCTGTTTCCCCTTTTGCTGTTTCCCCTGTTAACCCAATTTTGAAACACTTAAGCGTTTAAGCATTTCCCTCAGACTAAAGGCCAGTGTTGCTGCTCTCCAAAGGGAACTTTTGAAATAAGCCGGCTTTGGTTTCAATTAAACTTTATTTTTTCTCCTCAAACCTCCCCCCCATTTGGCGCTGTGCTCCAAGAGATCACTCACTCCGTCCTAGACTCTTTGCGTGTTCATGAGTGAAGCGTCTCAGTGTGACGTTTTTAAGTGCACATAGATGTCAAGATGTTGCAGATTAGCTGCCATCTATAGTTTTTTTTTTTTTTTTTTTTTACTAATGATACGTTGGAGATAAAAAAAAAAAAAAATCCAATAAATCTCCCTCCATCTCCTGACCTGGTTCTCCACCTTCTGATGGGAAGGAAATTGTCGGGTTGCGCCGGCGTTCCTCGCCCTCCTTCCCTTTATTTGAGCTTCACGCTCCCCGTTTCCAACTGTTTCTTCCCCGATGCACATCCTGCTCGCCCTCCCCTGGCAGGCCTTTGTCTTTTGAAGGCTGACTCACCGCGGTGCATTAACAGGGAGTGCAGAGCAGAGAAGCCCCGGAGAGTCGAGGCGTCTCTTCCTCTGTTTGTTTGAATGCTCCTTCAAAGACCAGGTGTTGAAGAGCTGCGCACATCAACAGACGATACCCTTGGCAGGAGGAACGTGTCATTTGTTTTAGCACAAGGAAGCGCCGCTGTGACCAGAAGGACAGAATTTTAGTTTAATTTTTCATGCTGTAGGGCCCTTCCCTTTACAAATGCGGCTAAAATTTGAGGGAAAATAACAACCTTATTTATGACAATAATCTAGTGCTGGGTGGTATAACGGATCATACTGAACACCGGCGAGATCGCAGCCGTTCATGCTGAGCAGCGAAGAAGATAAAAATATATATTTCAAAACAGTGACAATTTGTAAACTGCCGTAACTGCAAAAGGCGTGTCTATGTGCGGAGGCACTTTGCTCTTGAAAAATACGGTGTTGAGCAAACAACAGTCTTCTAGCCGCAGGAGGCAAGACAAGTAATCCGCAGTACGAAAACACCACTGTTGCAATATCAAAAAGTGTGAAATTAGGATCTGCGTCTTCCACTCCAGCAGCTCACGTCAATGCAGCTGTCATGAGTTTGTTCGCTTCATTAGAATCACAAAAACTATCTTGTGAGGTATCTCACAAGATAGATATCTGCTGACTGTCAACTTCACTGTGGCACGGTGAAGTTCCTGCCCATTTTTCAACATCGTAACCCAGACGCAGTAGGGCCACGCTGTGGACATAGTTCATTTTTGGCCAGGCATTAAATTGGTGACTCTGTGCTTGACGAGCATCGTCTGCTGCCGTTGCTGTGACTTGAAGTCCGGTCGGAGCTGCGTTGAGAGTCGAGATGGGTTTGATTTTTCTCAACTAAGTCATTATCAAATGTTCAGGCCACTTTTTGTTCGAAGTAATGTTTGTGGAGCGTTGCGCAACTGCGAGCCCAGTCCGTGTTGATCCGCTGTCCTCCAGCCTGTCCACCACCAGCCAACTGTCTGCTTTTGGTTGCAATAATAGCCGCTCATGGTGGCACCAGGTGACAATGGTCTCTGTGAGGCCTTGTCACCAGTCCGTCAAAGCAGGTTCCAAGAATATCCCACGGCGGGGGCCACACTGAAAAGTTGCCACTTTCACACAAAGAAAATTCTCGGCAGCTTGACTGTTTACACCAATAGCAGCGGACAGGAATGAAGGCTGCTTCCAAGAGCAAAGACAGCGCAAGGTATAAACACAAACTTGACTGGTTGTTGGAGGCGTGCGGCGCTCCGACAGTAATTGTGTTTCTTCTTTGGCCGGTGCTCACAAGCCATGAATTGGCGCCTCAAGCAATGAGGGAAACAACACAGCCGTCCATTTGAGGCGCTTGAATTCTGATACTTGGGAAAGACGGGGCTGCTGAAAGACTGTGTTTTGCAACCTAATCCACGTTTGACAGGCCCCGCTGCAGAAAGCAATTAATGGGGAGCGCGTCGCATCCTTAAATCCTCGCGGCGGCGTGCATTCAGTCTGTCCATTAAAGTCGCCGTCAGCCTCACGCCGCCACTTTGCGGCATGCGGATGAAGTCGGGAGCTTTGCCCCAACCTTTCATTTCCCTGACAGCGTTTCCGTCAGGTAAAAAAAGAAAAGCTTGCGCGTGCCGCCGCCGCCGCCTCGTCACCTCACCTTGTTTGCGAAGCGATGTTCTTAATGAGTGTCTTTCCGCGGGGGAACTTTGCCGTTGTCACAGGCGACTTGTTTGATGTGTCTGTTTGATTCCCCACCCGCCCAATTGAGTTGAGTGCAAGCTCTGCCTGTAAACATCAAAAAAGGGGACACAAATCACAAGTGGAGATCGTTCACCCCTCAGCTCAGCAAAGCTGCACTCGCGAGCGCCGGCGATATGAAAAGTGGGGAAGGTGGGGAAAAAGGGAAGAAAAAAAAACCTGAGGCTATTCGTGGAGTTGTCTGCGGTGATAAATAATGTAGCGCCGCAGCCGTACAGCAAGCGCACCTTCCGCCAGCCCGTTAATTGGTTTTAACTGTTTGACGGTGTTGTAGCTGACCCGCGGTTGGCCCCCCTAGTGGAGCCGAAAGTGTCGATGACCACCGTTCCTCTCCTCCTCCTCACCGGACTGTCTTCCTGTCTACCCGAGTACAGTATGGAACTTAAGTGACGATGACTGCGGAGCTCAACCTCCATCAGCAGCCGAGCCTAAACTCTCTCCGTTCACTTTGGAGTCCAGAGTCGATTCAGGTTGAGGTCAGAGGAGCAAGGCGGAAGTGATGATGGAGCTTCAGTGCATCAGTCACAACATGCAAACACGTCCGGTTGGTGTAGCGCTGCGCAAGGGAAGCTAATTATTGCTCAAATTCACACGTGTGTCTAAGTGTTGATACATATTAGATGGCGAGCTCAAGAAGCGATGAACTTTTTCACCAAAAATTGTGACGTTAAGCATTTCTGAAAGATGCAACCGACTGGAAACCCTGCCAGTCCGACTTCTGATGGAATTCACCATTAAAACCCCTCTGAAAACGGGAAATTTCTCAAAGCCGCTCAAAGCTCCTCAAAGCCCTCAGCCTCCTTTCCAATTCTGCTCAAAACTTATTGTTTCACTAAAAGTTTCTGTTGAGTGCTGTGCACAATCTATTAAGGTCTTGGTTCTTTGCACTCTGTCGGCTGCTTAAAAAGATAAAAAATAAAATCATTATTTGTTTGGAACATCTTCATTTTTATCTTCCTTTTTTTTTTTTTTGTGCAGGGCGCGCACAGCCAAATAGAGAAATCCCGAGCCAAAATGGCTACATTTTTAAAACAAAAGAGCTCAGAGTAAAATCAGTATGCATCAGAGATCTGAGGCCTGTTGCGATGACATGTATTTTAACATGAAAAAAGAACGAAAAAAGAAAAGGTGGAAAAAAGGGAGGGGTGGGGGTTTGAAGGTGCAGCAACTGTCAGCGGTGCGACGCCGCGCTGAGCCTTTCATGCTGCAGTCGGGCGCTGCACTCGTGTTCTTTTGAAGGTAGATTACATCTTCTTTTAGGTGTAAAAGTACAGTACACTCTGCCTTTTGCACATCAAATAGCTCATTTATACAAAAGGAGGCGAACGCAACCGTGTGCGCCACCATTGTGCGTCAATGTGTTCAGTCCCCCACTTTCTCTCACTCACCTCTCTCTCCAGCTTTTTTTTTTTTTTGTGTGTGTGTGCGAGCCCTGTATCTATTGTCGCGTACCTGTGCTCCCTCTTCCTTCTCTGTCTGTCTAACATGCCTCTTACCTGTTGCCTTGTGTCTCTCAACTGTCTTTCCATTGTGTGACTGTCTGTGTGTGTGTGTGTGTGTGTGTGTGTGTGTGTGTGTGCGTGGTACAGTTAACAATTGAAAAAGACAACCTCAAAGAGGCTCAGAGACTCATCAGGGAATCTGAAGCCAAGGTGGGTGTCCCCTCTGCATGCGCGGCCCCTTGAAATGATCTCACCTGCAGTGCCCTGCGCTGACCCTGACTGTGCATCCGATGAGCTGGATTGTGGCGCTTCACCTCATTTTTGGTTGGAAGGAAATTTTCTAAAAATGATTTTTGCACTGAGCTTTTTGACCTTTCTGTTGTTTTTGGCCATGTGGCTCTCGTGCCATACGATGCATCCAGTTCCAATGCAAAAACTAAACTTGATGCGAAGTGGCCAGACAAAAAAACGAAAGGACAAAACCAAAATTCTGCATGTACTGTAGAGACCTCCACTGGTTTCCTCTGATTGGTGCTTTGATTTGCGGAACAACTGGTCAGTCAAATGTGACAGGAAACTGTCACAGATGGAAAAAACATTGAAACCTGTGAAGTGTGTTTTTAAATACACATTTTTAAATTGTGAATTCAGTGGAATTTCCATTTAATTTGATGATTTAATTTAATTTCAATGTATCTTTTTCTGACACACACAAACACACACACACACACACATACACATACATATATATGTATATATAAATAATAATAATGATGATGATAATAGAGAAATCAATAATGTACTTATGCTACCCCCCAAAAAACTAAACTAAACAAATAAACTACTAAAAAAAACAAAACAAAACAGGACAAATCATTGTTTTTTTTGTTTTTTTTTGTGGCAGAAATGCCCTTAGGAATGGAATGTGTTATTTGAATTGGAGGCAGGAATGCGCAGCCATCGGTGGTGGCGGTGGCGGTGTTTAATCTCACAATCCCTTTGAAACAGAAGACGGTGGGACTCGACGGACCCTTCAGTTTGGAATCAACTGCCTCCTATTTTCGCAGCTAATTTGTGTCCATTCTCTCACAATAATCTTTGAAGATGAAGTGGGCCACGATGGGCCCCAGATTGACAGACGTGTTGATTGGATGTTGATTCCCCCCCACCCCCCCCTACTGAAGGGCTCTATTTCCGATGTGTGCAGGAAGCGATGCCTTTTAATTTCGTCCCTAATAAACAATCTGCCGCCGCCGTTACGTAATGAAAGGTAATATAATGCCCCTAAACACCAAGCCAATCACTTTTGTGCACCCAGTCAAGGGGCCGGAGGAGCCGCAGAGTGGCAGAATTGCTTTGGGAAATAAGAAATTATTGTGGAAAGGCTTTTTCCAACAGTCGCCGCCTAATCAGCCCCAAAGATCAGAGCCCGTCTGAGCCCCGCCGCCTGTAATTGTTGTATTAGCATAATGTTTCACACCCCCCTTCCCTCCGCCCCACCCAACACACACCATGTTTTTCTGTAGGAATTAGCGCAGACTATCCCGCACTACCTGTGTACGTGTGCGATAGCGCAGACGTGTCGGAGTAGTGAAAGACTTTGTCTTATCAGTCTCAGGCCTAATTACATCCCTGTCTGCTGTGTAATAGCCTGCCAGTGTCACGGCAGAGGCTTGATGGGGAGGCAACAATCTTATCTTTCGTAAATTACAGCGATAGTCAGTCATGAGTTCTTCCCCCAGCAATTATTTACAGACATATATGTGCATCGTCCTCACTTTGCAGCTCTTCCACTATATTGCAGTGCTGTCAATGAATCTGCGACAGCTGATTGTTTTTTTTGATATGTTAATTTTAATGAATCATCATTGAAATTAAAATAATCTTTTATATTTAAATCATTACATAATCCTACTTGATTTTTTTCCAGTCTCATAAAATAAATGCATAATAATCATCTGCGATTTTGTGTAAATTGCGTTGTTAAAACTCTCAAATCAAGTGCAATAAATGGGTGCAAACTGAGATCACACTTGTTGTCGCGCCCTGTGAAAGCAATGTGTTTGAAAGGTGTAAAAATGTGTTTCACACCAGAGTTAGAACTGATTTGTACATATGGCCAAATAAACTAAATTTGCTTTTTGGGTTACGACAACAACACCGATGATGGTAACTGTATTAATAATGTGAATCCAAGTAAAAAAGTATGATTATCAAATTAAAAACTCTCACAGTGCTTGGGAAGCCAGATGGACTTCAATTGAATGTGTAAAATTTAGATGTTTTTTATTTATAAACCCAGTTCAACAGCCGACAGGTGAGCCAAAGCACAATTAAAAATACAATTTCATGCATTGAGGTATCATAAAAAAAATAATAACAGTAAAAGTGACACAACATGGTGAGCTAATAGGAAAAAAAAAAGGTTTCAATAGCTGTGTTTCCATTACAGTTTTTCACAAAATAAAAGCGAAATTTCTAAAATTTTCACAAAATACAAAGTACAATTGCGATTTGCAGGTATTTCCATTGAATGGCGCAAAGCACATAAGCCGTAATTGTGTTTGCTTTTGTTTGTTTACGTTTATTTATTGTCAAGAATGTTTGTTATGTTTTTCTCTTTGATTACTTGTAAAATATTTTCCGTCTCCTCCTCCGTCCAAACATAACTCGCCATTTTCACTTGAAGCGAACTGGTCATGTGACCCCATATGTCACGTCTAGTGACGTGTAAATTTCCATGACACTTTTGCGATATACCTCTACATTGATAAGTCTGAACAACCACCTCATGAAAGTGTAAAAACCTTTTAGCGATATTTGAGAGGTTATTTGAGCAGTTTTTTATTGCGATATTTAGGTTTCACGCAACTCTAGGGGTAATGGAAACGCAGCCAATGTTGCCTGTGTTCACTTCTGTCACTGACACCCTGCCTGTGTGTTTGCAGCTCGCAGCCGGACCGACTGCACCGGGAGCGGCGCCGCCTCCCCCGCCTCTGCCCGGCGGTGCAGCGGCGCCGCCTCCTCCCCTCCGCCTCCGCCACCGCCTCCACCGGGCGGCTGCCCCCCCTCCTCCGCCGCCTCCGCCACCCATGCCGGGCCACACGGCATCCCTCCGCCACCTCCCCCCCCTCCCGGGCGGAGGGCCGCCACCTCCACCGCCGCCCCCCGGCTTCGGTCCGCCACCTCCTCCGCCCTTCCTGGGTGGCCCCGGGGGGCCGCCGCCGCCTCCTGCGCTGCCCGTCATCAAGCTGCCTTACGGCCTAGAGCCCAAGAAGGTCTACAAGCCGGAAACGGTGATGAAGAGGGTCAACTGGACCAAGGTATGGTTGACCTGAGACGTTTCTTTAAACCGATGATTTCCACCATTTAATCCCCTGCAGGACGTACCACCACCACTGCGGCGACTTGCGAATCCGCACTTCACCCAGTGGGCAACATTTAGCTTTAGACAGCCACTGAAGAAGGTTCTGAAGTTTGGAGGCCTGATCCAAGAGGGGCTTTAGTCAACTGCACACTTAATCTGGTCAAATAAGTATCCAGCTAGGGAACACGACCACCCTCAGCTGCTCATTTGTGAAGGGAGAGCAAAAAAAAAAAAACACTTGTCACTACCCCAATGTCCTTGAATTTGAATTTGGAAGTTTGTAACTGAAAAAAAAATAATAGTTTGTTAAATGTTTCTCCACTGTGATGGTTAACCCCAGCTTGCCTCTTCAAGCTGTGGTCACCTGGCCGGACCCCCTGATGACCATCACCGACGACATGTTACCGTGAAAAGACAATTTATTGGTGATGGTTTTATTGTCTGTACAAGCAGTCCACTGTATATTGGACCAAAGGAATGAAGTTGTGATGAGTCTTTATTCAAATTGAACTTGTGATTTTGACAATGGCTTGCAACCGTCAACCTCTGGTGTAGTTTCAAATTGAAAAAATAAAAAAAAATAAAAAAAATTGGTCTTCGAGTTTCGTTAGGCGATGGGAACTGCAGTTCTGTGAACTCTTGACCTTGGTGGAAGTGTTGGACTACCTCAGAAGCCATCCTTGTTGCTGCTGGAGGAGATAATGAGGCCGAGGTCATGGAGGATTGATGAATGTTTGAGAAAAGTGTCCTTCATGTGCCGTTCTAAATCCTGTTTTTGTCCGCCGATCCAGTGTAGGCAGTGAGAAGGCGCTCTTTGCTGGACTTATGGCCTCGTGCTTTCCTTATGCAGGCAATGTGGGAGCCTCACACTGGAATTTGCCCTCGGAGTCTTGGCACTTTAGAATTTAGATTTATTTGAGTTGTTTTGTCAAACTGACATTGTGCTAGTTCTTCAACTTTAACAAGCTGATCAGTAACAAAAACAAGCCGAAACAGGAGCACAGAACTTATTTCCTATTACATAGGCTGCATCTTCTTCTCCTTTGTGCCTTTCACTTCAGGGGTGGCCACTGCCAATCATCTGCCTCCATCTAGCCCAGTGTTTCTCAAAGTGGGTGGCGTCTGGGGGGGCGCGGGAGGGAGACGGGGTGCCCGGGGGAACTAATGTTTTCACGTCTGAACTTTTTCCACGGCGGAACAATTAACAAAGTGTTCAGTAGGTTGTAGCTAACACCTACTGAATGTGTGTGTGTGTGTGTGTGTGTGTGTGTGTGTGTATATATATATATATATATATATGTGTGTGTGTGTTATAATAACAGTCCATATAAAATGAATTTCATTGCTAAAGCTTTAGCAAATGTTGATAAACAGGCCTAGAGGTTGATGCAGTACAGAGCCGTTACTGTTTTCATATGCAGGCGCTGAGTTCTTGTGTTTTCATCTATAGTCATTCTTCATCAGCTCTAATGAACTGATCTGGAGCTGAGTCACAGTCAGCCTCCACAGTTTCTACCTGACACTCTCCCAACATGCTGCTGTCATACTTGCCTCGAGGATGTTTGTCAGTTTTGCAGTGCTGACTAGATGCATTTACTGCAAATTACAAATAAGGATGTTGTGCTTAATGTGCACTTAAATTATTTTACCTGGAACTGATTCAATTGTCTGGCTCTGCTCTCCTTGAACCTTCCATATCTTGTAGCGCTTCCTTTTTTTTAATTTCATTTACAATTACTGAGCAGAATGCAGTGTTGTTCTCAATACTGCATTAATTTAGCAGTTTGATCAATTGTATAATATATAGTCAACATTCAAAATATTGTTAACTAAAGTTCAGAGTTGTGGACTGCCCTAGTCGCAGCAATAAGAACTACATGCTTTGAGACGTGGCATCTCTCACCCATTTGTAATCCATGTTGGCGATGCATTCAAGCAAAAGATTCTCCTCCCGTCTGCACTCTGGAGTCGCGGCACATCTTCAAACCTTTTATCGCATTGTTCCATTGATCCTTTTACCACGGTCACAGTCTGCTGTTTTACCACTTTCTCTCAATCAACTGCCAAAACATGACCCCACACTGCTTTCTAGGACTTTGACTGAATGGTATAAGATTCTTGAACCGTCTAATTTTTGCCCTTTTTTTTTCTCTGCGTAGCACTTGAGCTTCTTTCTTTAAGCCATTATTGGCGGGTTGTTGTTGTTGTTGTGTTTTTTTTTTTTTTGTCACAATGACAACAGTTTTGTGACTGGCTAAATGCTAGTGCCGGCCCTAAGGGTGGGTGGAATAGAGGGGGGGAAAAAAAAAAATTACAGCTGTGTCACAGTAAGAGCTTTCATTGTAGCACTTTGCATGATGCCACGCCAAACGACTTTGTGTGTAACATGGTGACGGAATAAATAAGGTCTGTTTACTGGTGTGAGTTCTCACCATCCGGCTCTCTCTTGTGTGAAATGGGAATGAAGGAGGAGAAATGGGTTGAGAAAGAAAGAATCCCTGCGGACCGCCGTCTCCTCGGTGTGCAGAGGTGCCTGGTTGCTTTTTTACAAGTTTTCCTTTTTCAGCCATATTTTTCTTGTTGGGTGTCTGAATTACTGGCGTTCACATTTTTTTTTTCTATTAATTTCCCTCAATGTCATTTGGTTTAATCAGGGCCCATAAACACACCCAAGGTCGTGCTTTTTTATTTGCTTTAGATGTCTACCTTTCCCCCCCCCCTTTTTTTTTTCTGGTTTGTCATTCACTCCTCAAATGTGAGAACACGACACGAGTTGCGTCTGTGTGTCCTTGCAGCCATTGCAGCGCCGGCTGCCGCAGTGCCGAGGAACTTTTTGAGTGGCAGGTTGGCGGAATGGCGCTCTCTGATTGTGCTGATAATGGGATCCTTGTGTCATTGCAGATAGTGCCTCAGGAAATGGCGGAGAATTGCTTCTGGATCAAAGTTAAAGAAGAGAAGCTTGAGAATCCTGACCTATTTGCTCAGCTCTCCCTCAGCTTCTCGTCGCAGAGCAAAGGTAAGGAGGCGTCATCGCGCCTCACTCTCTCCTTAATTAATCCGGGCGCGCTCGCGCACGCACGTGCAAACACACACATGCCCACACACACACACACGCGCGCGCGCCCACGCACGCATGCACGCCTCATTTAGCCTCCGGGGCAATAGATGCCAAACCACTTTCATCTCGTGACACTTTAGGAAACAATTTTTCTCACTGAAATGTTAATTATCTTAAAGCCAGCTACTTTTTTTTTTCCCTCTTTGCCACTCTTTTTTTTTTTTTTTTTTTTTGAACACGCTCGGAGCTCCGGAGCCAAATCTCTGCACCAATTAAGGCTGCATTGCCGCAGTGTTTGTGAGTCCTCACGTCTTTGAGGGAGCCGGAGATGCAGCCAGTTTACTCACTCGCACACGCACGGAGCGACTTGCCTGCGAGTGTGTCTGGGCGAGCGGGCGAGCGGGTGTGCGCGAAAACCAAACTTGTACAAATATGTGTGAACAGAGGGCAGTTATGCTTGGCTTGGTTCTTGCCTCTTTGTTTTCCAGTCCAGTAGTCCAATCCTCCATCAGAGGAGACAGGAGACTTTTGTGACGGAAGCTCTGGGAGTTTTCTAGTGGTGGACAGTTTGTTGCCCAGATACCCGAGCAGGCAAACGTGCAGCTGAATAACACAACCTGAGTGGAGCAAGTTTTTTATCTTTTTTCTTTTTTTTTTGTATATGCATATATATATATATATATATATATATGTATATATATATTTATATTATTATTTGTTTTTTTCTATATATAAAAGCAGAAGTGCAAAGGCACTTGAAGTACTGCCCTCAATTCAAGTGCTTTTCCACTCCTTTGAAAGTGTGCCTATGTGTTCCCAGCGCCACTCTTTTTTCCGGGAGGAAGTGAGAAAAGAGGCGGAGTAATAAATAGTCGGAGGCCTGTCGAGCACAAAAACAGTCGGTTCTGAGAGCGCTCAGAGCAGGCCCACATAAGGAAACAAAGTCCTACAACTTGTCCCATGTTTCCACCATCTGTTTGGACACAAGTCGGCCTGCCAGCAGCTCTGTCCTTTCTAAAGCTTTTTTATTATTATTTCTACAGCATCCAAATTTATCTCTTTGTTTTTTAACTTAATAGCAGTTTTGTACCTCAGCGGCTGCCAAATGATTTGCTGTCGTAATTCTTTGGTGCAATGGCGTAGATACAACCGCCTTTGCCAAATCCAAGACGTGACTAAGATCTATGATCTCAATACCAAGACTGGGACAGACCAATTCTAGAAAAGTGTATCAATCAACAGGAAACTAACACATGCAGTGTGTGAGGGATGTCACTCAGCTCACGAAGAGAAGGTATGAAAATAAATGGATCAATGGGAGGAAAACATACACTGTAACTTGCTTTTAAAACAGATGCATTTCAAGAATGGGCTGTAATAGTAATGAGGCTGCAGCAGGACCAGCTGGCCTAGTTTTTGGAGTCCTCTGGCAACAGTTATGTACAAGATCAAGACAGGACCAGGACCAAAGACGAGACCGAAGCCACATAAAAGTGGTCTTGAGAGTACAGCAGCAGTACGCTGGCATGGCAGAACAGGTGGGATTTAGACAAGTGAAGTCGCAGAGATGGAAGGTTTGATTTTCACAGAAGCTGCGGCTGCTGCTGCTGCTGCTGCTGCTGCTGCTGTTGCGAGACACTAAAATTTTTGATGCATGCCCTGTGACAACTCTCAACTAATTGACTGTCACACCTCCCCGACAACTTTGCAGTGGCCATTAAATTATTTCACTTCTTAAATATGATTCACGGACGGTTACGGAGCGAGATACTTTTAACATTTAGTGCCAGTAAATCAGCGGCGCTGCGACTATAAAACCTGTTTTTTTTTGTGTTTTTTTTGCAGGTGGATTCATAAAGAGAAATAAAAACGTAATATTTTCAGTCACACAGACATGGCTTTAATTCAACTTTAAATGTCCTCTTGCATTTCTTTGCTAAATTCACTTCCTCACCCAGTGGGGCTTGCCAGGAAAAAAAAAAAAAAATATTAGCGTCTATACATAGTCGGTGTTCCCGCTGGCAGTGTAGGAATTCATGATCCAGCGTTTCCCCGAGGAGTTACCTTGGCTGGATCCCTATCAATTACCCCTGCAGCGACTCCACTGAATCAGCTCTTTCTCCCCTATTGTTGAAACAGAACATGATTTTCTCATGAATGAAAAATGCTGTTTAATGTTTGATGCCCCGCCCCTCAGCTCCCCACACCGCCATCGCTCGTCGGCAGAGTTGAAAGTCAACGGGAGGAGCTTTGATGATGGATCGTGTTACATGAGCAGCTACATCGTATTCTTAAATAAGGGGTAGTTGTTCATTTGTTTAGGTTTTTTTTTTTGTCTTTCTCTCCCTTTTGTTTCAAGACACATCGCGTGTGGTCTTTCAGATGCGCATCTTCAGGGGGGGATTCTGCTGCAATTAGGTGCGGCTGAACACGACTGAAGTGAAAGACTTTGGGAGTTGCTGTTAAATCAGAGCTGCAAGCTGAATTCCCGTGATCTCCTCCCTCTGTTGGTAAATCTCGCGCTCATCTCGCAAAGTCACCAATAAAAACCGTACGCAGCGCCGCGGTGGTGAGCACTGGGTGCTGCTGCCACGTCTTAGACGTGGATATTTCTAAGTTGAGCTCGCTCGGGTTGACGGCGGCGTCGTGAAGGATGAGGCAAGCGGGTGTAAATTCCCTCCCTTCAGAGCTGCCCTCGGAAAATGGCAGACGAAAGTCTCCCATTAACTCCCGATTCTTCGGGATCCTGGCTTGTTCCTCGCAGCGTCGCAGATCAACGCCCGAGACGAGGAGAGGAATCAGTTAAACAGCCTCCAATTTTCGGATCCTTATTGTGCTCTGAGGCCTCTGCAACAGCCAAGAACGCAGGACTGTCACCTCCCCTGCTGCTTTTATGAGCCTCCCTCTTTAATGAGGTTTTCCAAGAAAAGGAAATGATAATCAAGAAGGATTTCATGCTTGGCTTCAATCTTGTAAAAGTTTCCTTTTACCCCCTCGATGTCATTTACTTTAAGATGGAAATTGGAGCCCCCGAGTGAAAATTCAAGACATTTAGTGGCTTCGAAGACACTAAAGGCAAACGCCGACCGCTGATTGTGTGACACCACAGCTCGGTGAAAAGTGACGGTTATTTAATAAAGAGTAAGCGACGCCGTGCCGCGGCGGCCCACTGTGTGGCGGTGACATCGGGGCTCGAGGTCAGAGAGGCCGTCTCAGTCCCCTGGACCAGCCAGATAAATTTGGGCTGTGAAAATGAAAAAAATAAAAAAATAAAAGCAGCTGTCACCTCTCTCCCATTAACACCACAGAGGTGCCCTT
This sequence comes from Thamnaconus septentrionalis, assembly GCA_009823395.1. Taxonomy (NCBI): domain Eukaryota; kingdom Metazoa; phylum Chordata; class Actinopteri; order Tetraodontiformes; family Monacanthidae; genus Thamnaconus; species Thamnaconus septentrionalis. The sequence goes on from CM020509.1 coordinate 8,389,352, forward strand.
GAAGAAGGCCCTGTAGCGACTAAGTGGCCGGCACATTAGAGTGGCTGTGCCAAGCCGCAAAGCATGCTTATAAAAATTACATTTGAGGGGAGATTAAGTACAAAACAGCAAAAAACCCAAAGCGACGGCCAAAAAGCAACGCTGCTAAAACCCGGAAAGACATTGAAGTCGAGGAAGTTCAATCTGTTACTTCACTATTGTTGGTTGTTTAATGGGTGTCTTTTGTCTTATTGCTATCTACTCACTTTATTAGATCCACCGGCTCAATTGCGTGTTAATGCAAATAGTTAATCAGCAGCTCGTGCATTCAGGTGTGTAGATGTAGTAAAGATGAAGACTTGCTGAATTTCAAAGCCAGAGTCAGAATGAGGGAGGGAGGAGACTGAAGCGACTTTGAATGTGGTGAAGAATATGGTTGTTGTTGCCTGACAAGCTGCATAAATGGGCTGTAAAAAGGACTCTATTCTGGCAGCAGACCTCTGGGTGCACAGTGTGTTCTGGCTGCCTCACCTTAATCACCGGAGTCCAGGCACAAATGTCGGCGCTGTGCAAAAAGTTGTTTGTTCCCAGCCAGTTTTCACTGACACGCATCTTTGTTGGCTTGTGCTAAACCTCTCTAGTTTTTCTTTCCTTCATATTTTCGTCTGGAACATTAAAAGGACCCCTCAGAATAACCCTCATCACAGTTGTTTTGTTTCTCATCAGTAGCTTCCCATTTTTGTGTGTGTGTGTTTGCTCGCCCGCTTTGCCTCTTGTTCTTTTCTGCCCTTTTCTCTCCGCCTGGCCATATCGGCTTTCTGCTCTTTCTTTAACCTCTCCCTCCATTGACTTGGCTCTCCTTTTTGTTCTCTTACCCTCATCTTCCCTCAGTTCGGTTTATCAATCAGCGGGTTGTGCCTTTGTACTGCTCTTTGGGATCAAATCAGATTCACTTCGGGATTGGATGTGTGTAGCCACGGCCTGCTGCATCTGAAAGGCAATTCATTCAGCCGGAACATTGGAGTTCAATTTGAAACAAGATTGATGTTGGCAAACTTCACACCCCTTTTCTTGCAAAATGTTTCCTCCATTGCACACATCAATCGCTGATGGACAAAGGGCATGTGCCACATTGTAATGGGCAGCAACAGCACAACAAACCGCAGGGATGCAAGTCCACAGCCAATAAAAACAAACAAAGACAACATATTGCTTATTCTGAATATATTATATAAATCTGACATGACTGATGTTTGTAGCACACCAAGTTCACTTCCTCTTTATTATTTATGTGTTTCTATACTGCTTTGCTTCAATTTATTACATCACGTTGATGTTGAGAGGATGTATGTTGAAACTCCATCCAGCCCAGCTGTCATATCATATATACAGGCCACCGCTTGACATTAGCAACACGTTGATTTTATCATCCTTCTTTTTTTTTTTAAACATCATTATGCCATTCAACATAAAGGAACACAGGAAGTCCTGCTCGCCGTGAGTGCCGTGATCAAATGCCCTCGCCTATCATCTCCCACTGACAGCTGCTTCCCTTTTACCCCGCTGCCCACAAATCCCATCAGCCACTGGGCTCACCCGCACAAAAAGTGGCCCCGGCGGTGTGTTGACCAGCAGTTTCCCAGTCCCTGCAGCAGCAGCAGCAGCAGGGTGGTAACGACCTGCCACTGCAGCCGTAATGATGGAATCCGTAGGGACTGGGGTGGTGGGGGTGGTGGGAGTTGGAGGGTGGGTGGGTCGCTCTCTGACTCCAGCTAATAACTCCACTAATAGCTGGGTTTACATCAGCGCCGACCCGACTGCCATGTCAAGCATGCCAGGGGGGCGTGGCCAGCCCCCCCGCCCCCTCCCACACACACACACACACACACACACACACACCCCACATGACGCTCGAGCTGCGCCTGCATTGGACGACGGGCTGTGCGGGTTTTGGCTCTGCTGGCGACTGCTCTGCTCACTCACTCTGTTACTGCCGCGGCCTCGGTAACAACAGCGCTCTAATGATTTAATCCGGTTAAGCTCTATTCATTGCTCGACAATACATCGTGTTGTTGATAGGAACCTCTGAAAAAAGCTTGTCGAGGACGCCGTCCCGAGACTGCTGCTGCTGCTGCTACTGCCGCCGCCGTGTAATAACAGCTTTTGTCTAATGAGTTTCGCCGCGTGAAACTTAAGGCCCGCTGCGGAATGTTTTCTGAGCTTCCGATACAATCGCTGTCGGAGCGTCTGGGAAGTGGGACGCGGCTCCTCGGCCCAGGTTCCCCGGAGAACGAGGCTGTTTATTACCGAGTTGGTTAATTGAGAGGAGGGAGCGTCCGTCAGGGCGGCTTTGTCTCTTGTCCCACTGACAAAGCTCATTTTTCTCTTCCTCATATCTCCTCTTTGGCCCCTTGGAATCATCTCTCTTGTATTGGGACACCATACTTTCCAGAAGGCAGCAGTGCTGAAGCAAATGCCCACTCACTCGCTCACTTACTCAGTAGCTACGTTTCCATTACAGTTTTTGCAAAATAAAAGTGATATTTCTAAAATTCCGAGAAAGTACAATTGTGATTTTCAGGTGTTTCTACTGAATGGTGTGAGGCATAGCCGAGGTTTTTGTAAAATCTCCTCTTTTTTAACGTTTATTTGTTGTAATGGAAACTCAGCTACTCACAGCCACAGCAGTGAGTTGTTTTTTCTTCTTCTTCTTTTCTCTTTTTTCACCGTTCCAACCACATACTCATTTCAGAGATTGTCATCCTGGTGAACTCGCTCTCATCTGGTTAATTGTTTTGACGAGCTGAGGCCCTTTATTCCCGCAACCGGCGAACCATCCGTTTTGGATTAAATGTCTGTTATTACGGGAAGCAGGCAAACCGAATGATATCCCATTTTTAAAGGTCTCAAATTGCACTGTTTTCCCCATTTTTTTTGTCCCTCTAGATGGAAGGCCGTTAATTGCTGGCACAGGCAAGAGGTATTTGTCTCAATAAAGACACAAAACAGCCCCAATGTTTATTCCTTTTTTGGGGGGCAGCTGGCGCTGCTGCAATATAATTCAGGGTCAGCTCCTTTTTCCTTTGCTCGTCCCTGCACATTTTTAATATATTGCGTGCGGATGGAAATTAGGTGCTTAAATATTAATGACAAGTAATTGGTTTATTGTAGGAGACTATATTAACGCGCGTGTGCATCTTTGTCTTAGGAAGGGATGGAGGGTTGGAGGGAGGAGGGCTGGGGTGCGGGCGAGAGAGATTTCCTCTCATTCGTGCCTCATATTGCCTCGCTGTGATGTCCCACTGATTTTAATCTTCTCGTCTCAGATGAGAGCCATTCCGAGTATCACGTTGCGCTTTAACTTATGCTCTCTGAATATTAGCTTCCTTTGATACCTGCAGCTCTCCGACTCGCAGGTCTACAAATAGCAAATGTTTATGTGCCTTCGGGTGCGCTGCGATATAGCCGTAAATCTGCCTCCTCAGAAAATAAACATCGCCCCCCCATGCATCTAAATCCTCTGTTTTTATTCTTTCCTATCCCCGTTTTATTGTCAAACTTCCATCCGACTCATGGCAAACACAACAGGGGCTGTGATTTTTTGTATTTTTAAACACATCTTTTTCCTTTTTTTTTCTTCAAGAGTGCCCGGTGATTCTGTCACATTTTTATCGCACACGCTACATGTGGGCCGGGAGACATTTGAATAAAGCACGTGGATACAGCCGGAGTCTCGGTCATAGTGTGTATGTGCGCTGACTGCTAACAACTTGCGGGACAAAGGTGCTTAGTTCCAAAGTCCACTCCAGTCCAGTGGCTAAAAACAAAAGTACACCAAGTGTAAAAGTGACTCTGTTGTGTTTCTACTGTCACAGATCATTGTTAGCATGTTCAGTCTCTACTTTCCGTTCCATGACATTTAGCAACATGGCTTTTTTTCTCTCTCTCCCCGCAATACTCATGATAGCATCTATTCTCCCCCTCAGCCAGGAAATTGGTAACATGTTGCTGCAACATCCGTGTAATGCGTTTGAAATTACGCAGAATTGTTCTGTCTGTGCATCCGTTTAGCTGTGCGTGTGTCGTGGGTGTGTTCCCCACACTCGAGTGCATGTGTGTGTGTGTGTGTGTGTGTGTGTGTGTGTGTGTTTGTGTATGCACGTGCGAGTTCGGCTAATTGAATGATAGGGATGGTTTTTAACTCTGGGACTTTGAAAGAGGACAATGTTAGCGTCGTCACTGGAGCTACACACACACACATGCGCACACAAAGACCCGAGTGGAGCTTCATTAACTCGCCCTCACAATCCCAGACTGCACAATATGGAGTGCATATCAATCCAACTCAGAAGTCTGTGTGTGGGTGTATGTGTAGTGTGGGTGTGTGTGGGTAGTGTGCATGGGTAGTGTGCATGGGTGTTGTGAGCACTCCACGTTTTTACCACAAATGCAGTTTGTCTATTACATCGAAATATTTTGTTGATGTTTCCACTTTTGTTGCCACTGTGCTTTTTTTTTTTATTCCTTTCATGAAGAACTTGTTTTGTTTTGTCACGAATGTAACAGTATGAAAAATGTATGTTGTATGAAAAAGAGAAACAAACAAACAATCTGGCATTGAGTTCCATGTTGCAACCCAGTCACTTAAATTGCTGCGTCCAAAGCGACTGCGACGCACTAAGCCGCCTCGTAGAAACCAAGACAGTTTGTTTTTGCTCTTCTTCAGCAGTTGTAAATATTCAGGGACTAGATGGCTTTTGTTCTACTTAAGCAATAGATGGTATTTATTTTTTCCCCTTCTATCTCTGATAGGCCTTTACACACAGTTTGTCTTTTCAAGCTGTTCCGGCTTTGCACACCCGCCGCATTTCATAATCTCCTCTTAAATGAGATCGAACACCAGCACAGTGGACTACGCAGTTTAACTGAACCCATCAGCCATAATTGCGAATGTTTTTTACCAGAGTCTGGGTTTTTTGTGCTCTTTGTCTGCGTCTCCGTGCATATCGAGAAACCACAACAAAAAAAAAAAAAAAAAAAAAAAAAAATAACAGAAGAAGAAGTGAACATCACTGCCCCTGTGTGCTGCCGGTGCCAAGCAGCCTGCCGAGTTTATCGAGTTTTACATGGTATTAAGTGAAAGCATCTTACTCTAACTGAGCCCCATATAAACCAGCTAAACTTGACTTAAACCCAATTTACTGCAACTAAACCTGTCTGAATCCAACTAAACTTTACTTAATCCAACTAAAACTGACTAAATCCAACTAAATCAAACTGAATCTAACTAAACTTGACATAACCAAACCCTTAGACCTAAACCTGGACTAATCAAACAAAACCTGACTTAATCCACACTTCAGAACTACACCCAACTTAATCTACACCTCAGAATTACACCTGACTTATTTTACACATCAGAACTAAACCTGACTTAATCTACTCCTTAGAATTAAACCTGGTTTAACCTAAATCGCAGAAGTAATCCCAATTTAATCCACAACTCAGAACTAATCCTGACTTAATCCACACCTCAGAAGGTAAACCCAATTAAATACATATTTGAGATTTGAATCAAGTCAAGCCATTACTGTAAGTGTTTTTACCCAAGTCTGTTTTTTTGTTTTCGCGCTCTTCGTCTACGTCTCCATGCAAAAAAAAAAAAAAAAAAAAAAAAAATGAGGAGAAGAAGAAGAAGAAGTGAACATCGCTGCCCCCGTGGGCTGCTTGGGACCGAGCAGCCTGCCGAGTTTGTCGAGTTCTACATGGTATTAAGCGACTCCAGCATCTTGGTGGGAATTGGCTGGGGAGGCTCGTAATGTGCCAAGAGGTGACACGGCGCAGCCAATCTGGCTGCAAATGGAGGGAGAGGAGACGGAGGATTGTGGCGGCGGCGGAGCGGAGCGATATTACATGCAGGGTGTGCAAACAATCAGAGGCCCGCGTGTTCAAGCCGGCGCCTCCTTGAATATAAACAATCAGGAATTCCGAGGGCGCGGCCGAGGTGAATTACTGCTCGGACGGAGCGGGCCGAGAAGCAGGAGAAGGGGAAGAGGAAGGCGGATGGAACAAGCCTGATTATAGATTGTCATCGGTGCTCAGAAGTGGAATCAAATGGGATGGACAAAAGCTGAAGACAAATGTTTGTGGATTTCCGTGTGGCCGAGAGCTCTCTGAACGTGAACACTGCCACTGTTGTCCCGTCCGCACTCTCTGGACTTGAGTTCCTATACTCTCCATCCTACATTTCCTTTGTTCTCAAGTGTACTGTTTGGATACTAAGTATCACAGACATGCACTGGTTAACAGAGCATTTCAAGAAAAAAAAGGAAAAAAAAAGCAAACGGTGAGAAAAGTTCAGAAACACTAACAGTGACCTGAACTCAAGACTCTTGATGTCTTGATATATTTTCAAGAATTTGCGTGTGACCTGCATGATGACTGAGAACTGAGTCTTGTTTCGTGGAGGCACATAATTTGACGATTGCTCATCAATTTCCTATCAGCAATCTCACACTTCCTCTCCTACCATTTAGTTGTCCACCTCACAAATTCTCCCACCCACTCCCGCTCTGTATTCCTCACCACCTTGTCATCTCCCCTGGAACTTCCAGTCAGAATCTATCTGCCGCTTTTTTTTTTTTTTTTTTTTTTTTTTTTTAACTCTCTTATCATCTTGCAACTTTATCCCCGGCATACAGATGCTGCCTCAGTCCGTTTGAACATTTGGCAGTTTTTCAAAAGGAAAGCACACAAAAAAGACAACCTTTTTTTTTCTGTCATCGATGCACTTTTCTACATTCTTAAATGAGAGCAGAGTGATTGAAAACATAAAACCAAACAACTCCATCAGATCTGTCTAATTTATCCAGCAGGAGTTGGCCGTTTTTTAGCGGCTCTCTTTTGCTTCCCTGTCTCCCAGGCAGCACAGGGACATCTCATTGATTTCACATGAGGCTGACTGCAGCTTTAATCACTTGTATTTTAATTGAAGTTTTTTGAGCTCGGAGAACGAGGTAATGAATTTCATTTTACTTCATTTTTTTAAACTCTCTGATCTTTCAAGTTTTTGTGTTTTTGAGTTGCTGTAACAACACCTCGGCAGCACAAAACATTGCAGCACCGTGTTTAATTTGTAGAAGATGGAGCAGGATCACCGCAAGCCAGTTTGATGGGTTGTTGTTCGCCCTCAGTTCGCTTCAGCGTTTCAGGACGGCAATAAAAAGTCCGGAGGTTTGCTGCACGTTGCGCTCGAGCTCTTTCGTCGCTCTTGCAGTCGTATTGCACTTTTGCTCCTCCCACACAAACAAACACTCTAGGAAGAAAAAAAAAAAAACATCAGTAACACTTTCAGAATGGAGGCAGCCTTGTGGGAATTTGTGCATTTGCGGTGACGCGGTGGAAGTGGGCAGTGTGACTGCGGCGAATCCTCGCGTTATCCGCCCAAAACACTCCCTCGTAAAAAAAACACGTTTCACGCAAAGTATCGTCTCCGTGTTCCGTCTGCACCCTTTGGCCCGCAGCAGCGCGACGCCGGACGAGGGCTGACGGATGTCAAGTCTGCCCGTAAACGTTTCGCCGGCGTGGAAAATAGAGGTCCGGCCGCGGTTGGAGACTGTTAAGCAGAGGGACCCCGATGGTTTTAAAGACCAGACGGATGACTCGGACTGTGCGGAATTGCATTAAGGTGTTTCTGCGCCCTGGCCTTTCCCCGTCACCTGCCTTCCAATCCATCTCTGGCCGAGGCAAAGCAGCTTATTAACCTTTCTGAGACCACAGGCATCCCGGGGATGTGAAGACGCCTGTGGATGTACAGTAGAAGTCAAATTAACCCCTGGGTGGGGACTGGGACCCCTTTGATTTTAATTCTAATCGCACTAAGCTGAGTGCTGGACGCATTGGCTGGTTTATATCTGATGCGAGTCAGAGTTATTATCTTTTTTTCCTTTTACAGTTCAACTGTCATGGGGACTTCAGGACAAGAAGTCTGTTTCTCTGCAGAGGGCCAGGCTTCCCAAACAAGAAGTTCTGGAACAGATGATTTGTTCCAAATCAGTTTCCATATTTCTGCTCCCTCTGGGTCATCTTGGGTTCACAATGTGTTCTTGTAAAGGCCAGCTGACACGCCCTCGCACCGGCTCCGTCCCACTCTTTTCTCACAGACTCATGCTTTTTGGGTGTGTTTGGTGTTGTGGGACAACGACAGCGACCACCGCAAAAGCGAGTTGTGGCTTTCGGACAGACGAAACCCACTTTCCCAGATTTTGGACACCGCGCCACTTCCTTGGAAAACATTAACAAAAACAGTTTTTATTCAGCGCCTGTTGCTAAGCAGAACATATCAAATATATTTGGTTGTGTTCTCACTACAAAGGAATTGGATTGAATCGAGCCATGACCTCCTCTTCTAGGGGCCGTATCTGCTATTTTAATGGAGTTTAACTGGCTTAATGTTGACTGTCGGTCAACACGTCGCGGCTTGCTGGCCACACCCCTCTGCATAATCGTATAAAGACGCTAACTTGCACAGCAGTGGAATGGAATGGAATTGAGGGAACTGTAGCAAATGTAAATGGCTCCACAGTTTTCCTCACATTCGACCCTGATTTCCATAAAGATCCATGCAGAAGTTCAGAAATGTTCCCTTCCATCACCTGTTTCCATTGACTTTGGGGGGGAAAGTGGCCTGTCAACGGTATCAGTCCCTCTCACATCTGCCAGCGCTCTTGTCTATAATTGATTATCTGTAATGGCTCGTGCGGGAGCCCCGCTGCGATACAATTAGAGGTCTCACAGTGTGGTTGAAAAAAAAAAAAAGCATTATAAGAGTGGAGCGCGGGGGTCACCTCACAGCACATTGCTGTGTCTAGGACATTAGTGGCCTATCGAGCAGCAGGAGGCAGCCACCAGCGCAATAAACAAACAGCCTAACTTGTACTCCTCAGCTGTTCTGCCCAACGGCAACAGCAAGGAGGAGGAGGAGGAGGAGGAGGAGGCGCGTGAGGGCTAATTGGCCGTGTTTCCACGCTTTCACCGCTCCGGACTCACTGTAGCGGCACTAGCCAGAGCTAGCGTAGCGACCACTGGGGTTGCAGCTGGTTGCAGCGAGTTCGCTGTGCGCTGGACGACTAAGCCGGGCCTGCAACGGCCCTCCAACACATTCAGAAGGCAGCCTTTGTTCGTCAGAGATGCGCAGCAGATGTGTTGACCTCTGGCATGCCTCGGATAACCTCGCCCGGCCGGCAGGAACGCCTCATTAGCTTCGCTTCCCTCACGCGAGAGGGGCTTTGCTTCATCTGTGACTTTGCTCGCTCCGCCTAAATTGTGTATGTTGTTTTGTGTGTTTTTTTTTTTTTTTTTTTTTTTGGGTGTGTGTGTGTGTGTGTGTGTGTGTGTGTGTGTGTGTGTGTGTGTGTGTGTGTGTGTGTGTGTACTTGCAAGTGTGTGTGTGTGTGTTTGTGTTAATGAGGGCTCCTGGTGGTGTGTAATTAACACAACAGCAAATGTCCCCAAAGGGTAAGATTAACGTTGAACACATTAGACACAATGGAGCCCGGGAGAGACCTTTTTTGGCAATTAAATGCCGTGTGTGTGTGTGTGTGTGTGTGTGTGTGTGTGTGTGTGTGTAAATCAGACCTTAACTCATGTTGGCTTTACTGTATTGTCGCCACTTCTGTCTTTCATAGCTGGTTACTCTCTCTCTCTCTCTCTCTCTCTCTCTCTCTCTCTCTCTCTCTCTCTCTCTCTCTCTCTCTCTCTCTCTCTCTCCATCTCTCCTCTCTCTCTCACACACACACACACACACACACACACACACACACCAGCCATCCGCAAGCGCACACTTGCACAAAGCCAGCAGTCCCTGTGGATTTGCGGGCTCCACACATGCAGGCTGGCAGGATTGTGTCTGCCTTTCCCTTCCCGACCGCCTCCTCCACACAACCTGGTCCAACAAAGATAAACACATGCTGGGTAGATTATTAGAGAAGTACCGAGGGCCCCGCAGCAGAGCAGCCAGCGTGGCATTGTGCTGCGATCGCGCCGCCGCTACCTTGTAGAATCCGATGCAGCCGTCCCCCGGGTGTTCTGATGCATACTTAGACACAGGTGGGCGCCGATACCGGCGCGGGTGCTACAACAGGCTGCGGTGACATTTGATCAGCGGAGTCGCCGCCATTGTACCCGCTGATGGTATTGCCCCGGCGGCTTTGACGCTCCGAGCGCTTAAAAGGGCTGAAAAGAAAATTGGAGCTGTGAAAACAGATTGGAGGAGCGATGTCCCGCTTCATAAAACACTCGTCACTTTCAGCATATTTCTCTGCCGGCGAGCGTTTGGCAGCGTGGTTGTCGCCCTTGTGAATCGCTTCTTTTTTTTTCTCTGTCGATGGCAGTCGGCGGCACTGTGATTGCCTTGGCCAAGTAGGACGTCAGCGGCGCTGACGTTTTCTTTAGCTGAGCAGCTAGCCATTTGTTAGCTTCTAGCCCAGCTTGTCAAAGAATCGTGTGACCCTGCAGTACCCCTGGTATCCTGCCTGAACATGGCCTTACTTACACAGAACCCTCCCAAAAATAAATCAATAAATAGAATAATATCACCTAATCAGTTTCGGCTTCCTGCTGAAGTCTTTGTTGGAAGGCAAAAAAACCCCCAAAGAAACAAAAATAATCAAAGCGGCATCTAGAGCAGAGCCTCAGCTTTCTTGGTGTGTTCTAGCTAACATGGCAGAGGTATCCCTGAGGTCTCAGTTTCATTTGTGACATCACAAAGGGTTGATTTTCTGCGTGCTTCAGCACACTTGTCTTCGGAAGAGTAGAACAAGAAAAAAAAAGCAGACCAAAGTCTTTTTTCATGTTTCACTGGTTACAGAAACTTGGACACTGGTCAGGCGACTGACCGTGTTGCATTATCAAGAGGTTTTTTTGTAGTGTGGAGGAAAAAAGTGGTGGTTTTAATCCAGTCTCCAAGTTGTGGACTTTTTAGTCTGTCTGTGGTGACATTTGCAGATTTCTTTTTCCAGCAGCAAGAACCAGTTAATTGTTCGAGAGCAACCTTTTAGGCTCACGCTGTGCCGTACACCACTGCCTCCTGTCATGCCTGAGTGACTCATTGCCTGTGTTGGATGTTGGATGTGTAGAGTTTTAGCATGAAGGACGTGTGTACGGTTTTTCTTCTTGCCGTTGCCTGCTAAAGTCATATATGGCGAGTCACACATCTCCTCCTTCACTTGCTGTTATTTGACGAGCGCGTCCCTACTCCTGCCACTTCTATTAGGGTTAGTATTTAAACATTTTAGCAATGCGCACGTGCACACGTATTGACAGATTGCACGGCGAGCGGGGGCGAGAGTGCAGGGGGAGCACCGCGGGAAACGACCAGAAAAGTGCTATCGTCGGCCAGACGAGAGCAATTGGTGGCGCGCACATGAAAGAGATTTTATTTTATTTTTTTTTATCTATTTTTTTTTAGAAGTTGTTTTGAGATGAAGGGGAGCGATCGAGGGAGAGGGATGTGATAAGTGCACCGGTGAAGGCTGTTATTGCTTTTCAGGAGGGAGAGTGAGAGAGAGAAAAAAAAAGATAGCATTTCTCTGTGGAGGACTCGTGCATACGGCGCCGCACGCCTTTCGACTTTATTGGATGAGGAGTGAAGTCCTGAGATTTCCACATTATCTCCTTTTGACTGACGGGGGAGACACTTCTCACTTACTGCTTTTTTGGCACTTTTATCCCCTTTTGTGCATCCGCGAGATGGACGGGAGCTCTTGAATTGGCCGCTTGTGAAGTGAAGGAGGCACAGGTGGGGAGTAACAGAGTACAAATACTTTGTTACTGTACGTTTCCCTTGCTGTTATGTAGTTAAAGATAAGAGTGGATCATATTTCAGAGGGAGATTATTTTAGAGTACCACAGCTTTGGATACACTCTGGTTAGTTCTGGTAGTTTTTCTGTCACAACTTTTTCGTTTTTGAAAAAATAGCAACCAGTGCTGTGTGTAATATTTTTTTGACTTTTTACTTAAGTACATTTCAGAACGTGTACTTTTTCACTTTTACTTGAGAAAAATAGTTGAATCTATACTTTTCACACACACACACACACACACACACACACACACACACACATATATATATATATATATATATATATTTTTTTTTTTTTTTTAACCAAATATTTTTACTTTTACCTAAATACAGAATGTGATGAATACTTATGCCACCTTAAGGAGTAGGAGGACTGTTATCGCCTTTGGCCAGAGGAGGCAGCAGAGGACTGGATGCGAGCGGACGGCGGCTTCCCGTCGCTTGTGATTAAGAGGACAGGGTGTCAGAGCAACAATCAGCGTCGCCTCGGCGGCGTTGCAAGTTCCCCTCCACTTGGTGCGGCCTGATGCCGCTGTCCTCCAGCACAATGGAAACCAGCGTCAATTAATGCGATGCCGCCCTGCCAGAAAATGAGTAGCTGCTTGCCGGCGCCGCTGAAGGTCTCCCAGCAGCTAATTGCCGATCAGCGATGGCGGGTCGGCGGTTTGTCTGGGCCGTCCAACAATCGTGGTCGGATGAAGATGCCAAACAGCCTCGTGAGCTGCTGCAGTCCAGTTTCTGTAGCTCATGTACAATGGGTTCGGGAAGTATTCAGATCCCCTTACATTTTTCACTCTTTGTCACAGTGCAGCCATTTGCTAAAAATCAATTCATTTCATTTTTTGATCCCAAGCACACTGCTAAAATAACATGGTTTCAGAAAAACTCTGTGAATGTTCTTGAGTGGCCGAGCCAGAGTCTTGACTTAAATCCAATTGAGCATCTCTGGAGAGGCCTGAAGATGGCTGTCCACCGACATTCATCTTCCAACCTGACAGAACTGGAGAGGATCTGATGGCAAGAGATGAAAATGTGCAGATGTGAAAAACTTGTTGGATCAATCCCAAGAAGACTCATGGCTGTATTGGCTCAAACAGGTGCTTCTACTCGATATTGAGCAAAGGGTCTGAATACTTATGGCCATGTGAAATTTCAGTGTTTATTTAGTTAGAAATCTGCAAAAATCTCTCCAAGTTTGTGTTTTTCTGACAATATTGGGCGATGTGTGCGCTTGAACGAACAAAAAAATAAAAAATAAAAAAAAATAAATTAATTGATTTTAGCAAATGGCTGCAATGTGACAAAGAGTGGAAATTTTAACCCACTGTAGCTGATGGAGGTTCTGCAGCAGCTCCCTCACTCTGCTGGCAAAAAAAAAACTGCTCTTTGGCTATATATGTATATATATAATATATATATATATATATATATATATATATATATATATATATATATATATATGTATATATATATATATATATCAGAGGTTGTGTTTTAGGCAACATGAAGACAATTGTATTTTTTTTATTTCTTTGATCATAAATATGACCAAATAAATAACACTGACACTAAATATAAGGAAATCATTTCCCAACTTAATTGCAGTAAAATTTATATGAATACGTAGACTTTTTTTTATGACCTAATGTTAACAAAGTTAAAAGTATTGCAAATTTGTTCTTTATTCGTTACATTCACCAAAATGTGGTCTAGTATTTGGCAATGTGTAGTGACAACTCAGCTTTGCTGCTCTCCTTATCTTTATTTGTGTTCAACACTGTTCCAGGAATGTGTAGGAGGCGGCCTATGACTCAATAATACGTTTTCATCAACTTGACTACTTTTTGGAATGTGAAGCTCAGCTAATGTTGCCTTTCACTCCTGAATTCCTGTTTGTAGCAGCAGCAGCGGCAGCAGCAGGGTCTGGTCCCCTGCTCTGTAAAAACACTGCTCGCTGCCTCTGCACCTCCGGGTGCTGCAGGGAATAAGTGCATTTCAGCCTTTTATATTTCATCTCATTATATTCCTATTTCCGCTCGACACTTCAGCTGAAGCAGCCCCCTTTCATGCTGTAATCCTTGTTTTGAATTTTCAAGGCGGCGGCGGCGGCGGCGCGCACGCACGTGTTTACCTGCCGTCGGAGTGCGAGGCGCCGCCACCAGGCTCCTGTTGCTGACATTAGGGGGCACTGTGATACAGGCCAAGAGCCGGAGGAGCCCAGAGGGCTTGAGCGGAGTTGTGCGGGAAGCGGAGGCGCACGTCTCACCGCAGAGGTTTTGGAATCATAGACATACCTAATACGAGCCAACGCAGCATATCCAGCATCCGACTCCTCATCAGATCACACAGCGAGAGGCGTCTGCTGTGACAGGAAGCCATGTGGATGCGTGAACTGTGCCAAGCCAGAGACGATGTGAGCTTGATTTCTGGAGGAACGAATGGAAGTTTTAAATATCAAGACTTACTTCCCCGCTGCCGCAGTAAATCAGTTTTTGTTTTTTGTTGTTTTGTTTTTCTTTCGTCTGCCATTAATCGTTACTCATCAAAACTTCTTGTTCGTCTCCTCAACATCACTGATTTTTAATGCTGGCTCGCATTGAAAAGACGAGGCTTACTCTGCAATGAAATATTCACTGCTTCACTGCTGGAGTGAAACCCGCTTCAAAGTGTAGTTTTTATCATTCAGAAGGATTTATCAGAGCTATTGCATTATTAAATTTTATTTTCATTAATACTGCTGCCGATGCAGTTCTTTAACACGTTTCATTGTAGCAGTTTGCTAATTGTAATTAGCTAAACAAAACAAGTACCGTAAGTACAATTTTGTGAAGGTACATTTATTGTAGGTGGTTTTGCTATTTTGGGTTTGGGAAATGTGAATTGAAATCAACCACGAACCATTGATAAGCACCACTTGTCTTGATTGCTGAGATTGTGGGGGGAAGGAGGGGGGATGAGGCCAATCAATAGCTGAAGTAGACCAACGGTTGGTGTTTGAGGAAACACTGCGATCAATCATTGGCCTGAACATTCGTATGTCTGCATAGATTATTATGTGTTACACTGTGTGTCCCGATGAGCATGCTAATTATCGCTGCATGCTAACGCCGCTCGGGCTGCTGTCTTGCCCTGCTGGTCAAATTAACCTCCGTGACACCAAACCCAACGATGAAAAGGTTCAATCTAAACGTGTCATCAGAACGCTAGAACCTTGATTTTGGTTGAAAGACCGTTGCGAGCGCACTTACCTGACCGGACAAAGGTTCAGCGTCTCTGTACATTCAGTTTGCCTCTGTGATTCAGTGTTGCTCATCTAGAGCACAAGGCCAAACTCTCTTTCTTTCATTTTGGTTCCGTTTGCTTCAGCTTTTCTCTTGAGAGACTATAGATCAGTGGTCATTAACCTCGCCGTGATTGATGATCATCTTTGGGAACGTGCTCCAGTGAATTCTGCGGTTTAAATCTTATATTCTTGACTCACTTGCAACTTTCAGGTTTTCCCTTCAAGTCCTCGTCTCTGCTTACTTGTTACCTGTTCAACCTCTTCTATTTAGAAGAATAAGTAGAAAAAAAAAAACAAATCTCCGAAGGTATGGATCGTCGTGCAATGGGGTTGCCGAGGCTTCGGCTGGGATTTCCAATTAAGATGCAATCTGTTATCTGCTCAGATGACTAATAAGCACAACAAAGCCGTGGCTCCCTCCTGTAATTCATATCAGGCCACTTGAAATAACCATCGAGCCCTCCTATCTGATGCACTGCCAATACTTGCTCACTTTCCCAATTAAAACCCCGGGCAGGTTGCTCCCCTGCTAATGAGGAACGCATCAGGGCTACTGTCATTGTGACACGCAACGCGGAGACGCCAGCGTGTGTGGGCGGCTGAGATCATTTTCATGTTGTTTGTGAGCTGCGTCACCGTTCTTTCTTCTCCTCCTTTTTTTCCCCTCTCATCCGAAATCAATGCGTGCGGGTGCGCGGGGTGCATGTGCGCACGTGCGCGCGCACGAGCACAACTGCACACGATGAGAGGCTGCAGCGGGTCAGCGCTGATGTGTTCCTCTCTGATAATTAGGACTGCGCTGCGCCCAATCAGACACAGCGACCGCCGGTGAAAGCACAGCATTGATTATGTTCATTTCATAAGAAAGCCAATTCCAATTTGAGGAGAAGAAAAGGCAGTGAAACAAAGATGAATTCAAGCTGCAAATGGAAGCGGGCCAGCACTCTCTGTTGATTCTTCAGGGTTTTTTTTTTTTTTTTCCGGTAGTAGATTTTTTTTTTCTTCCCTTTCCTAAACTTTTCAGCATGTCAGGGCCTCAGCGGCTCTAAATGTGGCCAGTAGCCTTGAAACACACATTTGGTACAAAGTGTTGCTTTTTGCAGTTGCTTTGATTTGGGTGTGTGTGTGTGTGTGTGTGTGTGTGTGTGTGTGTGTGTGTGTGTGTGTGTGTGTGTGCAGCTGTGCAGGTGGGTGATTGGAAGCAGTCCAGAGGCCTTAAAGTAAGGGAGGATAGCGGAGGGGAAAAAAAATAAAAAAGTCATTTTGAATTTTTGCGGAAGCTACGCCAGCCGAATGTGCACCGATTCGGTTTCCAGCCAGGAGATTTCCTTCATGTTTCACGCTGACGTCCTAATTATTACAGTGAAATTGTTCTGGCCCTGAACTGACACAAGTAAGGCGTTGGGAGTTGGGCTATTTATGGTGCCGCTCGCCACATTCTCATTAAAGATTACTCAACATTTTATTCCAAAAATGACTGCATTCCCATTTGGGTGGCGCTATATGAGAAAATGTGTGTTATGTTGTCATTCCCAAAAGGTTAGTGGTAGATGGTCCAAATTTTTTGCCATGTTTATTCCCACGGCAACCGCCGCACTCGCTGCCATTATTGCTAATGGGAGGCAGCGTTGCTGTTCGTGTGGGGAATTAGGTTGGATAAGCCAGACTCCTGTATGCTAAAGCAGCAACGACAGACGTACTAATAGCCTGTGAATTTATTCAACGCTCAATGACTTTTGCGATGCAATCAGGCCTATTGTGACAAACGGGACACCGTGGCCTTTGTGGTGCAGGTCTGACTAATGAACACAATATCATGCGACCCAGAAACACAATAAAAGTGTTTTGCAAGCGCGCCTTTCTTCGCAGGAAACGGCACCTTGCGCAAAACGCAACATAATCATCCGCCATACGGAGTTCTTCGACGTGGACGCGTTTCCATCAGACCCTTTTTTTTTTCCTCCTCGAAATTTCAGCTCGCACAATTGCACACGTACTCGCTCGTGATTTTCTGCTGCGTGCCTTGCACCCATGGCTGTTCTGTTCCGGGGGGGAGGCGGCCGCTGGGCAAAATGTGAGACTTTCTGCCGAAGGTTAACTTGCCCGCACGGACGTCTCCAGTGCCGTAGGCGAGCTCGTCCGAAGGACAAACGGCACCACAGTTGGAAAACGTTTTGTCCGGCGAACAGCGCAGGGATGCAAAGTTGGTACGTAGGATCGGACAGATCAGTCATGTTGATCTGTGGCTCCAAATTTGTGGAGAAATACAGTGGAAAAAAAAAGAAGAACAACGGCAAGCCGGCTGTTCTCAGGCTCAAGGCATCGAAGTGCGATGATGCACTCTGAGTGATTAACAGAGCAAGACAGACGTTTGTTTTGTCAATTATTTTTTTCATTTTTGATTATGCGCACCTTTGCAATGCACGTGTGCACGTACGCGTGCACGCATAGGGCACGTACATTTCTTGCCGAGGCAGAGTGAGCGAGCGAGTGAGTGAGTAATGCCGCAGTTTAATTGGGGAGTGCTCGCGCCCGCTGAAAACTGCTTCCTGAATTTGACACAGTTTTGCAAATGTCAGGCAGCAAGTGCTTGACTTTGAAGGGAAATCATTACCATCAGTCATTATTCAGGCTGTGCACTGAGTTCTGTAACACCTCCCACCCCCCCGAGCAGGTTTCTTTTGAGAGGCGCGGTGCATTCAGCAGCCGTTCCTGGACCTATGCTGGTGGTTCTGGGCCATAGGTGAAGAGCCATACTGCTTAAAACAAGATATTATATGCAGCTATTGAACATCATTACATCACTACCACATTACTACAATTATATTAACATTATATTACAACACTAAATTACCAAATTTTACATATTATACCTAGGTACTGTGGGTATTATGTACCTGCACTATATTAGTACTCTACATATATATATACACTATAAATGATATACCCTAATTATCATAATCCAGAAAATGTATATTAACATTATGTATTATACACACTAATACCATTTTACAATATATATTAAGAGTGCAATATTACAGTATACATTTAAACACCAGAAAATACACTATTACTACATTATTTCCAGTGTAATAAACTATTTATAAACATTGCAAATATTATGCACACTGTTACCCATTCTTACAAGCACATTCCAGTTTTGATAACTTTAACCCAAGTTATTAATTGTTGGAAGCCGTCAAAGGAGGTTCATTGAAGAATTAACCGAAAACATCTGTGAGAGTCGGCTGCAGTCAGGCTTTTTTGTTTGTTTGTTTGTTTTGTTTTTGTATTTTTTGCTTTTCCCCTCCATCTCCTTTCATCCCCCGGCACCTTTTCCAACCTTCCTCCTTCCTCTTATTGCCTTTATGTTCTGCCTCTCGGTGCCTCCCGCTCAGTTTCCCTCCCCTGCTTCCTCTCCCAGAGTGGGCTTGCATCAGCCGGTCAGCGCTCTGCTGTTTGCACCTTCAGCCCTGCCGAGGAGGATTTGCCAACCTTTATGGCTCTCTCTCCTCCACCCTCTGTCTCTCTCTCCCCTCCCCGCCCTCTCTCTCCCCCTCCCTCCCTGCCAGCCGTGATCCTCCCGCCCGAAGCTGAATGTGCTTTGATTCCCGTCCTGTGCATAATCAGACGGCACGATAACAACTTGTGTTCTTCGTGCGTCTCCTACCGCTGCTCGGTCCTCCACACCTTCCTCTCCAGTCTTTCCGTGCACACTTTGGCTCGTCCAGCTCCGGAGGGACGAGGCCGGTCTGCGGCTCGCGCTGGGAAAGCAGTTACTGCACATGTAGCCTGCTTTGATTTTCCTCTTTATTCTGAGTCAAGCAAGCATTTACTGCGCTACATGCTAATGTGCCAAACGTCTCGCCCTCCAAGTGGGCTGCATGTCAGACCCTCAACACAAAGGCTTTGAGAGCTTTTGTCTCATGTGGAACCTAAATGACACTATTGTCTTCTCCTACGAGAACCACGACCGTTTATATTTTTATTCGAGTGCATATTTTATTTATTTGCACATATACCTATAAAATAGAACAAATACATATACGTATAGATATGCATATCTCTCTTGATGGAGAGAGAGACTCAAGATATGTGAAGGTGAAGTCATTGTGCATTGACCTCACCTTGAGCGAACAGTCATTCAAAATACATAAATTATGATAACAAGTAAATAAATAATATTAACCGTGACTTAGTGCAGCTGACATTTATTTTTCTAAGTTCATCAACCACATTTCTAGTTTTCCTGTTTTCTGCAGTTATTAACACATTGCTCAAAGCAATGCTTCGAAAAATGATTTTATTTTGAAACACTGGACGTAAAGAACAGACGTAAACAATTTGTTCTTTACGTCCAGTGTTTTAAAATAAAATCCTTTTTGAAAGAACTTTCTCCCTGGATAAATAAATCTGCACAGACAGGTGTAAAGCAGTGGTTCTCAACTGGTGGAGACTCAGGACCCACATTTTCATCCTTATAATGAGTCGCGACCCAAATGTATTCAACCAAAAGAAAAATGCTAGCCTACTTTCCGTCATGTCTAGTACATCAATTATTGCAATGATTGAATTGCATTGTGTGCATTGTCCTGTCATTTTCTCTATAAATATATATTTTAAAATCCCTTTTTTGTTTAAAAAAAATAAAAAATAAAAAATAAAAAACAGGGACACTCCTCACAAAGCCGCAACCAAATCAAAACAGCTCTGCGACCCACTTTTGTGTTGCGAACCACCAGTTGAGAAACACTGGTTTAAAGCACCACATTTTTCCTTATGGCACGACATAGTGGTCACGGAGACACAGTGAAAGGATGGAACCCCGTGGTCAGAATTAACAGCGATGGTCACCCTAACGCCGTCGCCCGTCCTCCTCTGCTGCTGCGTGGACGGCGGTGGAGGTCAAAAGGTCGGCGGCAAGAAGCGCTATTTTTCTGTCCCTGTAACTCTGCAACTCGGCTCCGACACTGGCAGCCAAGCGACAGCGCGGTGACCCCGACTCAGTCAGAGGTCTGTGTAGGTGGGAACACATGAAGATCCCCCGCCGCCCACCTTGGGAGGAGGATCGGAGTGGTTATATGTTTGTGCACTGGCTCGTGTCGCTGGCACTGACACATTGAGACAGACGGAATGATGTGCACCACGTTTAGCTTTTTTTTATTTATTTATTTATTTTTTAATACAGGTAGGTTTTGTTGGTTCTGGTGCTGGTTTGGAATATTTGGCGCCTTTCTTCTCACAAATCGTTTTCAGGACTTGTTAAGTGCACAATGTCAGATTTATTATGAGAGGAAGAAGGAAGGACTGAAGGTAATGTTGAAGAGGCGTTCAGAATAATGTTGTCAGAATCTCAGCATAAGCACAGTGCTGCGTTAGACTCTCTCTCTCTCTCTCGCCTCTCTCCCTCTCTCCTGGGCGTGTGTGTGTGTGTGTCCGCCTGCCTTCCTGCCTGCCTGCCTGCCTGCATTCATGTCTCTTGTGTATGTGCTTGTGAAGAGCCACCATGGAAGGTATGGCTCAGCCCTGTGGGCATTCCACATCTATTTGAATTGTTTTCATTGCACCTCCATGGCAGAGCACAGGACTTTGTTGAAATTTTAATGGCCCTTTGACCTAGATTTGTGTGCGTGTGTGTGTGCGTGTGCGTGTGCGTGCGCGTGCGCGTGCGTGTGCGTGTGCGTGTGTGTGTGTGTGTGTGAATATGTCAGTCTTCCCACCGGCAGCAGAAGTCCCACACAGTTGCAGTGAAGAAGAGCTGGGCAAAAGTGTAGCACGAGAAAATTAAAAAGAAAAACAAATTTGTCACACAAATTTCTCCTCTGCATGGAAATAAACATTCGATCCTTAAAAAAATGGAGAGAAGAAGAAGTAGCCCCGCTTGTGAACTATTGCTTGACGCACTGTCAAATTTCAGCATCATGGTGTTTATGATAATTTACCCTCCCTACCACGAGACATTTATGAGAGAATCACCCTTAGGGGTCTAACGCAAGAAGCTGCCTTCTGCAAATAAGCAAAAGGGCTTAAAGTCAAATAGGCAGAAACAGGGGAAATTGAGGGCTCATCACTGACAATCACGTCGAGACTTTGTGCACTGACAGTGTCGGAGAAATAAAGGAAAAAAAGAATTATGGTTCTTTATTTCATTTTTTTTTCCTTGGCCCCAACTCACTTTGTTATGCTGCAAGGAAAATAAGGATACCTCTTAAGCAAAGTGGAGCGTCTTCGGAGAATGAAAGAACGATGTCGCACTCCAGCATTATCATTTTCTAAACACATAAAACACATAAAAACTGCCACCGCGCCATTTCTCAGCGGAATTAGATTGCGGCTGTCACATCAGTTCAGATTTCTTGATAACATGGTGACGCTTTTACCTGGATAAGAAAAATCAGCACAAGTGTACATAGAAGCTTCTCAGAAATTCATAGAAAGTGAAGAAATGTGCGGTAGAATATATTTCCTGATTTCTAACTTTTTTCAATCCCATTTTTTTTTTTTTTTTTTTGGAACAAAATTCTGCCATATTGTTACTAAATGTGGTTTTATATGTCAAGTCCACACGAGAGCCGATTCTTTGCACTACCATGTCAAAGGTCAGAATCCTTCTGCAACAAAACAAACCCGGCGCTTAATTAGCGGATTGGTGGAGGCGCGGCTCCTCGCAGGATGTGGACCCTCAGCTGGAACTGGAAGTGAAATTAAGGCCAGACTGGTGGCGGTGGAAGAGGATTCCTTATTGGGTGATTAAAAGTAACCTTTCCAGCTATGGTGAAGCTGTTAGCCATGCCCTTTCTTCCTCTGCAAATGCCATCTTGGAGCTCAGGTCTAATGATGCTACAATAGTTTCAAGGCAATTACGCTGCCTCTAAATTGATCCCAAAGCATTGGACTTGTGAGTGGGAGAAATAAAGGGAGTAGGAGCGTTCACAGAGGTAGGTGCCGCTCCCACAATAAGGCAGCCGGGAAAGCAAGAAGTCCCTGAATGATTTGGGGCCATTAGGGATTTTTAGGCAGGGGGTTTGTTTTAGTTTTCTGCCTAAAACAAGCAATTTGTAAAATTTGCTGTGGACAACAAACGACTAACTGTCCATATTATGTTGTGAACAGGCACATACTCTGGTTAGCTGCGCGGGGCTGAATCTGTAATGCTGTGAGGACACTTGACATTGAGTGGGGCCGGCCAGAAGGGAAAGTGAAGTGGCAAATGTCAGACAGAGTAAATACACGGTGCAGGTAACAGTTTGCCTCTAAATAAAAGCTGCGGCTTCTCAAGCGCAGAGGTTTAGTCCCGAACGCGACATGATTTTATGTGCAAAAGAAGGAATAAACAACTCTTGAAATTGTGTCGTGTGTGAAAGGGGAAAGAGTTCAGTCTCTGTTTACGACCTGAGGTTGGACGCAGCGTGCTAAAGGTCAAATACCCAACTGCATCTTTTTTCTTTCTTTCTTTCTTTTTTTTAGTTTGGTGCGGAAGAGAAAAAAATGTTGTTGAAAGTTGGAGGCTATTCAGATCCGTAAGTGGCATTGAGTGCATGGTGGTAGGAGTGGTGACTCAGGTGGGTTTTTTTTTTTTTTTTGGATTCCCACACACTTAGAACTAATGATACTGTAGAAAATCCAGTCATTATATAATATAAAACATGATTAATATATAAATGTGTATATAGAGATACAAGAAAGAAGAAAAAAAAAAAAAAAAAAAATTTTTTAAAGTGTCAGTGTATAATTTTTAGAGGGACCTAATGGAAGAAAATTGAATCAAATAAACAAATCTTGGTTTTGTGGGTTTTTTTTTATGTAAAACGTTGAAAACAAAATTAATAATCAGAGTTCCTGCTTCCTGGAGGCCACCACATTGGTTGTTTTTGTACAGCCGGTTGATGTAGTCAGGTTTTGTTGTTCGACCCTGACATCAGAGCTTGTGTGTGAAAAAGCGAGATCAAGTGCGCTAGAAAACATGACTGAACTGGTGGAACGGGAGCAGCAGAGGCGGCACTGAAAAAAAAAAAAGAGAGCTCAACATCAGAGTGACCTTTCACTCATTGCATGACATAACATATATTTCCATAAGAGCCCACGTGGTGGAAAAAAAATATATATTTACTTGCAGAGTTTTGTTGACGAGAGAGAAGATGAAAATCAAAGGAATGGCTGCAATAACCCTGAGAGTTTATAGCCGGACTCTCACCTTCTCTCTGCTCAGTGAACACAGCATTCTGGAGGCCACCTTTTTTTTTTCCCTTCCTTCCGTATCAACCCCAGCAACCCATTGTTAGGCTGCAGTAATTGCTGTGAATTCACGCATGAAACAGCACAATTTCATGCACGTAATACCTTTCGAATTATCAGGATTGTACAAGAATTAACGGTGCCTCATGCATACCCAAAGTGGAGCACGCAAATTAGTTCAAGAACAGAAAGATTTTCATTAGCGTGGTTTCCTAATTTCCTGCGCGTGCCGGTGATGGTATGCAGTTTAACAGGAGCGCCTAATAATTGTCCGGTCACGCCACATAGGACAAGCTGTTGAATTTCAAATATTCTAATCCCCATTATCATATAAGTAGCATTTCATGACTTCATCAAGTTACTGTCCTGGAGTGGCTGATTAGTCCCTATTCAGAGAACAATGGGTAATGTGTTGGGAGTGAAGCGTTGGCTGAATTTAAAATAATGATGATAATGAAACAACAATGCTGCTGCATCCGTGAAAACAAGAACACCTCCGAAACTGAAATTCAAACGTCCGTTGACATTTTTTTGCAGAGAAACAAACTTTGTTTCAAAATTTCGTGGAAGCAGTAATTAGCTAGTGAGTTTCTCCACATTTTGGGATTTCTTTTTCATATATATGATAACAACACAGGACAAGAAAGTTGTGTTTTCATTAAGAAGGAAAAAAAAAATCTCCTAAAATAAAAAGTAAATAGTGAGAAGAAATCTACGCAACACATGCAAGCACTTTTCAGATAGAAACTTCTGTTTTAATCTCACAACACAACACATCCTGTGCTGCAACGTCTTACAAGGTATTACAACACCGTGAAACACAGCTATTTTATCCACCGACTAACATCATTTATTAATTTGTGCCGGTGCAGGTTTTGTACGAAATTGGAGATTTTAATGCGAGCAAATGTGATGACAGCGCAGTGTGTTTGCGGCTAATAAAGTAGGGCAACACTGAGCAGGCAGGCACGAGGAAGCCGTGCGGGCCAGCGGTACACGTTCCATTTTTATTTTCGACGCCGCCTGCCTCCGTTCCTCTCACCTCGGGGATCATGCGGCTCGTAATCACAATCCATTACAAGTGGGCAGATGGCCTGCAGTTGTACTGCGACCTCACCAAATCTGCCATGCGTCAACACACTCTGTGTTGTGTTGGGGGAGAGAAGAGGGAAAAAAAAAAAAAAAGTTCTCTTGGACACAGTAGTCTGGGATCAGTTTTCACTTTCGGTCTAAAGTTGGGGGCTTAAGTGTCGAGGGGAGTCATTTCCCTCCCTCACATCTTCCCCAAATCTCCCGCTTCTGTCCAACAAGCAAAAGTTTGAAAGTGGGGGGCGGAGGAGGAGAGCAGGTGTACGGCGATGGGGGATCAGTGTAGCAGAAAGTTGCGGGGATTGAAAGGGACGTGGCCTGACAGCCACAGTGAGCTCCTCTCCTCCCGACTCCCCGCCAGCCACCGGCTGTGACCATCTGCTCGGGTGACACCGTGTGCAAACGTACGCGCTACATGAATTATCGTGGCGCGAGTTTTCCAGTGCGCACGCGGTTTTCTCGTGACTTCGCCTGTCGTGGGCGGAGAATATACATCTCTTTGGAAATTCTGTTCATTAGAAATGTTTTCCCAATGCCGGGGAAGATACTAGTTTGCCAAATTTAGAGCCTGCTGCAACCCTCGGCCGGGTCATTCCAAAAACTGTGAAAATGGAACCCATTGCCTCCCTGCCTGGCACTCAGTATTTGGGGTTGGAATTGGTGGGTTTAGAGCACCCTAAGGTGCTTTGCACCGCTGCTGCCCACAACTCCCTCAGGGAATGATGGGTCAAATGCGGAGGACAAATTTATCATCCTTCGAGATGTGACAATCACTGGGGCTTTAACTTTAATTTACTAGTATGCCACATTTAGAGCCCGCTGTTAGCTTTTTACAGGAACAATGTGTACAATTTAAAGGGATTTGTTCGGAATTAAATTGTTCCCTGGATGCGTCTTACACAAACACACACAAGAATCTCAAGATGGTTTGTTTACACAGATCATTTCTAATATGACAGTGTTTACAACCAGCGAGATAAGATGGGAACTGCTGCAGAGACCAAATCAGACAGTAAAACGACCAGATAACAAAGCACTTATTGTGCAGCTGCAGTAGTCGCACAGTTAAGTCAACGTCCCACAAAACAAGAAAAATACAAGTGTATATTGATATTGAGAAAGATCTAAAAACGCTTGATGTTATGCAGTGTTTGTGCGGAACTGTGTGTGCAGTCCACCCCGGCAGCAACATCAACGCTTGATTTGCCTTTGGCTTTAAAACAGCAGCGGCGCGCTCCGGAACGGCCACTGACCCCCCTCCCCCCAAATCCCGCCACCGCTCAACAGTGTCGACTAATTGGTGGAGTCGCACATTTTTGAGTTACTCCTGCAGTATGCTTCGCTTGTTGTGTTGGGGAACTTAAAAGTGAAATCTGCTCCCACTGTCACTTGCAAGCACCATCTGCTGCGGATGCCATTAAATGAACAGAGCCGCTATAGTGAGAGTATTGGTGTTTTCCCCGCTGAGTCGAAGTCGACAGCCTCAGAACGTGCCAAAGTTGACTTTGCTTGGAGCAAACTTGTGTCTCCATTTATGTTTTTACTGTTTTGGCAACAATTCAAGAACAATACTCTCCGACGTCCGAGAGAGCGCCACCACTGTGCACGGCAATCTCTGACAATCCTTGGTTGCATTTAGAGAAAGGGTGACAACCACTGACACGCTCCTATTTTTTTTATTTTTTTTAATTAAATACCTGAGTGGAAGAGAGAAATACACAGTATGATTCCAGCGTTGCTGATTAACTGCACTAATTGGCATTTATCGACTTTCACATCTTTTTTTTCCACATCTGTTCGCAAAAGACGTGCGACATCCGTCACCCCCTCGCCAGAGTGTCTCGAGCACTCTTTCATTGGACACCTTGAAGTTTCAGTAGCTTCAAAAAGAAAGCAGCGCGCTGCATCTCCCATTTTTGAGGAGCAGATGCTTGGGGAGCCACGTTGAGCGCGCCTCCGTGTCTGGCCTCGCTAGTGAAAGGGAAATACCGACGATTCATTTGTTTACAAGTCGCACATGAGAGGGAAACGGCCAATTTGCAGGGGTGCTCAGAGCTGATGTGCAACTCCAACCGCTCGCTACCACTTTTGCGCTCGATCGATCAAAGGCAACGACAGCGGGCGCGCCATAGTTTCCATCGACTCCCCCCAACACCCCAGATGGGCGTTTGCCGCCATACGGCATGCACGAGTGTAAATAAAGCATCGCAACTCAACTCGTCCGAAGTCTTGACTACACATCAAATGGGTGCCGTTGATCAAAAACATAAATAAATACATTTGCATATCCTCAGTGTGCTGTGGTTGCTCGGATAACATGCGAAACCGCACCCCTTAATTGCTCCGCGACATTAGCTGAGGGGCAGCTCCCTCCCCTGCACTCTCTTTATCAGCAGGACACTGTTTGTCGAGGCTCGAGTGCAACACTTGCACAACCTCTGAACCCAACCAAGACATTCCGTTCGTCTTCGGGGTCGGGGGCGGCGAAGGTGCGGCTCGGATGTTTCAGATCCTCCCGGCGCATTATACGCCCCAGATTGCTGCATTCTTATCCAACTCCTCATCTCACCTCCCGTGTGCACGCTCTCACAAGCCCAGCCAGGCTCGCAGCCACCCCCTTCCCCACCTTTTTTCCCCTCCTCAGATGTGTTGAAAAGTATATATATATATATATTATTTTTTTTATTTTTTTTTTAACATACAACAGTGCAGAGTCGCCTGCGTTCAAGGTGAACCACATGTTGGCAGGCCAAAGGGGATTGGGGTTTTTTTTTCTCGCGTCTAGCTGTAGCCCACCAACCTAAACGCAAACAGTGCCTCACTGAAGTACAAGGATACTTTTATTTGATTTGGCTGGATTCCAGCAATACTGCGCACAAAATAAAACCAGAAACTGCGAGGTGCTAACTTTGGGCTTGGAGATATTTGGCTTGCTCTGCAGCTGTGGTGGGTTAACAGTGAAAGCTCTGCATTCTGATTTACCCCCTCGGGCCAATGATGGTTAGCGTTTATTGCCTTTGCACAGACTCAAGGTTCAGAAACTAAAAAATAGCATTCGGTGGAGACATGGTGTGACTCGTATATTACTATTGAAATCACTGGACAGATATTTTGTTTCTTAATTTATAACATAGGATCCCTCAGTCTTGAGATATGCTCCCCAGTTTGTCTGCTAAACCCAAAATAACAAAGAATTTCCAACTTTTGTTGTTTTTCCGGTGTTCAGGAGTTGGTGCATAGCTACATGCTACAACCTATATCCTGTTTAGCTAATATTAAGGTCCTTTTTGAAAACAGAATAAAGATATGTTATTTTATTCATTTCAATAGACGAAACCAAATAGGGTGAGGCAAAGCTAGCAACTCTGAGAAATAATCAAACGCAAAATTCTATAGAATGAAAATCATTGTAGATAGAATTGAGCGCTACAATCATACCGCATGTTCTTCTGACCCACATCTGTGGTTGGACCCTTTGTTGTGCTGTTTTGTGGGTCTTTGTGACACATCCGTCAAAGCCACCAGGTATCAGAAAAGCAGCTCTGTCACAACTCTGGGAGAGTAACACAGTGAGTGCAGCCGTGAGGTCAGAGCTGAGACCTCTGAAATGTACCAAATGATGCACGGCCATGTGAGCCAAGGTGACTTTTCTTAGTCATTGTTGAAAATGTCTTTTATCTGTGATTGAAGATTTGTGGTAACTTTGACCCTGGCTGCAATATTTCTGACACATTTTCTTAAGTGTAAAAACCCATCCCTTTCAGCCCTTGACAGATTTCCTTTCATGGTGTCAGAGGCCATTTTCAGTGCTGGGCTAACAATTGTTGTACTTTGGTTTGAGAATTTTAGATATTAAGAGATTTTAGCTGAGATTAATATCTCTAATGTAAAGTCGCCCTTAAAACGAGCTCCAAAATGTCTCTTTCTTTAAAAAGAGGCTTTTTTTTTTAAGTGTGTGGATATTCATTTTCCATCAGAACATTTTGCATGTGTCTCTTGAGGTAATTGAGTGTCAGAATTGAGCAGGACTGCAGTCCTGCTCCTAAGAGACAGTGCCATCTTTAATGGTATCTTTTAAATCAATAGTTAACATGTTTCCAAGTGACCAATGTCTCTACCACTGCATGATGTGGACTCACTGTGATTAGCACACGGGTAGTCAAACTACAAACCCTGCAATCACCGAATAAACCATCTCTGAAGTCGCACCCTGACTCAAGACTGAACCCACCGTTCCAACCTCCTGCTTCCTTAAATCCTCCCTGTATTGCTGGATTTCACTTTCTCCTCTTAAGGAACAGTTGATACAAGTGGGACAAAAGTAGTGGAATTTTCTCGACATTATTCTGTTTTAATCCCGTGAATAAGTATGCCGAGAGCAGCTCTGTCACATTCATAGAGCGCCGTTACAAAGAGATCCACCCCAGCGTGCTCTGTGATCGGCACTGCTTTGTGCATATCTGGCATGTCCATAAAGTGCTCTCGGCGCTGCAGTCTGACTTATTTTTACACCTACCCCCCACTTCTTTGTTAAAACCATCTTACTCTGGTAACGCGCTTAGTGTAACTTCAGCGCATTGACAGAAGTGGGAACAAGGTCACTGACAAATGCTTGAGTCCCTTTTTAATTTGTGAACTGACTGCCTTCGTTTCACAGTCACTCCGCTGGTACAAAGGGGGATTTAACCCTAGAGAGTTCCACTGTCGTTCCCGCAGGCACAAATTTATAGACTCAAAGACAGTTTGTGCTGAATTCTAGATGGCCAAACACACGCTAGATTTTCTTAGCCTTTCTGCTGCAAGCGCTGACGGGAAGTCGTGCACAAATCAGTTGGGTTAGCGCAGACAGTTAGCCCTGCAGACCCTCAGCCTTTCCGCGGTGCGGGGGTCATTTTCTCCAGGCCATTAACTTTGAAACTCTAGTGGTTTTCAGGGACAGGAGCCTCTGTTATGCACTTTTGTCCCTCACTTTAGGGCAAACACACACATAAAGTCCCAATTTGTCAAATGTCACCCCCCACCAAAAAAAAAAAAAAAACAATAATAAAAAAAAAGTGTCAAGCTTCATTCAGCCAAGCTGCACAATGAAAACTCATCATTAACCAATCAATAACTGCGCACAAGTGAAGTCATTCACAGAGATGATGGAAAATGAATTATGAGTTTGCCGAGGCCTCCATCTTTTTTTTTTCTTTTTTTCCCCCCAGACATCCGTCATTGTCAACAAAATGAGTCCAGCAAATATTCAATTAAGACCTCAGGGCTCAATAGCTCATTCATTATTCTGAGGTTAATTTGCAATCGTAGATTTGTCTTTTGGTCTTTTGTCAGCTCTGAAATTACTCTTACTCCTCATCATCCTGCTGTCGACGGAAGGGCTCCTTGGCTTTGATTAATCAAATCCTCTCCAAAGTGCTCGCACGCAAAGTTCCCATTGCGATATTGTCCAACGTGAGCTAGTTAACACCTTTTTCCGAAGCACCTTGTGGCTGCCGCCGGCGCCTCGCTTGGTGTGGAGGCGGCTCGCCATTTTTTAGATTCACGTGTTTCTCCTCCAGATGTTTAGGTTCCTACTCACATGTTTCAGGTGGGGCTCCTCAGATGCGCGAGCGCGATAGTTTACTGTTCGGATAAGAGAGAGAGTGTGCGCGCGCTTCTTGGCAATGGATTTGTCATTAGGCTCACCTGCTCATTTATACAATCGTTTGCTTTTTCCAGGGAACTGGTTTTCCTTACAAATCAAGACTGTGCAACTGTTTGCCAAATCGCTCCATCTCCAGATCAGAGGTGTTATGTTGTGCTGAGTATACGGGTTATTGAACGTGTTCACTGGGTTTTGTGTTTGCCTCACTGGCATCATTGAGTTCTCCTCAACCCACAGTGCCATCTAACGTAGAAAACTCTCGACTGCACATTCTGAAGCCATGCCTCAGGCTACCAAGTAGGTCAGTCCACCGCATCGATCGCCTTTTCATCAAAGGGGGGGTGTGCGGTGAAGAAGAGGTGAAAGTCGCGCTGAGTGGCAAGTGGTGGGGAAGCGGTGGGTGAGCCATTGGCTGACAAGATGAAAGTTAAACACTGGCCCACGTCTTGTCTCGCAGCAGGAGTCAGCGTGTTGCCTTGGGGCAGGTGCCCAGGTTATTGGCCACGCTGGAACCCTTCACCTGCCCAATCCTCGCATGATATACATGGATTTTCTCAGGCTGATCCTAGACTTAAGAGATGCCCGCGTGCTATTGATTTAAATATTCACCTTGTAGCCGGCTGCCAACTCCACTGCCCTGCCCCAAACACACTGTGTTGTGTCCGGCGGTGGCCTTGAGGCCTCTCCAGGCCGAGGCTGCGAGTTTCTTACGCCTCTTTCTCTCAGACCGAGCCAGATCTCAAAACCCGAAGCCGTCCTCATTTGGTATTTAGTTCCACAAGGAGCTGTGTTAAGACTCTGTCCAGGTTTTCAAGAGAAGGTCAAGCTCAGTTATACATATATAGCTCCAAAGATATTTTTAGTGGATGGCTTATTTTTCTGTGAAAATTTCTGTCATCTCCTAACGTGCAATAAAATATTAGTGATCACTAAAAGATGTGAAAACCAACAGCTCTCTCGTGCCCACAACATTTAAATCAGAATGGATCATGCCAAATTATTCAGAAGAATGACATTTTACTTTTAAATCAACCAAAACTTGTCTTAAATCATACCATTATTTTTATTTATTTATTTATTTATTTTTTCCTACAACTGTGACTTTGGTGGGTTGGTAGAATTCTAATAGGAGGGTCCATTAGCAGTCTAGTATAAGTCAGACATCTCTGCAGGTGTCACATTTCTTTATTACCGACGGACAGGCAGGGATTGAACAACAATCTAGTTCAGCTGATAAATCTGCATTGTCATCTTATTAATACCACCACAGGGCCGGGGCGGCTGCCATGGATTTTCCATCTAAATGGATTAAGCTTTCATTTCTTATGCCTAACCCCGACGAGAGACGGTAGGGATGAAGAAAACACCAGATAAGGAGCTTTGGCTCCACACAATCCTTCAGTTACTTCCCAGCCCCACTCAGATTGACCCCCACCTCGTGGGCTGCTGCGAACATAAACACATCAGATCGTCTCGGAAAGGCCTATACCTACATATGAGGGCATTTTTTCCCCAAGCATTTTGTATGGAAGCCAACACATTATTTATCTTTTAGATGCAATGAATGAAGTAGGAAGCAGAAGGAGATACTTAATAATGTTATTTTCTTCAATATAGATGACTTGGTTATGGGATTCATTTTTTATTAAAGGTGAAACTGATGTAACTATTTTATTTTTATATTTTTTTAAATATACAGTTCTGAATAAATACTTTCCCATTTTCATTTCACTGACATGATTTCAACAGCTACTTATGTCAGAAAGTATTGGTAAAGTTAATTAAAACTTAGTACCGGACCTTCAAACACTAACCCTACAAGTTGTTCCTGCAAGTTTGATCCTATACGCCCGTTAGTACCACAGTGCGTCGTGGACTGAAGTGTGGCCGGCCGTGTGTCTGGCACGCTGCAGGCGAGAGGGGGCGGGCACGAGGCAGCATCCACAATCAGGCGGGACTTTACGGCTTGACCTCTGCAATGTCACATGTTGCCAAGATGCATCTTAGCAATTGTCTTGCGCCGAGGGGATTTGCAGGAAGAGGAATGGGGATTGGGGGACACAGATAGGTTACCGTGTCGGCCCCTGGATTTATGTGTCTGTAACGGAGCCATTTATGAGGGGACTGTTGCCCCCTTTCCTTCAGACGGTGGTGGGGGGGGTCACTTGTTTGCCACAGAAGCTGCTGTGCAAATATTAGCCCTTCCCCGGTGCACCTGCTTGCAACCGCAGCATTCTCTGCCGCCCGACCTCCGTTCCCACCCAGTGTCGCCATGCACTTCATTTGTCAAACGCACAAAGGAAGACACAAACACAATAGAGGAGCATTTTAGCATCGCCTTGGCCCTGCACTGGTGCTCAGACACAGGGTAAACAGCGATATGACCTCCCTTCCCCCAGGAGTGGCTGTGCACCGCTTTAATCTGGAGTGCGGAGCATCGTCGCCGGGGCCGCCTCAGTCACAGGGCGCAGCCTTCACAAAGAGCCCCGGCGCTGCTGGACAACCCTGTCCAACTCATCTGCATATCCATTAATAGTAGTGAAAGAGCCAGCAGTGTCGGAGGCGGCTAATGGAAGATGGCAGCCTGCATTTATGTGGATGGAAGGGCTAATCTCATTGTCAATTTAGCCCCAGACTTTTTGTGTTCAATCTCAATAATACCAAATCCTATTAATTCCCGTATCCTCATCAATATTTATTCACTTATAACACTGGCAAGGTTTTTTTTTTTTTTTTTCAGTCCAACCGCATACCTACATGATCTACTTTTGATATGAACCGTGCAGCTTATTTGATCCAAAAAAAAAAAAAAAGAAAGAAGTTCCTATTATTATCTTTTAGCTTTAGAATTTTTATCAACCTCTCTTGTTTTTCTTGTGCATGTAT
Organism: Thamnaconus septentrionalis; assembly: GCA_009823395.1. Lineage (NCBI taxonomy): Eukaryota > Metazoa > Chordata > Actinopteri > Tetraodontiformes > Monacanthidae > Thamnaconus > Thamnaconus septentrionalis. Next base: position 8,422,329 of record CM020509.1, read on the forward strand.
TTGTTTATTTCCCATGCAAACTTTAGAAATTCCTTCACTATATTTGGCATGCGTCAATAAAATACACAGCCATCTTGCATTTATTGCAAATGTTTTTGAATTTCTACCAGTAGCAAATTTGAATTGAAAAATAGCAGTCGTTTAATTGTCGGCCTGTTGTTTTGTCAGCACCTTAAATTAACGGATGAAGGTAAAGATGAATATGATCATGTGTTAAACTTGATTCATACTGCAATGTCATTGGCAGTAACTGATCGTTAGACTGCCCGAGTTCTTCAGTCATGATGTACCAAAATAATCATTAAAGGCATTAGAGGATAGACATTGTCAACAACTGGGAATGCTATAAAACTGTGTTGAAGTTTAAAAAAAAGAAAACAACACACAACCCGACTCTCACAAAGACCAAACACTGGTTTCCTTCCAACCACACGGTGGTCCCAGGAGTTTTATTATTGTTTGTATGGTTGCTTACTCATTACGTCTGACAGGCCACTGCGGCTCCTGCTGTCTTCGGTGCTATACCTCCTACATCGCTACACAAAGCCTCTACCCCCCCATTCTAAAGCATCCATTAGCATAGTAAGTGTGCTCTCAGCGTAGACAGTTAAAGACATTATTCATTTACGGCAGATTACTAACTATGCCCGTTCTAAGCACAGTGGGCACCGCACACTGTTTTGCCAAAGTAGAGGAAAAGAAAATGATAATATTTAAAACCAGGAGAATCCAAGGGTTTTGTAATTATAGGATTTAAATTAAAAGCAGTGCTTAGCGCATCCAGTACTTAAGACAGGGTCTATGGGAGAAGGTAAGGCAAATCTAACGGTACAAGTGACACCCACGCAGTAGAAGTCGAAATGCTCAAAATTGCATTTATTCGCTGCAACGTTTTGAGTCTCAGAGAGGCCAGCGTGAATAGGCGTAGCCAGCAGGATCGCAATTAGTCTCTGCAGTCGCTGAAAGAATATGTAGGATTGAAACAGAACATTCTTTCATAAACATGATTTTCATGCTTTCACATATATATGTATATATATACATGAATAATTTACTTTCTTTTGCAATCCCATCAAAGTATTTTTGGTTAAATTGCACAAATGGTGTGATGTTGCTCACTTCTATCCTTCCGTAAATTATTTTAATTAATTCATTTGTTGTCAGAGTAAAATTACACCAGCTTCTCTTAGGTGTCGCTGCGTTAAAAGAGATGACGTCGAATTGTTGCACATGCAACGGAAACAACAGTTCCAACGTGTTGTACCAGACACCTAAACAACTGGCACAATCTGCCCTTTGATAATTCTTCATTCCATATGCAGCGTTGCTCCTGCTTGCAACATATTGCCTGGAGCTAACCCCGGTGCACTTTTGTCAAACAAGGGAAAAATGCAAACGGCAAGGCTCCAATTAATTGGCCGTGGATATGCAGCTACATGAAACCATTAATGGGGAGCAAATAGCTTTAACTTTGTTGCTAATGTAATATAAACTTTAATTAATAAAGCATGTGATGAAGTGGAGACTTATCAAACAAGCTCTGTGTCCATTAAAGGCCCGAAACCCTCACAAGGCAGGTTTATTAAACCCAGTTTTGAAACGTGTTTATGAGTCCCAAGGAGGGGCAACGCGGAGAAATGTTGAGGCATGGAGAAAAAGAAATGAGTTTGTGTAATTACTGAAAATTAAGAGCTTTTACTCCGGGAGGAGGGATAGCGATGAGGGAGAGGAAGTGAAGAAGAGGGAAGTGCTGGCAAGGTGAGGTGGGAGGAGGAGGGAGGAGGGAAGGAGGTGGGGGAGTGTGGATCCACCTTAGTTTTGTTTGCCCCTGAAGAAATGAATGAGGACCCAAAAGCACACACCTAATAAAGAGACTTGTAATGAAAATATGGTTATTTTTGGATGGGGGCTTTCAGAGCTCCGCCTCCTTGAAAAACACACACACACACACACACACACACACACACACACACACACACACACACACACACACACACACACACACACACACTTCACACACAGACAAATAAACAACTGAAAATTGTGTCTCGACTTTTGCACCACTACATCATTTTAATTCTAAATTGCCTGTATTTTGGGTGTACTGCAATGCAGTTCTATAAACACATTTTCCATCCTCAATAGCGATATCCAAGGGTCACCTTGGATTATTGTACACATTATTATATATGTACATGTATATTTCTTGTGTGCTCGAAGCGCTTATTTACCCCGTTGTTATCTCTGGAGAATCTTCCATTTTTTCCCCACCCAGACATTATATTTTCAGCATCCAAGGGTGGCATTTCTTTACTGGGCTTTTATGACACACATCAGCGTAGCCTCCGTCGACACTTTCTGCTCGGCTGGCCCTGACCTTCTAAAACAAATCCAGATGTTTTAAGTGATGGACAGGAGAGATGGAGGCCGAGGGGAGGCGGCAGTGTTTTGGAGACGGGCCGAGAGTTCAATCACCCCTCCCGCCCCCCCATTCCCTCCCCCCATCCTGCAACCGCGGTATTTGCTTGCACTGCTGAGGAGCGGAAATATAAGAGACCCTCCGCATCCTTCCCCACATCTGTCCATCCGTCGGGCTCTGGATGACATACGTGAGTGAAATTGGCCACTTTTTTTTTTTTTTTTTTTTCTCTCTCGCCGTTACGTCCCAGCCAGCCAATGAGGCCAAACAATCACCCTCAGGAACTGCAGGCAATTTGAGGCTGAAGTGTGTGGAAGCGGTTTGCGCACTGTTTGGGAAAATGTAAAGTGACGTATCCACCTTGTTTCTGGTAAAGACCCCCCCCCCCCGTTGTTCACACAAAAGAAACGGGTTGCTCTCTGCGCCTGGAGCCCCAGCGCGGGTCTCCGTGCCGTTCAGACAACTTAACCTCGTCTCGTCTGTGCCGTCGCAGCGCTGCAAAACTACACAAAAACATGCTTTGTCGTGATAAGTTTGTAAAATGCACCTCTTACAGCCGCCGTCTGGCTGTGTGCGGCGTCAAAAAATGGCTCTTTTGCCTTCTGAGCAGCCAAGAGCCCCCCACCACCACACTTTTCCCCCATTCCGACGTCTGATTGTGCGTTGATGTCCCCGGACACGCCGACAGACGGCTTCCATAAAGCCGACTTTCAATGAACTGTTTCACTCGCCGTCTGAGACCTGCAGCTCGCTGGCAATCTAATTGTCTTTACCTCCGAGCGACGCAGAGACCTCCGCCTGTTCGGGTTTTCCATTTGAGTCCAGGTTCCCGAGAAAACACCTGCTTGTGTGTCTGTCGAGTCGTTCCCGAACCACTTCCACGTGTTCCTTCGTTTCGATTCTAAATTATTCCCGACATGCGGAGTTGCCACCAGGCTGGGCTGGATTAAATCTGGAGCTGCTGAGAGAGAACTTGAAGCCAAATGTTGACACGGAGATGCAGATTTTCCCGCGGCCTGCGGGATAATTGCACCTTTTTTCTCTTCCTCCTCACCTTCCCGTCGAATGGCCTCCGCTTGTCATCAGCAGCTGTCACTCAGTTCACACGTGACGCTAAACAAGGCTACGGCTCAGTCCGCTCTCTTTGTCTCTGTTCCATAAGAAGTCAGGGGACCAGAGCAACGCAGTAGGCTCTCCCTTGACTTCGCGGTCGACTTCGAGAGGGACGGGAGGGGGAGGAGGGGTGGTGTTCATGTGTTCATGTATCTGCGCCGGCTTTCTCCTGGGAAATGAAGCTGACACGGGCTTCCTCCGCTGCTTTTACCTGTTGTGTCCCGTAAGGCAGCCACCCCTGACTGGCCCCTGGGACTGCTCTGCTCTGCCAGCCCTGATATAAAAAAAGAATCACAACTTCCCTCCGCCGAGTCCCAGGATGGACATCAAAGACTTAGTTTGGAGACGGTGTGAAGGAGTGAAAAAGTATAAGTTGCCGACCTGTTTGGAAGAAGTTTGGCGTGAGGAGCGAGTACAGCGGCTCGTGAATGAAGTTTTTTTTTTCTTTTTTTTGCCAAAAACATAAACACATATATTTATGTACTCCTGCATGAATAAGTAAGTGCCGCTCTTCACTTGAGGGGATGCAAAAGACCACTCCTCCTTCATCTGATGAGATTGGTATGCAGAAAAGACGTCCTGTCCTTCAGTGGCGGCCTAGTTTGAAAGTAAAATAGCGCGCACTGGAAAAAAAAAAATAGAATGCCAATACAGTGCTTAATATGCGTGCATATCAGGCCGGTGCAGCGCTGTGGCGGCAACACCTGAGAGGAATATGAAACTTGGGGCCAGGTGCCCGGTTCCCCGGGAGAGTGAGGACCGCAGGGTTTGGAGAACCCAGGGAGGCGTTTGAAGTCCTGGAGGACGCCGCTGATTGTGGTTGGTATGCAAAGTTACCAGCCTCATAAACAGACGGCGCCACCTGGTTGTTAGAAATAGGCTGCCGCGCAATTATCCAGTGTCCTGAAATTCATCTCGAGGTGGTTGTTGTTGTTGTTGTTGTTGTTGTTGTTGTTGTTGTTGTTGTTGTTGTTGTTGTTGTTGGACTGGTTCCTGCAAACTATTTCTGTTTGTTGTTTGAAAACTTAACTATAACACAAAGGCTCCTGCGTGTTACACTGATCGTGTTAATGTCTTTTTTTTTTTAACCACCTTTCACATTCCACTGTTATTTTATCATCTCCTCTTCACTTATTTTAATTATCTTATCATCAATCGAATAAAAGTAATACAATCCATCAAGCACATGTTTAAGTTGTGGACAGACTTTCATAGGATCAAAGAAAATGAATGTAGTTTAACCAGCCCTAACAATCTGCAGTGCTTAAAATATTTTCTGTTTGCAAATTTGATGCAACATTTATTGAAACAAAATTCCCACCAAAATACATAAGCATAACATTAAAAGTGAAAAAAAAAAAATAAGAATGGTTAAATACATTTTTGGCATCTATTAAAGTGTTTGTTTTGAAAGTAGTTTGTGAGAAATAATTTCCAATTAAAGTTTATATTTGTATTGCTCAAGCTTGTGTGGTAGTAGTCTCAACAATTCATCCTTGAATGCATTTATATGCAGCATTTTACAGGTGCTGATCCGTTTCCATTTCATTTCTGGAAATAAATAAAAAAAAAAAAACATTCCAAGTTGGGGAGGAATCAGAGACAATTTTGAGAGTTTCTGTGAACACCCTGCTCTTAAATATGGAATCATTGTAAATTATACTTTTGCTAATTATTTATTTCCATCTATTTTTAATTGCAATACCCTTTTAGATTATTTAAAGATCTATTTATACATATATGAAGGACATGATTGATTACTTATTTATGTTATAATATTTATTCTTTCGCTTTTTTCTTCCTGCCTGCCTGCCTGCCTGCCCGCGTTTTGTGCTTTTGACAGGTAACCTCAAGCTCAGCGCTGCCACAGATAACAGCTTAAGGGCTGGAATAGACGAGGCAACAGAGAAGCTGTCTGTCAGAATGAGGGAACAAATGCCGCTGGTCTCAGGGACACATGTAGGATTTTCATGTACACATGCGCCTCACACAGCCGCTTATTTACATGGACGCGTGAGCAGGTGCACACTGATGATTGCGCCTTGCGTTAGTTAGGAATGGCCGGGAGGATATTTCTCCACATCCTTTTCACCGTGATCCCTTTCTCCCACCTTTCTCCCCCACCTTTCTCCTTGGAAGGGCTTACGCTGTGCTGCGGATGTGTGATCCTCCCCTCCTGCTTCAGTCTCAGCACTGCAGCAAAGATCAGTCCAGCTCAGGTTCAGATACTGTCCATCTGCCCGTAGGAGGAAGGAGGAAGGGGAGCTGGGAAAGAAAAATACCTTTAATGGAGTCACTCTTTCCTTTCACACGACTGCCATTAAAAAGCCTCCAGATATTTTTGAAAGAATTTGTTTCCCCATTTTTGTCGACCATAGACATATTAATTCATGATGTTTTCATCTGTGGTGTCGCAGCAGAGAGAAGGCTGAAGGAACAGTTCACCCCTCTCTGCTCGGCAGCACTCTTCACAGGATTTGGACATCAACACATTTTGATTTTTTTAGGCGAACCCTCTAGAAATGAAGTGACGGCAGTTTAGTGAAAATAATAATTTCATCATCATTTTTTGAGCGAGCTAAACTAATAAAATGATTTTTTTTTTTTTTTTTTTAATGGGTGGTTTTATAATGCTGTTTTACCTGTACTGCATTACAAATATCAAGCCCGGAATAGGTAGTAGTTTACCGCAACTGCCGCACATGCATTGTAGCTTCAGACCTTGAGCACATGTTTGGAATTCTGTCAAACAAATCCTCTTTCCGCCGCATCGTTTGCCTCATGTATAGGATGTGAGGCATTTAAAAATACACCCTGTCATAAACAGATTGCACGCATTAAAGTGCATCATCTGCGCGTGTGTATTTTCACGGCATTCCAACCCAGTTCTGTCTTCTTGGCAACGATTTGTTCCCTCCTTTTTTCTCCTCTTTCTTTTTTAAATTCAGCAATTTGCAGGGAACTTGCGTGCACTCGTTTTTTTTTTTTTTTTTTTTTTTGCGGCAGACATAAATTGGAACGTCCATGAAAATTCACCTGACAAGCGACATATTTGTGGGGATAAACATCTGGTGCCAGCAGAACAGCGTTTATCGGATGTTGACGGTGATTGAGGGTGGGGGAGGGGACGGCGACTTGAGCAGAGCGTCCCTGGAATTTGTGCCGCTCTTTCTCTTCGCTGCCTTCTGTCATCAGCTTTTAATATTCATTTTACCTGTTGTGCCCGCTTTCTCCATAAAATACCTGAGGGATGTTTGTCATGCTTTCCCTCTCGTCAGAGAAGGAAACACACTTGAGAAATCCGAGATGGTCAGGTTGATCGAGCAATTGTGTGTGTGTGTGTGTGTGTGTGTGTGTGTGTGTGTGCGTGTGTGTGTTTACGTGCGTTTGCAATGTGGAAGTCAGCGATATCATCGGAATGGGACCACTGGGACATATCAGCGAGAGGAGGAACATATATTCTCAGGCACGTCTTGTACGAGTGGACATGTGTTTTCCCACATGTCACTTTAACAAGAGCATTACAGGCGCAGGCTTCTGGATAGTGTATTTTTCAACACACTCTTCTACACTGTTTACATGTGCATATACAGAGTAATGCACCTTGCGATAAGGACGTTTCGGTGGAGACATTTTCTGTGGCTGTGCAGGATAGACACATTGGCTGTATAACGAGGTGGGAAGAGCATACAGTCTCAAAAAGGAGGCCAACAGGGAAGTACCAAAAACCTGCATTTTATGGTTTGGCCTGCTGGGACCAACACAAATGTTTGCAAAAAGACTCAAAATGACCCACTATCAATATGTTTAAAAGACCAGAATTCATATTTGGTTCACATTTTCTTTTTTTTTGGTCTAAATTGCTACTAAAAATCGTCCAATTTGGACCAATATTATATGAAAATGGCCATAATGTTGCGGGTGTTGCTACAGTTTACAAGTGTAGTCGGCTAACCAGCAGGTGGGCAGCATTGGGTCACACTCGCGCTCCTGTCACTGCTCACCTCCGGTACCACCCACAAATCCAAACATGGAATCTTCTTGTTTCAAAACAAACCGTAAACTGCAGTGGGCACTGACGGTGAAACCAATTCTTTAAGCTGATTCTGTATGGACATTGGCAAACCAGTGAATGACGTCACAGTGACTCCGCCTGTTTTCGTATTCCGTCAATAGACATTTGTGGACTGCAGTTCATTGCATGTTGGGCAGAAAAGGAACTGAATGTTGGTCTCGCAGCTTTCCCATTCATTCCCGATGGGATCCTTTGTGTTCACGACCCCCGCAGTCCACGTCACGCTTAGATCACCAACAACTACAACAACAACGCAAACTAAACAACACAACGTCGCACAGTGGTTCCTGTTTGGCCATTGTGACGGATTTTCCTCGCCGTGGCCGCGCCACCACCGTTCTCTTGTGGATATAGCGTAATATCAGATATTGGGGTAATAAGGACTAAAAGTCTGGGTCAGCAGCACGGCACGTTTATTGGACCCGTCCTCTCAATCACCCGCCTCCTTTTACAAGCGAAGGTTTACAAGGTGACTGACTCACTGGCTCAGCATCTGTTTTACTGCCAACAGGTTAACGCGGAATCACACTGGAAGCCACGGCGGAGACAACGGTGCTGAAACAGCAGCAGCAGCAGCAGCAGCAGCAGCAGGGCTCGTAAACACATCATAATCAGCCCACTAAGAGGTGGGCTGCACTTAAATGGTTTGTGTCCCCAACGACACAGCACCCCTTATGATTCCACTGTGGCACCAGGACGGATATCTAATTAAAGCAGGGCCGCTGCTGCTGTTGCTGCTGCTGCTGCTGCTGGACTCATCACTGTCCTAGCATGTCTGTTTCTGACCTCCTGGTTTATCACACTGCAAATTAGTGAGTCTGTCATTTTCACTCAATAACCCTGACCAAGCTGAGTTTTTTTTTTTTTTTAATCTATTTTTTTTTTTCTGTTCATCTGATTAAACAGAGAGTGGAGTAACCAATATTGTAGTCGGTTAAAATAATTGCACACCAGCTATTATAATGAGGGGTTTTAATTTGCACATGTTTCTTTTCTTTTTCTTTGTTTTTCGGTTTTTTTTTTATTTTTGTCACAATAACTCTCCTTGCCTTCAGTATCCTCACTTCAAATATTGTGTTTCTACCAAACATTTCTTTCATTTTTTTTTTTTTTTTTTATACTGTCTCAGTGCCAAACTTTCCAGCCAAACGTGCTTTCTATGTTTTAAAATTGAGTGGAATCATTGCTCGAAAAATATATACATTAAGAAGAGATGCTTATAGATGCTCCACCCCCACATAAAGCATCTTCAGCCAGTGTTTCTCTGCCAGTAGAACATTCCTCCTTATAGCTGCGTAAACATTAATAATCAGTTAGTTATATGATGGATGCTGCCACGGCTTCAATAGCGTCACAGCAGCACCGCACTCTGCTTTTCTTTTTTCTTTTTTTTTTTTACTATTTTATTTCCGTCTTTATTTTCGTGCGCCATATGTGTGGGTCGTGTGTATTCTGACACATCTGGGCACAGTGAGCGCATTTTAGTGGCAGACACAGCACCAGCTGTCTTTTTAAGTGACGGGAGAATTTAAGTGCACATACCCGTCCCTGTGTTGATTGCCAAGGATAAACCTATTGGCGCTAATAAGCGTGGAGTCAAGCTGCTAGAATGATAAAAAGTCATTTCCCCTCCTCCTGTCCTCGTGTCCCAGCAAACCTTGACATTTTCATGCCTCGGAATGTGAAGTATTTACTTGAGTCCTTTCACGCCTCAGTTTTACAAATTGGATCAATCTATCGTTTAACCTTCAGAAGAAGAGGAGCTAATACTTGAGGACATTTATTTAAGAAAATAAAAGTTGCCTGCGCTTGTCTGGGCCGTGTTTGACTGGCTTTCACTTCACATCAACGCTCAGGGCTGCACGCCACACCTACAGAACGGCTGCTTTCAAACAGCGTTGACTTCAAATGAAGGAAAAAAATAATAATAATTGAACAGTCATAGCACTCAAGATTATAGACAGCTCGAGATCTTGTTATTTTATTCACAGACTCCAGTGGAGCTGCCTTGCACAATTATCCCAAAATAATGCATATATTATTTATATTTAGCCCTGTGTTTGCAGCCTTCTTAATGCTGAGATCTAGCGTTCTGTAAAACTGATACTCTGTAGACGCCCTCCACACGGAAACAAGTTGTTCCACAAGCACGCTATTGACTGAACATGTTGGTGGGGATATTGCTCAATGCCTTTAATGTCCCAGATTAGAATGAACCTAATTTTTTGGTGTGTGTCTCACTTTCAGTCTGGAAATAAGCAGTTGTATATCGAGATGAGCTGAACTGCTCGTGGTAGGAGGTTGCGAGAGGCTTTGTACAAGACGAGGGCAGATCATGTTGTGCTCACTGACAGCGTGCAAAACAGAACCCTGTCAAATTCGCCCCAAAGTAAGTCTGTCGCTGGGCAAAGGCCGAGTCGTTTCTCTGAGGCGCACCGACGGACGTGACACCCGGAGAATATTTGGTCCTTTATTTGTTTGTTTTTTTTTCCTTGTTTTTTTCTTTAATGTTAGAACAACACAATTAATACATTGTCACTTGGCGCGTTTGATTTCCTTACAGGGGTTGGCCAAGAACATCAACAATGTCTATTTTATCTCCCCACTGGAGGAATTTGTCCTTGACATTTCTAAAACTTTCGTTAGTTCTCGACAGCGAGGGGAAAATAAAAAAATTAATACTTTCCTGTTTGAGCTGCGCCGCCCTCTGAAAAAAAAAAAAAAAAGACTTTCATTTCAGACAGATATTATCAAACCGTCAGTGTTGTTTTTGGCATTTACTTTAGCTCTTACTGAACGTCGCTGCAGTAAAATACAGATTTTCAACTAATATAATTGTAAATCTTGATATTTTTAGTTAAAAAAGTGTCCGGGGGGGGTCAATTTTTCATTATCTTTTTTGTTTTGGTGTCCGCTGACGTGCCGGCGCTTCCGAAGATAAGGTCCGTGCAGTATGTTGTCAAAATTTCATCTCTGACAACCTTCCCTTTGCGGTTGCAATTCCTAAAAAAAGAAACATGCTTCTATCCTTCAGCTGCCAGATGTGTACTGGGTATGTCGCCCCTTACCTGGCCCGCACTGTCCTGTTCTGCCCGATGCTTGGAACAGCACTGGAGACCAGTGGGGACGACTGCAATCCTGTCTGCTGTCTGAAGAACATTCCCGACCTGGAGTCTCAGCTCGCCCCGTCCTGCGTCTTGCCGCTCTCGTGTTTTGTCCGCCGAGTGTTTAAAGCCGGACGGCGGCGCCGCGGGGTCTTAACAGAACGTCGGGGGCAGCCATGTGCACCATCAGGCTTGGGCCTTCCCACCATCGCTCAAGCGCCGCCGGGGTCACAACGGGAGAAAGTGGGTTTCCTCGGACTGATTGGCTGTCAGGCTCAATCCATTGGCTGCCCTCCGGAGTCACGTCTCCATGACCAATTTGAGAGGCAGAGTCGGAGCCTTCCCACACTCCCTGCCACCCAGAGAGCGCAACCCTCGGATGGATGTGGGCAGATTAAATATATACTTGTTAAGGCTCCGCCGAGCTGCAGGTCACTGACAGCTCGCAGGGTTATTGATCTGCTGGATTTTATATTATTTGCTTGGCTTTGTTTCCTTCCTCTTTCAACGTCGGTTGGAATTTGCGCGACTCCTCCTCGAGGTTGATCTCCGAACAAAGTTAATTTAAAGTTGAATTAAACATAAAGGGAAGGGAAACTCCCACACGCTGAATTTCTCGGCATTTGCATTTTTTAACATAAAAAGGAGATTAGCGCCGTCGTAGCCATAAACTATAAGCTGATTACTGTTTGGGTTTTTTTTTCCTTCCTCTGGCTGCGGAGCGACCGTTTCCGTTGGAAGCGCTCGCTGTTTGTAGGAGTCCCTCTCCTCGGCTCTTGGAAGAGAAACAGGGAAGGAGGTCACTGAGGAAGATCTGTGTTGTCTCAATTAGAAGGGTAGGCGGTTTTTTTTTTTTCCTTTTTTTCCCCATGGTTTTCCCCTCCCCTCCCTGGGCCCTGATCCAGGCCCAGCTGTGTACCTTCAACCGTGGGCTGAGCCGCTCCCTGCATACTGAAAACATTACTGGCCACAGGTCAGAGAGTCACTCGGCAGGATTCCTGCCCCGTAACAGACACCTTTTTATTTAGATTTCTCACATAACCACCACCAGATGGTTTCAAGACAGAAGACTCCATAAAACACGGTGGCTCACCAACACACACACACACACACACACACACACACACACACAATGACACGTCCCCCCCTAAACACACAGAGTTTCCATTATCATTATCATCCACTTTTCCCACTACCTGTTACCATTAGGCGTGATGATGATTGCGCGGTTGATGGCTCACCCACTACACACATGGACAAACAGCGACGCCTGGAATGGTTCACCTTGAGCTTCAAAGTATTAATTTAAACGGAGAGAGAGAGAGGGAGAGAGGGAGAGAAGGAGAGAGAGTGAGAGAGAGGGAGAGAGAGAGAGAGAGAGAGAGAGAGAGAGAGAGAGAGAGAGAGAGAGAGAGAGAGAGAGAGAGAGAGAGAGAGAGAGGAGAGAGAGAGAGAGAGATGGAGAGAGAGAGAGAGAGATGGAGAGAGAGAGAGAGAGAGAGAGAGAGAGAGAGAGAGGAGAGAGAGAGAGAGAGAGAGAGAGAGAGGAGAGAGAGGAGAGAGAGAGAGAAGAGAGAGAGAGAGAGAGAGGAGAGAGAGAGGGAGAGAGAGAGAGGAGAGAGAGAGAGAGAGAGAGAGAGAGAGAGAGAGAGAGGAGAGAGAGAGAGAGGAGAGAGAGAGAGAGAGAGAGAGAGATGGAGAGAGAGAGAGAGAGAGAGAGAGAGAGAGAGAGAGAGAGAGAGAGAGATGAGATGGAGAGAGAGAGAGAGAGAGAGAGAGAGAGAGAGAGAGAGAGAGAGAGAGATGGAGAGAGAGAGAGAGAGAGAGAGAGAGAGAGAGAGAGAGAGAGAGAGAGAGAGAGAGAGAGAGAGAGAGAGAGAGAGAGAGAGAGAGAGAGAGAGAGATGGAGAGACAGAGAGAGAGAAAGAGGGAGAGAGAGAGAGGGAGAGAAGGAGAGAGAGATGGAGAGAGAGAGAGAGAGAGAGAGAGAGAGAGAGAGAAATATAACACCTTCAAGATTCTTGCATCTTCAAGGTGATACCATAGTGAAGGGAACAAAATGATTTTCACATATACTAAAAGAAGCAGCGCGTAAGTGCTCATGTGGGTCCAAGACACTGTCAGGTTTTTTTTGTGAAAAAAGAAAAAACAACAACAAAGCAAACAGAGAATTTTGATGCCTGCAAAATTATCAGATTGTCTCAGTCAAAGGCCTTCTTATCCTCCTCCTCCTCCTCCTCCTCCTCCTTCTTCTGAGATTGGCGCTGTGACTGGATGATTATATTTGTGTTAGGTTAGTTAAGGTGAGGGATTCCATTGTTTTTTTTTAATTATTTTTCTTCTGACGCATAAGATAACAATTTAGAAGGAAAACAACACACACACACACACACACACACACACACAGTCCCTCATCACGGTTAAATCAATTTTGTTTCTAATAATTTTTCTTTGTTTTTTCTTTGTTCAAGGTTCCTTGGCAGATTAGTTAGATTAGATTATTATTAGTTAGATTGTGGGGGAAATTAATAGATCCGTGCGTAATAACACATATTTGACTTGATAAAGACTTCTCTTTATCCTTTATGAACTGCAGGGACTGCTGGCAACATCAGTTTTTAAAATCCTGTTTGAAAAAGTCTCTCTTATTTAACTGTCATTTGCAGCTTTTACCTGATCTTTTCTGCAAATCTTTTCTGTTTCTAACCTTCCAATGATGCCCTTTTCAAAGCCGCTTGCCTTCATGCATGTTTCTGTTTATTCATGGCTCTGTGTCCCTTCACGCCTACTTTGATTTCACTCAGACACCTTCAGGTTTTATGCGTGTCTGCAGGGAGGTCAGTGGGTGGCAGCGCGGCTGAGATGCTGATGGTTTCAGACGATATTCGCGGGTCAGTTCGACTGGCTGGCACCTTTCCAGCGCCTCCGTCCACGGTGCGAGTCCCTGAGATGGAGGACGGGGCCACATGTTTGCAGGCAGATGGCACATTTGAGGGATTAAATTGCCTTGTAGAGGACCAGACACATTTGCTCAACTCTTGTGCTCCTTTGCCTTGACAGTAAATATGTTTGTTGAAAACCTGTCATCTGCACTTTTCTTTTATTTCCTTTCAAGGACGGCCTCGCTTTTCTTTTTCTTTTTCTTTTTCTTTTTTTCCTCCCCTCCCTCTCTCTCAAGCATCTGCTGCTTGAGCTCGGCTGAACGCGCCGTGTCCGGAAGTGAACATGTGGTTGTGTTTAGCTTTTTAATGCCCTGGGTTTTACGGATGTCTAGAGGGAGATATCATATGGAAGGCAACCAGCGCTGTGATTCCGGGCCAGCAAACAGACTCCATGTCCAAGTGCTGGAGATCTTCTGTTATCATAGAGCCTCCCGAGTGTATATCTCGGTCCAAGGCCCACAGAGTGGGCTCAGCGCGGATGCCAAGTCGTCTCTAATAAGCCAAATATCTCTTTATCCAAAGATTTCATGCTTTTTTACCCCTCCTTCAATCAAGCCTCTGTCAGTTCTCAGCTCTTCCTCCCCCTCAGTGTGTGGAACATTTACAGGTTGTCCTCGTCTTTTTTTCAACATCCTGAAGGGCGGATGAGAAGAAAAAAAACAAACCCTAGGAATAAATCTTGAAATTCCTTTCAAATCTCTAAAGCTGGGTAATGTATTAGAGCAGCCCAGGCCAAGATGCTAGATGATGACTATTTATTTTCACGCGTGCCCTCTCGAACTTACACGCGTGATGTATCATTTGTATGATGTCAGAGGCACGTGACCCTTTTATTTCTCCGCAGAGGACCACCTGGCAGCACGTTCGCTGGGTAAAAACACATTCCTATAATCTTATTCCACTCAACATCACTTAATAAATGATTGCGCTGCTGGCACCGGGGCTGTGATGTATCACCATTGTACATAATAGCTTCAAGGAGACCGGGACGCTGCCAAGAAACACTCCCACATTGCGCCCATCACAAATGGCTCTTTACTGAACGATTGCTGGGGAGAGTCCATTAACAAATATAAATCTGTGCTGGAGGGATGGCATTGTTTTCACAGTATTACATTTTAGCCACCGGGCAGCCAGTGAATCACGTTAAAATGCTGGCAAGGGGCTTTGATCAGCTGTTCCGAACGTCCGCTGTTGGACAGGTTAAGTTTTAATGTCGGACAGCCAAACAAATGAACGTGCAAGTCACGTCGGGAATAATAACGGTAAAAGGCCTCCCGATGGCTCCTCATGGTCCGAGTGCGATGCCAAGAGGAGGTGGCGCCTTTCTGGAAAAGTTCCGGCTTTTTTTTCTTGTTTTGGTTTTTTGGAAAGATCTAAAATAAAGCGTGAATTATTGTCGCGGCCAGCCATCTGGTTGAATTACACGCACCGCCTTTGGTCATCCTCTCGGCACACCTGCTGTTCCAGCTAGTGGGTACCAGCTTCTAAAAGCCCCCTGGGGCCCATCAGTCCACTTGCAGTGCTGGGAGGAAACGCGGGACATGTGGCACAATTGAGTCAGTCAGCAGGTGCACGGCTGCGAGCGAGCGGCCGACTGGCGCCACCTCCCTGTGGCCGCCGCTGTGCGAGCTGAGCTTCGGACGCTGTGGATGAGTGAAACACGCTGGTTTGTCTTTAATTTGAGGCAGGTGGCCCCCCCGGGGATCAGGGTGAAGACAGCTTAGGTGGTGACAAATGGGCCGAGACCACCCTGCTGAGTGTCTGAAGGATCTCGCTGAGGGATTCCAGGGGTTCGGGCAGGGGGGAGAAGAACGGAGGCTTAAGAGAACAATTTGGAAGGAAAACAACGTCCGCGCGCACTCACACACATTCACACACACACACACACACACACAATCACACAATCCCTCCTCCCAGTTAAATTTGTCCTCCATCTCTCTTTTTTCCCTCCAGAAATCATTGTTTTCTTTGGGGTTTTTCTTTCTGCTGACTCCCCAGTTTCTTTGTTCAAGGTCCCTTGCAAAATGAAAATCCATCACATCTCCTTGGGGCCCTCTGGTTATAGACTCGGTGATTGCGATCATGCCGTTGTAGCTGTAATATTGCGTTTTATATATATATATATATATGAGGTGAAGAATATTTGTTTTGTGCTTGCCTCATTTGCTTGGTTTTGACAGAGCTCTTCTAAACATGTGTGCCACAGTTGAACATTTACCGGCGTGTGATGTTATGAAAGTCAATTACAGACAATGTTGATGTTAATCCTGCCTCCAACGGGATCTCACGTCTTACTGGCACCAGCTCCGACGTCACAGTGAGCAGATCGTGCAAACATGTGGTGGTTCAGTGTGGCCGCCTCCCACCTGCTCTTGATGTAATAGCGCTAAAGAGCACTGAATGAAAACGTCATTGTTATTGATGAAAACTCAATAGCCAATATTCAGTTTAATGTAACACTTCAGCCAAAACAATAAGCTTTTTTTTTGGATATCAGCCTTGTCTGATGTCACAAAGGGCACTGATGCGCGAGCACACCCATAGCCAAGTTTTGGCTCCGCCCACCAAAATCCAACTTGTCTTCGTCTCCTTCCAAATACTCGGTAGGTCCAACAAACCCGTTTTAGCAGGAAGCCTAAAAAAGTGTTTTAGCTGAATTTAAGAAGTAAATTAAGAAAACGACAATAAATAAAAAAAAAAGTAAGTAAAAAAAAAAAGCTAAGAATCGTTTTAATAGTTTATTTCAGTCCTGATCAGAGGCAAAGGTTGTCTCAAGCAAAATTAAATAAATAAATTGAGTGTGTCATGACTTTCGTCTCAGCTGGAGTAAATCCTGTGCAGAGAGTTTGATGCTTTCTCGTCCGCTTCGCTTTACATTTTAAAGGCGGCCGGCAACGTGTAAAGCAAAGCAAAGCGTATATAGAAACACTTTATTCGACAGCCCTGCCTCCTACTGCATGTCTCTGTTGGTCAAACGGGGAGAGCCGCTGGGTCAAGTGCATCTCCTGAGCTCCGCCGAGTGCGAAGGTGATGCCGCTGAAGGTCCGTCGTGGTCTGAGCGCGCCTCAAAGGAATCTCCGGCAAAAGTCGAAACCCCACCGCCGACGTTAGCATTGATACATACACTGAGGCCTTGAAAGCAGCGCTGAGTGGGATAAACAAACCGCATCCCTGATGTAATGTGTCAACAGCAAACACTGAAGTGGGCCGGCCGCCTTCAGCGCCTTCAGAGTCTTGTGGCGGCCCGGGAGATGTTTCCTTTCAGATTGTTTCTTCAGCGGTGCGAGCCAGCGCCGAGGGAGCAGGTTGTTTGTTCTAGATTTCCTCCGAGACTCCCACCTTGGGCTTAAACTGAGCCATTACCGTGGTTAGCAGCGCAGCGCACTACTGCCACTTTCAGGAGCCATCAGCGGGATGGGGAGGAGTCCCAGACATTTGGCTGCATGAAACCAAATCGGCATCCCGCCAGGGGCGGAGCTTCATGGTGGCCGCCTCACGGAGGGGGGGTTATTATAGAGAAGGCCTTACACTTCCACACTGCAGCATCTCAATTCATATCTTCATTGATTGATTCACAGTGTTTTTTTTTAAATATATATTAATTTGTGTATGTATTTAATATGTATAATGTATGACTGACTTGATGATTGGCCTGGATTTTGTTTTTTGTGGAAACAAGAAATTTGTTGTAACACTAATCCTAATCCCAGGACACACTGAAAAACAAAATGCATCAATACTAACAGCTTCAGTATCAATTAGAATGATAATAAAAACAGTCATGCAGTCATTTCAGGCATTTGCATATTGCCATCCCAATGTGAGCTATGATCTCAACCTGGACACCCCAAGGAAACGTTTCTGTCTCCGCCACTGCACCCTGCCACAAATGTAGCACAAATCCGATTGAAGCATTTGACCCCCAGCGTTCGGGATGTGGATACTTTCGCCGTTGAAGCTTCGTGTAATGTCAGCGAGCCGCGAGTGCGCGCTGCTTTCCCTCCCCG
Source organism: Thamnaconus septentrionalis (assembly GCA_009823395.1). Taxonomy (NCBI): domain Eukaryota; kingdom Metazoa; phylum Chordata; class Actinopteri; order Tetraodontiformes; family Monacanthidae; genus Thamnaconus; species Thamnaconus septentrionalis. The sequence continues at coordinate 8,439,992 of CM020509.1, forward strand.
GAGAGCCTCGGTAATGTCTCCATTATGAAAAGCAGAGGGCTCTTCATTCTTGGACCAATTTGTCTGTTGTCTTCCGTTATGTAACAGAGACTTAATGCCATTTTCTCAGATTGTAGTGGGGGGGTAACGCAATTATCTGCTCGGCTCCGGCAGACCTGACAGTCGGGGGCCTTGAGGGAGGCGCCTCGCTTATCAACTATCTACCCACCGTCACGCCGACAGGAGCCTTGGCACGCGCCAAGCAAATGAAGAGTGGGACGTTCCTCGGCAGGGTGGCGTCGCTACGCCGATGATACTTTGCATTACAGCGCTCCAGCGGGACGCCGCGCAAGCCCCGTCGTCAATCACGGACAGTGCGAAACTCGCAAACACAAGGAGGAGTGGCAAGAAGGAAAACAACAAGACATCTTGTTGAGATGCTGTGGGCTTTCTCTGTTCGCCGGGGTGTGGCGTTATGTCACGTTCATGTTTCTTATTGCGTTATTTAAAGTGCGCAGCGCACGGAAAGCACATTACGAGGTGGATCGTTTAAGTCGCCCCGCAGTTATTTGAAGTCGCGGGAGATCAAATGGCCCCTCCCAACTCGTGCTGTCAGCTTAGGTCTTTACGTGCGTAAATGGATTTGCATTTCTATTTATGCAAATGTTGTTGTTGTTGTTTTTTTGCTCACTAATGGAGCGATTCACAACAAACACGTTACTGGACTGAAATTCAATTCCTACCTCAGTGTTGCAGGCCTTTGGGAAGACAGTGAAATGTTAAAGCAGTAAGAAATACCAATGTTGTGCTTTGTGTTTTTTTTCTGCAGTGAGAAAAGACCTAAAGGTTGAGACCGACGACAGGATGCAGCAGTTCAAGAAAAAGGCGAAAGAGCTTCGCATTCTGGATCCCAAGACGGCGCAGAATTTATGTGAGTTGGAGCATATTTATTTATTTTTGTAACATTCATCAACAAATAGCCTTAAAGGTTCAAGAAAAATCAAAAAAATTAATACATTTATAAAAATAACTAAATAAATAAAAAAAAAACAGATTTGTCAACACAATTCATTGACAAAATAATGATGAGTAAAATATATATTAGAATGAACTGATTGCTATTTTTAGTGGTATGTCAAATAGCACTATACCTGTCTGATTAGTTTCCCACCATCCCCCTTGGTGTTACATTTTTGTTGTTGTTGTAGTAATTCTTTTGTCCGTTGACATTTTCCTTTTTTTCATTTTATGTCGGGTAAACAGGTTTACTTTGTTGCTCTGTTGGGAAGGGTACGTTTTAAGGTCAAAGGAAAAAAAAAAAACAACAACACACACACACACACACACACACACACACACAAAAACACCGGTTCTCCATCTGCTCCTCGTGATCCCTTACATTCTTGCTTCTCCCATCAGCGCCTGCCAGACAAATGAGTTCATCAGGGAGAACATTGGGATGTGGTGTCGCGAATGGGGCATGTGGCACGTGCACGAGGGGGTGACACATTCAGTCGGCTCCGCATTAGCATGCATGCACGCGTGCGCGCGCGAGCATGTGCCATTTGACTATGTGCAAATGTGTCATTCTGCTTGTTTATGGGCTGTGACAATGTTGATGGGTGTCACTGTCATCTTTGATTGCCGCCCCAGCAGATGGGCTCCGGCTCTGACAGGAGGAGAAAAGTGTCGGAAATCTCACCCCTGGATCGGCGGCGGGGGGGTGGGAGGCGTGCGCTCTATACAAAGCTCACAATTTGCGTCGACAAGACACAGGAGGCGGCGTATATTGTACCCACTTCCAATTTGAATTCCAACATTGGTTGGTTGGTGAATCAAACTTTCAGTTGCTGAGGAGAATGATCAAAATGCCACAGTGTGCATCCCGGCGGTATTGATTATACACACCACTGATAAAGTGCACCTCCCACCTATATGCCTGTTTGTCCAAAGTGATTGTGGAGCAGCAGGTGAGTGTTTTAATTGTCGTTCCGAATAAAAGCAATCACATTTGTCACAATGGCTCGGTGCGGAAAGTCGGAAGCAAAGTAGACAAAAGCGTCCTTTTTTGGTTGCGCGCCCTCCACTCTGCTTGTCCCTTTATAATTGCATTAGTCAAGTGTTAATTAAGTTGTAAGTGCAATAAATCCAAGATGCAAGTTAGCTGAGTAAGTGGATATTCTGCAGCGTGGTATGGCGAAAGGACAGGACATGATCCAGGATTAATCACCCGATATACAGGGAAAGCACAGGGCCAGCCAAAGGAGCCAAACACACACACACACGCACAGACAAGCCAAAAAAAAAAAAAAAAAGTTTTTATCGCCTGCTGCTCTGGGAGCCATTAACCTTAAATGTAAAGAAACTCTATGAAGATAAACACACTTAAAATGATGATAAAAAATAAAGGAATGACAAATCCAGTCGTTTGCAGAAGATGATGAGTTGTAACGACGCCTTGGCCCTCAAGAGGGGCAGAAACCTTTAGCTGCAGGTTGGGGCTTTTCAAAAAAATAACGCCGTCCGCAAACTAGCTTGCTGAACCTGCGAGCATAATGCGAGTACAGCGTAATGTGACGCAGCACTTTGCAAACTGGGCCGCATGTATAATAAATACCGCGCGGCACAAGAGTTACATCTTTGGCTCGTCGCTCTGTAATTATTTAATGTCTCCTTTGCACTTCACTTTGTAGTTTACACTTTATCCCCCGATAACTGGTGACAGTCCGTCCCCAGGAGACGCTCGCATCCAGCTGTTGCCTCCGTCACGCAGGATACGTCGGACACACTGCGAGGCACGCCAAACAAAATATAAAAATAAAAAAAGTTCCTCTCCAATCGGGGGTGTCAAGCTAATGAGGCAAGGTATTGATTACCGACATAATACCAAAGCGCATTAGTGGAGGTAGGACAACAGCGCGTGGTAAACAGCGTCGTCCGGGAGGAGGTGGAGGATTTGTCACACGTCAAACACAGACATCAGGTCCCGTCGCCGCTGAAGCGCGGCAGCTGGCGAGCCGCGCTCCTCCGAGCTAATTAGCAAACTTCCACCTGTGACTTCCACCTGCACACACCGGCAGCTCCAGCGTCATCGGCCCACGCCCCACCCGGAGCAGCGACACACCCACTGGGCGGTCCCTGGAGTAAAATAAGATAGATTAAAAGTACAGTCGCAATTGCCCTGCAAAATGTAGATAATAGAAAATATTGCTGAATGCGGTCTTGGTAGCACAACGTCATCAATAGCTGCATTTCCAAAACCTAAATATCGCAATAAAAAACTGCTCATGGAAACGCCTGAGCTTAGGAGAACCTCTCAACTATCGCTAAAAGGTTTTTCCGCTCTCATGAGGTTTTTCAGACGTATCGTTATAGAGGTATATCGCACAGGTGTAACACTTTTTAATGTGCCATCAAATAAACAATATAATGTATATTGAAATACGCAATGATTAAAATGATAAGACATCATATATGAATATATAATACACAAACAATACTAAAAGAAAACAACAAAAAAAACAGTCAAAAACATACTGAACCACTTTGGACAGCAGGAAACAGCAGAAATACATACATACATACATTCATTTGTCTGAAGCGGGATCAACGGCTATTGATAGATAACAGTATATCACTTCTCAGCAATTTTGTAGATGGCCACCTTGTTTTTTTTTTTTTGTTTTTTTCTCAACCCCCCCAAAAAAAGAAGGACAGGATTGCACCTTCTGCTGCCGGTAAACCTCAATACCTTCCAGTCCAGTTTCTTTCCCCCCATCCATTTTTTAGTGAAGGGCAGAAAAGTCATCAATTCTGCCAAGTGTCAAGTTTGTGATATTGTCATTTTGTCTGAGTGATGAGCTCCGAAATCTCTCTCCTATCTTTCCTCCTCCCCCGCCCCCTTGGTGTCTTTTTCTTTTCTTTCTTTTTTTTTCTCCACCCCCTTATAAAACAAAAAGAAATGACTCTCTTCTCTCTCCATCACGGCAGCAATTTTCCTTGGCTCGTTCCGCCTGCCTTATGAAGAGATCCGGGACATCGTGCTGCAGGTGGACGAGGAAAGACTGAGCGAGTCACTCATCCAGGTAAGACTGATGCCCACTGTGGCGTGATAGTTCTTTTGGCTTTGCGCACGTATGCACTCCTCACTATTCCCTCTGGGGGTTGGCGAGAAAAGAGGCCGGAGAAAACACCGGCCAATGTGCACATGAACTGTCAGGGTTTGAATCCCAGTGTCTGGCAGCTGTCCCCACAACCCCGCATTCACCCTGATGTGCTCCGGGTTGTTTTTTTTTTTTCTTTCTTTTGGCTGGAGCCAATCTCGCCATTCTCATGTAGACCATAGAGACCCTCCCGTCCGTCTCGGCACAATGGATGATGAAGGACGAGGTTTTGCAAAGCCTGCCCAGCTCCACCCTCCTTTCTTTCGCCTTTTGTCTAAAACCATAATTGATGAGCTTCCTAAAGGCTCCTTATTTTGCCTTCCTATTTATTTTTTCATTCTGCCCTTTTTTGTTGCGTTTTGTTTTTGTTTTGCCTGATTGAAGGAGTTGAGAGCGCAAGTGGGCTGAAAACACCGAGCAGCGTGAGGTCAACTAGCTCTCTTTTCTTTTCTGATTACGAGCCCAAGCAGTTAATTAAAGAAACGCACTGAAATACAACATTTATTTGAGTCCATTTATGGTCATTCACTGCACTGCTGTGCTAATTGTGCTAACTGCATCCTGTCATAAATAATATTTAGAATAAAATTGTCACAGTTAAACACTTGAGCAAGAAATATTATTAGCTAATTTATTTATCTTCAAATCCTTGTTGGCATCTCTAAAGTGCAGCTTTTACAACAAGAGGGAAACAAAAAATAAGGTTTTTGTAAATAATCAAGCAGTTTGATCTTTTGGACCCTAGATATATACAGATATGTATGTACTTGAAGTTGCCTTGCAGGCCACATCATTTTGCGTTCCAATAACCTCCCATTCACAATCCGACTGGATGGAACGACACCACTCAGAACGACGTGTGAGTGCATCACGGAGCAGGAAGTCATCTGGTTGTTACGTTTTTCTCACCCTCAGCCTGCCAACAGTGTCCCCACCTTATGCCCACCAGGGTCTCACCGCACACAGCCACAGACACGCTATCAGGCGCTTGTAATTGCCTGGCTGTGTTACAGGGGAAAATAACCGTTCCATCAATTATCAAACGACTTCCATCAGACTGACCCCCGTCAAGTGGCCGACGGCGAGTTAGCTTAAGTGCCTGTGCTGAGCTAGTAAATAGTTAACGGGCAGCACTTTGGCGGCCCAACTTGTTTTAAATCTCGGGGCCATTAAAGCGACTCGGGAGGCGCGGACATTAAAGTGAAATGGAAAACTCATAAGACGCGAGCAAATAAAGATGATGTCGTTTTGTTAGCCGATTAAATAAAAACAAAAACAGCAGTGTTGCCTGTGACAGGTTGGCAAGTAATAAAAGCAAAAAGAAAGGTTTCAGCGACGTGCGAGGGTCGTCTCCCTGACAACTTGCCTTCTTTTTTCATTTTGCCTTTTTTTTTTTTAATAAACGTGAAGCAAGACAGTGAGACGGTCGGCTGGAATCAGAGGCTCAACGAGGCTCCTGAGAGCAAACGTGTGAGTCACCGTAAGTATCCTGTGAGCTAAGCTAATGTCACAAAATCCAAGGGGAGACAGCGGGACCGACCGCGATGACTTATTGGTGAAGACCGATCCCACATCTGGCAGGAGCGTCAGTGCCAGGCTCATTGTGAGGCTGAGCCGCAGGTTAACAATTAGTTGTGTCTTTGCCCTTTCAAATCGCCCAGAGTACTTGGCTTATGGCGTCTCGTTAGAATAGAATAACTGTTGGCTTCCTTGCATCTTGCGAGACCGGATGGATGGATAGATAGATAGATAGATAGATATATAGATAGATAGATAGATAGATAGACAGATAGATAGATATATTAGACAAGTGTTTCTCAAAGTGGGTGGCGCGTCCCCCCTGGGGGGCACAGAGTCACGTCTGGGGGGGGGCGCGAAACATCGGGCGGGAGGGAGACGGGGCGCCCAGGCGAACTAATGTTTTCACGTCGGAACTTTTTCCACGGCGGAACAATTAACAAAAAATGTTCAGTAGGTTGTAGCTAAGAAAAACGCTGGCGCGATATCATGACTTAGCGCACGCAACGCTCAACGTCCTCCCGTGTGGCAGGTAGAAAATGTGATGTTGTCGCATGACTGATGTTGTTGATGTGGTCAATTTCATCAACACAAGACCCCTGAAAGCGTGGCTATTATCTGCACTTTGTGAGGAGATGGGAGCACAACATAAAGCTGTGTTGTTTCACAGGGAAGCCAGGATGGTGGCATGAAAATGTTTCTTCCTCCATACTAACTGATCTTTCACTGCTGTATGGAAGTAAAATTATGCTGTTCCGCATATCTAGACTTTTCACGCTACCGCATGCTGTGTAAACAGTGTCAGTATAAATTTGATGTATTTCTAGACATTGTTAACAAGTGTTTGACGAGAACAGAAGTGCATTGATGGCGTTCAGCGGAACTGATGCTCACCGCTCATGCCGATAAAAAAAAAAGCTAAAGGACATCAATGTGAAACTAGCTCACTCATTAAACAACGGAACCAGCGACACGTGCCTGAGGAATGCAGCCGGAGCAGAGCAAAAGCACCGGCGGGGGGGGGGTGGAGGAAGACTTCCTGCTGGGTGACACAGTCCTGAGTGTGGGCTCCATCTGCAGAGTGCTCATCTACACTCATTAGGCTGATTAATCACTCCACACCACCCACTTTCAGCCGCACGCCAATCACCATCTATCCGCACGGACGCCGCGCGCAAATAGCGAGCAGGAAGAAGCATCTGCACAGCTCGGGCAAGACTGAAGGGAAAGGCATTCATCATCCGGCTAATGTAAGAAGGACTCGGCAATTTTGTCTTCCCACAACAAATCTAAATAAATTAGGGAGGTAGAATGAACAAAAAAAATTGAAACGGACGTTTCTAACAAAGACGGATTCTGTACTTTCTTAAATTCAGCATGTATACAATCAGCTTCTTCTTCGTCTTCCCGCAGCTTTCATCAGGCAAATGTCCCGTTGAGATTCCACAATTTAAACACTCAGCCGCACTTTGCCGGTCAGACGCTTTCGTCTCTGGTCGGCGGCAAATTAAATGGCCTGTGTTAACAGGACAAGCGGAGTATTTGTAACGTGCGTTGACACGGGGAGCCACCGTCGCCATTATTGTCACGATTTATTTCATTATTGCCGGCTGTTTATGTGCTCGTTAATGTGCTAATGGTTCGAGTTCAACCCTTTGACTAAATGCTTTCAGTGGAATTAGCGACTCGGTCGGCGCAGAGAATGGATATTTTAACCCTGCAAAAAGTGCCAAAATGGACTTTTTTGTTATTCTCTCCGGCATCAACAAACACTGTGCAAAGGTTCAGGAGGGCGGTGGCAGATTTGAAATGAAACGGTGCAAAGAGGGTGCTCGCACCACAGGCTGTGGCGGAGGGGCGCCGATGGGTAGAACAAGCGGAGCCAATCAAGCAAACAGTCGGCGTTTGTAATGCATCTTAAACGTGCTACCCGCTCTGATTATCATCATCATCCTACTCCTCCCCATCGACACGTCTAATGCAATGATTTGTCAGCAGAATGTGTCAGCGAGCTGGCCTTGAAGGATCCCCCGCCATGTGTCACCGTGGCAGGGTGAATAGATCGGGCTTGATTGGCTCTCCTTATTCCGCATTAGGGCCCATCAGCGCCTCGGAGATGATGTACACGTCGCTGGATGCTGGCAGACAGCGGCGGCCCTCGCCATTCATCCAGGCTTCACGTGCGCCCTCGCGATCGTACACTTTATTCTCATCTGCAGGCGTCGCGGTCGCCGCCAGCGTACGCTCCATACATGCAAATAGACACGCTGGGCCAGCCAGGGTATTGATTTTTATTGCCCACTTGGTGCGCACCTGAGAGGTCTGTGCGCATGCCAGAGGTGGCAAAAGTATTCACATTCTGTCCTGAAGTAAAAGTACAGATACTTGTGTTAAAAAAAAAATAAAAAATCCTGTACTGATTTATGTCTTTACTCAAGTAAAAATAAGAAAGTATAGGTTCTGTAATGTACTTAAGTAAAAGGTAAAAATCATTTATTTATTTTTTTTTACAGTACAATTTTGATCATTTTGAAAATAAGGAAAAGTTGTGACAGAATCGTCTAGACTGAACTGAGCAGAGGTCAGAGGTCTTGCAGGAGCATCTGGATAAAAACACCGTTGATTCTCTCGATAGTTTGTTTTTCCAACTGCGGCACAACCAAATTGTAATCAGCAATAATTATGACCAATTAGCCATATTTGGATGTTTACACTTGGAATAAAAATAACCTATGTTTTTTTTTTCTACATTTATATTTTTTTTCTACTGAACAGTGACCCCAAAGCCAAGGTACTCTAAAATAATCTCCCTGTAATATATGATCCAGTTTTATATTTAACTACTCAGCAGCATAGTTCAAATAGCTCAACTTCAAGCAACAATAACTATGATATAGTGAGCAAATTACTTCAACAAAATGTGTATCTTCGAAACACTTTTAAATCCAAAACTTGCATATTTTTCCAATGTAGGAAGTAGAAGTAAAAACTTGTCTGAAAAAGAAATACTCAAATATAGTACAGATACCTGAGAAATCTACTTAAGTGAGGTAACTGGCGCATGCACAGGCATGCGTATAAACACCTGTGTTTAATCTCTCATGTTGTACGTGTGCATCTGTGTGTGTGTGTGTGTGTGTGTGTGTGTGTGTATGTATGTGCGTGTGTCACATCTGCCTCCAGCCTTGGCGGCGGCGCTGCTGGACGGCTGTATCTCAGGTCAGCCTGATCAAATTCAGAGAGACATCAGAGCCACTCGGCCGCCGCCGCTGCCGCCGCCGCACTTTGTATAACAATGAGGCGAGGAGGACAATGAGAGACAATAATGGACGTTGGCTCAGTGAACATATTGAGCCCCTCGCTTGGCAAAGGTCCGCCTTTAAAGAGATGACAGCCCGACAGAGCCATTCATCGCCATTGTCCGCTGGCGGCGGGTCCGGCCAGCCGAGCCGTCGCGCACCCTGTTGGTGCGAGGCAGAGTCGGGCACGTGCGCGCTGCATTCAACAGGGTGTGTGTGTGTGTGTGTGTGTGTGTGTGTGTGTGTGGAGGGGGGTCCCTGTTGCATTGTGCCTGGCAACCTCCAACCCCTCGGTGTTTCTACCGGAGTACACCTGCTGTGATCATATTTTACCGGGCGGCTGTGTTTCTGACAGCGGGACAAACGCTGGCGACCTGCTCGTCAAAGCACGAACCCAGACGATCAAATGAGGTTTTGTGTTAAAAGGGCCTTGACTTGGCCCTTCAAAGCACCGGCCTTTCGAGGTTAGCGTAAGTTTGGCCTGTGTTTATTTGAGATAGAACGACAAACATTGCGGTCGAACCAGTAATCTTGATTTTTAAAACAAGAATCACAATCTGACAGAATATTTCCTCATACTGTATCGACTTTTGAGAGGAAATTCACTTTGTGCACTCTGACACAGAGGTACATTACGCAATAGAGGTAGATCAGATCAACAATGAGTGAAAGCAAAGCGTGTTCAACAACTGTCAGCGCGATTCGCAGTGAACATGAATATACGTGTGCGCTACTGGGATACTGGCATTGCATCATCATCTCGTGCTGCTTGCTCGTTTGTTTTTGCATAGTTTTTTGTATTTTATTATAGCCGAGGGGAACGTGATAAACTTGAGGCGTCTCTGGGAAACCAGAGCCTGGTTCATCTGCATTGAATTATTAATGTGCTGTATGTTATTTTAATGTAGTTGAGCCCAAATAAATTCACCAAGTTTTAAGCTTGTGCACATTTATTATTAATAGCTGCGTTAAGGAGAGAGAGAAAAAACAACAACATTTTTGCTCATCCTTAGTTGTGCGGAAATGAGTGGATTAGTTCGAAGGGGGTGAGATGTTGCTCTTCCACTTGCTTTATGATGGCTGGAAAGATCTGCGTCCAAAGGCCCCATTAGGAAGATTTTCATTTTACAGTAGGAGAGATTAAGTGGTGTTGCTTTGCAGGAATTCAGATGAATGCTCGGTGAGGCTCCAGGCTCACGGCTTCTTCTTTTGTTTTACAGGTTTTTTTTATTCCCCCCTCCTTTTATTCGTCTTGAGTTTTATTTCTACTGGACTTCTCTCTGATTCCTCGGTGCAGTAGTTCCCAGCGTCTCAGTACCTATTTCCCGTGGCCTTCTCTGCGTTGTTCAAGCTGTGGCTGCTGCTGTTAGCATTCACTTCAGTGTCACTGTGACTGATGACGGCCTGTTTTTTTTTTTTTATTTGAGACACATGAAAGCTCATCGCTGCCGCGGCTGACTCGTGCTGGAGTTTTGTAAACTTTTACCCCATTCAAGGGCTAAAGTGATGCATTTGTTCTTCAGATTTAGACATCAGATGCTCATGTACATAGCCTGGTTATAAAATAACCTGATTCGAGCCTTGTGCCTTGAGGCTTGTCAGGGTTTTTTTTGTTGCTGCGCTCTTTCATGGAGCAAAGTTTTTCCAGGGCACGTAACCTCCTGTGTCTATTTAAAACGAGTGCCTGCTTCTCACTTTTAATAAATGGTGCCATGGCAACTTTCCTGTACGTGGATGTGCTTGGATATTTTGCCCTGGCAGTGGTTTTGCAAAGACTCTTGGAAGGCAATTTCCGCTTGTAATAAACCTCCGCGTAGCATGAGTAGGAAATAACACTTTTATAATCCGTCTCCAGGAGTAGTTTGAGTGTGAACATGTTTAGCTTGAGTGGAATCGGGTTCAATTAAAAGACATCAGAAGACTAAACTTCTGTTCTGGCAGCCTTAACGTGGAAACATCACAAGCTTCAGGTTGCTGCTCACCTCGTTTGAAGTAGAAATAGCGACATCATGACATCACAAAGGGGTGATTGCCAGAACTGCTTGTTTGAGCACATATTATCTGAAAAGCAAAGGGAGCCAAAGAGGCGAAGGAGGGACTTTTCTCATTTCTGGGGGAGTTCACAGCCGGGCCAGAGCCATATATTGTTGTTTAATACGATGGCGGAGTGAATTTTGCATAATAAGCCCCGGCCTGAGAAACCCAGACAAACATCAGAAGAGCATCAGGCAATTTTAGTGGATATCACAAAAGAAGGTGCTGAGCTCAACAGAACCAGGCGCAGCAACACAAATGAAAGTTGTTACCCGACGCATCGAGCCGAGGCTCTTTCCACAATCGCTGTCCTGGAGTAACTCCTTTTGTAATCATCATCATTTATTTCGCAACTGTAAACAACAAGTCAGTGGTAACTGGAATGGATTGCACTTCCATTTGCTCTTAACTCAATTACACAGCAGTCTCCAGAACAGCCAAAAGATGTTTCCAAGTAGGTCAGGAGAGAGACAGACGGATGAGGTCACGGGACCCAGGTAGGCAGAGGCAGATACAAACCCAGACTGAAATATTGTCTGGGGGGTATGGACCATTTTCTGCGGTTTTTCTCGAACGCACCGTGTGATGGGGCGGCTGGAAACGATGGAGTCATCACTAAATGTTTAAGCACGCCCACTTTTCGGTATGTGTGGTGAGTTAAAACTCGTCAGCGGGAGAATAAGGCCCCGGGGGCTTGTTTTGCAGAATATCAGAGTGGCTTCTTAATGTTTAATGTCTGCCAATGTATTTTGTATTACCCCATCTTCTTTTCAAAAGGAAATGCTAATGACTAGCGCTGCGCCGCTGTGCTTCATTTATAGCGGGGTTTTTTTTCTCCCCCATCTCTCCCTCTTTCTCCCCTTCCCTCCTTGTTTTGTCTGCAAATGCGTTTGAAAGAATATCTGTGTCCTGCGACAGCTCCCGCATTTGAACTGGGAGGCTTCTGCCAGCGATTGTGAGCACTCGCAGGTTGCCTCTGTCTGTCATAAAAGAAAAAAGAATACCGATAATTGTATTGAAATTGACAGTTGCGCTATGTTATTTTTTTTTAGATAAACTGAAAAATGCTTCCCATGATTCATTTTTGTGCACATCTGGGTCACATGGGATTCTGTGTCGGGGACACGACAAACACGGCTTGGTGCTGCGTGTTGACCAGCTTTTCATCCTAGCGTGTTTTGACACGTCCCACTCTCACATGACTCCCAGTGTCTCGACCTTTACAAGTTTTGTTCTGAAAGGATATGGATTACTTTCATATTAATTGAAATACAGTCAATCGCGCTTGCGTCTTTCTAACGAACAACATGTTTTGGCAGCGATGGCACAACTTCTTCTTTTGAAATATCAACAGACTTAGCAGTTACTGTACGCGCTGCTGTGACGTTCTTATTAATAACAAAATGCATTTCCGTCGTTTCTATTCACATCAGATTGGCTCCCCGGGCACCTCTGTGCTGTGTTTTTTTATTTAGAATATCTAAATTAGTTTAAAGTTACTGTAAATGTGGCCATATGTTGTGGTATGTATGTTTTTTCTATCTTATAATGTTTCACGGCAAAGTCATTTGACACTTCAATTAACCCTCATAAACGTTGATAGTCGCTAAAATGATCCTGCAGCTTCACATCTCTTTCACGTCGGCTTCTATTCCTACACGCAGTTATTTATTTCTTTATTATTATTTTTCAATTTAAAGCAAACAAACAAACCTAACCTGATTTTAATAATAACGCATTTTGATTACAACTAAATTAATAAATAAATCCTAAGGCACCGGCCCGGCCGCGTCTTGCCGGCTCCCCTTCACCTTCGCCATGGCAACAACCTTTTCTGCCAGGTCTCACCGGAGCCGCTCACGCTGGCCTCGCTTGTTATTATTGTTTATCTCCCTTGTCAATCACCCGGATCATCGTCACGCTCATCCATATTCATGGGGTCATTAGGCGCGGCAGCCCCGTCGGCCGAAGGCCCTTTGCTAGTGCCCGCTTTGCCACCGGCCCCTTTTGTTCTGCGCTGCACTGCGACAACAGGTGATTGCGGGAGTTGTTGCTTTTTTTATTTTCTTTCTTGCGATGGTGTAAAAAGTGCACATGTGGGGCACTGTGATAAATCACCGCTGCGCGCCGGGTTCCTCCCCTCCCTCCGGGCTTAATTGGGATGTATTTTGGCACACGCCGCACAACTCTGCTCGGCATCAAATGCTAATTTAAAAATGAAACGAACGATACATTTTGTTGATCTGGTTGTGCTGGAAGAAAATATAAGAGACGGGAAGAGAAGGGGGAGGGTTGAATAAACAAAGTGAAGACAGGCAGGAAAACGAGAGGGGAAGTGGAGGGGAGGAGCACTGCGCTCCTGCTGCCTGGCTCAAAGGGTCCAGGGCAGCTCCGGCGTCCTCGGCTCCAGTCTCGGCTAACGGCTAGCGCGCACTCGGCCACTTTTTTTTCTGATGGCGCGATGCGGCACAACGATTAAATTCTGATTAGGCAAAGTGTGTGCAGCTTCTCCTCAGGCACACTGTGTTGCTGTATTTCCATAACCTAGTAAAAAAACAAAAAAACGAAAAAAAAAATTCTCTCTGTTTTTGCTCTCTCCAATTCTGCGCCTTTGTTTCCGTGACAGATGGCACATCACTCAGAGAACACTCTTAGACAGCAGACTCTGCAAACAAATTAATTTCTATTACTGTTTCTGCATGCCTGCTCTCTTCTCACGTGATTGACAGTTTCATCACACGGCGACACAGCGCCGGGACGACGGCAGCGGCGGCCGTCATGAAAGCGGGAGACGCACAAAGCGAAGACTTGTTTCCAGTGCATTGCGGCTAAGTTTGTCACCTTTCTTCACCTTGACAAGTTTGTTTATGTTCCCACGTGCCGGTTTTTGTTTTGCAATATTATCCGCACAGGATTTTGTTAATTATTTATTTTTAGTTTTGGTTGCCGTGTTCACGTTTCAAGATAGCGTGGCTGAAATAGGCCGTGGCTTATTAACTCCTCACCCTCCTAATTCATTCTTCATTCTTCATCTAATGCCTCAAACGAAGGGAACGTTGCATTGCGCGTATGCAACGCGCTTCATCTTTGGCGCCAACCTTGAAACGCAAACACAGAAATGAGACCGTGAGGAGCAGCTGAGGCGTCGACCTCACACATGTTGCAGCTTCCGCTCCGCACGCACCGTTGCAGTGGCTCGGCCAACTGTGGCCTGAGGTTTGAGTCACTGCAGCTCCCGGTGGGGGACACGCAGCTGCTGATTTAATCCAAACACACCCGCCCACACATTCAACATCAGAATAAAAAAGTTTAGTGCTTTGTGCAGACATTTGTCAGCCAGCGCTGGCTCTTATGTCTGTCAGAGAGCAGAAGGGAAAAACAAAGAAAATCCAAACTTTAAATAATTAGCCAGCGCTGCATTTCAAGAGTGAGTGATAAAATGGTGGCAACCTGTGATGTCACAAAGGGCACCCATTGAGGTGTTAATTCCACTTCAAAAACAACCAAAATGTCAGTTTAAAAGCATACAGCTCAAAAACAAAACAACGGCAGGCTGTAAACAAAGGGCTAAATATGCTGTTTCTATGATATTTGCTGACATTATATTTAATCACCGAGGTTCCTCGAGGATTCGAACACACATCGAGAGAAGTCACACAGTAGACATCTATCACATGCACATTTGCATTTTAAAGCATTTTCCGCCCTTTTCTCGCTAATATCGGCCGAATTCATCTCGGAAGTCCTCGGGGGTTTAGCGGCACCAGACTCCAGGTGGGAGTGGCTCGGGCTACAGACACATATTTCTCACCCCCCGCCCGTGTCTTTTTGTTTGCTTCATCATCTCGCTTCTTGTCTTCCCTCCCGCCGTGGCTCTTCCCTCGGCGCTAACCCTCTATTTGCCTTGTAAATTTCCCTCCAAATCCTGCCTCGCGCCGTCTGAAGTAAAAATAAGTGCTCAGGTGTGCACATTTCCGCGATATCCGCCTATTTTTTTTGTTCCTCCACCACCCACCCCCTTAACAGACAGATTTAATGTCACGGCGTGTCTCTCAGGTGCCCCGGCCCTTAAATTAATCCCTCCCCTTCCATCTCTATCTTTCCCTCTCCTCCACCGCGTCCCTTTCTCTCACTCTCTCTCTCTCTCTTTCTCCCGCGCCGCATTTCTTATTTCGTTTAATGCGATTTCAGAATCTGTCACACCCAGTTTGTTGCCCGTCAGCCTGTCGTCGTAGCTCTCGCTGCTAGCGAGAGTTGAGGTTTTGGCAGGGTGCAGACTGCAGAGGACGACAACCGGCTGCGTGACTGATATTCATTATTTAACATAATACCCGCCAGGCAAGATTTCTGCTGTTGTTGTTGTTCAGTTTTTTTTTACCCACCGTCTTATAATAAAAAGTTAAATGCTGCAATTGTGCTCATTTTTTGTGCTGTATATTCATTCTGTGGAAACCATATTAATAAACTGGATAGAAGAGGCACCTCACCTGCTAAAGCCGTCTCCCACACAGCTTTTTGAGCGGCTTCAGTGCTGGAGATTGATGCTGCTACACCCACAAACTGTCACCAGGTCTCTGATTGTTTTTCCCCGTTTGTTTATTATTTGTTATTCACTCCTAATCTTTGAAATCCCATTTTTTCACTCTTTTCAAAAAAAAAACAAACTGTCAGGCCTTGGTTTTGAGGGGACTTTATTTATTTTCTGGCCGTCCTGTTATTTTGTCGCTGAGCCAAACAGAAGCCGGGTGGGGAGCCTGCCCGGGTTGCCGCAGACGCTCCCCGGCTGGTCTTCATGGCCGAGCGCGGGCGGAACGCGGCGTGTTTATCCGTCTCCGCAAATTAAGGTGAAAATCAATTGAAAGACGAAGATGGAATCTGTCAAGCACGCGGCCCCCTCGTCCCCCTTTTTTGTTGCCGAGCTGGCGAGGAGCGCGCTTTACTCCGATGATCTTTTTTTTGACATGAGGTTATATTCCCTCTTTTCTCATTTATTTAACCCAGCTTAATAACGACTTTATTGCTCTGAGAAACTCTATCGATTGAGGCTTCTCAAGGCTTCTTGTCTCGCTCTGTCTTTTTGTTTGATATCGCTGCCGCGAGCGTGCTCGTCTGTGCACGCGTTACAGCCCGACATTTTAATTTAACTTGTTCAAAGATGCATGGAAAATACTTTGACCCAGCACTTATTTAGCCACCGTGGTTTGATTTATCGTACTAAAACCTTCCTTTAATTCAGGGCTGTGCCTTAGTCTATCTGAAATGTATAAATTGTTGGCTTTTTTGCAGTAACAGAGACAGCATGGCAAGACTGTCATTGACACAGCGCCCCCTGTTGGCTTGGTATATGAGCAGCCTGAGATTTGGGTTGCCTACCCAGCACCCTTCTTTTGTAGCACCATTTTTCAGACCAACAAAATATAAACAACAAGCATGCTAGCTAGCTAACATTAGTAGCTGTCATGGTTGTGGTTTTATATATATACACGTTGAAGCATTTTCAGGGAGACAAACTACATAGCAGAAACGAGCGTTTCTCCTTCCTACCACATCAGGACCTGCTGTTTCTAGCGGCGTGTGTGCTGCACAGCCAAGTTCTCACCTACATCACGCCTAATACCCCTGTTTAACCACATCAGGGTTACACGGGGGAGTCGGCGTGTGAAACTGGAAACTTGACTCTCTGGCAGCAGCGGAGATCAAAGTGGAGGTTTGGGGCCCTACGGATGCTGTCATCCTCTGCAAATGTGTGGCCAACCATGAGATGTTTTTCATTACTTTACCTTTTAGCGCGTCAACCACTCGACGGCCTAAGGTACAGTTCTCTCACGGTCTGGGTTTGGCTTGTAACCTGATGTCCCCCATGTTAAATAAGGCGTACAATGTATTTTATTATACTTTTCCACTGTATGTACTCATTGCTTATTTTTTATTTGATATTTTTAGTTTTGACTATTTTCTGTGCTCTGGCACTATCGCTGTCCATGACTGGGATTTATTCTGATTTGTCAGGCCGAGCACATGGCTGATTGTCACTGAGACACACACTGTAATTATTGCTGCTGCACAGCTGTGAGTTCGGACGGGGACATTTTGAAGAAGAAGCGATGGGAACAAAACAAAAGTGAAATGATGAAAAGGAAGCAGATAAAGACAAATGGGAAATGTGGGGGGAGCGCCGCATGGAGCAAAATTAATAACTAAACTCTGGCGTTATTCACACTGCCTGGTTCTGGTTCAGTGTGGCCGCTCCATCTCCGGGGCCCCCAGCAGCACGGCCTGATTGCTTTAAGCTATGCAGGGAGACACTTTGAGCCGGCAGGAATTAGATTTAGACTCAGACAATTTTATTGATCCCGGGGAGGGCAATTCATTTGCAGCTTACCTGGTCAATATATAGAGCTCCACGCATAAGATTATGAGGCTGAGAATGATGGCGGTGACTCCACACATGACAAATCTATGATGGTCCGTCAGCGGGAAAATCCCTCATGATGGTGATTTCAAACTGAGTTACAAAGTTATTTAAAATCAGTTCTCTCAAACGCTGATGTGTTTTGGTCAGGGAGGAGCTGTTTATTACCATATCCATATACTTCACACAGTGATCGAAAGTCAGAATGTATATTATCTTTATTTTCACTACCCTGGAACTTCAGGGTAATCGCAGTATACCTACCCATGTTTTTGTACCTGTATTTCTTTTGAGATTCCCTGCTAAAAGCTTCCTAACACCAACCTTCCTTCCATCGGTTCCCTTCTCCTCACTCATCCTGCACTCTGGGTTATGGGAGTATTGAAGCCTGTTCCATCCCAGCTATCTTAGGGTGAAGCATGGTGCACCTTGCACCACTTCATTGATCTTATCGATACCAGAGATTGCTATTGAATTACTAGTGATGCACCTGGAATAAATCATAGCACCTTTGCATTTTGGAAGGAAAAAAAGAAAGCCCAGAGTGAAAATATTGATGTCAAACCATCGACAATGTTTACAAGCCATGAAGTCCTGGTAAAAAATAAATAAATAAATAAATAAAAAATAAATAAATAAAACCACCATTGAATCCAGCAATTCAAGTGAATCCTCTTAGAAACACTGTTCACAGGTTAAATACGAATCCAGATCGAGCTGGATTTATGTTGTGTACGTTCATATAGTTGCTGTCAGGAAAAGAGATGGCTCATGATTATCATAAATTTGAATGCTATAGACTCGACACTTTTTTTTGTTTTCATTTTAGTCAAAAAAACAATAACAGCTTGGATTCTAATTTTTAGTTTCTTTAGTATTAGCCTTGCCTAGTTCTTTTTTTTTTCTTTCTTTTGTATCGATGCTATAAGTATGAAGTGCCAAGAAACACAATGCCCAGTTACTGACCTTCTGTGACCTCTCGCCTGCAGTACTTTTTCATTTTAGACAGCCGCAAACTGTTCAGCAAAATGAGCAGAAATTACGAGTGAACCGCATTTTGCCATTGCCGTTTTTCGACAATTTGCTATTTCTTGGCAAATGTTTGTGTTTAGCAACTTGTCTTTAGCCCCGAGGCAGCGAACGAATGTGCAGTGTTGCTAGCGTAGTGGCGGTAATCTCTCAGAGGCTGCTGCGTGTGTGTATGTGTGGTGGTGGCGTGCGGAGAGGAGTCTGGCCCGGTGTCAAATCACGTCTCCCACATTGCCACACATATGGCGCCGCCTTTGTGTCAACTGTGCTCCTTGGGGTTTCTAATAATTAACAAAATGACAGACGAATGCAACGACGAGCAGGAGCTGTATTTTGTTTTCTGTTTTCTCGCTATGAGATGTGCTGCACATATACATTTCAATTTTTTTTTTTTCTTCTTTACAATTTCAATGATTTACCACTAAATGAAACTTTCAACTTGCCCCGAATAAAAGGCGGCTGAGGTAATTCAACGTTTTGTCTCCCTGTTGTGACATTTCACCTTGGAGTTTTGCAAACTTCCCATTAAACTTTCCCATTAAACAAGCAAAGAGAGAGAGAAAAAAAAAAGTAGGCTGTAATAAACTGGACACTCCACCAAGGACACTGAATATCTGCATTATTTCGAAAACATGCTCTTCCTCTCAAATGGAAGGACACTGCTAAAGACTTCATGTACAAGAGTGAAAACATGGCCCTTTTTTCTCCTTTTCGGTCAAGACGCAATAGCGAATGAGAGAAGCCTAAATAATAGGATTTGCCGGAGCATTAGCTATAACTATTGTAGTCGGTAATTGGTTTGCACTCGTGTTGCTGCCATTCCATTGAGAATCAATGATGTGTTGTCAAGGAGAATGTTATTTCTAATCCATCTACTAGCGTCCTTTATACTTGAGGAGGGTTTGTTCGTGTCGTCCTCCCAATGATGAGGTGATGCATTTATGTTGGGTTTTTATTGGATATTATATCACTGCAGCCATCGCGTACAATGTCTTTTTATTCACCTTTTAGCAACTTTGAAGAAAAAGCATGTGTTTTTGGCCTGACAATTAACTCCTCCAAAATAAGAAATGGCAGTTTTTCACTTCTTCAATCAACAAAGCATCAGTATCAGCAGGAAGCTGACACCTAGAGATTGTGTGAGAGGCTGTAAACAGAGGGCTAAGTTTGGAGCAATTAGTCGTGCAATGAAATGTCACTGGAGTGCTGGACCGAGGATAAACAAAAAATAAAATGGAACCTTTAACCTTCACTGTTGAATTTTCATCTGGACTGCTGCTTATTAAAGCTATGCAACTAAAAGGTGCAAATGTTCGCTTTGTCAACGTCATCTCAAAATAGACGTGTACCGTTTGTGGCCGTGCATTTTCCGGTCGGCTCGCTCGCTCGCTCGCACCTGTTTCATCTCCGCCGCCGAAAAGAACCGATAATGAAACTCTGACATGTGTCACGCGGTGAGATCGGAGCCGCAGCCGTCAACGATGCTGTTTATGCAACGTTACATTACTGCCGGTAAATATCTTTAGATCGCGCCGCGTGAGGCACTTGCTGTTTTGCCCAGAAGCTAGTCATGGCGGTGCGCGCGGAGCGGCTGTGATGCAATCACATCGCTGTCAGGAGCTTCATAATCCGGCCCTGAGCGGCAGCGTCTCTCCAAGGACTCGGCGAGATAAATAACGATAAACACAGAGTGCCTGCTGTGATTGTCTATCAGACGTTAAAAGCATTGTCATTGTGTGTCTTGTGTATGTATCTTTTTTTCACCCAACTCAAGGTGGATGGAGATTGGGTTCATGCGCATAAATAAGGAAAAAAAAATATTTTGTATACAACGTACAACAATGCTCCTTTGCATATTTTGACTTAAACATTTATGTCAGTATATGGTGATTTTCAGGCAGTGCAGTGGTTCTCCCTGTTTGTGTGTGTGTTGTGCATGTGTGTGTGTGTTTACGCGCAAGTGGGTTCTGGTTCTCCACCTTCCTCCTACAGGCCAAAAAACATGCAAGCGAGGCAAATTGGGAATTCTAAATTTGCCGTAGGAGAGAATGAGAATGGTTGCGATTAAGTGGCGACTTATCCAGGATCTGACCCACCTTCACCTGAAGTCAGCTGGCAAAGAATCGGGCACCGGCTGAGACGCTGAATGCTGGATAAGTGCTGATAGAAGATGGATGGATGGATGGATGGATGTTTCAATTTTATCGAGCCTGTCTCTGCGATACGATGATTCTATCAGAACGGAGCCGCTGCTTCTACTGGACTCTTAATTGGAGCGCCGGTGAAAAGCAAAGCAAGGCAGCATTTGGAATAATGGGACCTCCGTCCCAGGCTGCATCACTGCGCCGGCATCATCCCGCCTTACTTCCTCCTTCTGAATTCCCTGGAGGTGGGGACTGAGATGTCATCGTTAACGGTCAGCAGAGGTGGCTGATTGGTCAGCCGCGGCGGCACCGAGCGCCGGCCCAGGACCTGTGGGGCCGAGCGCTCTGTAGGGGGTAGGTGGGTTTCCGTCCAGCTGTGCGACCACGTGGGCTGGCGGCTAACGCTTAAGGAACCTTTTCAGCAGCTAATGAGGAAGAAAAGGCTCTGCCACTGGGCGGCGGTCCCTCGCCTCCTCCGGGAAAATAAATAAATAAGTCAGAGGAAAAGTAGCTCCGGCCAGTTTTATTAACTTGGCTGACCTTTACATTTACAATTAACATTTACAGACATGCCGTTTGGCGCCATTATTTCCCTCATCTCCATCTTAATCTTCCCTTGCCCACCACCAGCCGCATGGTTCCTCCTCTTTGCTTCGCTGGAGCCGTTTGCAGATGTTTTGCAGCTCTCAGACATGACGCCGCACTCAGTCAGAGAGCGGGAGGGCCCTTTAAAGTTCGCCTCGTTAAAGTGTGTGATTATAATGATAATAATAATAATAATGTAGAAATTTCAGATATATGCACTGGCTAAAGTGCTTTCTAAACCAACATCTAGCCATTTTCTGTATGAAAAGAAGAGCTGCAGAGGCTTCGCCTGTGAAGGACTTTGTGTTTTATAGCGACTCAGTCTTGTCTGTGAGTTAAGTTTTATCCAGGCACAAACAGAAAATGAGATTTGCATTAACTGTCTCCCTCTCTCTCCCTCTCTTCCTGTGTGTGTGTGTGTGTGTGCGTGTGTGCATGCGTGCTTGCTTGCCTGCGCCTCTGCTGTGTGTTTGTTTTTGCTCTCTCCGCTTGCAGAACCTAATAAAGAACCTGCCGGAGCAGAAAGAGCTGAGTGCGCTGGCGGAACTAAAGGGTGAATATGAAGAGCTAGTGGAGTCGGAGCAGTTTGGCATTGTGGTGAGTATAATTTCCTGGTGACTACTGAGTCGGCCCGCGAGGAACACGCTGTACGCACAAGAAAGTACGCCCCCGGCGCTCGAGCCAAACACTTGCGAGCGCAGCCGTCGAGAAACATCACGTTTTAGATGCGACGTCCTCCGCGGCCCTGGTGCGTTCAAGTGTCCACACGAATCAGTGAGCATACTTATTGATAGAGTGAGTTACACGAAGGTAGTATTTCATATTGTTATTTCTTTTTCACCCCAGCCGGTCAAAGCTGCTGGTCTGCTGACACCCCTGGAGGTGTTCTAGTGCTTTATAAATCAAAGCTGATAGATTAAAAGGAGTAATAGTTTCACCAAAAAAAACTATTTTTGGTGCAAGTCAGCTCTTTGTGACGCTGACCATCTCTAGAAAAGTCACCTGCTGTACGTCCTCAGTTGAACAGGTCATGTGACCCTGCCAATGAGGCATCTCCAGAAGAATCTGCAGAAGTCTGCTGTAAGATGGTCTAAATCACAAAGGTGCATTTGTAAATCCTAATTGTCTTGCGCTGCATAATTGACTGACAGCAATATGTCAACATATGTTAATCTAATCATTTGATCATTTGAATTTCAATGGTTATCTATTGCCATAACATCTTTGTGCCCAATTATTCAATTAAAATATGCTAAACTTGATATTTGGTTCAGTTTTTTTGAAAAAAAATTAAAAAAAATAAAATAAACTTACTTGGGCCGTTATTTTAAGAGGTTGGCTGTATCAATTTGAAAAACAAGCTAAACAAGAAAAACTAAGGAGCACAACTTTCTAATGACAGAAGCAATTAGTTGGAAAAGTCGAGTGCTTTGCTTCAATCCTCTCTGATAAAGAGTTGACATTGAGCGTTGAGCAGAAACTGTTTTGACGATGCTGTGCGTGAGGCCAGAGTTACGACAGACGTCTACCAATCGCTCACAGTGATGCTGATCTTTCGCAGCAACAGGATAAAAGCCTGCTGCCGTCGAGTTCTTCAGGCATTGAAGAACAAAAAAGGAATTCAAAAAATAATGAAATGCAATGAATTAGTTGTAATTAAGTAGGTCAACTTCTGAGGCCCAGTCGGCAGTTTGGGCCTTTTATTCTGCTGATGCAAACATGCAGTAAAAGTTTTAAAGCTTCGGATGAAAGAGAAACTTGTGTGTTTTTGGTGGAGAAGGGACTCTATCGAGCTCTTCATTTTATTTCATTTTCCACAATTTGCGTTGATGTTGTTGCTTTTCAAGCAGCCGCTCCAGCAGCTCATCGGCTAGATGAACGGCCGGCATGAGGGTCGTCCGTCTTTGATCTTAACCTTTGAGCCGGATCACAGAGGCTCGCTGCGCTGGACGCGTTCAATTAGACCTGGGAAAGCTCAAGCGGGCTGCGTCTCCTCAGCCGTCGTCATTCAAGCTTTCCCTTTTTTTCCTTCCTTCCTTTTCTTTTCTCCAACCAAAGTCTTTTAGTGAGACGTAATGAAGCGGGGAGGCGGGATGTCACTTTCCCTCGTGATTTGCCAATTTCGCGATCACATGCCTCCCCGCTGATGAAGTAGATCCTCCATGCAAAGCTATTTGCGTCCCCAGGGAAATAAGTCGTGTTCAGCAGCAACCCCCCCCACCCCCCCACCACCACCACCACCACCACCACCCCCACCCCCCCGACACACACACACTACACACAAACACCACCACCACCAGCCAGAGATGTCAGCGGCGCGCTCGCTGTTATTGTGATTTCTTCTTATTGTATACAAATTAATTCAAGCGAGCGTCTGTGTTTTGTGTGCGCATCGGATCGGGCTGTTTGACAGACAACCCACCTGCACGCATGAATAAATCTGGGCTCTAATGAAACATTATAGGCTGGATCTGAAGGTTGCCTTCAAACAGCAGATGATGCTACAGTAAGCCCGACGTATCGCCGCTCGGCCACACATTCCGCAACCCAAAGCCCCATTTGTTTTAATTCCCTCCAATGCCGTAGCTGCTTTTTTTTTTTTTCCTTTTCTTTTCTTTTTTTACCCGCAGACTCCCTCATTTCCATGTGTCTCACTCCGATTCCATTCCCAAGACCACAAAATATTGATTGTGTCTGTTATATTATTTATGTCAAATCTGTTTAATGGGGGAATCCTCCGTCCGTGTGAAAGTCAGCGGGGATTCTGGGGAAGGGGTTAGTCCCATTTGCTAAAGAGGGTATTTGATTTTCAGTTCATTAAAACAAGTCACAGCAGTAATTACACTGGAGATCCGACATCGTGGTAATGACGAGGCTGTGGAACTTAATAGGGCCTCTTTTCTCCTATCTTTTTTTTTTTTTTTTGTTCAATCACATTATTAGAGGCTATTATAGGACCGCCGCCAGCGGACGTGGGAGTTTCCGAATATATCTGGTATTGTGTGGATCAATGCTACATAACAGGTGTATTCACAAAAGGGATTTTGCAGCTTGAGCAGCGCGCGGGCAAAGACCATTGTGGTTGTCGTGTTTTGAAAGTTCAGAAAGTTTCGCTTCGGAATATTGTGCAACCTGAGGCGAAATATGAAGAGGATTACTGATGGATTTCTATATATATATATATATATATATATATATATATATATATATATATATATGTATATACATGTATATGTATATATATATATGTGTATATATATGTACATATGTATACATGTATATATATACACACTTAATAAAGAAATAGCTGTTTCTGTTGGTGAAAAAGTGGCCATGTTGTGAGCACAGAACATGAGTGGCTATTACTGAAGGAAAAAAATGAACAAATAGATAAAAGGCTGTCGGTGGTTAGGTTGTTTGTTTTTTGTTTTTTTTTCACTAGTACGTTTTTGAGAGATCAAACACAAGCAATTACTGCGGCGGAGTCAAACTGAGTTTTTTGAGAAAATACTCACCGGTGAAACATAAAGCTGCCCGTTTCTCTCTGAACAGACACCAGAGTGGCTCACGAATGGCGAGTCATCAGCTCGCCCTCGTTCCTCATCTCTCTCTCTCGCTTTCTCCGCAGATGAGCTCGGTGAAGCTGCTGCGGCCTCGCCTCAACGGCATCCTGTTCAAGCTGACCTTCGAGGAGCAGGTGAACAACATCCGGCCGGACATCATGAACGTGACGTTTGCCTGCGAGGAGGTGAAGAAGAGCGAATGCTTCAGCAAGTTCCTGGAGCTGGTGCTGCTGGTGGGGAACTACATGAACGCCGGCTCCAGGAACGCCCAGACGTTTGGCTTCAACATCAGCTTCCTGTGCAAGGTAGGTGGTGAGAGTCCTTCAAGAAAAACATCATTAGCCCATTTCTGATACAAATAACCTGTTCTTGTGTTTTTAATATACCCCTGAAGACTTTATTTTGGTAAAAAACAGTAATGAAGGAATGTGTTTTAGTTAAAGCAAAAAAAAATAAAACATACATGATGAAAGAGGGTATAAAGTCTAGGATCAGGGGAAATTACCCTTATTGATAGCGAGCAGAGTGGAAACAATACTCTGTGAGCTATCGGGTGATTTGGAGGAATAGTTGTATTTTCCCGACCGCTCCTAGTTTGGTCATTTGCTTTAGCCATTGGGGAGCCACGTGTAATAATGGGGGATGAACACAACCAAAAAAAAAAAATAAAAAATTTAAAGGTTTTGCAGAAGTTTGTTTGGAAAGTACACGCTGAAGTTCAGCAAATGTTGCTCCCA
The DNA here is from genome assembly GCA_009823395.1 of Thamnaconus septentrionalis. Taxonomy (NCBI): domain Eukaryota; kingdom Metazoa; phylum Chordata; class Actinopteri; order Tetraodontiformes; family Monacanthidae; genus Thamnaconus; species Thamnaconus septentrionalis. The sequence goes on from CM020509.1 coordinate 8,465,455, forward strand.
CCATTGCTACTGCAGTCAGTCAGTGCACATCCGATGGGCCTGCAGCATTCTAAATCCGTTCATCAGATTCAGTTGGTTCTCCTTAAGATGTAGAACACATTGTGTTTATGTTCCTTTCCTGATCTCCACCTGTTGACGAGCTGGAACATGATGATGTTGATAATGATGATGATGACGACGACAACGTTGATGATAAACTTTGGTGCCACTGTCCTACCGCACACTGTGAACCAGCTGGGCCCTGCTGAGAGAGAGGGAGGGAGAGATTTTTCGATGTAGGTGTCCGCGCTGGCTGCCAGCTCCCTGCAATGGTCTTTTGGACGTCAGTTTCCCTCCGTGAACCTCCAGGGAATCTCACAAGAAAAACAAACAATCTATTAGAAATTGGATCCCTGCTGTTTTTGGTTGTGTGTGTTTGTGTGTGTTTTTTTTTTATCCTTATTCCACCAAGTTGTCAGGTGTGAGGGAAGGAGGGAGGGGTAGCGGGGGATGGGGGGGAAGGACGAGCAGACGCACAACACGCTGCTGCAGTTCTTCTGCCATATTAGAAATTGCGGTTGAACAAATATGTCTTTTTTTCCCAGCCTGTCACAACCGGGCTTCAAAGAAGTGGGTCCTCTAAGATCCTTGCAGTCTTATCAGGGATCAAATAAAAACATATTTCAGAACAACAAATAGCAGGAATGTGGCGAGGCGTGAAGAGCGGCAGAACTTGAGCCAGAAAAAAAAAAGTGGTGGGGGGTGGGGGAATGGGCATTTGTGTCCAGGTAAAATCACAGCGCGCTCACGACGTGAATAAGAGGACTTGCATTCATTGGAATCGTTCACGCACTCGCGCACATCAGGCAGGCAGAGAGAGAAATGTCTTGGTTGGATTAATGAACTGGCTGCTGAACAACAACTCTTGTATTTTTACTTATTTATCTATTTTCTTCTTACATTCATTTGTATATTCTTAAACTTGACAATATATATTTTTTCATGTCATTGTTGTAAAAATGCTACATTAGCAGTTTCGACTCCATGCACAATTGCACTAAGATGGACCTGATCCACTCACTCAGCACCTCTAATTTAACAATATCATTAGAAACAAACGCCGGCGTGACAGCGGCTGCTGCTAGTTTGTCCCTTTTCACTTTCTCGCTGCGTTTGGTGGGCGGGCAAACGGTTTGTGCAGCGCCTTCGGTGATTGATGTCAAAAAGAAACCAAAATAAGTCGGACCGCCCACAGAGCGAGGATGCGGCTTTGTGAAAAGGACCGAGTCCCTCCGCGCAAAGCTGCCTGACATACAGTAAAGCCTTAAATAAGTTTAGTGTCAAACTTTTTGGGTTGGTTGTGTCTGTGCTCTGGACACATCTGCCGTCACGAAGCACGGCTGCAACATGTAAGCACTGTAAAACACACACACACAAGTGCTCACACACACACTCATACACACACACGATTTAGGTCATGTTATAGGAGCGTTGTAAATCGCGGCGTCACACGCATGTTTGAGAACAGGCAACCCGCTGGTGCGTGGAGAGGTTTTTGCGGTGAACACCGTCTGCCTGTCGTGGCCTCACCAGCTGACTGAATCAGTGTTGAGTGTCACTGAAGAGCTCGCTAATGCCCCTGGGGGGCTGATTGACCCATTACAGATGAGAGAGAGAGAGAGCGAGAGAGAGCGAGAGAGAGAAACTAACTGCTCTCTCACTTTAGTCAATCAAACAAATGGACCACTGACTGGTGGGAGGTGGGGTGGGGGGCAGTCTCAGAAACCTAATGGGCTCATCAGGGAGGGTGGGCGGCTTTAATGATGTGGGGAGGGTGCAGCTTGACCCGCAGGCACCGTGCCCCCAACCCCTCTCTCTCCCAAGGACACGCGGACATCTCTTGCTAGCATGGCCTGGTCTCATGTTAGGGACACTAACACGGGACACGCGTTTACACGAAGCCGTCTTGAAAAAAAAAATCCCATTTACACGGATACGCTGGAAACTACTAAAAACAATGTAGTACCTTTGCCCGGCCTGGTGTGGCGCCGCAAGTTCACTCTCTGAATTCAGAAGAAGAAGAACACCTGCGGCTCGCCGTGTTTAAAGAAGCAGAAAAACAGCACCACTGAGATCAGAAAGAAAGAGAGAAGAAAAGACGGTGCGGATCGTCGACAGAGTTCTGCTTTGAGTTACTTCAGAACACAAAGCCTGAAAAGGTAAATGTTGAGGTTGACTGGGAGTCGTGCCAGTAACTTCGCTAAGATGTTTGTCGAGTAGGTTAACTGCCTCAATACCCCAGTCCGCCGACCCACGGAAGTGTCAAGGAAGTTTCCAGTGCGAATTAAAAATAATATATGAACCAAACAGCTTGGCGTGACGAACGACGATCCTATTGTTTTCCCTCTTTTTTCCACTTAACTCACCAGTGTTGACAGTGTTGGAGCATAGTATTGTGAAATCATTATTAAAAAAATAAAAAAATAAAATGGTGTGCATGTGCGCGCACACGCCTCGAAAGTTAAGTGGACATTTTCCATTCGCTGCACTCCATATATTACAATATATTAGCAAAGCTTGAACTTGCTTAGATTGTGTGTCTAATTTATTATGAACCATAAAGGTCATCAGGTTTATTGCAAATTAAAAAAAAGTATATATTCTGCTATTTATGATTATTTTTTGTTTAAACAAACCATTTCCTCAGAGCATTTACAGTCATACTAAAAGGCCAATATTTGTGAATATTGAGGTTTTTGTGACTATGCACATGGTGTTCAGGCCTATTATTATGTCAGCGGTGTTCACCTAACAATACTAATATGCCGGTAATTCCATTAAAAGTTTAACGGCCGACTTAATACTTGAACCCACATGGTTTCTCAGCACACACGGCACTTAATAAAACCCCCCCTTTGTGCCAATTTCCCCTTCCTGTACGAGCGCGAGATTACTTCGTATTAAATATAGTCATCTAAATTAGCACATTGCTAACGTGGGCAGAGCTAACGACCGCAGCCTGCAACCAAGGGATGGCGACTAGGGAAAAACGAAGCAATTTATTCATGATTTCAGTTTTTGTAAAATAGTAGTAATGATAATAATAATCAGTACTTGATAAAGATCAAAACTGTAAGGTGTATTTTTGCTCTCTCATTTGCGCATATTGTTTAGCCAACTAATTCATCATAACCAGAGGTGCAATTTTGAATGGCAAATGAATAAATGAAATCCATTGAAATTAATATTTTACCTCCCCATGCAAGGGAGGGATGGACACTCATGGAATAGAAGTGTGTGCGTGTGTGTGTGTGTGTGTGTGTGTGTGTGTGTGTCATTCTTGTGAAGACCATGGCCTATCCTCACAATTGTATCATTAAATGTTGGGTGAAGGCTAATGTTTGTCAGGTTTGAATTGAGGTTTGTCAGGGTTACTGTTGGAATAAGGGCCTGGGGTAGTCGGCTCAAAAGAAGTGAAAATGAATGAAGGCAGCACATGCATAGTTTGTGCATATAATAACACATGTGCATGCTTGTGCGCGTGTGTGTGTGTGTGTGTGTGAGAGAGAGAGAGAGAGAGAGAGAGAGAGAATGTCCTCTCATGTTGGCCAGAACATGAATTTGTGTGTGTGTGTGTGAGCTTGTGCCCGTCTCTGCGTGCACGTTCATCCACAGGCGTGTTACAGTGCAGATATTGTTACCGCTATGAATACACACAAGTGCGCTGTGATAATTAGCTTTCCCAGCATGCCACAGCAGCAGCATGGCAGTCATGGTGGGGGATGAATATGGAACAAGTGCTCCGTGTACTGATTTGGAGGCTCTAAATGCACAGCCGTGGACACACAAACACACACACACACCCACACATGCAAACACGCACCCACACACACACACACACACACACACACACAAACACAGCAAAAGAGTAGAGACATTTCATTACAATCTCATGCTTTGCTCTTTTAATCTGTTTGGTCTGCTGGTGTTTCATGATTAACGAATGTGCTGTGTGTTTATACATTTTTATTGTCTCTAATAGGACCAGAATATACATTAGTGTTGTGTCATATTTATACATGTTCATTCATCCATGTATTTTATTTCAAATCTCCTTTCGTTGATGTGTGCCTTTGTCCCGTCAAGCTTCACTGATCGCTGTAGTCAGGGCTATTACACGCAACTTTCTGTTACCCCGGCGGCAGTGCATCCTATTCCCACATCTGCACTGTACATGAGGAGGAAAATAAAGAGTTACATAAGTTGGTTTGCAGCAGTACGTGCACATAACTTTTTGATAATTATATTTATATAATGTTTCATCAGTGTGAGAGAAGCGTTACCGTCAACATTGATTCCAGCACTGTGGAAATGGTCAATCGCAGTCCTGTGGAGTATGTTAAGCTGTCAGCGGCAGATCTGTAACTTTATTGAAACTCTTTTTTTCTTTCTTGTTTTTTTTTTTAGCTCAGAGACACAAAATCCATTGGTCAGGACACGACGCTGCTGCACTTCCTCGCCGCCAAGTGCGAAGAGAATCACGAGGCCATGTTGAGGTTTCCAGAAGAGTTGGAACACGTGGAGAGCGCCAGCAAAGGTAGGATGCCGTCCTCACGCAAACCTCATTGCAAGCCTGTGCACTTTACGCAACATGCTCCACATATGTCATCTCTGCTATGAAGATGGTTGTACGTCTTGCATTTATGCTCCTCAACATTCTGTCTTTGCGTGGCCCCCTCGCCTTCCCCTGCCTTTGTGACAGGACTGCAAACGTCCGGCCAGCCTGTCATTCGGCCCGTCAATAAACTAATTCCGCTCTAATTCGGTTCTCGAGCATTAGGTGAAATCCCCGCAGGCTTATTTACTTTGTTAGTCTTGTAATTGGTTATTTTATCTAATTCCACTAATTTCGCACTTGACGGAGGCTGCCAGCCATTGTGTGTGTGTGGGACTGAATCGCCTTTGGGCACTGTGTATATTTAGACGTCCATATGAGGCCATTTCAAATCATATCAGCTTTGTCATTTTATGGAAATGAAGGAGATGCCGGGTAATTGGCTGAAATGAGTAAATACACGCAGCTCGCACAAAACCTTCAGTCGCTGTTTGGGGAAGTGGGGGGGATTCTGTGTGGCAAACGGCATTGTTCCTCTCGTGATTGGATGTGGTGGGGGGGGCGGAAATTTAGCCGCGGTATTCTTATTGTTCTCTAAAGCATGAATTTTCTGATTGTTTATTGCATCAGGGTTTGTGAGGAAAGGCTGAGTGAAAAGGTCACTGTCAGCGCCATGGTCTGTCTTGGCGCAATCCCAAAAATGGAAAAATAAATAAAATACAAAAAGGCCACGTACACTGGTGAGGAGTTGGATTCCCTTGCCTTTGGAAATTTTTTCATGTCACCCCTCATTTTTACGCTTTTCATTGGCTGAATCAGTGTTTTCTGTTTTGCGCCAGAAAGAATAAATAGATGAATTTTTACGCTTCCATTGGCGGATTCAATCTTTTCTGTTTTGCACCAGTAAGAATAAAAATAGATAAATCGTTAAATCGATCCATGCACCAATCAGTCACGGCAGTAGCGGGAGGTCTGCACTGTTTTGTTTGGCCAACTGAACCGCCGAGAGCCATGAGGCCAGGGAGGGGAAAGGGAGGGGGGGGGACGGGCATCATTCCCAGACGTCTTCCGCTGTCCATATTGTAAACACAGCACACAACATCAGGTTAATAGTTCACATTCCGCTGCTTGGAACCTCGTGTGCGAGGCATCTCCCAATCTGTCACGAATGCTTTTAGGCACTGTGACGTGTGTCATCACATTCAATGTCAATATCATTTTAACCACGGGCCAACAATGTATAGTAACGGTTTTCTGTCACAGCGTGCAATGCGTACATCTAGACAAAACTGAAAATGGCCGACTGGTGCTGTGGTGCTGCAAGTAAGGCAGTAATTCTGGCTGTGATTGGGCTTGGAATTGCCGGAATCCCTGGGATCAGTATGCTTCGGCTGTAGCCGGCGTTTAGAGCGGTGTGGGGGCTGTGGGCTTTAGGTTAATTTTTAAATAATACCAGTACATAGATGAGTTCTCAGGGGGAGGTCCCTCCCCCCTCTGCGAGGAGCCGCACATTATGGGTGTGCACCTGTATCAAGGTCAATTCTGATTAAAACTCACTTCATCATGCAGCCAGGAGGCTGCAGCGGGCTGCAGATATTACAGATCGGAGCGTGACTGGGAGGGCTGAAATAATGGCCATTAGAGGTTTATGTGCGGCGGGTTTGTCGACGTTGATTGTGTGGATAAATCACCAAACAAAAGCGCCGCCGACCCTCAACCGGTCCAACCCGTCACATTCAGTATTTAATATTTGCCGTCAGGTGTTGTTTTTCCCCTGAATCATCCGTGTAGAAATGGATCAGATGTATCCAGCTTGCTGCTGTACTCGTTGTTCATCCTCTCCACCACGCCGCCCTAGCTGGAGTTAGCGTAGCCGGTGATGCAAAGTCCTCATTTTAATAAGCTGCCGCCACAGAGCAAGCTCAAGGCTGTACGGGCGCCTGCAGCTCCAGGGAAACCGAATGCGCAGCAGAGCTAATGGGATTCACATTAGAGGCTGGAGTTTCATAGGCCTGTTTTTAGGGTCTGTACACAGATGTGCAAAATTTAGAAACCATTATGGTTAGAGGACACATGCATAACATGCTTCATAATGTGCAAAGCCTGGTTCTGGAAAGCTCTCGACGGTTGAGGTCTTCTACCTGGTGGGAGAAAAACAGGACATGCAGTTCTCACTGGTGCAGCAATCAGGCGAAGGCTCCGGGTGCTGCCTGCACACACCCGTCACGTAGGTGAAAGCTCCCAGCAAGCTTTGCAACATGCTAGGTTGTATTGCCAGCACCTGTTTGTTGAAGTGTTGTTCAACAATTTATGCGTCATCGTCTTTTTTCATGACAGTCATCGTCTTCTTCCTTAATTGCAACAATAAGTGTTAGAACATCAAAACCAGCCCAGCTGACTGTCAACAATTATTACAAAAAGAAGAAAAATGTTCTAGCAGCAGCAAAATGCACTTCTGCACTTCCCCCGGCTTGTGTTGAGCTTACAAATTCAATATTAAGTATATGTGTCGACTGAGTCGCGATGTTTGCTTTCTTGGTTGTAGGGCAACTTTATTACATCCTGAAATGTAGATGACATTAAACAAACACTGCTTCCCTTCCAGTCTAGTTAAATCATTTTCACCTCGTTCTTCTTTTAAAGGGACTCAAAGATACCTTGAAAAGATCTTTCATCCAACACATTTCTCAAAAATTCTTGTTCCCTCTGTTAACCCCCTGGAACCCTGCTAGCCAGTCCTTACGTGATGGCTGTGTTGGAAGTAAAGCAGTTAGGAAGAGACAGCAGGATGACAACCCTGTCTTTGGACACCGGTTGCATCAGACTCAGCCAGTAAACCTGAACTCGGAATGGCCAATGAGCCAATGAAAATTCAATCATTTTAATTTGTTCAATTGTATTTGAGCATGCTAGGACATGGGTTAATACAGAGTCAAGGCATTCAAAGTGTCCATGCACAATTTAAGAAAATAATTGCAAAAATTAAACTTTCCAAAAATACACTTTAAGCATCTCTTGTTATTGTAGAGGCCAAAGGTAAGTTGTATTAATCTTGCTGGTAAAATATTCATACACAACAGATACAGATACATGCCGTAAGCATGTCCAAGAAATTGTTTTTCCCGATTTTGTATATGAGAAACACATTAAATGCAAACCCTTTCATTTAAAATCTCTCTGTCTGTATCCCAGTCACATTTGGACTGCTTGTCTTTGAATTAGTTTCGAGTTTGGAGAGGTTGAAAATGTCACTGTCACACTCTATTCATTTCAGTACACGCGGTACCACTACAGTTTGTACAAGATTACGGTGATAGTCGTTTGGAGCGTGGACTTATTTCTCCTGACCTCATCCCAATAGTGACGCTGCAGCAGCCTTGAGAGAAGTGTCACTGGCCAATTTGCCTTGTTAAAAACCTCCCCGAGATAAATATGTGGGGGCCTGACGATGGCAAGAAAGTCTGCGCATTGATTTCACTCTATCAGCGGTGCGCTGACAATCTGTCTTGACAAGCCCGCAGTAGAGGAAATATTATACAAACGTTCTCATAAATCTATTTAGTGTAAGGCATAGCCAAGGGCAAAGTACTTTAGAGGCCGTGAGAGAGAAAATGGGGAACGAGGGAGAGAGAGAAAGAGAGACAGAGAGAGAGAGAGTAGGGGGGAGGAGATGAACTCTGAGGATATTAATACCGCTGTGAATATATCTATTATCCACATTCATTTCAAGCCACTGCGGCATAATAAAGCAATGCCCGTTTCCCATTTCAACTGCCACCAACACTTGGCTCTGTGCTGCATGGACAGAATACTTCTTTCTGGACGCAGGGGTAGTGCAGCAAAGTGTCATGTTGACCCTCTCCCTCCCAAAATCCACTATAGATTTGGGGAACCTGAATCAAGAGCATATGTCTTATCTATCTGCTGATCTGTCTATTCATCTATCCACCTACCTATCCATCTATCTATCCATCTATCTATCTATGTATCTATCTATCTATCTATCCATCCATCTATCTATATATCTGGATAGCCGTATAGCCGCTTGCATAAAGAGGACGTTTATGTTGTGGAGGGGCTTGTTTTCCTCCGACAGCAGGCAAGCAGGCAGGCAGACACTCCTGCTCGGAAGTGAGCCCCGCTATCGCTCGTGTCCCCTTGGCCTCCGCTTATCTCTTCCTTTGCCAGTGAGCACAGCCGTGCCGTGTTTCTTGTCATCGGGACAGCTCTTCAGTTTTTTGGCCCCTCTGAATTAGCTGCTTACATCGGCGCCACGACACCAAGCCACTTGAGAAATTGGGAGTGTCACAGATGATGATGAAAGGCCAAAAAAAAGAGGGAAAAAATCTATTTCACACTCAGTGAAGTTCCCCTCTCTTAGATCTGTAGTCAAACTTTTCCATTTCCCTATAGACATAATTGAATGAAAATCTGATCTAGGTGCATACTAATATCCTCAATGGGGGATTACATTTGCCATTTAATCAAGGGAGGTAATAGGGTGTTTGATGGAGCTCGGAAATGTGCAATTTTTTATTTTTTATTTATTTTTTTTTTCCATTTTCATTGCATGTAGGTACTGCTCCCAACTGTTTTCCAGACATGGAAACAGTTTTATCTTTTTTTATTTTACGTGAGGAAATTGTCAGCATTGGCCAGACGTGTTAAGTGGCCAGTCTGCCTCGCAATCATGATATTTCAGCCACGGCCACAACCTGCTATGGCACAGATGGCAGGAAGAGTGAGTAATGAAACGGACAAACAGCGTGCAGATCGCAGTACACGTCGAGCGCTCGGCAGAGTCTCTGTGTTCAGGTAGCCCAAGAGATACGTGTAATTAAAAGCTGTAATGTGCACCATCGGAGGTCCCCTTGTGTAACGGCCAGGTGCGACAGTTTACCGTAAAACATGTCACAACGTGTTCTAACACAGGTCCGGCAATTACAGCCGGCTGTTTTTTGATATTCATACTTTATGGCCGTCATTATTGAGTAATTATGTTATATAATTTCCCTGTCCCCATTTTATTTTAGCCGCATGATATTGTTATGATATGTTTTGGGGGAAAAAAAAGGCTCTTTTTATACTTAATGGCACCAACAGACGACGATGACGCCTTCACTGGTTGTTTGAGGCGTCCTCCCCGGTGCCTCAACCTAATAGAGCAGGTTCAGTAAGGCCAACGGCTTCAATGGAGAGTCTGTCATGAAGAATATTAGAAAAAGGAACCAGGCCTGTCAAGCATCACCACTCAAGTATGAGTGATGAGATGTGAAAGATTTTTTTAACGTCACATCACAGTGAAGGGTGGTTTATTGTGAGACCAAAACAACCCCTATCACTGAAAGAAAAAAAAAAAATCCAACTCTCTTTTTCCTCCACCTCTGATTTCTTACATCACCACTGTGGCCGGCCACTATGAGTGTAGACAGAGATAGACACATGCAGGGAGGCTAGCAGCCCTGCTTAGCATCACCCTGCGGTCCATGACAGAAGATTGCTATGGGAACTGACACTGGGACCAGCAATGAGAATAATAGTGTTTGCCAGCCTAGAAACTCAGCCTGTCACAGTAGACCATTCCCCATGCTAGAAGTGTCCTATGAGCTGCGGCGAACAAGGGAGCTGAATTTACAATTTACCTCCTTGTCTCCGCACTGGCTAACTGCCTGGATCCGATCCACACAAGTGCATTCTGGTGATTACTTCTTTTTCTGAGATTATTTTGATTTCACTGCCAAATTTAAACCATTAAATTTGTTCTACTTTTTTTAATCACTGCAGTCTAAAATTAGTGCATTTAACAAGTTGATTAAATGGCATACAGTAATTAAATCCAAAATGTCTTGGAAAAGGCTCCCAAACGACTTCTTTTAGGTGTTTTTGACTCCCTGTAAACTTACAAAAAGGCCGTTTGTGGAATGAAAAAAAAAAAATCTAAATGAAAAGGTGTGAGGGATTTATCAGAAAAAAGGTGGCTTGATGGTGGCACTTTTAAGCTGTCCCAGGTTAGTTACTGATCCTGGATGAGCCGAGAAGGAGAACATCTGGGCAGAGGCAGCCAGAACAGGAGGCAAAAAATGAAAAACACACACGCAGGCACACAGCTGGAACACCAATGTGTTTGCAGCAAAGCGTTGGCCGACTCTCCAGGGACACTTGAGAGAGCCACTGTCATTTCCATTTAGTCCTGTCCACTCCTGTTGTCTTCAGAATACCCATTAGCTATTTTTTCTACCAACGAATAGGTGAGTCCACTGGCTTCTCCAAGTCATTTTACTTCGGGAATATGGGCTGAAGTGGAACTAAAAGTGATATCCTTTTAAAAACCCTACTGTCAGTGAGCAAAGAGGCCATAAGAAGACAGCGACTTGACTGACTGAAGTGCTTTGCTCCTCGAGGGCGTACAGGTGTTTGACAGATTTATCTTTTTTTCAGTCCAATAATAGGGATAAGACAATGGCTATGGCCAATGGGAAGCCATAATTCAAATGTTCATTGCATAGGCTGCTTGACTTTTAATTTTACACACGTCTCACTAGAAGAGTTGTGTTGTAACTGTACATTCAGGACCAAAGTGCCCTATGCTACTGAAAAACATTGGAATAAATAGGTTTTCTTCTATACATTTAATTTTTGTATACATTATAATTGCTTTTGCGTCATCTCAATTATCTGTCTTTAAATGAGAACACTTTCTGCCAAAGACTAAACAATTACAAAATATGACTAATCGAGCCATGTGAAATATGGTTCTTTGCATATTTGTAATGACTGATAAACACTTGAAACCTCGGAACAATTAGAGGGTGATCGTGTTACACTCTAATAGTGCTGGTCATCGTGTACTTTTCCACATTGGGCAATGCAAAAAAAAAAAAGTGTGACACAAAGTCAAACTGAGCACATTTCACCTGTCGGAGGGAATGAAAAGAGGTGTATTGTTGGGGCGAAGGGCACATGACAAAACATTGGGGAACTAATCCTGCATGTCACTCAAGCAATTCATTGCTAAGGCAGTGATTGTAATAGCGATACAAATAGGCAGGAAACCAAATTTGCCATGATGATGACGACGATGATGATAATACAGTACCTGCTGATATTTTACCATAGCTAGAGTTGCAGGTTTGTCTTAAACATTGACTAAGGTGGTTTCATAGTGTGCATCTGCTCTGATGGTGAAGGCCAGCAAACCATTGATGGATTCGATTGCGTGGAGATTCTTTTCCAGAGGCCGCTCCAGGTACTGCAGCCTATATCCCATCTGGCCCAAAAAGCATTTTTCCCTAGTCCGCAATACAAAAACAAACGCCTCTAAAACAGCTGACAGGACGACCGCGACCTGATACGTGGTTCATAACAAATATGTTTATTGCAGATTTTTCTTAGAATCTATCAAAAAAAAACAACCAAATATGAAAGCCAGAAAATCCCCAGAAAAGTGTGACTTCACATAGCCTTACGTGCTGCTGTTTCGGCTCGCTGTGATTGCCTGATGCGTCCTGACTGATGTATCACAGGCATGGTGTGAAGTGTGCATGCTCAATGGGCCGCAAAATGCGGACGCCAAAAACTTTTTCAGCCTATGCCATATTATATCCCGGGGGCTTAGTGCAAAGCGACAGAGCTGAGCTTTAGCCGCAGCGGCAGACGCTTAAGAAGTTCACTCTTATTTTTCACTCATTGTTAAAATGACAGTTGGCCTTTGGTTAAAAAAAATGAAAGAAAGGGAAAAAAATGTTGGCTGGAGCAGAGGTATTGACAACGTGGGGGAGAGGTAAATGCCAAATCACTCCTGCATTTGCCTGATCCGCCCCACTTGTCTCAGATGTTGCGGCTTAATGCTCCCCGGCCCGGCGTTACGTAGGCAGAAATGCGCTTTAGGTGTCTCTCAAAGATTATTCACGGCGCGTCTGCATGTCGCCGTCACCGCACGTCGGGGTGTTATCCCGTTACGGCATTATTTTTTTCTCGCGGAGCGAAGCCTCCTGCGCTTGCACATTTTGCGAGACGACAAAGGCGTACGTTTCAACTGGGTTTAAACTGATGGGATGTTCCAGATGGATTTGCAGGGAGGTGGTCCAGAGTTTCGCCCCTGCCTGTCTGCCACCGACCCTAACCACCACCACCACCACCCTCCCCCAGCACGGAGATCAGACTGTGCCGCGCGGGCGACACAAACGAAATCCGAAATGCTATTTACCCAGAGAGGCAACAGGTCGTTTACTCGACAAAGAGCCTCTGTTTTCCTTCCTCTTTGATTCCCACTTTCTCTGCCTCTATCGAGCAGTTTTATTTTTCCTCCTCTTTGAGAAAACATGACTGCAGCTGGAATGCTTTAATAAGAATCTGGGCAGGTTTTTTTTTATTTTTTATTTTTTTTTATTTTTTGCCAACCCCTGCGTGTCAGTGGGAGTGGGAATTGATTTTGGATGCCAAATTGGGTCATTCTTATCAAGGGCTGTCATCGATATATAATTTAAAAGCGAGGCCTGAAGCGAGCGGTGCCGGGCTGCTCGGCCTGGACTTTTACTAGACCTGGGGGAGAAGGCTCCCCTGCGCCCTCTTTTCAGTTAATGCATGCCACCGCGCGTGAAGATTTCACCATCACTCTTGATGTGTGCTCCCCAGAGGAGCATCGAGCTTGCGCTGCATTGGCCTCCACCGCAGTTATTGCCGCCGTATACGGGACAGATACAATGCCGGCGGGGCCGGGAGAAGTCCACAATTGTCTGCATCTATAATAGAAATACAGCCATCTGGCGCACTTTTTTCTTCATTCATCTCCACATCCCTGACACGGTTTTGTTTTGCCCTCGTTGGGTAAATAAATTTACCTTCCTGGACTTCAAAATGATTTTGGCTTTATTGCTGTGAACCCGCCCTTGATTAGCGCGCCTGCGTGTCACGAGGCATCACTCGAGCTCGTTTCCGGAGACGTGTTTTTTGGCTTTTTTTTTCCTCGTCGCGTCGTGATTTGGAAGGCATCTGAAAACAGATTGGGCGAGTGTACACCAGCCAACCTCGACTCCACATCAGAGGCGGCTTTATGCCGCTGCAGCGCCGCCATATTGAGTCTGTTTACCGCTGCGTTGTCAATTGCGCTTATCTCCTCTAAATTTGTCCTCAGGCCTTTTGAAATGAGTTTAATTTAGCAGCCAACCCCTTTTACAAAAAAAAACCAACAACAACAAAAACACATCCAACAGTTCTGACGGTGACCTCTCCCTTACATCGTGGTGATTAGCATCCCCCCCCCTTCCCTTTACCTTTTTTTGTTCTTTTCTTGCTTCTATGGCTCTGTGATGTGTGTGATTTGGAGTCACACTGTGCGACGCACATTCAAATGCTATTTAAATCAGTTTCGGCACATTTGCATGTGAAATTGAGGATTTGGAGCCAGGTCGCCTGCATACTGATCAGTGGGACAATCTTCAGTAAAGTGGCGGGTTTGAAATTGCAAATGAATGGTACATGGTTGGTATCAACAATTGGCATGACAAGACACCAGCATGCATATTGCACACTGCTATTACACAGTTTTCTTCCCCACATTATCCTCAAATTATTTCAAAAACACCCTTGAATGTCTTTCATGGCCATTATAGATAGATAGATTAATACTTTATTAATCTCCAAGAGAAATTTGCAGTAATTATGCACTACCTGTACTTGGAATCAACACTGGCACATTGCCACTGTTCAGCGCAAACAGCTTATTTATTGTTTATATTTAATAGATACAAAGTTTAGGTAAATCATCAAAGAAATTGATGCCTTAATCTATAATAAACTGTGGTTATTTGTCTAAGCGCTTCTGAATTATTGGAATAATATATTTAATCGCCTCCAACAATTAAGCTTGTCTCTCCACTCCAAACATTGCACTTCCAAGTGAAATTTGATAGATTTCAATAACCACACATGGTTCACTGGTGCTTTCATAAAGAAGGTTTTCACTCTATGCCATAGTTTGTCACTTCTTCTGGGACCAAGATTAAACTGTTTTGTCAAGGAAAAACAGGGTTGCCAGTTCAGTGGTCAATCACAATGCAGCTGTCTTGGTCTCTCAAGTTTCATTCCGCTTGGCCATGGCATGGCATACCATCTGAGACCGGCTCTTTACAGAAAGGTCCTCTTTTTTCTCTTCCTCCATCCACCCCCCGACCAACTAAAGCAGAGGTAAGGAGGGACAGAATCGATTGTTGTGGGCCAAATTGAGCCTGTGTCGAGCTGCAGGCAGCCGTGAGATAAAGCCTCTGACGCTGTCTACTGTGTTTATCATCAGGTGGCCTTTTCTGTGTGTGCTATGCTGCGATTTTGATGTGTTAAGTCATAATAGGGGAGCCGCCATTCTTTGGAGGGTCTGCCAATAAAATCGCAGACAGAGGGAATTACATTTCATGCCGGCCTATTATTGTGTTCAGAACACATTTTATTTATATATTTATTTATTTATCTATCCCCCTAAAACTCCAACCCACCCCGCCCTGTCCTCCATCAGAGAGGCTTTGACTCCAATTCAGTGGATTCCCAGCCAGAAATACTGTGCAGTATATTTGGCTGGTGCTTTTCGAATATATCTGGCAACCTTTAATTGTAATCATGTGTAGATGATTTGCATCTCATTCAATCACTGGCCTCCATCGCCTCCTCGCAACCTGCCACGTTGCCCACAGTTGCTTATCGACAGCGACTACGAGTTGACTTCAGTGTTGTTTACGGTTCGTTTTTGTTCACTCTTTCTGGACATAAGCGACAGTGACACAAGCAACGAAAGCTGTTGCTCCGTTGCTTTGCACATGCGCCGCCAGCGACGTTTACATAAGTTTTTGGAAGAGAGTGAAGGAAAGAGCAGGTGGTACACGGCGTGGAGGTAGAGAATATGGACTAGCAATTGTAATTTGAAGCTGGCGAGCCAATACAAACGCCAAAGCCAATGCTTGTGTCAAGGCTCGCATTGCTGCCTTTAAAGCGAACAGCTTTGAATGGTTTGCAATTATAAAGATTGTGAGGAACAATTGTGAAAGAATCTCTCATCCTGCTTCCTTTATTCCCCATGACGTACTTTGCATTAAACTGTGGTCTGTCTGCTGTAAGAGTTTTGTTTTTTTTTCTTCTTGAACTTGATTTGGACCTGGTCACAGTCATTTATAGTAACAACATAAAAATAGCAATCGTCATTTCACTCGGGGTCTCGTTGGCTGTTTTAATTTATAATCATCAGAGGAACCATGACGCTGTTTCATCCGTACTTAAAAGTTCCCTGTAGTCGCTTGAACTGTTGGAGCCCCAGCCCCACAATAGGCGTGTCTTCCGGGCAAATTGGAACTGACAAAGTCGCACTTTTTCACACAGCGAGTTCACCGCGTCGTCTTGTCTGATGGTTCCAAGTCCTGCTAATTTTCCAGTTGGCTTATTATCTCATGCACGCAGGAATCAGCTGAAGATCACTCACTCTTGAATACCGGTGCTTGACTTGTATCTTTGAGCTCAGATGCCCTTTACACACCACTGTTGCAGCAAATACAGTGCTGTGTGTATTAATGCGCTTGTGCTACAGTGAGCCAACAACAATGACTGTCTGCAACCGAAAGTTCTTTGTGTGCTTTGTTAGTGTAAAATAAGATACTTTGGTCCATGTGAAGATCTTTTCCCAAGCATGTTGGACTGATGGAAAAAGCTATTTGTCTCACTAAAGACGACAGACAATGTCACATTTTCAATCAGAGGCCGAATGATTGTAATTTCCTTTCCAGCAATATTTACTCAGCAAAAAGGTTCTTCAGACATGCACACCACATCCTCACCTGATTTGACTTCAGGAATTCTCCACCCACAAGGCAACAGTGGTAGTTGACACCAGGAGATCCTAATATGCCTAAAAAGCTGTGTCCATCACTTCACCTCGCAGGTCCTCACTCCTTGGGTTTGTTCCACCTCAGACTATACAATACACGTTATTAACAGACTAAATCAAATAATATTTCAAAAAAGAAGTTTAAATTAGGTGTAAAACAAGAACAGCTTCTTCTTTTTTTAAAGGTAACCCCCTGGTATGTGTTTTACAAGCATTTTACAGCTACTTAAAGGCTAACACTTTATTTCCTTGGAGACCTGTATTCATGGAGAAGTGTTGTACATCTGGAGCAATGATCGCTTTTAGCGAAGCCCGAAGCTGTTGGTTATTACAATGGGCTGATTGGCTGCGAGCTACAACCCCCCCCCCCCCCCCCCCTCTCATACTCCCCAAGTAATGAAGCTGCCTTGGGCTACGAGATAACAGCACAAACACCCCAGTTCTGTGTGTCTTTTTTTGCAGTTTTACTTTCCTGGTGTTTAGGGCAGCCCCGTGGCTCTCACCACCTGGAATGGTTCATTCTCAACTCACCGGTGCGCCAGACTCTCCCTCTCGCTTTGCTCAGGGACGGCTCACATTTTTGTGGGCGTTTTCTTTCATTCTCGCTTAATTTGATGAGCAGCGTGGCAACAATGCAATCGATCGGCTGGGCGCTAGCTGATCTGCACTTCATCTGCCTCGGGACTGCAGGGACTGGGTCGGTCAAGTCTGTCATTGCTGCTAGTAGCCCAGCGATGTTGGTCAGCGATGGCGCCTTCTGGTGGTGATGCCTGTTGTTGCTGGTTGGCTTTGATGAGCTTCACGTGGGTGGGGAAGGGTATGTGTGTTAGGAAAAAAAAAAAGGAAAAAGAAACAAGAAAATCATCCAGTCAATTCAGCTCGCAGCTCAGAGGTCTCATTACACTGCTGATGAGTCTACAGATTGCCAGGGGTGAAAAGAGGCTGCGCTTATGGCTCAGCAGTTGTGCTTATCAGGTCTTCTTGTCTCATGTGGCTGGAAAACAAAAGACTTTCCAGTCAAATTAATGCCGAACACTGTCTGCCTTAAATACGACATGACGCTACACTTATTTAAGCGTACATTTCCCAAGACGTGATGATGTCACATTTAATGTCTTCATGTCGGCGGCTAAATTTAGACAGATACGGCGGGAGAACTGGAGGAATTGATCCGACCTTGTGATAAATCTCCCCATATCTACCAGTGTGTATTATTGTTGTATGGAAAACGTCAACCCTTGTCCAGACTGCTGCGCGAGAGCCGCAGCGCATGCAGTGGTTGAGATGCACTGCGAGGTAAAGGTTGACAATATTGCTGCATAGCAAATAAATTATTCAGATATTGCATGTGAAATGGATTTTGCCTTCAGTTTTCTATTGACTAGTCTGGAGGTTGGTGATGAATGTCTTTATTCTCTGCAAACATTTTTTGTTATGAATGCATAAATCATCATTGAGAAATTACAACAACAGCAACCACAAAAAAAGAAACAGGTTGACACTCGATGCCTTGCATTTTTTTTAAGCGCACCAACAGGTTACAGGTGTTTCCGGCTCATACACCTGCTGACAAATGGTTGCTGCCAAGATCTACACCTGCACCCTCAGCGGCAGCATAATCTGTGCAAAAAGAGAGCGATTAGCCTTGGGAAATGAATGATCAGAAACATTTGGCCTGTATTTGGTGTTTTTTTGAAGGAAGGAATATTCGGTAAGTGTGAATTTTTCATTTCAGACGGAAAACATTCATCTGCTGTGTTTTGTAAAGGGCGTGTTCATCATTACAGTGCACTTTTGAGAGGCTGAATGCACACGCTGGAATTGCACCCATCTGCATCTTTCAGTCAGAAACCCTTTTTAAAGGCTTTCGCTTCCCTGCTGCCGCCGCCACCGCCACAGCTCTGCTTCTGTTATGGCGAAGCCGCTATAAACCGCTCGGCTGTGCTTAAAGATAAAACCAATATGCTGAAGGGATGTGACCCGCTGTCTGACGGATGCCTCTTCAGCTTAAGGCCAATCAGGAAGAGCCTGGCTGTCTTTTCACCTTCGCTGAATGCGTAATTTCCATCCAAGTCTCATCAATAATCAGGGACGGCAATGGCAGCAATTGGCATGATTGCCAGAGTTCACAGTGCAATGCTTGGGTGGGGCGGGGGGGTTCTAAAGGATTGCTCTCGCTGTGAATTGATGGTGTAAGTCTGACACAGTGAGTGAGTGCCGTCATTCCTCACTGGCCGTGTGGCCGCCAGGGACTGGGGAGATGTACAGTCAGCAGTATGGCTGGGAATTCTAATCCCTCTTCAAATTCAAGTCATGCATATTTTGTTTTTTTTGTTTGTATGGAGTTGAAATTTAAGTTTGGGGGCCTACAAATGGCATAGGCAGATTTACTTATTGAAATTTGCACTCCTTTTGAAAGGTCTTACATGTTTTTTCCCTCTAGATTCAGTTACCACAAATAACAGGCTGATCCGAAACACAAACAAATAGCAGTAAGTAAATACAGAACATTCCTTATATTGTGTGATGCTGTATTGTCAGACAGCACAATTATAACAGAGGTCTGTTTTGCTCTTTGTGTTCAGGATTGCGTTTTTATATGATTATTATTTTATGTTGCCAGTGTAACTGTATGACTGACACAGTTCCAGTCAGTCTGTATCTGCACTTCAGACAATAATATTGCATTCATAATTCATGCAAGCAGTGTCAGAGCTTGTTCTCGTCCTCATGCAAAACATATTGACAGTCTAACCGTCCCGCTGTGAATGGTGAGGATGATGCATATCAGTCTGTGCGTCTCGTCCAGGAACCCTTTCAAAATGCCTAAAACCTCCGGGGGAAAAAAACATTAGTGAGATTTATTTAAACGTGGCTGTGTCTGGATAAAGGCTTCTCTCACAGAGGGAGCTCTTGAGCTTCAAATGAGCATAACTGAGACCCGAATGACAGGAGGGGGGCGAGGAGGGACAGAGAAAAAGAAGCAGGCGACATGCCCCCGCCTTTAAAGAACGAGGCAGGGAAATAAACAAAAACAGAGTCGGAGTGACAGAGACAGGAAAAAAGAACTGGAAATCAAGGCACCTACTGTAGCTCACCTTGTCTCAGCGTGTTGGTGTTGATTGAGTTCATTAAAGTCCCATCAGACTCGCTCTCAGCCTGAGACCGACTGCTTTGCGGCTGCATATTGCATGACGTCGCTGTACTTAATTTTAAATATTCAAAAGGCGTGTTGTGTTTTTTTGTCTTTTTTGTTTTGCCTTATTTAGCAGCCGCTTGCATTTTGCAGATCCCTGGAAAGTCAGCAAGTCAAGTGACTTGTTAGGTTTCTCGGATCAGGACACGTCGAGTCAAGCGTGCCACCTTCGAGGCGGCGGGTAAAATAGGCCGACAGCCTGTGCTGAGCGCGAACTTTGAGGCTGTGAATGAGGTTAGAGGACTACGTTGAACCCTGCAGGCTATTAAATCCACCGCTTACACGCCACTGCGCTTCTCCTCCATCCTTCCCACTCACACAAAAATCTCCCTCTGTACTTCAGCATTGCCTTATTCTGCTGAATGCACTCATATGGAGCATTAAAAGTGTCTCCTATATAAAACATACATAGCCAGTGTTTTATAGAAATATGTAAATAAATACTTTTTCTTGCACCCAATCTCATATAGTGTACGTGTCTAACGCACAATGTTCCTGAAGCCTACCTGCTCTTAGTGATGTCACAAGGGGCACAACTAGCTTACAGCCCCAGCCGGGTGATGGGTTTGTTCCGTCCTCTAGCAGCCACTGTTTGTTTCTGCCAAGCACCCCATTTTTGGCAGGAGGCTGTTAACAAAGGGTTAAATGCATCGCCTTTTCCAGTGAACAGCTGATGTTCAGTTATGTAATTTTGGAGGGGAAAATGAACACCCATATATAATGCGACAATGATCACGTTGACTTTGGAAATCAAACCTGCGTGAATGATGTTTTAACAATGGAATTGGCCGAGTCAATGTGTAAGAATCAGTCACTCTGAAGGCACTCGACTCGCTAATTAATCATTGAGTAAAGTGGCAACTTCCTCAAAATTTCGGGCCAGACGAGACTGCCACTTTGCCTCGGAGAAGTCAGAGAGCCTCGTCTTTGATGAATGTCCTCCAGCTCCGTCCACCTCTCCGGATCATTTTAATTACCACTCGCGCTCCTACCTGACACCTCACACTCTCACCTCCCCAGGCTTCGCACTGTCACTCCCCCACCACTTCATGACCAGAATGGCTTACTTTAAAGAAGAAAAAGAAAAGACATTTTCAAGAACCAACTGCACATACAGGCGGGCCACATATCCTGTTTATTCATAAGGACTTATAAACATATTTTTTTGGAAAATAGGGCAACATGTTTTGCACGGGAAACTGGCCCGTTGTTTCTGTTGCAGCTTGCAGATTGTTTGCAGATGGTTGATTGTCGGAGAATTGTTTCTGTTGCAAACAGGTTTGCATACAGCACTGAGGTAATTTCATCATCATCATCATCATCATCATCATTGCCCTTGGTCACTGTTTACATTTTTGCCAGCACAAATGTACACACCAGTATTCCATCATTATGCAATATAAGAACTTAATTTTTTGCTTACTTTTATATTGCTTATTTACTTACCGCTTACTTATGTGTGTATGTATGCATATATACATGTATTTTTTTCTTTCATTTTTTTCTTTGATGCTCTTCAGTAAAATCCTCCAGTGCATGCTTCCATAGATACAGTAGTGTGGATACAGTAAATTATGCCTCTGCTCTTGCCGCTGTGTTAAAGAGCTGCTGGAGTGAGCCTTCGTAATGATGACTGATACAATAATTAATACAATAGCCCCGCAAGTGTGCCTCAAGTAAAACACGCCCTGGCATAAAACAATGCAACACCGGGGACTTCATTAGTTGTCACTCAAACTCCATCCCTACACATTTAATTATACATAGTAATTTATTCCGGAATATTAATTACATTTTCATTTATTTAAAAGACTGTGCCTTTGATGCTGTTGCATTAGGCCTTTGTAGGTTAAGCACTGCTCACTTAAAGCATATGGTTTTACTTTTTACTGGGGGGCATCGGCTCTAATCAGAGGCAAATCCTTCATTAGAGTAAGAGTTATTTACTTGGAGGGTTTCAACAAAATGTAGATTAAAATGGGAAACGGAGCAAAAGTCAAAAGGATTTAATCTTTTTTATTATTATTATTTTGTTTGCACGCAAGAAGCACATTAGTCGGGGGAATTTTCCAATGTGTTTTGTTTGTACACAGAACAGATTGATGTCCCACGGTGTAAAATAATTGCACTGTCTGCCAACAACATTGTCCAAAAAGGTTTGATAATGTAACAATTCTGTCTGTCTATGGTTATTTATATTTAGAATAAATTCCTTTCTGCATTTGTATGTTTTTCAATAGTGCAGCAAATTAATTCATGTTACCTGTTATAAAACAATAGCTATTAAGTAAACGCAGGCTTGCAGAAAAAATATAAATTCAAATGTATGTCATAATGTTTACAGTAAATGCTGTCAATTATATTCCCTCCTTTGTCTCATAACTGTTTTTCTCCCAGTATTAACATTGTAGCTGTTTCAGAGCGAACAGCTTAAAGTTGAGTTTCGTGATCTGTGTTTTTCCTCTGTTGTACTAATTTGTGAAAACGTCTCTGAAGGTTAATGTTGGCATAAGGGTTTGGCTTAGTTTGCACAAAAAAACACTGCAAAATGAACAGAAATCAACTGAGTCCTCACAACTCGGAGTAAAGTTTGTGTGTGCGTGTGTGTGTGTGTGTGTGTGTGTTTGGCTGTCTTTGTGCCATCGTCTCTTTCAACACACCCACAGACACTCACTTCAATGATGAATACGTATATAAACAACACGCTCATTTGATTTCATGTTGCATTTTTCTTTGTTTCCACAAGTGTTCAGATAATTCATTGCTGATCTTTTTTTTTTCCTTTTTTTTTTTTTTTTCTGTATGTGGGCAGCGACGTTTAAAATGAATCTCAATTTCCTCCGTAACCCTCAGCGGCACCGCGAGAGAAATGCATAAAATATCAGCTTTGTTTGTCTGTAAATCAAACAGAAAATTAACCCTCTTTATAAACGGCCGCGTGCAAGTTTGACATCTCCGCTTTGTAGCTGTCGGGCTGCGGTTAGCTACGCCTTGATGAAAACTGCAAGTACTTGTGGAATACTGTCTCCATCCGTTTTGCCATTCGTTGTTGCACAACCAGGAAGTAAACAGCCTCGCCAGCCAAATGCTGCCCAATCACTAAGATGACGTTATACCTTTTTGCAGTTACTTTTTGCCAAAGAGACGCTGAAAAAACTGCATCCTTGTGATGTATTTGACACGGCTGGGTCTTAAATTCAGACGCATGTGAGCAGCAAGTGTGATACAATTGCAGGTTTCTGCCATCAGTCTCAACAGTGATGTCCCACTCGGAAGCAGAAGCTGTACACTCAGTGTTGTACGACTCAAACGGCTCATATAGACAGACAACAAGTCCACCGGTGTATGTATGTGTGAATGGGCTGTTTGCTTGCAGACAACAAATCTCATGCGAGTGGAAGTAAAGTGGAAACTGTGCAGTGTTTTCTCCTATTCTATGCAGCACTTGGTGTTTGTGAACATTGCCAATGCTTATACTGCAAAAAGGTCCAGCAACAAAAGTGCTGGGGTAGTAGAGACGTGAGGAGTGCAGGGATGAATCAATACTAATTGTTGAGTTGTGTCTAGTTGCTCCTTATCCAGACGTGTGACGATGATGGACGTCGCTATAAGCTCTTTCCGATGTTGCCGATAACTGTGTCCCTGGTCCCTGCCCTCACCTTCCACACATCTCAGTGTGTACCCGACCTTGAACCCCATCCCCATGACTGTGGCCCACTTGGCACCAGTGACGTGTAGCTTGATTTGGCCCAAGGCCCAGCTGGGCCTCAAAGATCAAGGTCTGCCCACCAGAGGCTTGGCAGAAAAACCTCCCTCTGGGTTTTGCCCCAGAAGACTCTGGTTTCCACACTCCATGGGAGAGTCTCCAGCTTGTCAGCGGTCGAGTCATATTAAATCCTAAAAATAGCTCCTCACCCCCGTGAGACTAATTTGCCTTGGGGGATGCAAACTGGGACTGTTGCCCCCAGAAACACAGTTGTGAGGATCACAGGGACACACGAGTGCATTCACGGTGTAAAGGAGGAAACTCGCGGTGACAGTGTTGTCCTGGTCTGTGTTGGAAAAGAAAAAAATTCTGAGTCTTTGGGCACAACCGAATTAAATAAAGGTTAAATAAAATAAACTAATGAATGAAATAACATAATGGCACAAGGTCTCATGATCCACGAGACAACCCAGAACATCAAGCAATTGTGATCAAATTATCTGGTTGTATAAATGGTTTCTTCAATTTTATTTTGTTGTCCTCAGCAGTTTCTCTGCTACTGTGGTCCGTTTTGTGGTCCAGTACACTATTATCGTCACTCATGCCAAAACGGATGAGAAATTATTAGGCAGAACACATTCAACACAAAGTGTTAATGTTCTGTTGTATTTTTTGGGGCGATCCATCCGTTCTGCCATCCCATCCATCCACTCTCTCTCAATTCGCCACGACTCATGCTGCAGCCGCGGCGGCAACAGCTCGTGTGGCTCAGCGGGCCCGTCGGCAGGGACACAGGCGGTGTGATAGTGTGGTTTTCTCACCGTCGCACCCAGGAGTCAGTTCCGTGAGAATTGAAAGGGAAGAATTGTGAAATCCCTGACCGCTGGATTTGTCCAGCCAGTCGGCTGGCTGCAGACTCTAATAATTACACAGGTCTCCCTCCTCTCTCCTCACTCTTATTGTGGACAGTCGGTGTGCATGCAACAAATTGCTGTCTGTTGTTTTCCACATGGGAGCGCACTCTGGTTGTCTCCGCGTTAGGCAATGTTTCATTTGCTGTGAGTGAATTTGACCACCGGAGTTGCTGTCCGATAGGTTACCAACTTGGGCCTTGTTCAGACTGCCAGCCAAAATCCTATCCAGGTTGAAACCAGATGGCTCTTTTGTTGTCTGATCAGTCACAAATCACATGAAATCTGATTTTTGCAAGACGGAGTGAAACCACCTTCAGGAGGTCGTTTCAAATCAGTGTGAACAGCTCCTGACACACTGATCGGTTTTGACTGTCCATGACGTCACACTATGCAACGCAAGCCCCAATGCACCAGAACCAGATCCCATTTGGACACTTGCTAAAAACGTGTGGACAGTCAACCCTAAAGTCGGATTTGAGAAGGAACCTGATTTGAATCAGATTCGACTGCAATCTGAACGCAGCCTTACTGACTTGACTTGAGTCCCATTGAAAGTTCATGGTAGAGTTTTTTTTTTTTTTTTTTCATTGCTACATTCTTTTCCTAAATAACATGTCACTTGTGTTTGTATCTAAATATAGACATGCAAGTGCTAGAGAGTATATTTGCATATTTTAAAATTAATTTTTTAAACACATTTCCATATCTATAAACATACATATGTTTGTTTTTTAAGGCAACATTTTTCAGGGGAAGGTTGTTGACCACAACCTACAGTAACTTTGTATGTGTGCGTGTCCAAGTGTGTTTTGGTGTTTGCGTGGTAGGAGCTAAGCCTCGGCGGCAACCTCAACATGGTAGTGGATCGCTGCTCCTGTCCCGCCTGCCCCCCCGAGACGCCACTCGCTGTTTGAAGTACCCACTTGAAAGTCCTCATCTAAATACTGCCGATTCCACATTAACTCTGCAAACAGCGATTACTGATTAATGAGGCACATGCGCGTCCCCCGCGCTGGTACGCATCACGCACGACGCGTTCGCTTTCTAGGCCAGACGCAAATAGATCACGCCGGAGTCAGTGTGTCACAGCCGTTGCTCCTGCCCTGCCGAGGCCTCGCCACTGAGCCCAATGAGTCTGACTTACCGCGTGTTCACTCCTGCCATTTGTTTCTCTCTCTCTCTCCACAGTGTCCGCTGAGATCCTGAAGACCTGCCTGACCAACATGGAGCGCCAGATCCAGAGGCTCGAGAACGACATCGAGCACTTCCCCAAGACGGACGACCAGCAAGATAAGTTTGTGGAGAAGATGTCGATATCCTTTTTTTTCTGCCTCCTGCTTTTGTTTGTTTTTTGCGCCCCGTGCGCGGTCTCGTAGAGCTGCTCCCCGGGAAAACAATCGCAGGGTGTTTTTATGTGCCGTTTGGTCGGCGTCTGTTTGTGTTTCTGCCTGGTAGAAGCAAGTGCTTTGAGTCACTTGTCGTGATCGGTGGCGCCCAGGGGAACTCTGGGAATGAATCTGGCTACCTTGCTGCGAGATGTTGATCAGATCTCCCTCCTCAGCTTCTCCCTGGGTTCCCGGCCGGAAATGGTGCCTGCGGCTATTTTTACAGCGAGTTGTCCCCCGGGGAACTCTAATAGGGGCTGTAGCCCCTCACACAAACTTATCACCTATCCCTGATTTCATCTCCTGGCCGAGCCACGGCCTCCTCTGCACACGAGCGTCCGCTGGCCGCGCCTCTTCCCTGGTGGCACCTCTCCTCTTTCGATAACAGAGTGTTTCGCTTAAATCCGGGCGCGCCGCGCTCCCAAATTGAATTAGCCGTGTCTCAACTCTTTCTTCCGTGGCCTTTCTTGGATGAAAGGTCCTCTTTTGTATGGGTTTGATCAATGATGGAAATCAATTAATACCTTGGGGCTCGGGTTTCTTTTTTGAAAGAGGAAAAAAAACATGTCCTCTTTGTCCCTTTACACTCTGGTGTAGTCTAACATGTGAGTGGGCGTTCCCATATGTTTGGCAGTGAAATGCAACACTGGCTTCTTGAGATTAATTAACACTTACTGTGTATGTGTGGTGGTTAAGTAAAAAAAAAAATAAAAACCTTTGAAGTCACTTGCAGTTAGCGCTTCAGTCAAAACAGGGCCACTTCAACTTTCGCAATTAAAAATAAATAAATAAATTAAAATAAACAAATAATGAAAACGAGCTGAATCACAGGCTTCCCTGGTGGCCATGGCTTGAGGCAGAGCAAGTGCAAAGGAAAGCTACTCAGTCCCCCCACCCCAATGTCAGTATTGATTCCTGCTCTCCTTTGGGAACTCAAGGCTCGAGTGAGAGGAAATGGAGAAGTGTAGATATACTGCAGCTCGGCTCTGCCTCACTGTCTGGAGTCCGTCCCTTGTGTGTGGCAGAGAGATGCTGGCTGGCCATGACCTCACATCCTCGTCGGTAACTCTTCTCCAATCCCACCTGAAGCAGCCTTTCAGCCGCGGCGTAGAAATAGCGGTCCGTCTTAGTGTTGTTCTTGACTTTTTCTTTTTTTTTGTTCAGGCACCAGGAAGCACTGACAGGCAGAGATATTTTTAATTCAACATCTGTGTTGTGTAAAGATTCACACGATACCTGCGAACCACCGACCTGCCTGCCATCCCTCCTGTGGAATTGAGCAACGGTGCAGTCATCCTAGCAGGGTATTGCTGCAGCCGTGGCTCTACATGTCAATGTTGTAGTAGAAATAACCTTTCAAAAGACAAAAAGGCACATGTACGTATACGATGTATATGCATCCTGGTACATCCGCCCCCACAAATACCCTGCAAATCTTCCATGTTCAGCTGTTTAGCATGGGATCCATGTAAAAAAAAAAATAATGGCTATGTTTGTTACAACAAGGACCCTTAGGGCTCCAGCAGCTCCCGCAACATGTGTTACACACAGGGAGAGTGAAATGTGATACAAGTTGTGTTTTTTTTTCTTTTTTAATTTGCACAGGTTTGTGACTTTTCTTTTCTCCTTTTGTTTTCCAACACTAAAAATAAAGGATGTGGGTTCCTTGAAGCGTGACAGATGGGAGAACAGCAACAACAACGACTCAGAGTCGTGCTTTTGATGCTTGAACTACCTTGAGAAAGTTAAGTGAAGCTCTGTTGTCTCGACTCTTGGCGCTATGATGAATGATGAGTCAGTGTGTGTCTGGGAGTGTGTGTTACAGAGACAACAGAGAGGCAGAGAGAGAGTGAGAGCGAGAGTTCCCTTTTTGCAGTGCTGTGTGTGTCGGGGGGGTGCTGCACCTCCCGCTGGATTCACCTTTTCTTGGGAGTAATTTCTGAAAGCCTTCGTCACTGCAATGAGTGATCAATAATAGAACACATGTAATTAAATATTAATATACATAACACTAGGTGCATATTTGTTATTATTATTTTTCTTTTTCCAGCGAAGATAAGTTAAGAT
The DNA here is from genome assembly GCA_009823395.1 of Thamnaconus septentrionalis. NCBI lineage: Eukaryota > Metazoa > Chordata > Actinopteri > Tetraodontiformes > Monacanthidae > Thamnaconus > Thamnaconus septentrionalis. The sequence goes on from CM020509.1 coordinate 8,493,180, forward strand.
AAGACAATCCTTTATTAGTCCCACAGTGGGGAAATTTCCAGTAATACAGCAGCAAAGTGGATAGCAACACACATTAAAAACACTGTAAACAAATAATACAGAAAGTACATGTGAACCGTTAAATCACAAAAGAAAATAAAAAATGTAAGCAATTTAAAATTTAAATTTGAAATATGAACAAACCCATCTTCCAGTTTTATCTCATCAGCAAATCAGCCGATTTCTGTGAAGAGGTGAAGAGATAAAGAAAGAGTGGTCGAAGCACTTTTTTATTGGTACATTTTTTTTCCCCCTCTGCGCAACACTCTAATGTATGCAAATGACTGAATGTAGTGTTTGTTCAGCAGTTTAGGGATCTCTATCTGTCAGAAGTAATGGGGGGGAGCCACAAAGGCTGTAGAGTTGAGGCACAAGCCCCCCGAGAGCCTTAACTCATCGGCAGGCTGCAGCTATCACATTTACACACTCAAACACACACACACACACGCACAAACGTTTGCACTCCCAGTAACTGCCGTGCATGACCGAGTGGAGCTGGAGGCTTACAGCAGGCATACTGGGGTATTAATGTTGCCGGATGGAGGTGTGGAGGTGGCTGGACCAGACCAGACCGTGATTGGTAGCCGTCCCACGGCGCCTCCCCTCATTATACCTAATGCTCTGTCCCCGCCCACTGACATTGATCTCAACCATTTGCTCAGCAAGTTAGTGTGAGAGTACATCATTCTCTCCACTCGGCTGCGTGATTATCTGGAAGGCATCGTGGAGTCGGTTAAATTATGAGACTTTACTGCTGACAAATGGATTGATGGCGCCAAGCACGTTTCCCTTTTCCGATATCATTGTTGCTGTTGGACAAATGAGAGGATGAATAGTTCTAAATAAGCTAATGAAGCAAACAGAGCTGCTGTGCTGATTTTGCTCTGTTGTGTGTTTATACTATTGTGCATTATGGATGCTGATTCCCCCGAGTGGAAATGTCCTGGTGGTTCTTGGATTTCTCCAGCGAGAGGAATAAGGGAAGCTGAGTGGCTTGAAGTTTTAATGTGACTGTCTTGGATTACACAGAGTCCATGTCTGCCCTTGTTTGTATTCTCAAGGACTCGGATTTGTCGGACCTAAGCACCAAAGTCTTGGAGAAAAAAACAAAAAAAGGAGCCTTTGACCTTGTATTGTCCTGATTTCAGGTGCAGATTTGTCAATAAAATGTGCACATCTATCAAAGAACCTCCTACTGTAGGGTCTCTCTGTATATGTACTTGTCATCGGAAGAACCCGGAAGTTCAGTGATCCTGGAAATGTCATTTCTGAAACACACTTATACATCTAAAATGTACAGCTACAAACTGTATATTGTTCCTATACATTCTGATTTAGTTTGACAACCAAAGGTTTGTTTTGATTCCTTCACGGACGCCTTCATTAAATGGTGTTAGTGGGAAACGTTATTGGCTGCAGTCTAAGTTAAAGTACAAGTTGTTTTTTTTTTGTTTTTGTTTTTTTTCTTCTTCTCTGTTTTCTCTTTTATCTGCACCTGGTACTGAAGGTTACATAAAGGGCTGCCAGCAAAACAGTTGTTTTACTTAGCCGGCTGTTAAGGTCTGAACTGCAGAAACGCAGCCTATTAAAAGGTTTGCCTTGTCTGGAGAGGCACTGTTCTCCATCCTCTGGAGAGGTTTTCCCTCTCTAGGAGGCCTGCACCTTTTTATGTGTCTGAATAAGAAGTGAGGCAGATTGTTTAGCCAAGCGTCATGCTTTATTTCTACGTGTTTGTGTTTTGCGGAAACTGGGTTAAAAGATGCTGGTGGCACTTAAAGAAGTTGCCTGTGATATTTTAAGGCGGGAGCACCAAAACATCCTCCTCCCCTGCTGCCGCCCTCACACATATACATAAGCTTGCACTTAATCACCACCTTCCATTTGCAGCTTCCGACCCGGGTGTTTTCCTCCCCTAATAAAATTCACGCTAAACTATGTGGCCAATTAACTGGAGCAGAAATAAACCGTGCTGTCGATTCAACGATTCCAAGAGCCAAGCTAACCCACACCGCTGTGAGTTGGAAGAAGAGCTCCAGCTAGTTGGTGTATCTGGCCTACTTGTCCTTCGCTTCCTCAGAGTCAATTGCCCAAATGCAGCAAACAGCATTTTTAAGTTATTTTATTATTTTAAGTTATTGATATTTGTATTATAATTAACAGAAAAATGCTGGTCTGATGGAAATGAAGTTGAAAAATACAAAAATAATAACAGAAATAAACAACTCTTTCTTTTGAATAATGACATTCTTTTTATCTGAATACTTTCATTATCAGAAGCAAAAGCACAAAATGTTGCTGCGCTTTTAATTATTAAAACAAGCATTTCTCATAAAGAACCAATGCCGCATTTATCCCCATTTACCTGTGGATTTTATTCACCCTAAGTAAGGTATCGACTGGCATGACTGCAGACTGAGCATCTTCAGTACAACGTCCCGAGAAAGCAATAGATTTCACAGATGAATTTCTTTCCCTTAGCAAATTGATTCCACCGTCGTGCCGCTCTCCGAGTGTTTTCACCATCCTAATGCCCTCTGGCCGTTTGTGGCTCACGAATTCCCCCGGAGTTGGCCGTTCAGTATCTTCGGAGGCAGTTGTTCTCAGTCAGATGTGGCAGCCCGATTAACCAGTAGAGTAAGCTCCCTGACAGCCCACACAGGCCTCGATTCTCAGGGGCAAAAGGAGATCTGAGTTTGTGCTGCGGCACGGACGTGCGCCGCTTGATGTAAACCCCCGCAAAGGGAAAAAAAAAACCTTTTGGCTTTGGCTTCCATCGCGGACTGAGCAGCTCTTATGTGCCACCGAACCTCCATCAAACAAGACAAATTATCCACAGTTTGGCATGTGAGCGGGGTAAAGCTTGGGGTAAATCGGTTTGCAGTTAATGGATGTTGTAAAAATTGATGGTAAAATGGGCGGCTAAATAGATTTGGGCCGATGTTGTAACTGCGTTACTCCTGCACCTATATTGAAAGAGGAGGAGGAGGAAGAAGAAGGGGGCGTAGAGTCACACAGTGCTAATAGATAAGAGAGATAATCCTTTTATCGATGCGCGCGCACGCGTATATCCTCGGGGTCACGACGGCCCCTTCGGCTGCTTCCAGTCCGGTGGCGGCATTTTGTCCACAAATTGCCTCGGAAGACGCCCTCGGGATGGTGGGGGTGGTGGCGCCGCCGCGGTGCTCCGCCGAGATTTAGGGTTGCTTACCTAAAATCTATAATCCGGGAAATTTATGCTTGTTGTCTACACGGTGGGGGTTAAGCACCGATGTACGGTGCTCGCATTGTTTCAGAGCGCCGACGTATGTATCAGGCCATTAGCGTCGTGAATGGCAAAGCGTTTGGCTAATCTGTTTCCCAGGTTCCCGCGTGTGTTGCTCGGCGGTGCCCCCCGTGGGCTGCGGTCTCCGCTGATTACGAGTGCATTACCGCTGGAGGGAGAGAGAGGAAGAGGGAGAGAGAGGGAGCCGGGCCGAGGAACCGGCGGCAGAAGCACAAATCTGCACCTCATTACTTCCCCAAAAGGCCTGGGCTTAGCGGAGGGTAATAGACAGAGGCCCAGCCGCCCTCATTTGTCATGGGCTCCTGGGTTTGATGCAAAGCCCCTCTTGAGCACTTGTTGCCGAGCTTCTAATCCTGCGCTAGACACCAGCCACGCTCCTCTGCTTAGCCGTCCCCCACTTCTCCGGCGTCATGGCTCATGATTTCACTTTCATTTGATGTTTTAATGAAATCCCCGGGATGCGCTTGAACGACGGGCTCCATTGTTGGCGAAAATATTCTATCAAACACGAGCGGGGATGGAAACGTGGCTGGAGTTATCGGGGGGGTTGCCGAGTGTTTGCCTGCGATTCCGCTGCGTCACAATAGACCCTGGATGGGTGCAGGTTTAAGACTCGGGGAGGAACAAGTCCGCGTCGGAGAGGTTGATCGGTGCTCTCGAGCAGGTGAAGCCACGTTTAATAGACTTTGTGATCAAAAGTGCAGCCCCCCGCGGTCTTGAGAATTGAAAGGCCTCGGTGTCATTCTCCCGAAGTTGCTGCGTGCGCCGGTTTGAAGTTGTCCTAAAATGCACGTTGAAAATATATCCGGAGCGCTCTGTAGATTTCTGACGCTGCTCAGCGGCGGCCGTCCTCAGCTCTCCCGGAAAACGCCTGGGGACGGCCGCCGCCGCATAACTCGGGGCTGTCTCCCCCCATAGCCTTGAAATGTGGCCCCGTGAGCAATTAGCTAAACGTATCGACCGCAGTCGCACGCCTCGGAGAAATTAGATGCTTGATTATGCAAATAAAGAGCACGACTTCCCCCTCCGCTCGTTTCCCTAATTGATTAACGGATCCGGCGTATGGTCAACATTAGACTCGACTACTTAGAAAATATTTGGGCTTCGGTGCTTTTAACTCGTGGGCTTTGTAAATACATCACTGGTGACAGAGCCGCCGTGCACCCTGCTCTGCAAAAAAAAAATAATAATAATTTTAAAAAATCCAGGTACAATAGAAATGTCACAGTGATGAGAGATCTCTAATTAAAACGAATCCCTGACAGTCAGAAACACTAACAGACACAAACGGCAGTCTGATGGTAAGTCAACGGGGGATTTGCCATTAATTGGCAAAATGAGGCTCATCAATCACGCAGAGGGGGAACTGCTGCACACAAAGTATCCACCCACTGTGGGCGGAGCAGCAGGAAATGTGTCTCTGGGACAGAATCCTGTAGAGAGAAAACAGCTCCTCACTCTCACTCACTCCCTATCCCCCTATCTCTCTCTTTCTCTCTCTCTCTCTCTCACACACACACACACTGCAACTCTGTTTCTCACCACATGTGGCTCTCAGCAGACTTCGCTCCGACTTACTCTGACAAGCTTTGTGTTTTTTTTTTTTCCTTGTCGCATTTCAAACAGGGATTGGCTGCCGTTCGCTGCCCGTCAGGGCCGAGACAGAATTGTCAAAACACAGTTGAATTCCGGCTTTGGGAGGATATTTTCTGCGCCATTGACATGTGCAGAGAGGCTCGTACTTCTAAACGCTTACAGGTTGTACTTGCACCTGTGTCGGCATCGGGATAAAAATAACTGTGAATCGCCAAAAAGTCTGAATTGCTGCTCCTCTCGATGACGGCAGGAAATAGTGGGCGTTGCCTGTTGCAGTTGACAAGGAATGAAACAAGACCTAATAGCCAAGAAGAGGCGATCTCAGCTTAATTCTGTCCCAGAGCCAGTTTGTTTGCAGTGAGAACACGGCTTACGCAGCAGTAGGAACAAATAGCCTTGATGTTTGCTGCCTGGCAACAGGCGGCAAAAGATTGCTTGTCAAAATGGATAATATGGTCCCGCACTTGTATCCGCCACTGTCCTCCTGCGCCGCTTTTCAACTTAAGAGCGTTCTCCAGCCCTCCCTTTCATACCTTTGTTTGCTTTTTTTTTTTGCAAATTCATTGTTTTTTGTTTCGTTTTTTGTCTGCAGTGTCCAGCATGTGGTGGAATGTTTTCGTCCGTTTCACCTGCTCACCGCACCAAATTAACCCAAGAGACACTCGGCCGGCGCCGGTCATTGTACTGACGCTGCGCTGTCATGCGGAGCCAGAGCAGCATGCACAAGGCAGCAGCTGCATTCCATTACAGTTTGTTGCAAAATAAAAGCATTTTGTATAAATTAATTTATTGAACTTAATTAATGAATTAAGTTTGTGTTTGTTTACGTTTGTTTTCTGTCAAGAATGGTTGTTACACTGTATTTCACGTGACCCCCGGTGACGTGATGTGTAAATGCAAAAAAAATATTCCCATGACACTTTTGCAATATACCTCTATATGGATACGTCACCATACCACCTCACGAGAGCATGAAAACCTTTTAGCCACATTTGAGAGTTTTTTATTTTATTTTTATTTTATTTTTTTTTTCGAAATTTAAGCATTTCCATTACCAATTTTTCATTGCCATATTTAGGTTTTGCGCAATTCTACGGGTAATGGAAACACAGCTAGCGACACAAGGGTACGAGGGCAAAACTGTATTCAGGTGTCGTCTTCGACCCACTTTACAGTAACGCACTGTGAACCCAGAACGGCACAGATAAAATTTTCAAATCGGTTTTGAATATATATTTTTTTTCCCTACCCAATTAATTTAGCACTAATGTCATAATTCTGCCTTTAAAATAGCCTCTATGGTCTTCAGTTAAATAATTACACTCAGGAGGTTATTGACAGTCACTCCATCGATCAAATATGCCTCTCTTACATGTGTCTCATTTTCTGCATGACAGTTAGAGGCAAAACAAAAAAAAAATAGAGTTGATACCATCATGCGACGTAGTACTGAGTGATATCTGATCTTAATTATAAACGCTCCACGGTGCACTGTGTCGACACTCACTTGGCACAGACGCAACGTTAGTGTTTTCACGTATTAACCGTCGCAGGCAACCCATTGATTACTGATACGAGCCGCATCCCTCTTCATCAAAGTAATGATGCAGACGAGCCATGTCAGAGCATCAGTAGCGGCAGGGCTTATATACTGAGAGACAGAGTTTTGTTTGGGATTGCGTTGACAATTGTGATCACATTAGCAGCTTACAGAGCCGCAAGAAATGCTGCCCATGCGTTTGAGGGCGGCGTCTCGGTGAAAGGAGGGCCTCTTGATTGAGCGACAGACGAAAGGCTGTTTTTTTTGTTTCTTTAATCTATACACTTTCCTTTCTATTTTTCATGTCTGAATAGAGATGATTTGTCAAAAAAATCATCAAGTTGTGACACTGTAAAAAAAAAAAAGAGCATTACTCAAAGATGTATGTTTTGTTACCGAAGGACTATCACTGCTCTCGCAAGTGGCTGACATCTGTTTTGAAATATTTGCCTTTGTTGCGTTCTGTTTTTTCAAGCCTCTTTATAATCACCACCCGAACAGAAACTTGCTCTGCTTGCAGAATTGCAGAGAATGGGAAAGTCTCTCAAGGTTAAACCGGAGTGGGAGAAACTCTTTTAAAAAATATCTAAATTTGTGCTCTGCGCTGTCTGCACGCATTAAGGCGAGACACGTCTGCGGCTCGATAAAGCCTGCACCCGCATGCAGGCCAGTTAACACTGCTGCGGCGGCAGGAGGCTGCAGGCGTTGGAGAAACGACTCCAGGTTGTGTCCCACCGTTTGTCCTGCCCCACACTTGTAAACACGTATGGGTCAATAACAGAATTTGTTACCGTTTGCCTCAATTATTAACCCAAATAACAAGTGATTTGTGCTGGTGCTTTTTGGACAAGGTCACTCTGCAGCGAAGGAGAACTCTTGCCGACACTTCAATAACGTAAGGACTTTATTTTAGAGTTGAACAAAATGCCAATTGAGTAAATATTCTGCGCACCAAATAGTTGTGGCTTATTGAATGTGACGTTTTGGTGTTTCTTCAATGTGCCCCTTGCTAACGATTGATCATTCATGACTGAGAATACTATCTCACCCAGCAGCTGACCTCAGATCGTCTCTCTGTGATGACTCTCGTGGCTGATCTGGACTTTTGTCCTCAACGCATTTCCCCCCTCACTGAGAACGCTGCCACCAACTCTGTGTTTTTCTAATTTATTTATATGCAAATATCTCATTTCTAATGTTCCACAACTTCCTAGAGTTACCATTGCAGTGTTTTTTTCTGTCAGTCTTTTTTGTGAAAAATTTCTTTGCGTAAAAGTTCATGAGTTGGATCCACTCAAGGTCTGAAACTTTTACAAACTAGAGTGCACCTGAATACATTTTAAAAATAAAATAAAATGATAACAATGAAAGTTTGTTTGCAAAAGATTGACCACCTTCCAACTTTGACGTTTTTGACTGCTAGAAATATATGAATATATTAAAAAGAAACAGAATAAAGAAGCAATAAGACACAAATAGACAACCTGTGAATAGACCTTTAGGAAATGTAACTTTAGTTTCACTCTGCTAACAGCTCCTGCTGGATGACATCTTTTGCAGACACAAACATACACACAGACAGGGTGATGCACATTTTGGTGTACAGACAGTGTAAGGGCCAAATTGTGTATATATGCAGTTTTGCAGATCACATACACAAAATGATTTCCCTTCCTGACGTCTCAATTGTGCGCCACACATAGACCAAAACAAACCACCACAGGCTCATCAACTGCTGCCTGAGGTACAGCAGGAACATCAGCATTATATCAAGTGCATCACACTGTGAGCGAGAGGACAACCCTCTTTTTGTTGTTGTTGTTGTTGTTTGTCTTTAAATAAATGTAGAGATTTTATCAGTTGACGTGATTAGCACTGAGCGCTGTCCCATTTGTTGCTTTTCCACACAGCGTCACGTCAGAGAAGATTTGCATAACACAAAGCTGGGATTTTCACTTTCTCCTCAATGTTGTAGCACAATTAGCTCCTAACATAGCAAAGTCAGTGTCTTCTGAAGCCTAATAGGGCTGAATAAATCTTCTTTTCAAGCACCTTCCTGTCTGTCGAACCATATGCAGCCTTTGCAAATCTTTGATCCGGCGGCGGTGTGAAAACACACATCCTGAGGTGCAACTCTGGGCAGGTGTGAATGGAGAGACACATCGGCACTGCGGCGGCTCAGCCTTGACAAGGTGTTGCTTCGCAGCAGCAGCGCAGTGTGCTTGGCATCATGGCAACGCTGCAATGACTGCAAACACACCGAGTTAGATTAAACAAAAAGATCATTATTTTCTCATTGCATCTTAAGCAAGTTTTTTTTTTTTTGAGAGAGAGAGAGAAAAGTATGTAACAAAAAAAGGAAATAAAAGAAAAATAGAATAAGTTGAGCATCCGAATGATTGACCACAGTTTTTATGCAGTCTGTGGGCTGAGTGTGCTCTTGGGGCCTGTTTGTGATGGATAGCGCAGCAGAGGTGATGATGCCCCAGGCTTGTTTGATCCATGGGTCATATTCTTAAGCGTCTGTGTGCAAGGTCGTGATGCTCCATCTGAGAGAGAGTTCTATTTCCATGCGCTGCATTGCCCTACTCCTACAGTTTGAATGTGCAAATAGGAGCTGGAAAGGCTGGTTAAGATGAAATTTCCAGCATGGTTAGGCTCCCTGTTCTGTGCTTGCAAAGGCTACCACTTTAATGCCCAACCTGACCTTTCTATACTGTGACAAGTTCCTAATGTATAGTTTGTGTTTATGTTTACTCTTTTCCTTATTCTTCTTAGCAGGAAGAAAACAGGTTTGGCTTTCAGTATATCAGCTTCAAAATCATTTTGAAATGAACTTGACTGGTGTACGACCATGGCACTGAGATATCGTAAAATTAAAAGAGCCTAAATTAGGATAGTTTTTTTTTTTTAATGCAGACCTTTATTTAACAGCAAATGAACAAAACAAATCAAGTGCATGGAGAAATCTTGCAGAATCTTCCTCGGTACCTAGTAAGTCTGTTGGCAATCAAAGTAATGGCAAACGATTTTTTTGGTTCTTTAAAAAGAAGACTCACATCCATCTTTAAAAAAAGAATAATAATTTTTCAAAATATAATTATTTATAGGCAAAATATAAAAGAAAACCAACCTCAACAGTGCACCCTCAGATCTTGGCATCTGATGAAACATGAACAAACAGAGAAATTTAAAACACAATGTGTCCAAATTCAAGGCCCCATTCCACAGCTACTCTCTGCGGGGCGGTGGGGGACAAAGGGTTGGGGTTAAAAATAAATAAATGGAATTGGGTTCATGGACTCGGGGAGCGTGCGGGCCTGAGATTGCTGCCGGGCAGTGCTGAGTGATCGCCATGAATGAGGCATTTCCCCATTGAAGTGATTAAAATGATTGAGGACAGTGGCAAACTCGTTCATCTCACAGCAAGGTGACGAGGGACACGCCAAATGTGCCAGCGTCCAAAAGGGGAAAGTGCCTCAGTGTGGTTTTTTTTTTTCTTCTTTTTTTTTAATGTACTGTATACATGGCGTGTGCGCTGGCGAGTTTCAGTGTCACACGCAGCACGAATTGCAAAATGGGACTGGCAGCGGACGGTGGCCCAGAGACGCCCACAGGAGGTCCATGTCTTTTCCACTGCACATCCAGCCAAAAATATTTACCATCACACTCAAAGCAACCTACATTTTAATTTGACCTTCATCAAATCAGAGAGCTGGGACAAAAAAAGAAGAAAAAAAACTCATTTTCCAACTTCAGCCCTGTCATTTTGTCTTTGTGTTTAATCGTTTTTTATTTATTTATTTTTGGTCCGTTTTATTTTAAGAAGACGATGTGGAGAGCAGCGGTATCAGCCATCAAAGGTGGTCCTCCAGGATCCAGTGGGTGTGATTAAGCTGGACTTTAATCAGTCTGGCTGCTCTGTTCAGCAGATCGTTTTTAATTACCTCAGCGAGGGGATGGCAGGTCGGGTTCCTGCCGCGGGTGAAAGGTAACGGCGGATGCAGTTATTTTGATACTATTAATTTATTCCGTTCCGTTAATTTATTTATTTGCTCTGCTGCTGCTGAGTTTGTCTTGAGGCTCGTCTCAGTGGCCTTGTCGATGAGCACCAAACCGCTAATGGGGTTCACCGAAATTCTTTTTTTTATTTCCGCGCCTTGTTTTCTTTTCAATATAGTACATTTACTTTTCTTTAACTTTTCATGCCCATTTTTATGATTGCGGTAGTTAAATGTACCCGGGTCCGTGTTTCCCTCGTTTTACCAGAAGAGGCTTTGGACAGTAAGAGGTCTTTGCTTTTTATCTGTGCGACTCCAATCGATACTTTGTTGCAGTGCCACCGTCGCCTCAGAGCCAGAAATTGTGTTTTCGAGTAAAAAATGATTAAATAGGATTTTCTTTTTCCAGGCAGAGGTAAGTCATTTCTTTGTCATTGTTATTCTATTGTTATCTTCTTTCTGCGATACAATTTAGAGTCATATTTATAAAAGAAAACCAGTCGCTTCAGTGATATTTGGTGTTTCGCTGTAGTTTCACTTTGTATTTACAAGTTTTCCAATTCCTCAGACCCCTGCGATCATGAGCATTGGCACATTTCAGCAGCTGCCATTGCCGGACTTGTGTCCGTGTCGTACAGTTGCTCGGTCGCTGTCGTTCTCTCCTTCTCACACCTCACACCTCATCCTCCCCCATCAGCCGCTTTAATCTCCTACAGCCCGTCCACGCTGTTCATCCCCTGACTCCAGGATTGGTTTCACACAGTGATCCCTTCTCTGAAAAGACAGACAAGTCAACAATTAACCTCCAAGGCTGACCTGAGATATCTCAGACCTTCTCCCTTCAGCTCCCTTATTGGCTCTAATAGATTTCTAACAGGTAGGGGGAGAAAAGGTGGATTGAATTCCGCCCATCATACCCTTAGACTGCCCCCCCGGTGCTAAATACCACAGTCGTGACTGACATACAGCATGCTGTCTGAGCTCTGGCTGAAACTCAATACTTCTGCTGGGACATGTGCCAGTGTAGAAATAATAATTTTAGACTTTGTGCTATTCCCAAAAATACCAAACAAAACAAACAAAGACAAAAAAAAAAAAATGATTCTGGCTTCTCACTGTCCACGCTGTGAAATTCCTCCATTTTGATTTGCCGTGCAGGTTGATCGTTTCACCGGGGTTGTATTAGGACTGGACGGCGCCGACTCAGCCGTTAATGCACAGTGTACCACCGGTGTATCATCGGCTGTTCAGCGGTTCTCATCCCACACACAGCTCTGGATTCGCTCCACTGTTCTGTAGACACAGGTTGGCAGTCCTCTGGTTTCCACCTTTGTTCTTTTCCACCCGAGGTGAACGGTGCTCATTCCTCACCTCTCTGAATGTACGTCTGCCATATGGATCCCCACAATATCATTTCTTTGAAATGGTCTGAATATAACAATAAAAAACTACTTTCAGATAAAAGTCAGGTATCAGATGGATGGATAGATAGATAGATAGATAGATAGATAGATAGATAGAAACAGTCATTTGTTTTCCACTAAGTCCTACACTATGGGAACGTCACAATTTTTCAGTAATATGTTTCCCCTTTAACTTTTTCCTCCTAGCTGGAAATGTTTCCAATTAGCTCATAAAGTTTCAAGTACTTGCTTTGAATTTTGATAGTGTAGATTTTTAACCTGTCGGTGGGTCCGGTTGAACCAATCCAGCGGTATTCTACCACCCCTTCCAGTCTCTCTTCTCCACTGTGTGTTTGTGCATGGTCATTGTTTGCTAGCTAAAAGCAAGAGGCCGAGGCGGATCAGGTTGTTAGCAGTTAGCTAATGGTTCGCAAGACAGCCAGTAGGATCCATCCGCTAATAGATCTCCTGGGAGATAACCTAATCCCCCAACAATATCTTCTTATCATATTACAGGTGAACTATGTACAGAATGGGCTTCTCTATCCACAAATGAATACTAAGCCCCACACTTACCTTTAAGCTTATTAGATTTGATCTGAAACAGAGCGGTATCAAGTATTCTCCCCACTGCCAGGCTGATGAGATGATAATCCTGTCGGAGATTAGCTTTAATTTTACATCTTGCCACGAGGTTGTCATAAATAATTTGCAGTTTATTTATTGGTGAGAAGAATCCCGAACGAGCCAGGACGGAGTGGCTCGCCCTCCGGGGAACGGGCGCCTTCCGGGAGTTAAACTACCAATAGTGGGCCAGTAAATACGCTCTGTAATCTGTCCGTGGAAGGCTTTTGTCATCCGGCGAGATCACAAGAGGAAACTTGTCAGTGGCAAATGAAAGACTTCTTTTCAAGGTGCGGATTTGAGATTAGCAGTAATGCTCGTCTCTGTCTGTCTGTATGCTTTCACTGCGATGATGCGATTTGCTGGAGATGAACCCCCCCTCCTCTCTTGCTCTCGCTCTCCCTCTCTGTCTCCCTCGCCCATCTATTACTTCACCGGCGTAACTCTCTCATGTTACCCATCTCCTTTCTGTTCTTTATCCCATTCTTCCACATTGACGAGGCTCAAAACTGGGTTATCAAACCCTTTCAGGATTTCAGGAGGAATACATTTCATGAGTAGATGTTCAGAAGAGAGCCCCGAGTGGCCTTGCGGCAGATTTTGATTCTGCTCTGTCTCTTTGTATTATTTTTTTTATTATTTAATGTCTGAACATGATGTTTCCATTGATCAGATGGTGGCCAATAGAGGAAAGAGGGTATTGATTGAGTTTGTCGCTGAATGAGAACTAAAACCAAGCATTTTTATAGCAGACTTAAATCGGAATTCTGTGTGCTTAATTGTGCAAGACGGTTCACTGGCCGGGCCTATTGAAGTGATCTTTGATATGGCAATAGAAATATTTTCTGTCAGTTTTTCTATGGAGGTCATGAGTTTGGACTGTAATACTGACACCGCCGGCGCTGATAAAAGAACTCATTTACTCACATTTTAAAAGGTTGACATGTTCAAATGTGTAATTTGAGGGAAGTATAGAAATTGTCAGTTTTCTTGCTGTTTGTTCCTTTTTGGTTTCCAAGGTCACGAGCCGGAAACACAGGGAATGTTTGTTATTCCCGCCGCCACACTGTGTGTTTCTACCCCACCAGTGGTTTGCAGCTGCACTGTGATGCGGTGCGCAAACAGGTGCCGGGCGCTCTTGGCAGAGCGCGTCTGTACTTTTTAATTTAGGACACGATATCAAAGTGCCTTTTGAAATGCAGCATTGTCTCGCGTCGCTCGGCACCCTCCGTTTCCACGCGCGCCGGGATAACGAAGGGAATTTGTATTGACCGTCCAAACTGCTTTTATTTCAGCTTCGGGTTTCATTACGTGGCGTCGGCGCGCGTTCGATAGGTCGGCGCGCAAAAGTTTGATTCACGATTGTTCCCCACTGGGTGTTATTGGAGCGGCATCAAAGAGCAACTTGGTAAACACATTTGCATTTTAATGACTGATATAGATTGTTCCCGCAGTCAATAGCAGCATCACCCCGCAACCCAGCCCTGCCCGAATATGTGGGAGGGAGGGAGGCAAGGAAGGGGGAGGGCGGGTTGTGCTCAGTTGGGTTCAAGAGCATCGACCATACGTGCGCGTGCCTCATAATGACAAATATCCCGATGGAAGGGCTTCCTGGAGAGACCTGTTTGTGCCAAAAGAAAATTCAACGTGAAAGGGAGTGAATGACTAATGACTGTAATACCTGGGTTAATGTGTCCTCATGGTAGTTTGGCACAGTGAACATCGCCAGACTGGCCGTTGACTGGATATCGGGTGGTGGGTGCGGGGGTCGGATCACTCCCATGTCCCCTGCTCACGTCAACCACGCAGCCCATTAGCGGGAAGTCTCGACTCTGCGGACGTGCAATTTCATTCAAATTACCGCAACAGACTGCTAAATGAGTGCGGTGGTTGTTTGTTGGTCCGGGGGGGGGGGGACTTGAGCCTCTTTGTCTTTGTTTATTACCTGATGCTGTCACTGTGACCGGTCATTGTGTTTTGATTGTCGCTTGGGTTGAAACGCTGGATGGAATGCGAAGAGCTCACTTCGTCAGGAAAAAACTAGAGTTCTGCATGAAGAAAGGGTTCACCTGGAGGCAAACATGCTTGTTCCCTCTGTTACCAATGTTATGACCACCTGCCTCACCTGGCAGACCACAAGAAAGGGGAGACTACACAGTTAAACCATTCCAATATGTTTATTAAAAATAATAAAATACAAAGAAAACAAAGGATCAGTGTGAAGCGGCAGCTAACTAGTTGCAGTATGATATGGACTGTGGCTTTGAGAATGTGCAAACTAACAAGAAATAACTCAGGAGAACTGCTGGGACAGTGAGAGATAATTAGAGAGAGTGGAGGCCCTGGAATCTTCTCCCTATATACTCTCCCAGGCAATCAGGCCCAACCGTGTGCACCTGGGCTGGACCTGACCTGGAAAGCAAAAATGGTCAAGACACCAGGGAAATAGTGCCTCCGCCACCACACAGGAGGAGGTCACCTATCCCCAGGAACCCAGAGATACACAACACCAGTGACCAGCAGCTGCTGGACCTGCTGGCGCCCAAGTTTTTTTTTTTTTTTTTTTCCCCCTTCTAAAGTACCTAAAAGCGTTTTGCTCCCGTTGCTGTGAAAAATAAGCAACAAGGCACTTCTTTAAAGCCACATTCAGTATTCACCACCGACACTCCAACTTATCCAGAGACTTCCAAGTCTTTTTTTTCTTTAAATCGCCCTCTGACTAATGTTATAACCTGTAAAAACCCTTAATTTCCTACACTGTCAAAAGACTCCATTTTACTCCATGCAGCCACTTTTGCTGCCCTAAATGTACAAAGTGGTGCAAATGCAGCCTCAAATTGAACACTTTTTCCGTTTTTTTGTTGTTGTTGTTTTTTTTCCCTCCTCTGGAAGGTATTGGAAGGTGCAGTGGGGGCCCGGACTCCACAGGGTGGCGTTTTCAGCCGCACCGACATTGATTTTTTTAAAAAGGTTGCGCAGTATGGCTACTAGATAGGCCCAGACTTAATGCTCGCTAAAGCATGTCACATCGGCAAGATAATTACACCCTGGCTGTGACTCCGGGGAAAAAAAGAAAGAAAAAAAAAAACACACTCCAAATAATGACTCGGACGTGTGCGTGCGCTCTTAAACGTGCACACCGCTGGCACGGCGGAGAGCCATATGTTCCCGCCTGTTGAATTCTAATCCGGACGTCGAAATCTCTTTTCGGCGGCTGCGGAGTTTGGCGCCGTCTTTTACTTTTCTTGGAAATCTCAGCGGGCGCGTCTCCTGCCGTCACATCCACGGCGTGAGGGTTAAACGGAGAATGCAGAAGGATGAGCGCGAGATGGATGCCCAGATTCTTTTTTATGTTTTCTTTTTTTTTACGTTTTTAATTCTTTCAGTTGTTGGTGGAGAATCTCCACAAAAGACGAGGTGGAGGTTGGAGCAGTAGGTCAGAGTAGAGGAGGGGGAACGGGAAAAAAATAGATATAAAAACTTGGAGGGAAAAATAAACATTTTTATTTGAATTAACAGGTCGGAGGACACACACACACACACACAAAAGAACTGGAGGCAGTTGATCAGCAGCTTGCCAGTGCTCTCTCTCTCTCCTCCTCCTCTCGCAGTCAGGGTCAGGTGTTCACACCATCTAACTTTTACACAAAATCCCCCTCTTGTATCACAAGTACCCAACATGAATTAATGTTGTTGTTGTTTTCTTTCCCTCTCTTTTCTCTATTCAAGTCACATTGTCAGCACCCCCAAAAAAAACCTCAGCAGTCGACTCCCATCGAGCAACACCGACGCGGAGCAACGACACCCGGCACCGTTTTTGGTCCCGAGTGCTTCTTCATGAATATTTCTCAGGAAAATGTGTGTGAATCGCTGCCTTTCTGGGGCTTTGAGCTGAGGGTGGATGTGCGTGTGTGTGCATGTGTGTGTGTGTGTGTGTGTCTGTGTGTGTAAGCATATGTTAGGAGCACATGGCAGACAGCTGCCTCACACATCTATTACTCCACCAAAAAAAAAAAAATAGAAAAACACTGCAAGTGCCAGTTTTCTGTCACTCATTAAGCATTAATAGTCAGAAAATCCACTTCCCTTTGAGCGAGCGCGCCGTTCCCGCCCTCTCCGCCACGCGCCCTGTCACCTCGCAGTCCTTCTCTTATTTATCCATCCATTGATTGATTTATTTATTAGCCAGTCAGACAGAGCCTCCTCGGCCTGCCTGCTGAGCCTAATGATGGCCGGGGAAAAAAAGAAAAAAAGACTGTCGGGGAGATCATTCCATCTTGCTCTTGATTGCCAGATAATTATCAGTTAATTATTTAGAGCCTTAAATTAATTTGCTAAAAATAGGCCCGTCCGTTGCCATTGGAGACGGCTCTTCATTTTTTTTTTTTTTACTTCCTTGCCGCTATGGGTTTGTCCTCCTCCGGACCCCCCGACGCCGTTGACAAGCCGCTGGTGCCGTCTGCGACGTCATCGGTCGTCTGAATCCATCCCGACGACGTGATGCCGGCAAACAGGGCCACACCGAACGTTTGCCTCGCTACGTTTGTCTTCATAAATCACAAGTTTCTGCTTGACCCATTTAGTAAGTGGCGTCCGGTGACTTTGACCTAAGCGTAACTGAGACTTACTTTTTGTGTTTTGTTTTTTTTTTTTAGCAGCGCAGCATCCACTTTCACTTTGAAAGCTGGACTCTTTGGAGACTTCATTAGGCGGGAAGTCCTCTAAACAAAGGGATGCGCTGTAAGTGGTCTTATAATGGGATTCATTGGCTTAGAAGAATCGAAACGTGCGCGGCGGCCCACTTTTGTTTTTTTGTTTCTTGTTTGTGCGGCGTGCGCGCGCTGATGAGCACGCACTCGCGCACCGAATCAGGGGGCCAAAAACTGGCTGACCTGCCGAACGGCTCTGTGCAGCGGTAATGATAAGGCTATTGAGTGCAGCGATACTGTGTCAGGTGGCGCTGCTGGTCTTACTGCCTTACTGCAGGAATCTGATCAATATTTACCCTCTCTCCCTCTCTCTCTCTCTCTCTCACTCCCCCTCTCTCTCACACATGCACGGATGCCCACTGTACAGCTGTCTCGTGACGATCAATCTCGCATTCCTCCCTAGCATTTTTTTCTTCTTCTCATCTCTCTCTCCCCTTCGCCGCCGATTGCTCGTTAATTAAAAACAGGGGAAATCCAGCCGGCGCAGTTACGTGCGATTAAAAGGCATCAATAGCGGTAAATATGAGCCGCGGCTGCGAGCCGTCTCACCTTTGAGGGAAATTATCTTATTGCTGCATTGAACAAGTGAACTAATTGAGGCATCGATTTCCATATCATGCTTGCTTTTTTTTTTCTTCCTTTAAATTACTTGTTTGTAAGCCATACTGCTTGAGTTGTTTTTTTTTTTTTTTTGAGCCATTATCTTCGTTCTTCCATCACAACTACAGGAAGCTGATTAATTCCAGCCAATCACTCTTGATTGTTGAATCTCCCCATTTTTTCTGTCTTCCCATTTTTGTGTGGTTGCTTCCAGGCTGACAACTAATGCATCATATCTCTCTCTCTCTCTCTCTCTCTCTCTCTCTCTCTCTCTCTCTCTCTCTCTCTCTCTCTCTCTCTCTCTCTCTCTCTCTCTCTCTCTCTCTCTCTCTCTCTTTCTCACACACACATACATGCTTGGTCTACTGTAGGGGCCCCTGAACCAGAGCGGTGGGTCTCCGTGTTTTTCCACCGATTGGATCTGTATCAGGGGAGGCGAAAAAAAGGCTTGACTTTTTTTCTTTCTTTCTTTTATTTATTTATTTATTTATTTATTTATATTTTTACAGTTTGACAAGTATGAAGCTTGTAAACACAGCGGATCTGCATTGTGGCGTTTGCGCTCAGAGAGAATTACTGCGGCCCCCCGGGCATCGCCTGGCGACACCAGCCGGCCTCACGCAAGGATAAGAGAGAGAGAGACGGGCGACAGCCAGTAAAGGTTATCGCAGATTAAAAGAAGAGGCGCGTGTGTGTTTTTTGTTTGCCTCTGATCCCCGAAGGGGCGGCATCGTGCTCGCCGGCATGGCGGCGGACAGCCACTTCCTTTTCCTTTCTTCTCTCCCCAAATTCACTCCCGTCTTTTATTAATATCCTATCCATGATTCAACAGGTCATTCCCATGGATCTGATCCCCTCATATCTAATTTATATCCTCGCTTTTCCCTCTTATCAGATGTAGTCATTACATCCCCTCCCCTGTCAGGTGTTCCAACACCAGCTGGGCGCCGTCACGGAGGCTTCTGAATGCCTGAGCAGGCGACCGCCAGCCCCGCCCCCGCCCGCCTCCCTCCTCACGTATGAATATTTCAAGGGCAGGCAGTGCAGAATAAATTGACAGTAAAATTGACATCAAATCCGCCTTTTAATTTCAGCAGGAAAACGATGTCAGAGCTGCAGGGAGGAGGAGGAGGGAAGGGGTCGCGGCCTCGGTGCCGGCGTGATGATATTATTCATATATAGTCTCTCATGTATATAAGATGCATCCCTCGCAATTCTGGAGCGCACGTGCCTCTGCCATGCATTTCCGTGCGCTCTCGGATGAAGTTGCGGTTTGTGTACAAAGAAACGACGAATGGAAAGAGCGTATGCGCAGGTCGTTGCAGCGCAGCTTTTCCACGAGACGCTGCAGGAATTGGTGACATTTAAGAGGTTGAGGCCGAGTCTCGACCCAGCAGCGGCTCCCCGACCCCGTCACAGTATTATATTAATTACATTTTGAGGGAGGGGAGGGGCGGCGCGGAATAATTGCAGCCGGTTGGCACCTCTTCACTTCCCAGAAAAAGGCTGTGTGTGTGTGTGTGTGTGTGTGTGTGTGTGTGTGTGTGTGTGTGTGTGTGTGTGTGTGTGTGTGTGTGTGTGTGAGAGAGAGAGAGAGAGAGAGAGACAGAGAGAGAGAGATTGATCAACAGGACGAGTTTTCACATTGGCTTCTCTTTGGTTTCCGTCCAAGGTGCTGTTTTGATTACTTTGAGCAAAGTCCAGAAAGTTCCGGGACACCGTCACACATGGCCGTCGAGCTCGTTGCAGATTTTAATTATTTTCCACTCGGCTCACTGAACCTGACCGGAGTCCCTCATTCAAACAGGCTGCTGTCTTGCATGAGCTTTGGCTGTGAAAAAGCTCAAACTCATCGTCCCGTGATTATTATTAATGTGATTTTTTTTTCAATATAAATGGTGCCGAGGTTTCTGCCACCCCAGTGTTGTTCCTCTGAGACGTTAGCATGTGCATCTACAAGACAAACGCTCAGTTTTCAGCCAAGTCAACAGCTAATGTTTGCGTTGCTGTGTTTACAGTTCAGCTATGAACTGTCATCAGTCACCCGTCGACGTGGTTCTCCTCGTGGCGGTGTCACCTTGCCAACATCGGCTTGTGGCGCATCAAGAAAAGCCTCTCGGAGCCGCAAGCCCTTCTGTTTTATTCATGACGTCTAATTACCCTGAAGTGAGTACGGTATGGAACGCCGATTACTATTAATAACTGCTACCATTACAATTAGCATTAATCAGAGCCCACTGTGATGTAAGGTCCCACTAATGGCTGTGCATTGTTACACTTCTCGGGGAAATTTAATTAGGGCGCCGAGTGTTGCTGCCACTTCCCTTCGCCGGCTGCGTCCTCGTCCTTTCCCTCCATCCTTCTCCTCCTGCCTCGGCGGCACCAGGTAACGTCCCAAATTACCACAACTGGCTGCTCCTCTAATCCCCTCTGAGAGCCCTTGGCCTTGCTCGGTCAGCCGACTTGTGCTGCTACTCAGGAACATCTCACACAGCTCAGGAAAAACTCTCACTTTTTTTCCCCCTCAATCCCAGTTAATGCAAAGAGAAATACTTATATTTTTTCTTAAATCTGGGATGTTAACAATTAATTGATTATCGATTAATTGTCGATTTAGAATTTAATCGATTAAATTAAATTAGTTGCAATTAATTGAACATTGTTTACACTGTTTTTTTTTTGTTTTTTTCTTGTTAAATGGCGTGGTGTATACTTGTATACCTAGAACAAGTTGCTTTTAAACAAAAGTTAAAATGTGACCCATTAGTAGTCAACTTAAAGCCATTTAATCGATCAATAAGGTCAATCAACTAGCAGTTAATGCCATGCAAGTCTATGGGGTCAAAAGTCAACTTTGTCCTAGAGACATGGGACCACTTGCAGGTTCATCGGGATCACTCAAGACACAGCCACGTCAAGTTTTGGGGCGGGGGGTGTGACAGAGAAAGTGTGAGAACCACTGGGTTAATGAATTAATCGATAATGTGCATTTCTAGCTTAAATGAAAGAAATTAACTTTCATTAACTTTCAAGAAAAAAAACTTTTATTGTTTTATTGTTAGAAATAGACAAGCCTTGGTGTTGTGTGTAGACCTGAGTGTCTGAAATGCCCTTGCCTGGTATCCTCTTCCTCCGTCCCTGTTCCGCCCTGCTCTTGTTCTCTTCCCGGGTCGTGTCCAGTCATTCGGCAGATTTGGGATAATTTGGCCCACAGAGGCTGTTGGTTGGCAGCAGGTACAGAGATACAGCAGGCACGCGGGGCGGCGCTAGCTTAGCGTGTGGCCTCGGACGGAGTGAGGCCAGCAGGCACAGGGAGAGCATTAAGTAAACATAAATGCAACTGGGTTACAGGAGATTTATTAAGGTGGCTTTTTGGGGCCCCCCACTCTGGGGTTTTACGCGGCACTTGAGCAAATCTCCTGTGCGCACAGGTAAACAAACCAGGTAATTTATTACCATCCTCATATGTGGCCCGAACTTTTTATTTCCGTTTGATGGATAATTTCTTCTTCTTCTTCTGTTTTATCGAACATGATTAGACTATGAAAGATCTTTGGTTTTATCCAGGGTGGGTGTGACTTCGATATCAATTCTAATGTCACCTTGTAGAGTTTAAATATGCGGCCTGACTCGAACATCAGAAGTTAGTGATTAAACCGACTCAGGATGACATCAAAGAAAGTGACTTGTTTAAGGGTTTCAATTTTTTTGTGTTTGAAATATTAATTTACTGTTGAAAATTTTACTTTCCCTGTTTTATTAAATTGTTTTTTTTTTCCAATTACTAAACAGGAGTTAAAGTGGAACATGTTTTGTTAGTCCTATATTTTAGCTGTTGTCAGCTTCCTTACACGATTAATTATTCAGAAACGCTTAAGATCTCAACTTTCAGACTTTTGACATTATTGCTCGACAACCGGGGTAAAATGAACATTTGCAAGCAAGTTGCTGGACCTTTAAAATAATTCTGAAAAACTGCAGTGTCCTGCCAACAGGTCAGTCGGTGCATCTGAAAAATATGAATAAATAAATAAAAAAAATACTGCCCACAACCTGGAGAAAGAATTAGCGCGGAGCCAAACACTGGCCGTGTTTGTGAGAGTGCATGCATTAATCTGACCATTGGCATAAAATTTACCAATCGCCTCACGCGTCTCTTGGTAGCGTCCACGTTCTGCAGCCCTCCAGCCTCGGCTCAACTGTGTTGCTCTGCGCTGCTGAGACTCGCAGGCGCTCAGGAAGTGCAGGCGGCAGCACACCTCAGAGGGAAGCTGGAGGAGGAGAGCCGAGACTGACAAACAGAGCGGGGACGACCAGCGGCTGTGTGATGCTTTACCTTGAGACCCATCACCTCTGCTCCCTGCTCGGCTCGGCTCGGAGCCCGAGTGAGGCGAATACCAGACGCGGCTCGGCCGGCGCAACTCTGAAAGTTCACCGCGAGTAAGAGTGAGGGGGAGGAGTGGGAGGAGGAAGAGGAGGTGACTTCCTGCTGGAGTGAGAGGCTGGCTGTAACGGAGGGAATATCAAGGGGAGAAATGTAGAAAGAGAATTCTAAAAGGGGGCCGTGTGTTTGAAAAAGGACAGCGGTGGACAGGAAGTGAGCAGAGCGACGGCCGAAAAGCAGCAACGCCCCGATGAAAAGACAGAAGGGCGTGTGGCAACCTTTTTGCATGTGTCTTTCAAGTTATCCTGCACGGTTGTGTGCGTGCGTGCGTGCGTGCGTGCACATACGCACGCGCATGTGTGTATGATGAAGGCCACAGCACATATCCTGCTGCTGCTGCAGGATAATATGTGTCAGGCTCCATCAATATGACATGTTTTTGATGTGGAAATACAAGGAGCCAAAGCTCAGCCAGCCTCAGTCCAACCCCCAGTGGGACACTTCTAACACTGCCTGTGTGTGTGTGCGTGCGCGTGCATATGTGTTTGCTGTGTGTGTGTGGGTGCACGTGTTACAGTAAGATGGAGCCACAAACCACCAACATTGACTAACGTCCTGCTTGAAATTCAACAGTTGTGGTCCAAACGTAGTCCAAAAACGTGGTCCAAAAAAAAGATTTATTTCAAACTATAAACGAAATCCAAACTAAGGGTCTCCATAAAGGTCAAAAATGAACAAAACCAAATCGGGAGACATAAACAGAAAAGACAAGGCGGGTACAAAAGAAAGTCATAACGAGGAACTAAGAGAACTCATGAAACAACATACTTGAAAACAACTGAACACAATGGCGAGAACAGGAACTACAATCACAAACCAGGACAGAAGACAATGAACCAACAAAGACAAAGCGAGACAAGTGCTGCGTCTCAATTCAGGGTCTACACCCTTCAAACCGAGTGTCCTCCGTCTGAAGGAAGCGTTCTTCGGTGACCCAGCCTAGGAGGACGGACCAAACCCCGCCTCCCCGGTAACCACCCGGGACGGTCTGGCCTTCGGCGTATTTCCTCGTTGCATCACCGCCGTTCCCTCCTGCTGGCCAACCCTGGAAGTGACGTTTTCATAGCATCAAGTAACCATTGGTTCGCCATCTAACGATGGCGTTGGATGTTCAAATAAATAAAAACCCGATGTTAAAACTGAATATTTTATGTGAAAATTAATACTTAAAATTATACGAAGTGTCTTTGCCACAGTACATGCCGCTAATTTCAGCTGACTTCCCAGGATCCCACGATGCTTTGCAGCAGCACGCAAAGCATCATGGGATACATAAGTACGCGAAGGATCGTAGCGGTGCAGCCTTGGAAATCGGCTAAAACGAGGGCGCATTCCGAGGCGCATTTTGAGCGTCCTAAGGATTTTTGGGAATTGGGACAAGCCTTCGCGGAGTGCTATGACGCAACTTCCTTTCAAAATGCGTACTTCAAGGATGCAGACCCTGAATTGAGACACAGCAATGGACTATCTATACACTAGTGCATCGGAACACAGGTGAGAACAATCAAGGGCAGGGCTGACAACGAGACACAGGTGACAGACATCAAAAAATAAACACAGGAAGACGCTGACAACAGACTAAACAGATTTCAAAATAAAACAGGAAATACACAGAGATTAAGATGATGTCTTTGTTGTTGTTCTAGCATCATAACTGTTGCTCCAGTTAGATTTTAGCTTTAGGACCCTGACTTTGATGGTCTTTAAGGTTTAGTAGCCAAAGAAACTGCAGCAAGTACTTTTTTTTTTCCCTTTCAGGACGATTCCTCGACCCACACACACTCATGCGTGTGCACACACACACAGTTTTCAGACTTTACGACAACAAATAGAACTCGGCCACAGTAGTACAGTTCTTTCTGGAGTTTGGACGCTGCAACGCTGAGCTTTTTTTCTTTGGCAAACTTTCACTTTAACGGTACGTCTGTCTGCAGGGGCCTCTGAGTGTTCTTTTTTTTTGGGGGGGTTGTTTTTTCTTTACTCTCCCTCTCTCTCGCTCACACACACACACACACACACACACACAAGAGGGGAGAGTGAGGGGGAACCTGGACAAAAAGCAGAGATGAAGGCAGTCCCACAAAGCAAGGAGGATAAATCAGGTTGAGGCGGGTGTGGAGATGGAGCCGGGCATGAAGGCAGGCGGAGAGACGTGCTGGTCTGATGGGGGGCCGTGGGTGGGCCGGCGGCAAACCTGGACCGAGCTGCCGCCGCCGTCACACGTGGGGGAAACGGCTCGCGTGTTGGTGAGACGGCGCGAGCGGCGGAGCTTTAATCGCGTATTTATTTATAATATAAATGATATGAGCGCTGCGGTTTAATAAGCGGAGGAAAGTGGAATTAATCCCTGGATCTCGACTTGGATGTTTACCAAGGTGGCAGCGGAGGAGGGGAATAATAATTAAAAAAACAAAAAACAAAAAAACAAAGCAAAAGAAAAGAAAAAAAACAAAACATCAGAACAAATGAAATGAAAAAAAAAGAACTGAGGCACAAAGCCGGCACAGTAATGACAGATTCCTTGGAAAGAAACAGTGTCTTGATGACTGCTTCACGCCGACAGTCACAGGCCACATGCAGTAGATGCGCAGCCAGTGTTGCCAAGGTGACTGCGCAGCAACATTAATTGCTCCTAACTGAATTCATGATGCAGAGAATCGGCTGGTATTCACACATATGTCCGAGACACAAAGTCCTGCTTTTTTAGTTGTCACGTACCTTGGACTCAAAGTTTTATTTTTGTATTCAAGCCCAGTTATTATCATTTAATATTTGCCAGACATTTGTTTTTTGTGTTGTTGTGTATGCGTGTTTTCAAAATGTTTGGCTGCATCCAGAGGCACACAAACAAATGGAAATGATTGTGTTGTTTACTGTTAATAAGACAAATTAAAGTGAAATGATTGTCGCTCTTGTACTCTCGATGTGTTGCAAAGGGACAAAGTCGCCGTGCTGAAGCTTCCAGTTCTCTGCACAGAAACAAACTGCACTTTGAGACTTGAGACTGATTCGTAGCGCAATACGGTTCATCACAAATGCACGAGGTGTCCCAACAGCTTTTTTTGCACCGCTGTATATTTGGTCGTATAAGAAACTACTGCTAACGGCATTGACTCTGTATTGTTTTTCCTCACGAGGCTGCTGGTTAAGCAACAGTGCTGAGAGGGTGACGCTGAGCTTAACTCCACTCTGGTTAACCACACTACCTCCGCAGAGGGCGGGGCTTCTGGGATCTTTAGACCTCAAATCAAAGTAATATTTTTTGTTTTTTTCAATGATTTTTCTGTCTTTTTTTTTTTTTTTTTCTGGACGACGATCCAATCATTGTCAAATCATTTTGTGTGGGCCGCTGGAGAGTTTCACGGCTCCTGTTCCCTGAAATGGTGCAAGTTGCGATTGTTGTGCAGCCGTGCAGGATCCTGTCGCCTCGTCTCCAATCAACCTGTTCCAAATTTACGTGGCGCGATCGCTCCTTTGTTCGCTTTATGAAGAAAGCCTGAAGCTGCCCTGCTGCCCCTCTCCTGTCGAATTCCCTGCAGTTTTTGCGCCATTTTATTATGAATGAGCCGCTCTCTCTCTCTCTCTCACACACACACACACACAAAACATCCTCCCTCCCCATTTCTGTTTATAAACCAGTTTGCACTTGGAAGATTTGGCCCCGTGTCAAATCAACTTGTGTCAAGCTGGCCACAAGCAGGCAGCGATAAAGCAGAAATAATAATAAAATAGGGGGGCAAATTGTTTGCACGGGTGACTCTCTTGTCTGCTTATTTCCCGCCTCCTCTGTGCACAGTTCAGTGAGGAGTGCGCCGTGTGGGGTCAGTGGGAGCGGGAGCAGGTGGGAAACATTAACAGGAAGCCAGCGTGTTCCTTAAATCATCTTTTTTGTTTTGTTTTGTCTTTTTTTTTTTGCTTTTCCATCACACCAGCCTGAGTTCTTCACATCATGTCCTGCAGCCTCAGTCAGTGTGACTGCACGGTTACTTTTATACATTTGTCTTTTGTTTTTTGCTTGTTTGTTTGTTTTTTTGCTCGCCGTCAGCCGCGCCCTCTCCCGGCCTGGTGCGGCACCCCGCCGGCAGAGTGCACGAGCGCAATCTCTATGAGGTCGGGCTGCCGCAGCGATAATGCTCAACCGGTGTCAGCTGTCAATATCCATTCGCCGCGAGAGAAGTGCTCCGCCCGTTCAGTAAATTACACCGCGGCACGCCGGCGGCGCCCGGGTTCAGAGCAAGCTGACCCCGCCGGTGTTGGAGAAACAATGGGACAATGACTGCAATCAGCGTCGCCGCCGACCATCTGTGTCACGCCGCTCCACTACAAAACGCATTTCCATTACGGCAAAAAAGCCGCCGCCGCCATTAGCTCACGAACGCGGCCGAGTCCAGAAAAATCGAGTTGGATGGTTTATTGTAGTGGCACCGTGGATTGTCAGCGACCCTGCTTTTGTCCGGCCGCGCTGTTTAACTGACCCCTGCGAGTGCTGTCAACCTCTGGGGAGATCGTCACTCTGTTTGGGTCTTTTTTATTTTTTTATTGTGAAAACGGATTCAGACACAAGCATTTGGTTAGCGCTGCCGCCTTGCACCAAGAAGGTCGTGCGTTCGATTCTGGACCTTTTAGCGATATTTGAGGGCTTTTTCCAAGTTCAGGCGTTTCCATTACCAGCTTTTTATTGCGATATTTAGGTTTTACGCAATTCTAGGCTTCTGAAACTCCTCCTGCTGTTTTGCCTTGACTCCCCTCCTCTGCTCACGGCTTCTCCAAACATGCGCGGGAGCAGTACGAGAAGCTGTCCACCATGCACAAGAACATGCAGAAGCTGTACGAGAACATAGGCAACTACTTCGCCTTCGACCCGCACGTGGTCAGCACCGAGGACTTCTTCGGCGAGCTGTCCAACTTCCGCTTCCTCTTCATGGTGAGTGCCGCACCGCCGACACCCACCCACTCACCCACGCCCACATGCATGTACACACTTACATTTTCTTGGCACTGTGTTGATGTGCATCATGTGTAATTTCACCGCCTCCGAACCATCTCAGACGTATTTTCCCATCAGACATGGCAAAGAGTGATTTCTAAGGAGAATCATTTCCTCCAGACGTCGCGACCTCGGCAGTGAGTGAGGAAGGTGCTGATGTATTTAACACAAACATTCTCCCTAAATGGAAGATTCTGTTCCTTTCGCTATTCAGCCTGGTGATGTTTTCTAATCGGCGTGACTCATTTTTTGGCTTTTTTTTCTTCTTCGATTGTCACCCTGAGCATCGACTGTGAGAACACGAACCGAACCATCTAAAAGAACAAACAGAAAACAATCTGTCCAGCAGAATAACTCACTGGGGAAGCAGAATATTAGATGCCATCACAATCTTGCGCCGGTGCAGGATTGTGTTCAGAGCTCTTCGCTTTACTGTACGTGTTGCAGTTCTCCAAAATCCAAACGGAACCGCCCTGAAACACAGATATAAGACCCACAGAACATAACTTCTCTTTTATTTTATCCGCTCCTTCTAAGCGTGGACACCCTCCTCCTCCACCTCCTTCTTCCTACCAGTGAACTGATTAAGTGCCGACTCGGGGGCTGTAGGAAAAAGACAAAGTTATAAAACAGATTAGAATATATTATTTAAAAAGTAGAAATGCTGAGAAGAGGAAATGTATAATGTCAGTGTCTTACTGATAAAAGGAGCTCAGCCAAGCTTCTTAACCTTTTCAACACAGCTTCATTAGCTCGCAACTGCTTGTGTGTATGGCCGCGCGTGCGCTATCACAGCCGCTGGGCATTGCTGGATTTTGTTGGAGGTGATGAGACTGGAGAGGAGGTGAATATTTCAGGCTGCTAAAGTAGGTGGTATCAAGTTTTTACTTTCTGGACTTCCCCGACTTTTAGTGTCTTTATATCACTGAAATATAGTTCTGTAAATCGGCCACCGGTTCCCGCTAAAATCGCGGCCCTTAATTGCAGCGCAGACACAAAAATTAAACCGAAGGAGATGAACGAGGGGGGATAAAGTGAACAGGTTATTTTAAAGAGGCAAAGGCAACGAAATTGACGGATCTTGCAAAGTCAGAGTAGCCGGCAGTCTGGCGAGACACGTCCTCCAAATCCTACTGTTCGCCATCCTGGTCGCGCCGTGCCGGCGTATCCAGGAGGATTTGACTGTTAACTTGAGAGCCGCCGCCGCCGCCGTCCTCTCTGGTGGGATCGTCCTCCGCTCCTCACCGCCAACTGATCAAAGTGCAGCAGCACACGACAACACAATGCTCCCAGAGTGATCCGGAGTTCCGCACCTCCAAAGGAGGCCTCCACCCAAGAAAATAAATTATTCTCTTAAGCAAATAGCTGCAAATGAATATTTTCTGACTGATTTAAACTCTCCCGCTATGGATAAGAGGAACAAGTGAGCGGGATAGGGCGCCGTGGATGGGGTGAAGTGTGTGGGGGTGGGTGGAGGGTGGGTAGTTGTTGGTTTCAAGTTAATGTATTCACATTAAATAAAAACAACAATCCTTTAATCACCGTATTCTTCAGATATTATTTATAGATTTTCTTGCTGGGGTTTGCTGACACTAAGCCTAATCCCATCTGCTCACAGCACCAGGAATCACTGCCTGTTTATTTTGTTGTTGTTTTTTTTTTTTCTTACTTTTAGTCTTGTTTTTTTTTTTCTGCCCTTTGAAAAGTCCTGAGCCGAGGCTGCTGCCATCCTCCTCGTCAGTGGAGGATGACGGGGGGGATGTTTGCTTGTTGCTTAGCCCCGGC
This sequence comes from Thamnaconus septentrionalis, assembly GCA_009823395.1. Classification (NCBI taxonomy): domain Eukaryota; kingdom Metazoa; phylum Chordata; class Actinopteri; order Tetraodontiformes; family Monacanthidae; genus Thamnaconus; species Thamnaconus septentrionalis. The sequence continues at coordinate 8,522,191 of CM020509.1, forward strand.
GCAGTCTAACCCACAATAACCACTGAGTCACTGACTTTGTCCAAATGGCAATTCGAACAAAGCTTTTGACGCCGCAGGGCGGCGGCTAATTCGAAGGAGGAGAGCGCCGCCTTTAATTTAACTTCTTCGCTGCGTCGTTTGGTGGCTCCTCGGCTCAGGGGGGCGCTCAGGGTCGTTTGTCGGGGGGCCACGACATCTCGGCTAACCTCCCTCTGTGGCGTCGCCCTCCGTAATGCATTCGCCGAGCAGAACCATCTGCAGTATTAAGGAATCCCATTGCAATACAGTCGCCTCAAATTGCTTTTGCTAAAAAGCACGAGCTTAATGCACCCGACTGACACAAGACATTGGAGTGAACGCCTTGACAGACAGTCCTCATAGAGCTGAATGTAACTGATAAGAGAATCCATTAGCTCCATTTTCCCTCTGTTTCATTCTCTTTCTCTCCTCCACTCGCATCCTATTCTCTTTTTTTTCGCCTCTTGTGGCCAATGAGATTCTGCTTTCTTCCTTTCTTTCTTTCTTTCTTTCAGCCCATGGAGTCAGTATTCCAAAGGTCCAACAATTTGTTAATTTAATGCTGCTGCCATATTCTGAAACTGGGGATGAGTGAAATGCAATCATGGGGCCTGTGTGTGTAATCCTGACCAGGAGCAAGAGAGATTTTTTTTTTTTTTTTTTTTTTTTTCATTAATGAGTTATCAAAGTGAAGCAGATGGGGTTGGATGAGCTGAAAGTCTTCCTCGTTAATTGAGCGACTTTCTAATAAGAGCAAAAAAAAAGACCCCGTTCGGGTTCACAAAGTGCAAAGATGCAGCATCTTTGAGATTAGAGAACGATGACGTCGTGTTTGCACTTTTTTTTTTCCAGCCCATCTGATCTTTCCGGCGCTTGCTAATTATTTCAGAATGTGACAATAACTCCAAAGTGACGCTGATAAAAGACAGAGGAGTGCAGCCTAAACCTGCTACGTTTACTCAAACTCACCCACCTTCGATTGAGAACGCCATGATAAAAATAAAAATCATTGCACTGCTCCTCGGAGTTCATGCGTCAATACGGCCGTCCATCTTTCCCTATAGCGTCAGCCCGCCCGTAACCCACAGCTTGCGAAGGCCGGCACGCCGCCCGTGTCGTGGCAGACACCGTAGCAGATGGCTAATAAACACATTTGCCGTTCGGCATCCAGGCGACGTTGTGTAAAATTTAAATGAGACGTAGCAGCAGCGACACTGCGGCTCGATGCGAAAGCCCTGGCGCGGCTCAGCTGGTCGGAAAACACTCATTGCGCCCTCATCGGACCGGCAAACTTGTATGCATGAGAGAAGTGGGGAGCCGTGCTGTGGGAGATGTATTGTGTTGTGCGGGGTCAAGGAAGAGGAATGAAAAAAGCGAAAGAAAAGTGCAAAAAAAGAAGAAAAAAAACACACACACACGAAAACACATTCCATGAATTATTGAAACAACAGGCTCAGAAAGGCACACCGCTGCCTGGCCCTTGTTGGTAAATTGGACCTGCGGGCTGCAAAGCTTTCACTTTTCCACTCTGGTGCAGATGGGGGAGCGCCTCCATAGGATGTTCTTCGTTTTAGAAAGCTTTTCTGCCCTCGCATCGCCGTCAGTGCGCCCACTCCACCTGGAATTGAGGCGCCTGCATGCAAACGGCCACCGTGTTTTGTTTCCAGTTTAGGGAAGCGGAGGGGGAACCAGACATTCCAAACCAATGCAACTCTCTGGGAAACGTGTATACGGAGCATGTAGCGTGCAGCCGAGAGACCCAACACATCCTCTGGACCGCAGACTTGTGGTGCAGTGTGTAAAATTTCTGACAGCACCTTTTGTATATTCTTATATATATGAGAACCGTTCTAAGGGTAGGAAAACCAAGTTGATTTAATTGTACTGCGATTATACACTTTTATTTATGTATTTATTGGCAGTATATTGAGTTTTTACCAATAAAAAAAATCATAAATCAAGCCAAATTTTACACACTGGACATACGAGACAGACTGCATTGGCTCTCCGCCACACCTCTGACACAAATTCGAATTCCCTCATGTCATTTTTCCCCTTTGCTGTTGTTTTCGTGTGTTTAGTCGTTGAGACGTTTGCTTTGCAAGCAAATTCCCTCAATCTGTGGACTGCTGGGTGTTACAGCAGCTGACATTCAGACAAATTGCTTTCCTTTTCCACCTCTTTTACTTCCTGGAATCAAAAAAGATACGTGGCTCCACAATAGACATTAATAAAACTAGGTGTCAATCAGCCGACAAATGTCTGAGGGTCTCTGGTATTGTCCAAATGGTTTTGAAAAGCCGCGAGTGATCCTCGCGTCGAACACCAGAAGCTGCATTTACAATAGAAACGCCAATTATGTCACATTTCAAGACGGCCGCCTTTAACTGAAGGGCCACTTATACCGACGTCTCTGTTCCACTTTTCTATGACACTGAGGTCTTCAAGCACATCGGCTTTGTGTCGATGTGTTCTGTAAGTGTTTCACACGCAGTGGTTTATGGTGCGTCAGTGCATTGGGGGCACCTGTGGAGATCCATGTGTGCAACCAGGCTTCAGTGTTTACTGCGTACTAATAAAAATTACAACTCAACAGATTCCCCAGAAGTGAGAAGAATCCGTCTTTTTTTTATTTTTGAGTTGATGCTATTACAGGCAGCTATAGAAACAGACCCTCTGTGATGTCATAAAGGGTGACATTTTTTATTACCCTCTTTCAATTATATAGCTAAATAGCTAAAAAATAGCTAATACCTTCTAGATGTTTTGTTTTTTTTGTTTTGTTTTGTTTTTTAATGGATAATGAATTTTGAGGCTGCTCCAGTGGATTCTGTGATTCAGCATTAAGGCCTGAAACTGGGCAGAATTTGAGCCCTTTAGGTTCTGAGTACTTTGGAAGTATGCCCGGCCCTGGTGTGCTTTTTTTATTGATACGTCTCAGGATATAACTCAGAGGGTGTGTTCTTTTTCCCCCCACATATAAATTATTACTTTATTCTATTGTCCGTAACACTGTAGCTGAGCTCAGGATCCACAAGGGGAGATTATGAGGATTCAGTCGGCCAAACAACATATTTCCACTGTGTGTAGATGTAACTCTTTGATTTGGAGTGTTTTAAGAGACCCTTTTACTCAAGCCTCTTTTTTTTTCTCTCCCCGGGCTCCTTTAGAAATCATACGTACTGTTTGAAAAGGAATGGGATCTTTGGTTTACGTCCCAGTGAGATTAAAAACTGTTTACTGCTGTTGTTTTTTGAAGACTCGTCCCACGAGCAGCTTTTTTTTTTTCTATTCCCCATGTCTGTCGACAACGTAGCGGGTTTAAAAAATGAGAGCCGACACAATCGGCTCTTGCCCCCAGCGAAACAGAGGCTGTCTGACACAATAACAGAGGGGGAAATAACAGATCATCAGCAACATATTTGTTGCTATGGCAATTAGCGGTTCTGTGTAATTAGAGCAACGTAATTAGGTTGCATAATCGTGTTTACAGCCAGAACGAGTTTGTTTGTTTAAAATAAGTTTTGCCGGCAGGATTTTATTTGTGATCTGCATAATTCATCTTCCCCACTAACACGCGCCGGTGATGTCGAGCAATCCTCGCACTGGGCTCAGGGGAGCCGCGTCCCCGCCGCCAAGCTCGGGACCGCCGAGCTCGGGACCGCCGAGTCGCAACAACTGGCACCAGTCAATTGCATTTAGCAATCCAATCCGGGGAGGCGGCAGAGTGCACGCAGTCAATTGCCCTCTGCAAGGCGACTCGTATCGTTTACACAGCCGTGATTAGGTGATAACGTGAGCACTCTGTTTTTTTCTTTTCTTATAAGTGTTCCACTGACGGCTACAGCTCGCACACGTTAAAATTGCGTTGGTGAAGGAGGTGTCATGGCGGGCCGAAGGTCCTCCTCTCATCTCCTCTCCGCTCAGAGCCGCTCCTCCAACGGCGCCCTTGTGGGCGGACGAGGAGGCACGGCCACGACGAGGGCTCGTGTCCTTGGCCGTGGAGCGCCGCTCGGCTATTGACCGCCGCCGTGATGAGCTGCTCTTCCGTTGTTTCCTTCCCTGCGATCCCTGCAATCCCGCCGGCACGGCATGACAACAGGGTGTAGAGGAGGTGGAACTGGCGCCTCTTGTGTAACCGTCCCCATCTTGACCTTGCGCCACACATGCATGTGCACGTGCATGTTAAAGGTCATGTTTTCTCCTTTTTATTTTAAGAACTCTTCATCAGTCGTTCTGAACTCTCCAGTGGAGCAGTTTTCCAAAATGGGCGGCTGCGATTCTATAGATCTCCAGGAAGCAGCACATTTAGCCCTCTGTTTGTTTTCACCTTGCTGCAAAATACAGTTTTAAGTTTCCTGCTAAAGCTGACACTGTGTTCGGACCTCGAAGGTCGATCAGAACCTGCTGACCTGAGCGACGCACTCAGAGATCTGACCGCGAAGGGCCAGATTCCAGAAACGTGCATTTCGTTGTGAGTTTCCTGGAAAACAGAAGCCAGAAAAAGTAGGCGAGACGACCGAGAAAGTAGAAGAGGGAAGATGGACTCGCCTATTTTCTGGAGGAGAGAGAAAAATGCGACTGTTGGAAAACATCGGTCAAGTGATTATTTCTGCATCGTGCGGGACCTTTAAGAGGAGCTGGAAGACGCATGACGCCCATCGACTACAGCGCAGACACACTGGCTCCAGTGCACACATGCAGCATACAGTAGGGGAGCACACACACACATACGCACACATAGGCGCACAAACACTATCACCTATGATGGGTCCTGTCAGGGGCTGCGCCACAGGCCGGGGATGAGATTTTGTTGTCTCCAAAGGTCAGACGCTCGCGTCTTATTCTCTGTTGGCACCAGAACAAACTGACACATTTGTAAAGTCTGAATCCGTACCGTTGATAATCTCTCTTTCTCTGACTCCTTCCTGACATTTTAGTCGGTCACGACGGAGGCGGGGGGTTAGGGGGAGGAGGATGAAGAGAATATCTTTTTCTCCCTCCCTGTGAGACGGCATGGGGGGAGGAAAAGAGCAGCTTAGCAGCAGTGCGCTGCAGTAGAAGTCTGACGGCATGATACATGTGTGTGATGAGCTTGTGCCTCTGGAATTGCGCCGGTGACCTCAGAAGAGACAAAAATCCGACTCGCCACTGCCAAAGATTGTCTCGATCATCTTGAGAAAATCCTGCAGGGGAGAAAAATGGTGAAAGATGAGTTTATTAAGAAGACGTGGGACCTGCTGGATGCAGTAACACAATATTCCCTCTAACCTCCCATCAAATAGCAGCGAGGTTGGATGACCTTGTTGCTCCGGCCAACCAACAACGGCAGAGAATCGACTGACAAATTCAAATTCAAATTCAAAATTAGACGTTTTGAATTAAATTATTTGACCCGCCTTGAACAATAAGTTCACATCCCACAATCTCTCCAGTTTGGATGAATTAAAACAACACCACAATGAAGAGCAAAGTCCCTGCGCAGTCATGTCGGGGAAAAAAAAATCATCACAAGTCACCAGAAACATTTAATTGCCGTTATTGTCGCCAGGGGTGGGCCAAACAGTTATTAGGTTTAGGGGCAGCAATTACTTTTTTCACTTGGGTAATAAAGGCTTTGAATAAATTTACCTTCAATAAATGGGGCGGTAATTTAAAAACTGTAATTTTGTGTTTGCTCAGGTCGTCTTAATTGTAAAGTGGAATTAGTTTGGGGATTTTTTTTTGGGGCGGAGGAGGATAAGCAAATATGTTCATAAACAGAGATAAGGCGTCACTCCTCCGTAGGAGCCGGAGTGTAAGCAGCGCAGACACAGACAAATAACGCTGCTATCGGGAGGCAAGACGAGAGACATGATGTATTGTTTATTGGAGCAGCTTATCTCCAAATGTGAAGCCCCCTCTTTGAATGTGAATACGCTAATGGCATGATGCTGCTGCTGCTGCTGGAGCTGTTGCTGCTGCTGGTGGTGCTGCATCTAAACGTCGTACAGTAGTGACGGCGCTAAAAAAGTGTCAGTTTCGGCAGCTCGATTTTGATGGTTTTTTTCCTCATCCTCCTGTGTGTGTGTGTGTGTGTGTGTGCGCGCGCCTTATCAGGAAGCGGTGAAGGAGAACCACAAGAAGAGAGAGATGGAGGAGAAGATCAAGAGAGCCAAGCTGGCGAAGGAGAAGGCGGAGCGGGAGAAGCAGGAGCGCCAGCAGAAAAAGAAGCAGCTGATTGACATGAACAAAGGTATGCCACGTCCCCCCGCGCCGCCACCGCAGAGACGCCGCCAGGGGGTGGGTGGGGTGAAGAGAGGGAGAAGGAGGCGGTGGGAGGGGTAGGGACGTTCCAGGCGCTCTCCTGGAATGCGGCTGCGTGCACCACTTGAGCCCTGCGGGAGGACGAGGTGCAGGTGGTGGTGCACTCAGGGTGGGACCTCGGACTCGTAGCTCGGCGACGCGGCTTTTCCTCCAATAGAAGCTCGGCCCTCGTAGGAAGTAGCTGAATGCCACAGGCTAAGCCATCACTTGGCTGGCGGTATTGTCACAAAAGGGCATCCATAGCTGCGTTTCCATGACAGTTTTTCGCAAAATGAAAGCGATTTTTCTAAAATTTCAACAAAGTACAATTGCGATTTGTGGGTGTTTCCACCTTCTAGCCATATTTGAGAGGTTTTCGAAGTTTAGGTGTTTACAGTTTTTTATTGCAATATTTAGGTTTTGCGCAATTCTAGGGGTAATGGAAACGCAGCTACCGACCCTTTGTGACATCACAAACGTTTGTTTTTGTTTTTTTCTGGTTCAGCTCATACCTTAAAAAGAACAAGAAAAAGAAGCAACATAACGATTCAAAACCTTTGTTTGTCACATGTTCACGCTGGATGTGCAGTGAAATGACAACAGACCACATCGTTGGACCGACATGATCATGATGATTACATGATGTGGGTCACAAACACATTATTGCTAAAACACATTGGTGAAATATATTTTGCACAACATGGGACCTTTGAAATTATAAATATATATAAATAAATAAAAAAATCATCTGTCAGAATATAGTAGCAAATAAACAAAGAAACACATCACAGGCCATATTAAATGTGACAGCTACTCAGTCGGTTTCACTTTCATGCTGTTGCTGCTGCTGCTGCTGTTTATCACTGGTCAAGTGCGAACAAGAGGACGTCAAATGATTATTATTCTCTCAGTCCTAGACTTGTTTTGCAGGCTTCCTGCTTATATTTATTGCTGTAAATAATTGGAATTACCCCCCCATTGTCTCCCCCAGCGATGCCGGCCACCGTGTATTGATTGGTGTGAGTCATTGTTGAGCAATGCGAGCTAAATGGGTGGGTGGGGGTGTGGAGCGCCAGGGCTGGATGGCGTCTCGTTGCGCCAATGACATTGTGAAGGAATTTCAAGCCTGGCGGGGTTTATTTATTTTTTTTTTTTTTTTTTTTGCGCCGCTCGCTGTGATCTTTTGTCCATCCCCTCCCCCCTTCCTTTTTTTTTTTTTTTTTTTTTGACAAGCCGTCTGGGATTTCCACAATTCGCCAGCTTCTAAATGTCAGCGGCAGCCAAGGACTTGTGTACGGCTCAGCCACACTGCGGGAAAAAATGTGAGGAGCCGGCCCTCAGCTCGCCACCAAAACCCTCCATCATAATTGATGCACGCCTCCCACCACCACCACCACCCACCCCACCCCCATTCCCATGACCTCTTTCGGAGTTTCACTTTTAATAATCCAACATGGCCGCCTGTCCCCCCCCTCCCTCCGGCTAAGAGCTTGGGAGGAGGGTGGAGGAGGAGAAGGTATGGTATTAAATATTTCTGCCAGAACAGATTTTGATCTTCGGTTTCTAGCCGCCATGAATAAAACATTGTGGCTCGGTGTGTGTGCGTGCGTGCGTGCGTGCGTGTGTGTGTGTGTGTGTGTGTGTGTGTGTGTGTGTATGGGGGGGGGTGTACGGCCAACGACGCAGCCTGCAGCCTCCCAGATAGCCGGTGGATCGTCCCCTCGCCTCGCCACCGACCGGTCCTCGCCGCCGCGACCTTGGCATTTATGAAAGACGCTGCGCACTTTTACAATGCCCCACCCCTCCCCCCACCTCGCCAAGGCTTCCTTCCTGCTCCGATGTGTTTTTTTTTTTCTTGCAAAACCTTGAATCTCTCCCTTCTTTTTTTTTTTTTTTGCCTGTGCGCCGCACGTACCAACTTTCCCTCCGTGTCAAACGTAATCAGACGGAGGACAAAAGCCGAGCAGGAGCACTTTTTTAAAACAGATCAACCTGAATGGAAATTAATTTGAGCGAGAAGCAGTTTGGAGGTTACAGCAGCTTTGTGTCTTATCTCCTTCTCTTTCTCACTCTCTCCGGTTTGTGTTTACGCCGCCCCGCTCACGAGCGCACGTCGCAGGATGTTCAGTGTTTTTTTTTTTTTCCTTTTCTTTTTTTTTTCCCTCTCTCGTCGCGCCTCTTTCTTTTTCCGCAGCGCCTCGGCTCGGCGCCTGTTGACAGCCTTGGCTTGAGAGGCTCGACTCTTTTCTCCCATTCTGCTCTAAAATTCTATGTGAGCCTCAGACATTTGAAGGGGTTCGTTATTTGGGGAGACTTTCCGCATCAATATTTCATATCCAAGCATCAGCTATGTTTTCTGCAAAGTTTGATGAGAGGGAGGCGGAGTGGCTGCGGCGCCAGGAGGTTACGCCAATCTGCCGCCTCCAACAATTCGCCAACTCACCCCCAATTGGCACCGTTTTACATGGGCTGGGACCACGGAGGCGGCAGGTTCAGTCAGTTTCAGGTTATTATGTATTTACAGGGAACCTGGTGTATTGAAAGCACACAGGTGGATGTGGGCCATCCGGGGGGCCACTGCAATTATAAATGAAGCAGGGATGCTCCGCTGCTAATAGGCAGAGGTGGCAAAAGTCTTAACATTCAGTACTTAAGCAAAAGTATGGATACTTGTGTAAAAAAAAATACTTAAAAGTAAAAGTACTTATTCAACTCCACTACTCAAGTAAAAGTAAGCAAGTACAGGTTCTGGTTCTCTAACTTGAGTGAAAAGTAAAAAAATCTTTTTTTTATTCCATTATTGAAACAGTACATGAACAGTACATGACTGTGCTGACCATAGGTCTTGATGGAAATCTGGATCATTTTTAACAGCTTTACTGCCGATAAAATGTTTTGTTTTGTTTTTTCAACTGCAGCACAACCAACCAACTGCACTCATTATTCTGTCCTCTGAGCCATGAATGGATGCTCACATTTTTAGTTCAAAAGGCTCCACTTCAAGCAACAACAACTTTCATAAATAATAAGTGAATTACTTTTTCACTGATTTTAAACACAACAATGAGTGTGTTTTTCCAATAGTATAAAGAGAGTATAAGCTACAGATATTTGTGTACACATGTACGGAGTAAAAGTAAAAAGTTACTCAAGTACAAATACCTGAAAAATCTACTCCAGTACAGTAAGTAAGTATTTGTACTTTGCTCCTTACCACCTCTGCTATTAGGAGTTCAGTGGGCGAACAGCGTTGATCTCATTATACTTGGTGTTTACTTTCACAAAACGGGCGGCATCAGCAGATGGCGAGGTCATGTGATCTCCGCCCGCTCTGAACAGAGTGTCTGGTGGCGGCCACACTTGTGGTCGTGCGAAGCTCCCCAAAGAGGCTATTTTTGAGAGGCGCCGGATTTTGTCATTTCACAAATTGCGACCTAATCCTCTTCACTTGCATATGATTAACAACGAGATGCATATTTAATGAGGGTTTAATTCATTTAGCTTTAGCCACTGACGGCAGCGGTGGGGGAGGGGTCGCAGACCAGTGACGTTTAAATTAATGATAGTTTTTTTTTTTTTTTTTTTTCCACACCTGACACGGCAGCCTCAGTGAGCGAGCACGCTCCTCCGGCGGGCCAGAATGATACGGGAGACAAGTGAGCAGCTTAGCGTGTTTTCCTTAAAAAAAAAATTCCCAATCTGGGAAATAGCTTCTGAAACCATTACCCGGTCACCCCATTTGTTTTAATTTGCTCTAAGTGGATTCTCATATTCTCTTGAACTGACCAGATGTTCAACATTTGCCAAATTGCTTTAATTCCTCCCCACCACCGCCGCCGCCGACACCGTCACCACCAGCGCAAATAGCTGTTGAACACAGTGGAATAAAGGAACCAAGGAAAGCAGGGTGGGTCTGTGTGTGTAGCGGAGGGAAGGCGGCTGGGCACAGCGGGCTCTTCTTTATTGCAGCACACGAACCAAAGTCATGAGCAGCGTGCTGAGTTTTGTCATGAGCGGGGCGTTGGAGATGGAGGGGTGTGTGTGTGTCTGTGTGTGTGTGTGTGTGGCGTGGGGAGGTCGTCAGAGCATCTGGACTCTGTGTCTCTGAGGGAGTGGGACCCTGCGGCCACCCGGCCGCCTGCCTTGGCCAGGGTCGTCGCCCCCCGTCTGGGGCAGAGTGTCTGCGGCCGCATGTCAGCCGCGCAGCCCCAGTCACATCCTCTAAGCCTTGAACGCAGCCCAAAAGCACACACGCCGCTTTGAGCACAATGAGGCCTGGCATACGGCACATAAGAACAAACTGGAAACGCCGGCGGAGAAGGCAAGTTTGCGTGTTTTTTTTGTTTGTTTTTTTTTCTGTTTTATTTTGTCGGGAGCTTCTCCCTCCTCAGGTGAAACTGTGGTTCTAACGCTTCTGTTTAGTTTTTTGGTTTGTTTTTTATCAGCCTCTTTCAAATATAAAAATGTTACAGCAAGGTCTGTTGCGTCTTAAACAGCACATCCGCCTTTACATAATAGAAAATATAAACAGGAACCTATGAAGCTGCAGGAATATTTGCAGTAAAAGCTGCATTCGACTAAAAATGTCAACCTTAAAGCTCCAGTGTGACTTGCAGTGGATGTGTTGTGAGAGATATTTAGAGCTTATATTTGCGGTAGTGTGTAATCACACTCACTGGCATCATTTCGTTGCATCTCCTTCCACAAGGGGCCGCCACATTTTCTACCAAAACATAATATTGTGCACTGCTCACAAATTAGTGATGTATTTCAAGCTAATGCCCAGGACTGAAATGGAATTTTGCCCGACACTGTCGAAGAGAAGTGGAGGCCAATAGCTGCTTTCAACAGTTACAAGTGTCAACGCACAGCTACCTCCACTACAACAAACTGCGAACAATAGTCAACAATAACACACGGTGCCCGTGGATCGATCGTGGAATGTGTGTCTTTTCACGAGCGATCTTCCTTTCTGTGATCTGTGGTGCTAATGTCGTTCGCGATCTCCTGCTTCTTTACACACCGCATTCTTCAGGTGTTCTTCTTCTTCTTCCTCTGCCTTCGGGGAGTAAACTTGCAGCGCCACACCAGGCCTGGCATAGATACTACATCGCTTTCAGTCGTTTCCAGCGTACCTGTGTAAACAAGGATTTTTTTTTGAATACGGCTTCGTGTGAACGCATTTTTTTGTTAGCTTTGTTTTTTGAATGCGGTTTTGAAAATGTGAGGTTTCAAAAAAATCCGCCTCTGTGTAAACAACCCCCTACTGACACCAACTGATGTTGATCGCTGTAAGAATCTATCCAACAACTATCCTGTGCTAAGATAACAGCTTTACGCTGAACAAAGATATTTTTTGCACAAGCAAATATTAAAAACAATATGTGGCCTTTTTATTTTTTTCAGCGGCATAAAGACGCATGCAGAGGCTCCACAGATGCTGCCTCAGTGATTAGGTTTTACCTGCGGAGCCCACTCAGCCCGCTTCGATCTGTTCTTACAACAGCTTGCAGACAGCAGCAGAATGCAGAGCTCCGGTCTGGCCGGCTGCATTGTGGGGCTGAAATAGGTTTTGTCAAGCTGTTTTTTTGTACGTTTGGAGCCATCGAAGTAGCCTTAAACGATGTTTCTTTATTTATTTTCCTTCAAACAACCTCTATTTTCAACAAAGCGGAGGTTTCTTTTCTTTTCTTTTTTTGTTAGAAAAAGCCGCAGAAACAAACTTGTTTAACAAAATGTTCAGTAATTCCAAAAACGTGCTTTTTGGCAAATTGTCTGATTTGCTGGGCGAGCGGTCGCTCCGAACCAACACATTTCTCGTCAAGTTTGCTCCCTTCTCCTCCAGAAGCCGTGGAAGCTAGAGAACTTTTTTTGTCTTTTTTTTTTTTTGGTTTTGTTTGTTCCTTTCAGCGTGGCCTGCTAGAATGAGGTCTCCGCGATTCTCCGCAGAGAGCGGTTGGCATCTTGACAATGATGGGCCTGCAGCTTCTATTTATGCACCCTCCCTGTCGACCTTTCACACTTGGTGGAGGAACTGGTCTATGTCTACATAAATAAAATTGTATCCCCCACCTCCCGCAAAAAAAAAACAAACTAAAAACAAACACTCAAATGGTTCTAAATTTGAACACGTTAGTCTGGCTTTGAAGACGAAATATTTTCTATTATAAACATCACGAGATGCATATTAGGACTGCTTCTTTTTTTCTTTTTTTTTCCCCCTCTTGTTTATTTCCGCAGGAAAAAGTTCAGGTTTATTCTTCCGGACTTTTGCTTAAACCCGTGTCAGCCTGTCTTGACGTACCAAACGGAGAGCGGCGCAGCCGGCTGTCAGCTCGTGAGCGGCTGGCTGGCGGAGCGGCGTCGGGGACTGACAGGGCCGGAGATGTGGATTGATGGCTTTTTGAGGGGCTGACAGCTGCCAGTAGGCCGGCGCGTACCTGCACCGCAGCCATGCTAGCGACACGATCAGAGACGAGGGCTGACAGGTGGCAGGCGTGTGGGCAGGTTAGCTCCCTTCGTTTGCATAGAGGCCAGGCAGCCCAGGCCCCGCAACCACCTACAAAAAATAAAAATAAAATAAACAACCACCACCTCCGCCGCCGCTCATCGCCACTGACGTGAAGCCCGCGGACGTGTGAAGGTCGCAGCCAAAAAGTAGATAAAAGAAATATTCCCCAACTTAGCCAGAATCATGAAGCCGCCGAGGATAATAGACAAGGGCAAAGCTTTTTGAGGGACTTGACAACACTCACCTTTTTATTACCTGCCCGAATTTTCTTCCCAGTGATTCAAGTGAGGATGTGGAAGCAGTTTGGTGCCAAACTCCGATTGAGCTACTTTTTAATTTTGACTTTTTTTCGACGTCCCCGCTCCGTCCTTGCCTTTGAGCCGCGTCGATTCAGATGAGCACTGAGGCGAGCGCACCCCCCATTCCCCACCACCACACACACACACACACACACACACACGCACACCACCCAACCCCCAGCACGGATTTCTGAATTCCATCATTACTCTCAAAGACGAAGAACAAGAGCGGCAAGATCATCTGCTGCTGTGCACCCACTCTAATAAACTAGCGTGCGTTCGGCCACCGCTGCGTCTCCGGCGCACGTCGGAATTTGCCCGGAGGCGACGATGACGTTGATGCCGCTGCCGCTCGCATACTTGTATCTCTCGGCGAAGGCCCGCCAGGAGCCGGCAGATCAAACGGACACCAAGAAGTAGCAAGAAAGAAACACGGGGTGGAAATAAATATACCTGATTGGCTGCGGAGTGACATTTTCGAAATGAAGGCTATTCCCAGAGTGACTTCGCTGTGATCCCCACCTCAATTCGCAGATTAGAACTTGACCAGCGCGGCTCCGTTAATGAATGTCAGCTCCGGCGGAGGAATCGCAATAACAGCGTCGGCAATTACAGGCGACGCATGACGAGCCTGATCCGCTGCCTGGGTCCTCTCATGGTGCCACGCCTGTTTGCTCCGACCCTCCTCCTGTATCTGAAGGGGAAAAGCAGCGCCTTGGATCTCACCTTAAAGCCTTTAAATAATTCTTATCTGGTGCTTTCAACTCGGTCTGTGTCGCAATTAAGGGAGTGAGTCATGCAGCAGATATCTCTTTCTTCAACCGCTCGCTCTCGGTTCCGTCTCCGACACTCGCTTTTCTCGCACAACATTCCCACTTCGGGTCATGTACCCCCCCCCACACACACACACACACAAAGATTTCTTTTTTTTTCTTTTTTCATGAAATCAGCTCAGGCACAGTTGGATCACATTATTTTCAGGTTGGTTCAAGTGTCTAATGTTTTTTTTTTTGTTTAGTTTTTTTCCCCTCTTGCAGATCTGGACCCCACCAGTCTCTTCACAGTCAATCAAACCTAATTACCCTCACTACAAAGGCCCCACGGTTGATATTGTCAAATCCATTTTGTTTCCCCAGACAATGCTGCCTTTCACTGATGCAAAACAAGCCACATGTGGCTGGTTTCAGATCTGGTTCACCTTTTTTATGTCTCCCTAGTTTTTTTTTTTCTTCTTTTTATTCCAAGCCTCGGCCTTCACGGTACAACGTGCCACTCCAGTAAAATGGGTGACGGCTGACCTCGATGGGTAGAAACCCAGAATGTTTATACCATCTCAGGAAATGTTGACTTTCTTTTCAGCGCAATAACCCGAATGGCGTACAGTGTTGCTCGTAGGAAAAACTCTTTTATGCTCGGCGTACAAAAGAAACCATAATCAAAGGCTTACATTTTAATAGTTCAGGGCCAATTTTTTGTTCACGCGCCGGAATCGCAAAGCAGAAGAGGTTGTTTGCTTCACACTGTTCAAAGAAAAAGCATTGGCACCTCCTGTTCACGCCTCTTCATCTAACAACCTCGCTGTGATCCTCTTTGACAATGTCTCCGCTGCAATATCTAAAACCAATCTCCACACCAAAAATGAAACTGTCCTTGAAGTGGAGCAATCACCACCAACAATTTTTGTGAAGATTAAGTTTTTCTTTCCTGTTGCTTTCTCATAATCAAGTTCTCCCTGTGTGTGCACCACACGAGAGAAAAAAAACATTTTAATAGGACCGGTTATCTGAACGTGTCCAACTGATCCATAGGATTCAATTGATTTTTATTTTCAAAAATTCTACGTACTATGCATAATTTCTCAAATGTCTCAGAGGTTTTTTGTCACAGACACAGTGGTTGATATCAACACACACACACACACACACACACAAAAAAATCCTCCACACTTTTCCTCAAACTTGGGAAACCAGTAAGAAAAGAAACTATCGACAAAGACAGTGGGGTAACGCTTTCTTGTTTTTATCAACACGCACAAGTGCATTGTGTGCTTCAATGGGAGCCTTTGAAAGGTTGTATAACCTACAACTACAACAACAACCAAAAAAAGAAAAACAAAAAAACTCGCTCTTTGGAGCTTTTCACAGTTGCTGAAATCAAAACATTTCTACTGCAGTGGCAAAGGTCAGACCAGAAAACATTTACCCTGGAATCCATTAGATGAAGGAGCTGCTGGTGGTGGTGGTGGTGGTGGTGGAATTGTGTGGCTGAAAATTTGTCAGCTAACCAAAACAACTTGTGCATTATGTGCTACAAAACAAACTTGAAATGCTGCTCGTTTTTTTTTAGTATTTACGGAGTCAGTTTTTTTTAAAGCAGGAACTCAAACGGCCTCGGCTGCTTTGTGAGCCCAGCAGACTTGCGTCATGTTGCGTCGTTCCCGCAAGGTTTGTTGAGCCAAACCTCGTGGTAAGGAGGCTGCTGGCGTCCTGACACGTTGACCCTGAGTGGCCCGCAGAAAAGTGTGTCAACTTAGCATCTGTCGGCGGCGGTGGAGATGGCGGGTCGGGGGGGTAAATTCTATCAGAGGAAGCAGACTGTGGCGACTGCCACATTACCAGCACGCCTCTCCCTCTGTCTGTCTCTCCGCCCCCCGCATCCTCTTCCCCACCCACCCACCAGGGGCCTCGCAGCATCCATCCAGATGGAGGGTTTATTTTTGTTTTTGTTTGTTTACTTATTCATGCATCCAGCTATTCGGGGCATCGCAGGGGCTTTTTCGTTCCGCCACAGAAATGCAAATCGCCGCGGCGGCTAATCCACTTTCATCCCTCCCTTGTTGACATCCAACTTCTCTCCACGTGTCGCCAAGGCTTTTTTTATTCACTTATTTATTTAATTCCCCCCCTCTGCTATCGGACGTCCCTGCTTCTCTCCGAGTGCGGGAGATCAGCCTCCGGCTGCCCGTGCGGTCCGGCCGAGGCTTCCGGTGTGGCTACAGGATCTGTCCGGGTCCGCGATTGCCAGTGTTTTCAATGACGTAGCAAACTCTCATTGGCTAAGTGCTGTCTCTAAGGCTACGAGATCTGTCCGGGGGTACAGCGACTGCCGACGTCGCATATGACAACTCTGTTAGGACAAACTACATTGCGGTCGAACAAACAAACAAACAAACGATAGATAGATAGATATCTGTTCGACCGCGATGTAGTTTGTCCTAATAGAGTTGCTGTAAGCCGAGGCAGATCCTGTAGTCCTGGACAAATTGTGTACCTACACCGGCAATGCTCTTGGCCTCGTACGTGTCAAATGCGATCTTCACCTCTTAACTCACCCCCAACCTACCCTCCCGTCCTCCCTCCACCGCCGCTCCCCCAACCCCCACCTCCTGACCCTGGCGCCACCGAGGGGCTGGCAGCAGGATGGAAGCGGTAGCCGGTCGGCCGCCCCCCCGCCTCGGGATGGAGGCTGGTGGAAGTAATCGAGTTATCGTGGACGTGAGTGGCTTCGGTCATCAGGTTGCTCCACTAGAAACAATCCTGATACATCAGCAGGCAAATACGTCTGTTTTATGACCCCCCTTCACTGCAGCCAGCTAATGCGTGCGGCCACACACGCACTCTCTTTCCCTCCCTCTGTCACGAGCACATGCACGCGCTTCCGAAAATTACCAAAAGAAAAACGCCCTGTCTGAAAAGTTTCTTGGGCATTGTCTCAAACCTTTTTGTCAGGACTGGGTTGCTGCACCTGAGGGAGGCAGAGCGAGAGAGGTAAAAACCAAGAAAAACACGTCTAGCAGGTGCATGACTGCTGTCCTTCGGGCGCCCGTGTTCTCTCTCCGCTCGGCGCTCGGCTGCGCTGGTCTCCGTCTAGCACAGGGCTGGGCAAACTTTTTGACCGGTGGGCCGCAATGGGTTCCGAAATTTGACAGAGGTGCCGGAGCAGCAGCAGATGGATGGAGTGTTTTGGTGAGCCACCTCATAGGAAAAAAATATATATATCATGGGATATGTAGAAAACATGTGTTTTAAAGTGAACAGCAGCATATGTGTATTTGAAGCCCCATTGTATTTAGCGCTGTATTGAAATTATCCTTAAAACACTGAAAAAAAAAAAAAGAATGGATGAAATGCAGCTATTTTATTACTTACTTACTATTTAAATAAGTTCTTCAAGTTCGCCGGGACAAATTAAAAAGCATAACGGGCCGCATATGGCCCCCGGGCCGTAGTTTGCCCACACCTGGTCTAGCAGAGCCGCTGGTGGGAACAAGGAGGGCGGCAAGCGGCGCTGGTGAGGAGGTGGCTGAGTCCAAATTCAGATGTTGAAAAACAAGACAGTGAGTCAGGTGCGCGGTGAGCGAGGCTGGAGAGTCAGTGGGCGGAGCCTCCCCCACCTGGCTGGCGGAGCGGAAGCAGCAACCCCACCTGGCCGTCCGGGCTTTTGCTTCACGGTTAATGGTGGAGGTTAATTGCGCTGGTGACTCTCCGCGGGTGAGCAGATGGGCTCAAATGTGTTCAGAAACAATCTGCGGCGGGTCGAATGACAAAAGGAGTATAAGAAATAAATAGATAAACGGGACGGACTCGTCCTTCCTTCCCTCGCTCCCTCCTTCCTCACTGCCCTACCCCCAACCCCCGCTCCTGGGAGTCAGGGAGGCTCGCCCGACCGAGGTTGAACTTGCGGTGTGTTTCTCCCTTCGCGGTGATTCCAATTCATCAAGCGCGAGGCCTGTAAGCTTTCATTAGATCTCATTACAGTACAAATTAGAGCAGGATTGGCCACTGCGAGGAGAGCGCAGGAGTGGCGGGTAATAGACATCTCTCCTCAGCCTGACGCGTCACATGTCCAGCACTTTCATTTAGTCTGGGCGGTCGCTTGATGCTACGCTGCCGTGGATGCGGAGGATATGCTGCTTGTTTTATTAAAACGTGTGACAATGATGAATGTCATTATTTGCTACGCTTACCACCGTTATTTATCTTTTCAATTAGCATGCCGTGGATGCTAGCAGTTTCACTAGCTGGGGCTCACAGGAGGTCATTATTTTCTGTTACAAACCAAACCAGACAAAAGTTTTGTTATTGTCATCATTGTTATTTTGGAATCAAATAACATTTTTTTCTGCCTCTTTTTCCTCCAATGAATCACTGCACGCGCGGCTTCAGAGGTCGGGTCCACTAATTGATCCGCTGTATTTCCCCTCCCGACGGAGTGCGACATACAGGAAGTGACAGAAAGCAAATTGAATTTATGAAGGCGTTCCGCGGACGATGCTGCGCCCGCCGCCGCATAATTAAAGGAATGCATGGCCTCCTGGAGTTAATAAAACACGGGGAGATGCTCCCGTCTTTAATTTAGACGTGTGCAGAGTTTTCTGCTCGAGCGACTGAGAGAAGATCTCCGTCATGTTCTCAAGACGGCCGTCCACGCTTCTAATTTTGTGGCTCTCGTCCGGCACGTGCGCTGTCCAAACGCCGCCGATGACTGATGGTAATCGCCTCCTTCCCTCACTTCCCTGCCTTCGCTCACTTCCCTTTATTTCAGTGCGACTCTGGCCTCTTGCCCACCGACTCGTCCTGGTCCGAGCCACGAAGCAGATACCTGCTCCTGTTTCAACTGATGCGGCAATAAGCGGCCGTGAGCGTAGATCACCGTGCTGACACATGCTCTCTATCTTGGCGGTGGCTCCCCCAGCCCCCACCTCCCAACCTCACCCCCCACCCATCCATCCTCGCTGATTAAGTCCATCAAGCTTAACGTTCTCGCCTGACAGATCTGCCCTATAAATTCACGCTGGTTAAGTGAAGCAGCTGCTCTTGCAAACGTAGGCCACTACATGAATCTGTATCTCGGAGGTGGGGGTGGTGGTGGCGGTGGCGGTGGCGGCGGCGGCGATGGGGAGGGTGGGGGGTAAAAAAGGAAAAGAAAAAAAAAAGATGTAGGCAGGTTTCCTCGGCATATGCGAGTCTCTCTCAGCCCGGGATTGCGCGCCGCGGTGTAAGTTTCCGACATAATTAAGTGTCACAGGGATCAAGCTATCAACTTGCCAGGAAGGTGCTTCACGACCCGTGTCCTGCTTCACTCCACTAGTCCTTCTGGAAAAAAAAAGAGAGAGGGGGGAAAGAAACCCACTCCGCCACACACAAGCGCAACCACAGAAAAGACTTCCCTTTTCTCTGGAGCGGACTCGCGTTGTCTCTCTTCTCTCCCGCTTCTTCTTCACATCTTCTGCCTCCCCTCCGCTTCCCCCTCCATCCTTCCTTCCAACCCCTGCAGTATCACAGCTGAGGTTATCCTTCATTATTCCTCTAACCTTCCCTTTTCCACCACACATTAACAACTGCCTGCTTCGGAGATACCCGCAGTTGGAGGCATTGTGTTTTTTGAATTGTTAATTCCTCTCATTTATGTTGGATGTGATATCTCAGGAACAGCTTGAGGGGATTTCCTCACATTTGGCACAAAACGCTCACTCGGAATCAAGGATTAACTGACTGGAGTTTTGCAGTTAAAGGTCAGCGTGACCTCACAAAACAATGTTGGCGATAGGCGATATTTCATGTTAATTAGGATAAGACACACATGTGTAATGGGATGGAAAAAAAAATATATGGCCTTTTCATATTCAGCGGGTCATATGTCAACTTGACATACCTCCTGGCCATTGTTTAAAGCCGTGGCTTCGAAACGCAGTCGCTCACCCCTCAGAGCATTTTTGTTTTTCTCAAACCTCATTGGCCGAGCGTCGCCGCACAGCAGGAGTCCTGGGATGAGCTCATGCCGGCAATCGTCCTGCAGTAATCACAGCTTAGATCCTCCTCTTTTAAAGTGCGAAAGCACGCGAGCGCAGACTGGAGCTCCTGCTCTCCCACACTGAGCCACACCATCCCAGAGGGCTAATTCCACTTATTTTCACTCCAGAAAGGCGAACCTGGGCTGCGGAGCCCCTTTATGTCAACCCCTGCTCCGAGCACATTATTCCTCTTATGCCTCGCAATTAGAAAAAAAAAAAACAATGTGAATGTGCTGCTTGTAAATATGCCGCACACTGATCCAGTTCCCCCGGGGCTTTTCGCTTTTAATCTGGCACGGCCTCCGGGTTGAGGTACCACCTGATCGTCAGGTGCAAGAGAGGCAGTCGGTTAGTAGTTGGCAGGGATCAAAGGGAACAGTGGCGGGGAAGAGTCCATTGCTCCTGTCTGGGAGCTCTTCAGCTCTGGAGTGTTGCAACATTTTAGAAGGTATCTAAAGGTGCAAAAGCCACAACTGAGCATCACACTTCCTCTTCTTCTTCTTACAAACTTTAATAAGATCATTAATGGACCCTGGGGCTGTCTGTTTTTGGTGCCCTCCAAGGTGTTTCCTTGCTGGAAGGGTTTGTCAATGTCTTGGGTCTTAGCCCATCTTAACCCATTTAGAAAGCAATTTCCTGCGAGCAGAGGGGAGCTTTCCTCCAGAGGAAGATCTTTGGGCATAAAAGGTGAGCTTTTCTGTAATTCCCTCGCACGCAGTCTACCACTACTGCTAATGAGAAGTGGATGAATATTAGCCCGAGGTTTAACAGCTCAAAATTGGACTGGAGTGAGTTGCAAAAAAGCGGTCAGGAATGTCTGCTAAATTGAGCAACGTTAAAATAACTAAAGTTAACGGTTGCTCGGAGGATTACTGGATTAACTCTAGTAGTGTAGTGCATTAAGTTTATTTTATTTTTTGGTTTCATTCTAGTCAAGTTTTGAATTGCGTTTTCAATGGAATACGTTCGCTGAAATAAAGTGTAGATCGGCAAGTCCGCCTGAAAGCTCATTTGTCTCGACTCCTCAGTGAAAATTAAGGCCTCCTTTAAGCTCAGGCTTCGGCCCAGCAGGGCGGTTAAATGAGCGCCGCAGAGTGACTGGGGACTGTGTTTCCACTTTTAGACATTTCACTTCGTCTTTGTGTCTGCAGTCCGGCCCCGGAACCATAGTCCACTGCTGCTCCTGGCCATTACAAATGATGAATTGTGCTACAGTTAAGCGAGAAGTAGGACAAATTGATCAAAGTGTCAGGTGCCCCCTGTGACGTCTGGGTCTCCATGAAGAAGGCAGTGAAGAAGGAGGTGTCAAAAAGTTTCCCGTGCCAAGGTGGCTGCGGATAAATGTTTGCCAGCCGTCCGACGCCTTCCTCCTCGTGTCAGACTCGCGCCGTGTCCTTCCCAGCCCACATGCGGCGACGCGGGAGTGGATACACTTATAAAAGCCGCAAGTTGTTAAGCACGTTGTACTTGAGGCCAACGGCGCACAATAACCACGCCGCCGCCGCTGCCCCCCTCCCCTTTAAAGCACCGCTATCTGAGGTGTAGCGCTGCAATTTGAGATAAGCACTACTTGGCACGGCTTTGGTTTTGTTCTGATAAAGCTGGTCTAATTAAGCTTGATTTAATCGGGATTGCTTTTAAGCACAGCACACAGCCAGAACAGATACTTTGATTTCAAAGTAGCCCCCGGGAAGGACTCGAGGAGGAAAGGAAGGGAGCGAGATAGAGAGCAAAGAATTAGCACGAGTCCATACGAAGAGCAGCGCTAAGTATTTGCCTGACGTGCTTCTATTCTCGGCATGCGGGTTCCTTTCGTGGTTGAATCCACGGTTGCAGCTTCACCTTTTTTATTGTGTGTTAAGTATAAACATGGATCTAACGTATGGAGTGAACGTATTTGTGCCTATGTTCCGTTTTTTGTTGTTTGTTTTTTTCTGGCAGCTGAGAAGTGCTGCAGGCAAAAAGTAACGGTTGTCATCACTTTTGTAACTTCTAAGTCTCGCCGCAGCAACACGGCAGGAAACAAAAACAAAGTTGCTTTCATAGTGAGCTTTCTAAAAAGAAAATAAAGAAATAATAAATACAAAAAAAAAAAAGAACAGAACCGGTTTGCGCCCATGTGAAAGAATTGATGGCCGAGTTCCCGGCGCTACAATATGTCACCCTAATGATCTTCTTTTAAAATAATGTCTGTTCTGGACTAGAATGATTAAAGCGGTGCCCCTCTGACTCATTAGTATTGGGGTTTAAAGATAGATGACCCAGATATAGAACCTAAGCTTCTTTCTGAGGCCCACGCTCCCAGTCAACACCGTGTTTCATGTGCGCAGCGTGGGCACAACTTGTGGCGTCAGAGGCCCCACTAGTGGCCTCCTCCTCAGCCCGGCACGGCCGGCCGGCTGCCTCCGCTTCTCTCCTTCCATGGATCGGGGTGGACAGCTGGAACGCCGGGCGGGGGGGAGTGTTGTTGTTTTTTTTGTTTTTTTTTAAAGGCCGGTCCAGTGTCATTGACTAAACAATGATAGAGCGGTCGGGTATTGAGCGGCTCCACACTAAATCTTTGTAAAGAGCACTTAGCTCCCCTGTGTTAGCCACAGAGAGAGGGGAGGAAAGAAATATCTGTCGATGAGCATCAGTGGATGCTTTCATCCTGCGGCTCCTCCGCCTGTATCGGTCCGTCTCTCAGTGCCTTTTCCTTTCTTTCCTCGCAATCAGCGCGGAAAAAAGGACGAGCCGTGAGTGACAGCACTCACGCTGTCGTACAATAAAGGGAAATTGTAATATCGCACTCCGACTTGTGGCCCCCGTGCGGCTCGGATCTGAGTGGTCGTACACGCACCTGCGCTGCTCCGCTCTCTCCCGCAACAATGGGAATTACAGCAGGAATGAGCCGCGTGCGAGCGTTTGCACTTGTCTACGTCCTTTTAAAAACTCACTCACGTTTGTCATCATGTTTTTTCGTGTTTTTATTTATTTTATTTTTTTCTTCCCCGACGGTCAGTGGCGAGGCTACCTGTCACCGTGTAATGACTGTTGCCTGTGTAATTTGCTCTCTTGCAGAGGGAGATGAAACCGGCGTGATGGACAGTCTGATGGAGGCCCTGCAGTCCGGCGCAGCCTTCCGCGATCGCAGGAAACGGACACCGCGCAACGGTAAGGCCATAAAATAGAAAGAAATCAATGATTGCATATTAAATATCATGACACTGGTTTCTCTGCACACTGGTGAGACGAGTGTTGCTCTCTGCTTTGTTTGCCGTTGTTGTATATTTCTCCGTTTGTGGCATGATACAATATATCCTTGGGTTGCGTACAGAAGGTTAGTAATTATCAACGCTGCTTTGCCATTTGGAAACATTGCTGTTTTTTTTTCAATATGTATCCATGCAGTGTGGAAAATGTCACCAAAAGAAGTACACACACTCATTACCTTCTATATTAATTACTGTAACCACATTCCCATTTGCATATTAATATATATTATTTCAAGTCATTTCAGATTTATTCACTTTTTGCTTTAACTAAACCTGACAAGCACACATATGACTGCAACACCGTATTTTCATCTGCTTTGACCATTCTGACCATTTCCAGATATTGAAAAATGCTCCAATTTCCTTTATATTCATTGTATATACATTTTTTCAAACTATGGGTCTAGCTCTTTCAGACAAATACCTGGGATGTCTCTGACTCCTTCTTTGTCTTCTTCCTTTTTCTCGCCCCTTCCTTTCTCTCGTTTGTATTTTTTTCCGCTTTTTTTTTTTTCCTCTGTCCATTATCATTACCAACACTGTTACAGGTGATCAAAGTCCTTCCAGTCCATCCTCTCGGTGGCCGGGTGCTAACTATGGTAACAGAACTTTAGGTGTGTGTTTCACTGCTTCTTTTGCTAGGCACCACCCTCCCTTTTTACCTTTAACTGCACTCCTGTTGGCTGCTTAACTCACACGTCCATCTCGTCAGAGCACCTCAACTGGGCTGGTCGGACATGTGCAGATTGCACCCAGTCACTTTAATGTTTAATGTAATAATTACTGCAGTAAAAAAAAGCCAGAGTCAAGGCGGCTCTACTGTGACTCATGCTGAAACTTTGAAAAAGTATTTTAAATGTAAATTGAACTGCAGAACAACCAGCAACAATCTGCACAGTGCTACAAAAAGCTTTAGTGGCATATAATTGAATTCTCCAGCTCCAGTTATCAATGATTGTTTAAGTCTTGTGGTTGGCCCAAGCTGTCAAAGCATGATGACATCACTTCCTGTCCTGTGGCGGCTGTAGAATGTGCTGTGCTGGAGACTTTAGTGTCCTCCCGTCCCGACTGTTTTGCACTCAGCTCCCCTTTTTCCTTGTGTTTGGTCCGCAGCCTCATTCTAAACGTCTTGAATGATACGTTGCTGAAACTGACATGCCTTTAACCCTTTTGGCCCCACAGGTTCTTTATGTGATGCAATGTCTTTTCTCTGTGTTTTTTGCTGCCCGTCCATTAAGTTCATACATTGTGCGATTGCTTCTGTGATACCTGAGTTACAGTGTCCCTGTTTTATGCCTGAACTATTGACAAGTTTGGTTTAATCCACGAGAAATCACGCCTCCAAAAAAGCTTACATATGCACTTTTTGATGGTTACCTCATGCAACCTGTTGAGGTATTTCATCCATCTATAAACAGGAAGTGAGCCAGCCAACAGACCCAAGGACATCTTTGCTTTAGTTCCTCTAGTCCACTGTGTTTGTGTTTTTCTGCTATCGTCTAATTGCAGGTTGAAAAAAGTTTCCCAGCCGCGCTTCATACGAGAGGTGGAGGGAAGCTCTGTTTGTTTGTCTTTGAACTTGCTTGACACGGAGTTGGGTGGGGAGATATTCTCGTGTGATGGCACAGGTTGTGCGTCAGACACGCTTTGTCCCTCTGCTACGCCACCAAAATGTATTATGCACCGGCGCCTCTGCTTATGAGCGAGCAATCTGGTCCGTGGTTTATTAAACAGCAGCATGCATTCCCAACTCTGAGGTGACGAGAGTGGAAGAGTCTCCCTGACACGCTGGCTGCTCCCTAGAGTTTTTGTCTTCTTCCTGGAATGGTATTTGGAAATGAGTTCAGCAGCTATACAGCAAATGAGGAACTTGTCTTACCATATGAAAGGTTGGTAGCGCGTCTTCTATTTTTTTTACCCTCTTTTGCTTTGCTCAGCGTGAGAGGAAGTCTTTCAAAGTGCTTTCCGCAAAGCAGTAAAGAGAAGTAATTAAGTTCCCCGGAGACAGACGATTTAGTGACAAAAGGCATCAGTGAAACCTTCTTTTGGCTGTTACTTCTTTGCGTGAAATAAGGCATGATGTGTCGCACACAAACACACACAGTGTCAGGTGTGATAGTATTGTCAACGTACTTTGTCTGTGTGTATATTTGCTTCGACTCGAGCATTGACCTCGTTAAAGCCACTGACTATTTATCAAGATGAGCTTCCGATTTCAAAAGGTGCCAAATACATGCATTCTATCATTTGGCCAGCGGGGACCGCCAGAAATGGTTGCAAAAAGATAAAAAGTGACTCACTGTCAGCCTTGAAAGGAGGACTAAATTCTGAAGTGGAATAGGAAAATTTGAACAAAATGGTTCAAATTTTTTAAAATCGTTTGAAAGGATGCAAATCGCCCAACTATTCACTGCCCACTTCCAGTACCACCGACACATCCAAATAAGAAATCTTCCAAGATTTCCAAACGAACCAAAAACTCAAGATAGTGCTGACCATGAAACCAGTCACGGCTTTGCTCGCAGACTAATAAGTGACATCACAACGTCCATCTTTGTATTCCGTCAGTTGTTCTCTGAACAGTCGTGACGCTCACACAGTGTTTCCCGGAGCGGTTCCCTGCTGCTTCTCATATCTGCTCTAGTCTCACGTCTTAAAGTTTGATTAACTCCCGTCATCCTCAAACGAGTGTGCCAGAAAAAGTCTCACGTGTATCCCTGCTCACGCCGGCGGCTCGTTCACGCCCAGCGGTTTCCGATCATCCTGCCGGCTGAACTCGACTCCAGCAGCTACCGTAAGTGTGGGCTGAACACAATCCTCGGCGCCACCAGACACGATTGCCCCCCTGTCCAGAGGCTCCTGTGATTTCCCTGTCACTACTCTGTGTAAAATGGAAAATGTAACCCATGGGACTATACTTTTGTGCTGTACAATAACACCAGCGATTCTTTTTTCTTTTTTTTTTATAAGTAAGGAAATAACTGGAGAAACTAATAGAAACTCATTTCAGGCTCATTTTAGGTAAAAGGTTTATTTTCCCCTATATGGTTTTCAAAAGCAATGGCTTTAAATGTCACGTTTCCTATTTTCTGTTTCTACAAACGGTCGACTATGGCTGCGTTTTACCAGCACAAGGCATTAAACAGGAGAGAGAGTTGGCTTTACTGCTTATTTCGTCTCCTGTTGCCTCACCTGGGTATCTGGCAGCAGATTGGTGGGTAGAGAGCCGGTGCCTCTCGTACATCCTGCCTCATCGATTTTTGGTCAGGGATGAAAGCCACAGAATCGGTAGGTCTTTCGTACTGGGAGGCATCTCGAAAGACACATCAATCATTTTTTCTTTTTTTTTCA
Organism: Thamnaconus septentrionalis; assembly: GCA_009823395.1. Classification (NCBI taxonomy): domain Eukaryota; kingdom Metazoa; phylum Chordata; class Actinopteri; order Tetraodontiformes; family Monacanthidae; genus Thamnaconus; species Thamnaconus septentrionalis. The sequence continues at coordinate 8,548,702 of CM020509.1, forward strand.
AAGAGAACCGAACCAACCTTATTTATTTACTGTCTTTCCAACATCGTTAAAATCCTAAACCAGGTGCTCACCGCCTTCCTCCCACTGCCCCAGTCTGCTGCCTCACCTTCACAGGTCACTCCATCAAAAGTTCCATCCCATGCTCTTCGTAGTAAGCCTCTTAAGGACTTATTTGACATTGAACGGGGACGGATCATCTCACCCTCATTAAAAAAGGGAGAGAGAGATGCAGCGATATAATGCTTGTCGGGGTTGGAGGATGTCTGGCCAACTGCGCTATCGTATTCCCAGAGGTCTCGCAGTTTAATCCAGCTGGTCAGGCAGAGTGGGTTCCCTGTATGTTTAATAATGATTAAATTACCTCTTTTTTTCTCATGAAATTTTAAAAGGAAACAGCAGGAGACTCAGCAAGGAGCCAACTGAAAAGACCAAAGGGCGTCTGCCAAATGCACCAAACTCTGATTTGACCCACATTATTATCGAAAATGTTTTATTTAGTTTTTTATTTATTAATTTTATTTATTTATTTACTGATTTACTGATTTATTTGATCGTAAAAATGCAAATGATTTTCTGAGTCATGCAGCATTTTTTTTCATCCAGTCCAAATCTTTGGAAATTGATCTTTTAAAAATATGTGAATACCTCACACCAGGGAAATACTCACAATTATTACATATGAGTTAGAGTAGCAATTCTTTGAGCAGTTATGCCCCCATTGCTCCGCCTCCTGTTTTTGTGTGTCAACCTCGCGATCCATCTATACAGGTGCTGTCCCAAGCACGCGGAAGCCTCTGTCACATATGATAGATGGCGACTGACGCTGTCGGCTGTCTGCCAGTCGAGGGCCGAAGCCGTTGCCTCCACTCGCTTGTGGCTTCCGCTTGGCTTGATAGATGCTATTCATCGGAGCGGTCCTGGAGGCAGTCCCTCGAGGAAGTGAGGCTAACACGATTTTGGGGAGTGGGGGGGGCGGGCGGGTGAAGAGACCCAGAGGTTCTAGCCGCCCGGAGCTTCATTCCAGATGGCTCAGTAGATCTGATATATCAATGGAGTAGATGAGAAGGCGCCCTGTCGGGCTGTCCTGTGTGAAAATCTATCACCTGTTCCTCATAGATAAGGATATTTGCCCAAAGGAAGGGCAGGTGGGGATGCGGCGAGATTATAGACAGCCGCTCTATGTCAGATTTGTCTTTCCAGGACATCCACAAAGCTTTTGTCGCTCCCATTGACCCAGAGAGCCGTTCCACGGACCTTATCGTTTTTAATCCACGGCGGAAACCCATCATGGAAATATAGATTAAAATTTTATGTGCCGTTTGAGTACTCCAAGCGCATTACTGATTTGTTGCCGGACTCTGCCAAAAGCAGTTGTAAAGTAAGTGAAGTGTGACACGGAGCCATTTTGAGAGAATAAATCAAATGCTAATAAAAAAGGTGGACTCTCTGAGTGGACACCGGGGGTCTCTCGTCCCTGCCCCCGCAATTAATTAGCCAGCACCTAAACCCCACCGCTGTTTAAAGATATTGGAGTGATCTGCTCGAGGACTGGGTGCCAACACAGGTGTCCTTTTCATGCCCTTTTGCTGTCATTATGACCTTTTAAAAGACATAAAAATTTTACCATGCCGAGGTTTGCTCCCTTCCATTAATACTCACTGGTTTCCTCTCTTTTTTTATTTGCTACTTTATTTTTCAGCGCGAACTAAAGTCAGTGACCTGCAGCACTTTGTCAAATATTGTCTCACTTCACTGGTGTGGGACCCTGTTGTTCGAGGAACTCAGCTCTCCCGCCTAGTGGGTGATCTGGGAACAACCACAGTGCAGAAATGCCTCCCAACTTATCATATTCAGCAATATCCGAGAGCATTTGGCCGCATGCACTTTTTATTCCCTCGCTCGCTCTCCAAACAATATTGGCTTTCAAGTATGTGGGCAGTTATGAAAGGTCACACTAAGTGTAAATTGTCAATAGTGGATCAATTTTGGGGGGCAAATATGCTTTGGAGGCCCCATAATGGAAGGTTTCATCTTATTTTCACCCAGGGCACATTCACACAATAAGACTGATGTCGTTCATTGTTTGATGAATTCCTAATAGACCTCTAAACTCGCACTGCTTAAAGTCAAAGGAATGCCTTTGGAAGCCAAATATCAGGGAGGCGGTCGGGCCAGCCCACTGGCTGAAAAATTGCCCTCATATAATTCCGAATGGAATTTCGCGCAAGCCATTCGCGCCGCGAGTTGAGGAATGGGCAACTTGCGTCGCTCGGATTAGACCTTATTTATCGCTCATTAGGCATACTGCAGGGCCGAGTGATGATGAGCCGGAGAACAAATAATGTGCCGTGGAATAGGATGCCATCCTGTATGGTTATGTGTATCGCAGACAATAAAAGGCAGTGAAAGAATCAAATGTTTCTTCCTCTGATGTCCCACTCTGGCTTTTTTTTTTTCTCTCTCTCTCCCCCACACGATTCTTCCTAATGCGATGTGGCTGTTACAGAAGTATAAGCAATAATGACCGGGGTGATGTTTGCATTTAAATTGCCAGCCACTATCTACTCTCTCAGTCACAATGTGGCGAAATTAATATTTTATTTTTCCCATTACATGGGCTCGATGTCTGCATTAGGAGGTAAATGAAAGGAATGGCATATGGGGCAATAAGTGCTAATGGTGATATGCAGTCCTAGAAATAAAAAGGAACGTGTTAAATAATTTCAATACCCCGTTCAGTCAGCAACATTAGTGAAGGTGACGCAGGGAGCATTAGAGACGCTGCAATCGGCAGCCCTGTCAGCCTTAACTAGTTGATTGGATTTCAAGATGCTGTTGCTGTTACTTCCCTGAATGTTATGAAATCACCTTCGAAAAACATTATTTGATATCAGACTTGTTTAGACAGTTGTTAACACTTTGGAGGTAATGGTGTTTTTAACACCATGACATCACACCTCTTACAGCTATGAAGACACCTTGATCAATGTTTGGGACATTTGTCTTTGTGACATTATGTTAAAAGGTGTTGTTGGTCTTGAAACCTCACCTTCTATTGCTTTTTGTCTCTTTAAGAATTGCACATATGCATTACTTTTTGACCTGTCTCGCTTGGTTTTGATACTGATGTGTCCTTGGCATGCCTTTTGAGGTCATTGTTGTTGAGAAGATATTGTTGAGAAATTCAGACTGTCTAGTTCATGCAAGTACATTTGGAGAATTTGTATGGAACTTTTATTTTTTTTAACACCAGACAAACCATATTTTCTTTCTGCATATTCTGAGAAGTAAAATCAAACTGTGAAACTTCATGCATAAATGTGCCCACGCTTTAATTAACACTGAGGAAGGAAATTGTCTTGCAGTGTGGATAAGAACAAGGTCTTGGCAATTCTCACCGGGTTTGCACACTTTTTTTTTCTTTCCTTTGCAGTTGTTTCCAGTCAAGGTTGGCTAAGACGGATTTACTCGGTTAACTAAAGCGTTTAACATAACAGGTGTGACTTTACGACCCCAATAAATCAGTTTCTTCTCACTTTGAAAAAAAAATGCTCTGTAAGTGCTTTTATCGCGATACATTCCGGGAGTGATTTGATCAGTCGGTTGCTGTTGCTGCACTGGTGAAAATAGTGGAAAACATCTTTTTTCATGGGGGAGAGCAGGAGAGTCAAAGCATTGTGACACGCCTGCGCTGGCCGGCCGTGCTATCTGCTGGAATGCCTCTCCTTGCACTCAGCCACTCCTCCTCCAGTCAAGCGTGATCGCGATTGACATGGTTCCATCACTAACGCTGACTGATGCCCATTTGCCTGGCTCCTCGCATTTATTTATTTATCTGTTTATTTGTGTCATGTTTATTTATTAATGGGCCCTGAGGACACGGCGGCAAAAATCTCTATTTGCTCTTATAGCCAAGACAGAAAAGCGGGGGTGGGGGAGAGTAGGTGAGTGGGGAGGTAGTAACATTCACACATGAATGGACAAGAGATGGAGGCAGGACAAAGTACACTTTTCTTTTCTTTTTTAAGATTCTAGTAGTTGAAATAGCTATTCCTTTTCTGGTAATGGAAAAATGATATGGCCCATTTAGTGACTTAGCGCTAATCCCGGTGGTTCAGCTGCCTCTCCTTTCTTCTCCCCCTTTTATCTCTGTCTTTCTCCCATCGTTCCTCTGACTTCTACTCAGGCTGCCGTCTGATGGAAGGATTCTGGGGTCAAATTACTCCCCTCCCTGTTTTGAGTTTTTCCAAGATTCAACAGCACTTAAAGCCACATTAAGTGCGTGCGATTCCCCGCCGCTCCGCTGACATTAGGGATCTGAATCCTTGTTCTGTTTAATGTGCACATGGCCATTGGCGACCTTTCATTCTAGGATAAATCTTTCCATCCGGATCCGGCCTGTGTTTATTACGTTTTGTTTACTGCAGTGAAGACGCCCCCCCCCCTCCTGCCGCTCGCGAGGGCATCGCGGGGCGATGATGCAATCGCGGCGTAATATATATGTATATGTGTAATTGTTGTTTATTTTTCGCAGTGACACATTTGCCGCTTTAAGCTGCAGGGGGAGAAGCCCTTAATTACCCGCAAGTGTACAATTTAGGGTCGTTAGTTGTGCGAGCCAATATCCCTGACCAGAGGTCTGCCAGAGGACCTTCGCTCCGCTCCTGCGAGCGCTGGCTAGCTGGCTGGCCGGCACGGAGAGGACCGAGCGGCGGCCACTGAAGGATTACCGTCCAGAAGTTTCCTGTCCGTGACCTTCAGCGTGTCGCTCCGACCACTAAATCAGCCGCCTCTGGTCTGTGATTTTGGTGTAAACACTGGCTACGCACGCAAGGAGATGTTGTTTGTTTGTTTGTTTGTTTCACTGCGATGGTGACTAACGAGACAGCAGCTGGACTGGACTCCTTCAAGGACGTAATTAGATGACTGATAGAAGAATTAAATAATGCTTCTCACTTATCTGAATCAGAATCAAAATCTGCTTTATTGGCCAAGTTTGTGCTTGCCAAACAGGGGAATTTGACTCTGGTTTGTCTCCGTTCTCTCTACTTAGGTTAAAAAACAGAACAAGATAGTTCCATGACCGAGTTGCACAAATGTGCAACTCGGTCATGGAATTAGAAGAGAAATATATATATACAAGTTTACATTATATTAAAAATATATAATATATATTTTTAAACTTATATATAAAATATATAAGTTTACATTATATATAAATATATAATATATTCAAGTATGTATTAACATGCAACATGTACCTAAATATAAAAAATATTTACAAGTATATATATATATGTGTGTGTGTGTGTGTGTGTGTGTGTGTGTGTGTGTGTGTGTATATATATATATATGTGTGTATATATATATATATATATGTGTGTGTATATATATATATATATATATATGTATACTGTAGCAAGAAAATAAAAAAGAAACATAGGTGCAGCAGTAGGAAGTAGAGCATACACAAATTATATTATTATGTTTTTTTGTTTTGTTCTTGCTGGGTACCTGCAATCCAAACACTGTTTGAAGCGAGTGCAAGCGAAAGCTAATGCACCCCAGCTGCACATTTGAGCACACAACCACAAAATGACCACAAAATGGCCTCGCAGAGGCCAAGCTCAGACCGGACTGCACCCGTGAGCTCACTCGCCAGTAGCCAGTACAACTCCAGCAGCAAGCAGCACTTCGGCTCAGCGTTCATGAATTCCATGACAATGTTGCTCCCCTAAGAGATGACTAATATGTCAAGTTTAAAAATAGACGCTACTCTGCAGTTCAGACCGTCCGCCTCCAGTGGATGAGGATTAAGCAAAATGTAGAGTAGAGGTGCAGGCAATTTGTTGTCCTGGTGATGTGTTCGCTTGTTGCCGATACATGTGAGGTGTTGTGCGCACCTTGTTATGTCCGCTCCCTCTGCCATATGCTCCTGTTCGCTCCTGTTTTCTTCCTCCGCTGTATGAATTACATTATGAATCTTCTTTGACTTACTGCGCGGTTGGACCATATGTAAATGAGCCGGGCTTTCTGTATTATGTCCCTAACCCGGCAGCGGGATAAGGGCCGGGGATGAAGCAGAACAGTATAGGGGTCATCCATTAGTGGAGAGCCAGTGGAGGTTGCTCAGTTTGTAACAGCTCCACCCTGAAGGCATTGCCAGCTAAGTAAAGGATGAGGCTGCTCACTGCATTACTTCAACTTTTTTTTCTTTTCCCTCCCCCTTCTTCTTCTTCGTCTTCTTCTTCGTCTTCTTCTTCATCTACTTTAGATGAGTTCCAGTGACTCAGGTCACTGTTGCCCCCGGGGTGGATTACGGCAGATGAGACCTGTGATGTTTCATAAGGTTTTTCCGTGTGTGGCTCTGCGCTTCTTTTTTTCTTTTTTTTTCTGCGTTTAGAGTTTTTTGTGTGTTTGTGTGTGTGCGTACGTGAACGCGCACAACTGCGGATGTGGTTTATCCGTGCAGTAATTTACTGAAGCTTAGGATTTTTTAGGGGCCGGGCTGCGTCTGTCACTGCATGACTCACTCAGGTTTGGTTTTCTTTTTTCTTTTTTTTTTTTCAGAAGAGGTTGAGGTCAGTGCAAAAAAAAGAAAAAACCTGAAGCCAACTGCAGGTCACCTCTGTCTCACTGGACAAAGATAGAACGAGACCATCCAGCTGTGGCAGGGCTCAGCGTCCAGGTAACGGAAGTGAGGACATGAACGTCAAAACGCAGCGCCGGCTAAATATAGCATCCAGGCCTCGTAAATATTCATCCACAATACATAATGATTAGTGGTGGAGCATGTAAAATCATTTATGGCCTGCATTATTAAAGTCCCCTACACGGTAGGGCTCTTTGCGTCTCTCCTGCCGCCGCCGCCCCTTAATATGTTTACAGCGGGTGGCGACAGCCTGGGCGAGGAATTGATTTTTCTTTTGCCAATTGTGAAACTTTTATGACTGTCAATGTGGCCACACAGGCAGCGCAGCCATTATTTTTACTGGATGCGCCTGCCCGCTGAATGGATGATCCCTGCTTATAAACCTTGAATTATTGAACAGGGGGAAATCAGTCAGCGTGAGTCAGGGGGGAAGAGGCACGAGGTCCTGATGGCTTGATGGGCAAGATGACGGCTTTTGAAAGAACAGAGAGACGGGAGGCTGATTAGTCAATCTGTCATTTTGCGTCATCACTGTCTGCAGGCATCGCTCTCATTACTCTCTCTCTCTCCCTCCCTCTCTCCTCATTGGCTGCTCCACCCCTCAGTTCCCCCACGACTTCTCCATCGTATCATTCCAATTTCTTGCTTATGAACTCCATGTTGCTCTATTCCTCACGATCCAGCCTACTTTACCTAATGCCCTATTTTTTTTTCCTTTAAATGCTTCAATTATTTATGTATTTATTTATTTATTTTTACTGACATCCTGTATCCATCCATCCTAATGACCCCGTATCACCCGGGGCAGAATTATTACTCCTGGTCGGAACATCAGCTCAGTGGCGCCGCGCTGCTCCATGTGCATTATCCATTTATGGAGTATCGCCTTTTGTGGTGAGCCGTCTTCCTACAGTCCAGTAATGATAGCAGTCTTGGCGACCCTGTGCATTTGCGCTGTAATCTAAGACGCGCTCATTAGTCCATGGATTGTATACTCTCATGTCCATTACATTAATTGTTACACATCGCAGGCCTGCCACGCTACTTAGTATTCTGTTTCATTGCCGCCGTTCTCCGTCCTGTATCTCTAACCGTGGCCTGTAATTGCTTTGCCCAGAAAGGTGGGAAAGGTAATTGAAAAATGTTGGAGCTGAACTGAATAAGATGTTTTCAGTTTAACAAAAAAAAACAACCCAAAAAAAACAAGCAGGAAGTCTCAAGGAAATAACCCAATTTGTTTGTGTTTCGTTACAGGAGTAGTTTCCAGTCAATAGGGGTAAAAACAACAACAACAAAAAACGTTTTGAAATCAAATAAATTGAAGCCAAGTGCCCTTCCACCCCCGCACCATCCCTCTGTTGTCAGTCATCTCTTCTCATAATAGAGAAGCAGGCCGCTACCATAATTGCTTTGATGGTCAGGCCTGAACAAATCACTTCTGGGCATAAAAAGAAGCCTTAGAGATGGCAGCTAGAGAGAAAAGGTGCGAATGAATTAAAGCACTTTGCGTTCCTCTGGGGCATGTGGCCCAGATTTGTCTTTAAAAAAAAAAAAAGAGAGAGAGAGAGCGAGAGGAAAGGAGAGAGAGGGAGACGGACGGGGTGGGGGTTGGGCGTGCATCACTCCTGCAAGAATAAATGGCGGTAAAAGCAATAATACGCATCCAGGCTCCATTATGCCGAAATGGAGAGCTTTTTCAGCGGAAACACAATGGCGCTGACATAGTTAACTGGCAGGTGGAGAAAGGAGGATTTCGCTGGAAATAATCTGATTTTGAACGGAGCTGCCATCTAAAGGAGAACCTCTGATCAGGCTTTTTGTGCAGGAACAAAAGTTTGGGCCCTTTGGAGGCAAAGCTTTGAATGCTTAGTGGAGCCTCATGAATGGAGCCATGTGAATGTCCCAGTGGCCTCGCTGCTCCGGCCTGCAACAGGCAGACCAGACGTTAGGAAGTCCCTTGTGCAGCAGCACTCGGCTTCCTTTGGACCCGGCCGCGTCGGAGCATGGAGCGTCTTCTTTGTATGTGTTTCTCCCGCTTTAAACTAGAAACCAATTGAAACCATTACACAAAGGCTTTACCGCTTCACACTCAAAACAGTGACAATGGCGTTCAGAGTTATCCGGTGAATGAGGAGTTTTCTGTGGCCGCGTCCTGGTAAATGAAGATCCTGCTCCACGGCTGTAGCGGCCTTTTTTCAGGAGGAAACGTCCATCTGAAGTTTTCTCCCACCAGTGCGAAGTGAGCTTGGCGTGACAGCAACGTTTGGAGCTCAAGATGCAGGAAATGGCGACGCTCTGCTTGTGACAAAGACAGAGAGACTCAGTTTGAAATGTAGTGATTTTCAAGATAATGGCAGAGTGGCGGAAATCGTGTGTCTTCCGTCAGTTTAATTATGAGCTGTCCAACTTGCGGATCCCTGAGAATCACACGACACACTGCTGCTCCCGCTCCAACTGCACTTACCCTTCAGGGGTCACAACCCCCAGCCTGGAACCTTTTTTTAAAAAAATGATTGTTCTCTCCAAATAGCCTTGTTCTCTCCCCATGCAGGCCCAGGCACTCCCCTTGTTAGTTCCACTTCCATCCTTATGAAGTTCTTCTCCACCAAGTCGCTGTGAATCCTCCACTTTGCGGCTATCTGACCAAATCTTTGACCCCTCATTGTGTCTGTGCCTTTTGTTTGCGATCAGTGGGGGCCACGGTCTCTGCCGGAGCTCCAGGTGCGACCCTGCCCCAAAGAAATCATTTGTCCAAATTAGCACGGGTGCCAAACCGCAAGAGATAAACTATGCGTGACGTTTTAATGCCGAGGAAAACACAAAGTACCGGGCCTGTCAAATATTTGCGTGTCGTCTGCCAGGAGGTGCATTTAAAAACAAAAATAATTAAAGTGCTATATTTTCTCCAAAAGGAGAAAGTTGTGACAGGCGGCAAACTTCAATGCCTCGTTCGCGCCTCTCATGTATTTCCTTTATGTCTGCCTTGACAGTCATCTCCCGCGTAACCCCGTAAGGACGAGCACTGTTTATAATTGCCTTTTATATAATCATTTTGGGGTTCTTTATTGTCAGCCGGGGCGCGGTTTTGTTTATCAACTCCGGTTATGCACATTCGTCTCACGCGCTCGTTTGAGAGACGTTCGCGAGCGGAAAATGAGGCTCCGTACCTCGGCACGCAACAAAGACAAAAACCATTATCAGCGGCGACGAGCTAATTACAGAGTCTGTCTGACTTGTGGCTTGCCAAGGAATTTGCCGAGCGTCCGCAGCTGCGTATCCAGCCGTGTCTTTCGGGAAGATGTCTTGAGGCATTGCGGCGCGCCCCCCTCCCCCCCACCACCCCCCCACAAACTACCCTCCCGACCCCCCCGCATCCATAATTAACCTCCCGTCATTCATAATTCAGCCGTGCTCTTCACACATCTTCTGGTGATATGACATTAGTTTGCGGTGGCCAAACAGACACTGGCAATGCTCCTCGCCGCTCAGGCATGTGCCAGTGCGCCTGACACACTTTCCACCACTGTCAGTCCCAGCCACAAGTGCCACGGCGAAGACAAAGCCGCCACCGCCGCCAGTCCTCCCCTTTTGTTATTTTAGAACACAAATCAGAGCCACTCAACAGGCCAATCACCGAGTTACAGTTTTGCGTCCCTCCGTTCTACCCTGTTTGATTGCATCCGGTGCAAAAGACGCCCGTTACCACTGGCCAAAGTCATTTCCAGTTGATTAATCAGCTGAAAAATACTCAGTATTTTTTTTTTAACCGTTGCAGCTACTAGAACATAAATTTGAAGAAAAAAAAAATCAATATGATTTATGCATGGAGGGAACCTGAGCTTTGCATAATGCGGGGAAGGACGGGGAGCGACCAGCGAGGCGGGCGGAAGGAGAGAGAAGAGAAGGAAATGGCAGAGCAGCGGGGAAGATGCGGAAATGTCAGGAGAGACGAGAGCGCAGACTTAGAAAGAGAGGGAGGGAGAGAAGGAGGGAAGGAGGGATGGGGCGAGGAAGCAGACGTCCCATTGCCAAAGCGGCACTCAATATTGCGTCCAGTCCTGAAGGATGTGACATATTTCTCCAGTCTTTGTTGGCTGTTTTAATCAGCTTACATATGTCCTGGATGAAAATTGAATTTGTCTGGAAGAGAAGAGGATACTACTGGCTGCAGAGCTGCCTCTCCATTCTCTCCCTCTCTCTCTCTCTCGTTCTCTAAGTGTGTGCGCGTGTGCATGTGTGTGTGTGTTTGGCCACACCAGCATTGTCCTCACCAGGACCAACCAATTCATAACAGCAATGGGTTGTGGTTCCCCATAGATCATTGTCAATGCGGCTCACCTCTGCAGCGCCAGCTTATTTAATGGCCGAGACCTAAACTCAGATTGCACAAAGGACCCCCACTTTCCTTTTCTATCCCATTTGCCCTCTGGCATTTGGAGAGCGCTTGTGTTACCCGCATGCTACGAGTTGACAATAGCCCATGGGAGTCTTTGCTAGGTTTCTCGAGCGGTAAATGAACGCTGATTAATTTGGGTTTTTTTAGCGACGGCTTTGTTGGTGAAATAAAGACAGGCGGACGTCCACCCACCTGTGATCGAACGCAAGCCGACATCACTCGGTGCGCTCCTCCACCGTGCCTTTGATGCAGCTGAAGGCCGAGTCCGACTCTGTCCTGGTTTTGAGATGACGACCGCCCAAGAAAACATACACAATTAGTCCGTCCATCCGCTGGGGGATTGAACAGCCTGACTGTCTCAGGGAGACTTTCCTCAGAGTAGTTCATCTCTCAGCAGATCACCATTTAATAGATAACATCTTATTATAATTTTTGAGACATTACAATCTTCCTCCCCGCAAATATCACTGCAGTGCGTTCCCGTCTTTCAGCCGCCATTCAAAGAGGAGAGCGTGTTTCCTTTGAACGGCAGATTGCTCCACGAGCAAGCAAGCGTTCACTGAAAAGCAAGATTATTTAGTGTTTTGTATGATGCACTCTGGCCCTGTCTTTTGTTCAGTGAAGTAGGGCATGTCATCGGTGAAAAAAAAAGAGAAAAAGCACAGCTTTAGAGCGAATGCAGACATCCCGCGGAAAGAAAAAAAAATGCTTCCTGCAGAGGAAGCAAAGATAACAAAGGGAACCACTTGTTCAGTCAAATCAAAGAAGATTTCAACGTGCACGTCTGAACCGCACATGCTCTTTGCATGCGTCCACACTTCCCCCTATCTCTCTTCCCAGCCCCGTCTGGTCCTTCATGCTACCAATTAAACTCAACCTAACACAGTAGGTCACAGTAACAAATACAGTACTTCTTCTTTTTTAGGTCACTTCATTTGCATGGAGGGGTGCTTTTGGGGGAGAAGGTTATAAGGCATTCTTGATTCAGATGCAAATAGGACAGTTATCAGCAGCCGGGACCTGATGAATAATGGGATGCACAAAAAGCTCGGCCCTGAATAAGGAAATGAAAGAGCGCCTCTTTTCTGCCCCACTGATTTCATTATAGACACTATTATTGGCTCAGAATGGCAACATCTATTATCGGGAGTCAGAATGTGACCAGTTTTTTTTTTTTTTTCCTTCTTCTTTTCCCTCCCTCGGTCTTCTTTGATGCGGACAGTCTTTTACTCCTGTCAAACCTCATCACATACTGTTGCCCCAGATAGGACAACAGGCAGTGTGGAACAGAGGCAGCCGTCTGGGAGTGGCCGCACACAGGAAACATGTCGTTGTCGCTATGCACAAAGTCTGACTGTGACGCTTGAGACCGGCGCGTCCTGAGTGAACTTCCCAAACAAGGTCTGCGGTTATACACGTACACATAGCAGCCGCGCAGACATGGTGAATTTAGACCAGTTTAGTTCAATGTGCTTCTTAAAACCCCAATGTGAAGCACGTTTCTTATCATGAAAATAAATCATTTTTTTGATAAAATTACTGAAAGAAAAAATAAAAATAATTTGTTGTGTTTTCATTGGCAATAGAAAGCAAATATTTTTCTTCTGGGAGCTGTCCACTTGGCGGCTATATTGCTGTAGCACATATCTGCAGCAGCCAGGAAGGCGGACCAGCTCGTTTGTGGTTGTACACCGAGATCGCACCAGGAAGACGTGAGATCAAGTGGGACGGCAGAAAACTGTGAAGTTTCTTACCATTAGATACAGTTATGTCGCTGCAGCAAAAATAGTGACATTTGTCATTGTGTGATAACAGTAAAACTCCTACACTTTTCCCTGAGAAAAATGTACGTGTGTGGGATGGTGGATAACAAAGGGAAAGTTCTGTTTATTTATTTATTTATTTAGTGTAGAGCCACCCTGCCGGCAGAGGACGAGTCATTCCTGTGGACGACTGACATTGGCATTGAATTCATTGTTCGAGAACTGTACCGCCCCTGAAGTGCAGAGCTGTACAATCCGACAAACTGAATTGCTTTGGAGTAACCTATAATATCAGGACGACGAGGGGGGCCAAAAAAAAAAAAACAGTGAAAAGTAGATCATTTGGCGTGGAGGATCTAAGAATAGAAGATAGCCTGTGGCAGAGGGCAGAGGGAACGAGGCGGCGGCGGCGGTGAATAAGACTCGCTGACAGTGTGATAACACTGGGACGAACCTCCTGGGAGGCGTAATGTGCTTCTTTACCTTAGCTAACGCTGCCCCTTCCACGTGCGCGCCGCGTTCCTCCAACGTCTCCACCGCGTCCTCGACGCCGCTTTATGGTAAACAGTCACAAACGGGGCGCAGCTGCGCGACATGGCTCAAAAACAAATTGTGTCGTTTCAGACAAACCTTCAATCTGTGGCACTAAAAACCAAAAAAAATAATAATACACATTTCCTTTTTTCGCTGCCTCCACAAAACAGTGTGTACGATGTCACCGGAGCAGCTTTTTCATTGTCTTGCAGAGCGTCGCGCACAGACATGTAAATATAAACTCAGCAGAACCCTCGAAGGAGGATTTACTCAGCACACTTTGAATTGAAGACGGTCCAAGTCTGCTTTTGCATATATTTTGACAGCCAGTTAGTGTAGGCACTGAAAAAAAATGATGCTACTGAGGAAAAAAAAAGATCATAACTGGATTGTTGGCTCAGAGATTTCTGAAAGCCCTTGTTTGAAATAACAGTCAATGGACAGTCTTACCTTTTCTGCATCCCAAATGACTACCCCTGTAGCAAAACACCGCCGGTATAATCCCCGAAAATTACGACGCCGCGATCGCTATCTGTCTGGCGGAAGAAAGAGAGAGAGCGCGTGCTGGAAAGAGCTGGTTGGCAAGGTGGCGCAGGAACAAAGTGGATAACAATATCTTTGCCAGCCGCGGCATAGGATAGACACTTTTATCGGAGCGCTCCTGCATGTCGCGAAGTTAAGCAAATTGGTTCTGCTTCCACTAAACCTCAGTCTAGTTTTGGTACCTTATAAAAGGGTTTAGGGCGCCTCTTGCCAGCTGGGAAGAAACCGTCTTTTCTTCGCAGGAAGGGGAAAAAAAGTCTGGCTGTGGTTAGATTATGTCTGTTTCTATTCCCGTGCTCGGTGTGTTGGGGCTCAATTTGCCAGGCCCGTCACCTCTCGCAGCTTAGCCTTAATCTGCATTTTTACGGAGGCGCACAAAGACCGGAGCGATTACCGCAACCGTTGCGTGCTCCGAAGCCCTCATTCAGTAATTGCTCTTCGGGTCTGACTCCTTTTCAATATGTCATTAGGATGACAGAGTCAACAGGGCCGATGTATAATCTGAGGGTGCGGGTATATCCTCAGACATCCCCCCGTTCAGCGGTTCTATCCGTTCGTTGATGATCAGACTGCAGGGTTCGGCCTGACGCGTTTGATGGTTTTCGACAAAAATGGCCCCGACAAACAAATCGCGCATAATCAGTGGTGGAGCCGGAAATGTTTCCTTGAGGTGACAACAGGGTGAGATCATGACTCACATAGTTGTGGCAATGAGTAGATACCTGGAAAGACTACATGGCTGATTTTTATTATTCTCACTGTGACTGTAGGTATAGTTGGAAGAAGAAGCGGGTATTGCAAACGAATAGATGGATGGATAGAGATTGTTCCTACTGTCCTAGGATTAGGGTTAGTGTTACATTCAAATTTTTATTTAAGTGTATTGTTTCCCCAAGTCCAGAATCCAGACCAATCATCAAGTCAAGGAAGTGTTCCCTATTCCCACTATTCCCACCCGTTCCCGCTGAGGGGTGGCCACGCCACCAGTGGCCACCACGTAGCTCCGCCCCTGCAAGCTCTCATTTAATTGTCCAAATTTGCTGGCAGATTTACCAACATTCCTTGAGTTGCCCTTGAGGTCCTTGTCCCCTTTATTATTATTATTTTTTTTTTTTATTCCCCTTGTCACATCTGAGAAACCTCCAGAACTTCTCCCCAGCACACACACACACACGCACTGACACACACACACACGCGGGAGCAGACACACTCCGTCGCCTCTCCTTCCCGGGCCTTCCATGTAGTGCAGGCGATTGGATGAATAAGCTGTGCCATCCCATATGGTGGGCTGTCCTGCTGGATCTGATCACAGTCCTGAATGAAGGAGCCCGTGAGTCACCACCGGTTTGTTCTGCCACACTTGTCACGCTCCGCCGTCGCGCACTTCCCTCCCTCCCCTACCCCGTCCCGCCAGCCGGCAGACGCCGTGCCTTTTCCAATCCCCATCGCCCCGTCATTCACTGTCTCCGACGCTCACGCACACCGCGGCGGTGGCGTCGGCGGCCATCTCTCACGTGCACCTCTCCCTCCTTCCTCCTTCCTTCCTTCTCCCCTCCATTCCCAGAAGAGGTGTACCCCCCTCCGCCCCGCCCCCGCTCGCTGAGAGCGCCGAAACATCAGCCGGCTCCCCGGAGCACTTCACTTCCTCCTCCGCAGTCAGTGCCAACATCATTGTCATTTATAAACATTTCATAGCTGCTCTGTAGGGTAATGGCTAATTTCTCCCACCGCACGCCTCTTCATTAAAAGTTTATTTTCCGTCAAAATCCATCCCAATCAAATTAGCCGCAGCTACTTGGACAACTTTTGGTTTACCTCAGCATGTGTGTCTCCCGCGCTGGCTGCCTCACTCCGACGCATCCGCGGTTTTATTTTTTAAATCGCTGCAGATGTTCACGTATTTGCTCGGGAGGAGCGCCTTCGCTGATTTAAGTTAGCATTATCTGGTTAAATAAGCAATTAAGCACACAAAGACGTCTGCCTTGGAGAAAGTAATTAACGGGGCTGAAAAAAGATGTAAAGTTTCCTTCTGGCAGCTCTCTCTAGTTTGGTGCAACTCTCGGACAGATGAGCTTTGCAGTGAGGAGCACTGCGGGTGCTCTGGGTCACATGGTCACAGCATCAAGCTCTCACTGATTGGCTGAGTAAGGTGTGAGTTAATAATCGTTAGTATTATTTCTTGGATGTGTGGATAGATCGCTAGTTCCTACATATGCAGTTACTGTAGTTGTTTGAAATGTTAAAAAAATACGACCTCAGATTAAGGTCCCTTGTTGTGAAGCTGGACCATCAGTGGTGTGTATCATCTAAGCTCGAACACTCACGGCTCTGACTGTAGTGCATTGTGGGAGTTGTTTCAGCGACGGTTTGGATCGACGGCCGGTGACAAACAGTAGCGGAAACTGCGTCCATCTTGGAGGGCAGCACCAAACGTACAGTAGATGTAAATTCTCAACTTCAACTTAAAAGCTTCCTTTGTTTGTTGCACGATGAGACGCATCTCATCTTGCGTGTGTGTGTAGTGTGAGTAGGGTTGTCTGTGGCCTAATTAAGGCTGAGTACCTGCTGCCTTTCATCATTTTCCACACTACGCTGTGCTCGTGTGGTATTGGACGGGCCACGTCATGCGCTTCACACATGCTCAAGAAAAAAAACAAAACAAAACAACTGAAACCGTGCACACAAACACAAACGCGCTTCCATTTACAGACTTTAGCGATTGATAACAGATGACTGAGCAGGGGGAAGCGTGGTGAGTCGCATCGATATGTGTGAAGGGTTTGTGTGTGTGTGTGTGTGTGTGTGTACACACAACGCTCATCCACCGGCTACATGCTACTTGCGGCGTTCAATATTTGGCAAATCGATGGCCATCCACCCCGGCGCTCCGCACATGCTCAATCTATTTACCACTGTTTTCCCAATAACACCGAGGAGACTTTTTTTCTTTCTTTTTTTCTCTTTTACGTGCAGCAATTTATTCTCTCCCTTGATGTCTTCCACCCTCCCTCCTCTTCTCCATAACACTCGCCAGTTTTCTTGCTTTTATTTATGTTCCTTTCTTCACTATTATTTTTCTGAACAGCAAAATCAATATGCTACCTTTCTTAGCCGGGAGAAACAGATGAGAAAGTAAATACTTGGGAAAAGTTTGGAGGGGTTTTTTCTTTTTTCTCCTCAAGATCCTCCAGATTTTTGTGTGTTTTTTGCTTTTATTTAGTTTAGCCTGTGCACGCGTGTGTTTCCGTGCGCGCTCTTCTCTAATTACCCACTCTTGTCCTGTAACCAAAAGAAACTAGCGGGTGCTGGATTGGCTGATGGCGAGAGAGCGCATTATTGGCATAAAAGGAGTGCACTGGCAATAGCTTTAGCGGCGTCTAAATTACTGCTCTCTCAGGAACTGGCTGCTTTACCATCATTAGCGCAGCCATTACATAGATTGGTGAAGGACGGCTGCTGAGGCCGAGGCTATTCCTCAGGCTGGCAGGGCCATTCAGGAAGTGGAGTTGGCTTTCGCTCTGCGCGCACACACACACACACACACACACACCTTCCCCTATTTCTCTGGTGATACTCGGCTGCAGTTTACAGAGAAGCTGGAGATTAGGTGTCTGTGTGTGTCTGTGTGTGTGTTTGCAACCGGCCACTCGTACTGTTGTTGCGAGGACAGAGGGCCCTCACGATGATCATACACAGAGGAAGCAGAAAAAAAACAAGGAAATTGAGTTTTTTGACCCCAACTCCTGCGACTCACTTTCACAAGGTCACTCCTTTGCGAACGAGTCGGCCTCGAGTGGTGAAACTTGGAGGGTGTGCGACCGTGAGTGCGAGATTGTTATGGTAGAAAAATACAACTGGGATTTATCGCAAGCGTGGAATAAACATGAGTGTGTGTGTGTGTGTGTGTGTGTTTGTGTGGCTGTGGGTGTTTGTGCGAAGGGAAGTTGAGAGTTATTAGTGCAAAATCTGGCCCACGGCACCAAATGCCAGGCCCAGAGGCGGCGAGCAATCACGCCAGCCAGCCTGCTGCCACTTGTGTCACCAAACTCAACCCTTGGTAAAGCGACAGAAATTCTCTGTCTCTCTCGCTCTCTTTCTCGTCGTTGTCTTCTGTGATTTGACCACAAGCTCAGCCGCCACGTTACCTGACCTTGGTTACTTGGTTAAGAGGTCCATGGAGCCAGATACCAAGCAAGTGATGACTTGAGTGCATTGCATCAGCTGCTGCTGCTGCTGCTAGTGGTGCCAGCGGTGGTGGTGGTGCTGCTACTGGTGGGGTTCACCTTGCCAATAACGTGACATTCTCCCCCAGCAGGCTTTGTTCGGCTCTGCGGAGCATCTGGTGCAAATTGGCCATAGTTGCTCTTTCGTGTCTCTCCACGATGATGAGAGGCCCGGTGTAGTGGCGACCTCCTCCAGTTTGATGACGCCGTCGAGTCCGCTGACACGACGGACCGATATTTACATGACATTAACGGGGAGCGCCGTCACCTGAGGGAGGTGGAGGTGACGGGAAATCGCAAACGCGGAGGCCTCGGGGAGCGCGGCACGGTGGACGCACGTGCGTCGGCCTGTGTCCAAAACGTATGTGTGTGTTTGTGTGCGGGTGTGTGTGTGTCTGCATGCAAACACACACATGTGGGACCTGGTGTGTGTCAGAGGGAGGCCACAGAGGAGGAGCATGTTAACCAGAAGAGCAGCCGGTCCACCAGATGTTCCTGTTCCCACCAGGCTTGTCGCAAGTGGACCTTTACTTCTCTCCTTGCCATGCACACGCGCGCACACGCACGTACACACACTCGTGTAGGCACAACACAAAGGATTTCTTCAGAGGGCTATACATAGCACGCAAACAGCAGACGGCAAAGCTACTTTACGCCGTTGCCACTTTAGATTTGCATACAATGAGGATCTCGTTCAAAGAGCACAGCGAAGAACATGTAAACCCACCTGGCCTGCGCGATAAGCTTCCTTTTCTCTTCACTCGACCGCATTTCAGATGCGTCACTAGCGAACCCTTGTGTCCTCTCGCTCTAAATTTGTTTGATTGAGCGTTTTGAAGCAGGGATAGCGGCGACGTTCCCGCTGCTGTTTTCCGTGTCTGGCCGAGATCTCCGGACGGGATGTGAACAGTCGCTGGCAATGTTCGCCGTCTTTTGCGCAAGACATCGGACACGTGTGTGTGCGTGCTCCGCGCGCTGGGCTGGTCGTCATCTTCATATACTATGGTCGGATGCCTTTCATGGTGTCATGATCCTAGGTGGAGGATACAGCCATTTGGAAATGCCATGAGAAAGGTCGGGACCATCACAGCCGCCGAGTTCAACAGGCTGATTTATGAGGTTCCAACAAATGAAATATAGCAAGAGGCCGGAGGAGCGAGCCGGCCCCCCCTATAGGTGAACCCCCAAAGGTCACCTAGCTTAATTTCAATTATGCCGATGGGAAGCCAGTAATGTATGTCCCCGGCCCGGAGAGTGATGGGGATTTAGATTTACTTGTAATGACATCGTGTTTAAGAGGGGATTAGGATCTGGCTAATTAGCGGAGGACGGTCGCCGTGTCGCTACAGTATTGATTAAAGAGTTTAGCCACGGCGCTGGGAAATAAAACAATCATTCTCCTGAATTTCCACCGGGTGGCATAAGTGACAAATAGTGTTTATTATTTACAAGAAGGCAGAAAAATGCAGGACTCGGTGCTTCAGCTAACCTTCCCCTCCCATGGTCGACCACAGCGAGTGGTGCGAGCGCCGAGTCCCATCAATTACCTCTTTGTGTTTGACGTGAGGCGGCGGTGGTGTTTCTGATTAGCCGACAGTTCTGCGGAAATAGCGCCGTTGCGCAGAACAAGCGGCTTGACATTTTCTAAATCTCCGAGTCAAAATTTACCGCCAGGCGCTGCTCCCTTCGCGCCAACGGTCCCCTGATCAGGTGAGTGTGCGCGCCAAAGGCAAATTACCAGCAAACGAAATTCCGCTCGGGGAAAATCACAGAGTCGCCAATCTGCCTTTGGTTCACGCTGCCTCCAACCCCCGCTTCCTTTTTTTTTTTTTTTTTGCCACAGCTTTTCTGGAATCCCCATCGATAGCTGTCAGCCAGGAGCCCAGAGGGAGCGGCGCGGTGCCATTTGTGCTGATAGTCAGAATCGCTGCATTATGTGGCCCATTTTTATTTATGTATTAGTCAGATTATCGTCATCCCAACGTGTTTCTGCCTGGATCAGCACCGTGGTTTCGTACATGGCCCACCGCTCGCTCTGTCTAGACCTGGCACATGTTTGTGTGTGTCATGTGTGTGTGTGTGTGTGTGTGTGCGCATGGCGAGGCTGATGTGGCATGGAGGTCACTCCTGTCAGATCTAACATCCACACGGCGGCTGTGATGTGATGCGAAGGGCGCTGTCAAGAGACAACCGCCAGGCAGCGCAGGTACAGCTGCCCTCAGTGCTCTTTTTCCTCTGCGGAGCGCGCACGCACACACACACACACATGTGCGCTGACACACTGTGATGGGGAAGCGCCCCCACGGCCGCAGCCCCGGGTGTCTCGCAGGCTCTTCTAAATAACCGCCGCCGCCCGCTTGTTGATTGTTTGCCGCCGACCAGCTGGATGATGTTTCATCTAAACCATAACGATTATTTTTGTTGTTGTTGATTTTTTTAATGTATTTATTATTCATTTATTTTTTTCGCTTTGAGGAAAGTAACAAAAATACAAGCAACCCGTGGGCGAGTGGGATGGAGATGCAAATGCAGATTCTTTAAAGGCAACAAAGTAACTGGCTACAAAATATGGCGATAATGTAAAAAAAACAAATAAAATAAAAAATAAGCGGCAAATAAAAAGGTGTTGTGCTTCCAATCTGTGAGGAAAACTATTTAACATATGAGCTTTGAGTGTAAGAAAACCAAAAAAAAACACGACAGCTGTGTTTATGTATATTTTTTGTTTTGTTTAGGGACCCGAATTTACAGTAGCAGAAAGTACAGCTGCTACACAATAATGAAAATACATCCTCAAAGTTTGAAGACTTGAGACTTAAAAAGTTTTTGAAGGAAAATAAAAAAAAAATTCTCTGTGCGTTCCATCAGCCTGTCCACTGGTGTGAGAAGGACGACTGCTAGACAGCGTGAACTTATGGTTCCGGTGTGATAGGGGAGGAAGGAGGCGGAGCTTAGAGGGTTTGGGATGCTGCGTGTGTGAGTCTGAATGTGTGTTTTCTCATTACGGAATATCTGGAACCCCGGACACGTCCTTGAAATGCAGCCTGTGTGCAATTAAGGATGGAGGGGTGGTTGTGCGTTTCTCTTTCTGTGCGTGTGTGTATGTGTGTGCGCGAGGGGCTGTGCTCAAGATGTACCCCTCCAGTGTACACTGTGTCCACACTGCGGGGAGCGCGGCTCTGAAACTTTAATGCTAATTGATCCCAGAGAAGACGCGCGGACACAGGTGTGCTGCCGCGGGCCCTGAATCTGACACGGATGCTGAGGGATTGTGGGTAACCGAAGGGCTTATCGGGCCAGAGCCGGGAGCGCACCTAGCCGAGGCGCGAGTGACCCACTTCCTTTCTAATCAGCACAGGTTTGATGGGCGCACCGCGTGTGTGTGTGTGTGTGTTTGTGTGTGTGTTAGAGCGGCAGAAAGAGAGAGAGAGAGAGAGAGACCCCAGAACCAAAAAGCACCTCAGTAAACTGCTAGGCCAGCTCAGTGGTCTAGTGGTGGTCTAGTGTCCGTCCTGAGACTGGTGGGTTGTGGGTTCGATCCCCGACCAGGTCGTACCAAAGACTGTAACAATGGAATCCATTGCCTCCCTGCTTGGCACTCAGTATTCAGGGTTGGAATTGGGGGGTTAGATCAGCCAATGATTCCCAGATGCGGCACCGCTGCTGCCCACCGCTCCCTCAGGGGACCACGGCTCAAATGTGGAGGACAGATTTTGCATCCCTCGGGATGTGACAGTCACTGGGACTTTAACTTTACTTTAACTGCCCGTTTTTTAAGCCTGTGATTAATGATTGCAAGGTCACTTACCTTGTCGAGTAGAAACGCTGTTTTACTTGGTTTGTTTTATTGTTTATTTTGCAGACGTTACTGTACAAACAACCACGCAAGAACAGGGACAACACACACACACACACACACACACACACACAGTGACCTACAGGTAGATGTGAGTGTGTGTGCACGTTGGCCTGTGGTAGCCGTGTTCCGTACCTAAGCTTCTGAACAAGTATGTTCATCAGCAGCGTTTGAGGCGAAACACACACACACACACACAAGAATGTGAATCAGACTCAAGCTGCTGCGTCTCGGCTCTAAGTTTGTGCCGGTGATTGTGTGTGTGGGCGCTGGGCGGGAGGGGGGGGGGGTGCTCATGCGGCTGCCAGGTCTGGATGGAAAAGAGCGGCGTTGGCTGTGCCAAGGCGCAGGTGTGCGTGGATTAGGTGCGATCCCCTCTCACAGTCGCTGTAGTGCAACCTTATTTCACGGCTGTTGTGCCATGTAAATCTTATCGAGAGGGAGGGGGAGAGAAAAAAAGTGGCTAACAATAGCATCTAGCTGACAGTCACAGTCAAGAAGGCAGCCGAGAGTGAGCGGAGGAGGAGAGGGGGAGTCAACTCCAGGAGCTCATGTGTGCATTTTTCTAGATGTTGTTCTGCGTGCGTGTGTGTGTGTGAATGATATCAGAGCGACAGAAGGGGAGAGGATGGGAGAAGGGCGCAATGTTGATAGCCTCATAAATCATGGAGGAGATGGTGCTGTATCTTAACCTGTGTCCAGCCCAGCGATGGCGTGTTGATGGCGATGCTGATGGCTCGTCCGCTTCTCCCGCTTCCCGACGGCGTCCTCACTCTGCTCCAAAAAGATAAAGATGGGGAAGGAGGAGGAAGAGGAGGAGGAGGAGGAGGAGGAGGAAGAAGTTTGGCCGGCGCAGCACCCGCCATTAAATCGTGATGAGCGGCCTCAGCGAAGGGGCTCCGTGTAACGGCACTTTATTCAGGAACGATCACTTATTTATAGGTGTTGGAATTGTGTTGTTTGCTTGTTTTATTGAAAACCTTGTGGGCAAAGTGGTGGCAGGCCGCCTGGCATGTGAGCGCCGCGTCTCCAGAGGACGCCGCCGCAGAAATATCTCCCGCCCGCGATGAATAAGTGAAGGGGGACGGATGCATTTTTCATCCCGGTGCAACCCATTGTCGCTGGAGACGTCCACGGCCCCGGGTTCTCGTGCGGTCGACCTGCGGCCCTGTTAAAAACAGGGGAGACGCCACGCTTGTTACACAAACACGCAAACACATGCGCGTGCACGTACACACGCAGGTTGGGATGCGTTTTTCACGACGGCACTCCACAGAGGTTTGGTTCAAGGTCGTCAGGCAGTTGCCTCACAAGATTTTTTGTTCGATTGGGTGAATGTGTCCACTCAGGCTCCTCTCGCACTGCGGTCGCAGGACGACGCCGCCACGGATTTCTCCAGACGTCGTCGGGCCTCCGCCGGCTCGCCCGCCGCCCTTGCTCGCCCCGGCCTCTCTCGCCCCGGCTGCCGGCGCTACTCACACTGACAGCCGCGCAGCCGAAAACATGAAGGTAGCAAAGTGTAGCCCGTCGCCGCAATAGTTGTGGTGTTTTGTGTACATGAGGGAGCATCTCTCCGTATGAATGATTCATGCTAAAGCAGGGGGGGCAAAAAAAAAAAGTCTTTCTGGAAGCTCAGCCACCCCCTCACCTCCTCCTCCCCCCTGCAGAGGCATGGCAGGCCAAATGGGCCTGATGCTGACAGCACGGCGGAGGGAGAGCGAAGAGCCTCCCGTGATCTCCGACGCCACTCTGGCGCCGCGTTGGGACATCAGAGCAGCGGAATTAATAAATAAGTAACAAACAACGCTGCCATGTTTTATTGAGCTCGGCAAGGCACCGGCGGCGGTGGCGGCGAGGAGACCAGGACGCTCGAGCTCGGCTCGTTGGCGGAGAACTTTCAGCTGCAGCTGCAGCCGCGTGTCAGTGTGTTTTTGTTTTTTCCCTCCTTTTTTCAGAGCCATCGATGAGAGGAGAGCAAACAGAAAGTAAAAAAAAAAAAGAGAGAGAGAGAAAATTTCGACTGTGAATTGTTTGGATTTAGTGTCCTTAGATGAAATAGTGATGAGGTTGTGTATTACAGTGCGGCGGTTGGGGAAAGTTATTTATTAATGCAGCGCGAACAACATTAAGTCCCAGCTGTGTTGCTGTTGTATCTGTCAGCCTCTCTCTCTCTCTCACACACACACACACACACACACACACTGCGTGAATATGCAAAAAAAAAAAGTGACACCTGATTATTTCATCATCCCAATGCGAATAAACCCTAAAGAGAGTTCACTAAAGATTGAAATCACCTCAGTTCTACTCAACGTCCTGTCAGTCGGGCGTCCCTGGGTGACCAGTGTGGAGTTTCACAGTAAGAGACGAGTTCACACCATTCATTCCAGGTATGATTGAGATTGTGTCAAAATGTCTTTACTGGAAAACAAAACATAACAGTTTCCTGCTTCTGGTTTTGACTCAACACCAGAGACGCGGCTTCGGCTGTGTTGATGCTTTGGTTTGATGTTTTACAGCCGTGCCGCCAGAATGCAGCTCCTCGTAGCGGCTGCCGCTTGTTGTTTTTCGCAGCTCCGGCTGATCTTGGCGAGCGCTAATGCGTACCGGAAGAAGCCGGGACGCAGCCTGTCAGGTATTATCGCCACATCGCCGGTGGATTAGCCAAAACGAGCAACAGCGCCAGCTCACGTGTGCTCGGAACTTATTTGCCCCCCCCCCCCAGGCGGTGAGGCCGTCATGGCAGAGCGGAGTGGAGTGGAGAGGAGGCCCTCGTAGGATGTCAGCCTGTGAGAGACGCTGCACCTCTGAAAGGGCACCGAGCTCTCTGTCTATTATAAGCCCTGCAACACTCATCAAGGCTGGTTACAGTGCACCGCCATGTCTCTCAAGCAGCACCGGGGGGAAAGAAAAAATGGAAAATAAAAAGGAGGAGAAAAAGAAGAAGCCACCTTTCTAACGAGAAGAGCCCTTGACTCCGAAACTTCACATAGCCTTGTCTTCCCTCGCTGACATGATAAACGCGAGCGGCAGTAATGAGGCATCAGCTTGTCAGTGCATCCATTTTCTGTGCGTGTGTGTGTGCATGTGTATGTGTGTGTGTTTTCCTTCTTCCTCCACAAATCTTAAGTAACCCCCCCCCACCCCCCTCCAAAAAAAATTCCGCCCCCCATCTCCATTCTGAGGCACCCAGTCCCCAGTTTTCTCCTCTAAGCTATACGGCTAGGTGTGTGTGTGTGTGTGTGTGTGTGTGTGTGTGTGTGTGTGTGTGTGTGTGTGGGGGGAGGGGGCGTCAACACCTGACGCACACTTCAGTCTAAAGCGCAAACACGGCGCGTAACACAACAGAGACGCACAGACCCAGAAATCGAGGTTTCTCTCTCAGACTGCGCAGAGCTGCGGGCGGTGCCAGCGCGGCGGACACACACAGACAGACAGGCTGACAGGCAGGCAGACCAGACAGACTCGGCAGACGGGCAGAGATTGAGATGTGTCACTATCCGGCCATCTGTAACAGTCACGCCTGGCGTCGCCGCAAACAGATCTCCCACATATCAGCCGCATCAAATCTCCAGTTTGCCGAGCAAACAGAATAAAGCAATCTGATCGATCTCGCCGCCACCTCCCGCTGTATCGGCGCCATCCATCTGTGTTTATCAGCCTATCAGGCCGGCTATCTTTTGATGTCCGCGGGGCAGGACTTTGTGTCTTAGCCCCCCCTCCCCTCCCCGCCACCGCCGCCGTGTTTTCTTCCTCCTTCCCCCGCCCACATTTGTTTGCCGATCCATCAGCCTGTTTACCTTATCGTGTTGCCAAAGCCGCCCATTCACGCTCCCATCTGTCTGTCAAACTATATCTTGGCTTCCATTTGTCTAACTATCTGACTGTTTGCTCTTCCACCTGCCAATCACGGGCTGCGCCTCGTGCGCCCGATTGGCCGCTGACGTCTGCTCGACCCCGTCGCCACCCGCAGAACCAGCGAGCGACGTGGAGACGTTGCTGGAGATTGCAGCTTTTTAAAATAAAATTAAACAGCATTATGATGATGATGGTTGTGATGATATACACCTTATTCAGACCCTCAGGGAAATTCAGTGTGTCACACAGCTCACAGGACACACACAGTAAATAAATGTCATCTTAGCTTTCAATTTAGCGCTCATCCAGTGCCAGTGTAGCGGCAGGCTAAATAAGTAACAGTCCTTTTGCACTTGAAAGGCCTGTTTTTTTTCTCAGATTGTGTCGAGTGTCACACGAGGATGTCGGCGGTCTGGGTCCTCCAGAGAAACTAAACCGAAGCAGGTCACTGCTCCGGCTCGGTCCAGTTCAGGCCCAGCCTCGGTGGAGCGAGCCAGGCACTGATGTCCGTGCAGGCAGGGGGTCCAAGCCTCCCACCGAGGCCCAATCAGTGTTATAGGGTCAGTGCCTGGCCCCCCCAAGGCAGCAGAGTGCCTTGGCCTGATGGATGACTCTCACTCTCTCCCTCTCTCTCCCTCTCTCTCTCTCTCTCTCTCCCTCTCTCTCTCTCTCTCTCTCTCTCTCTCCCTCTCCCTCTCCCTCTCTCTCCCTCTCTCTCTCTCTCTCTCTCTCTCTCTCTCTCTCTCTCTCTCTCTCTCTCTCTCTCCCTCTCTCTCTCTCTCTCTCTCTCTCTCTCTCTCTCTCTCTCTCTCTCTCTCTCTCTCTCTCTCTCTCTCTCTCTCTCTCTCTCTCTCTCTCTCTCTCTCTCTCTCTCTCTCTCTCTCTCTCTCTCTCTCTCTCTCTCTCTCTCTCTCTCCCTCTCTCCCTCTCCCTCTCTCTCCCTCTCTCCCTCCTGGCTCGGGCCTGTGAGAGGAGAAGGCTGGAAAAAAGGGCCAGGACTCTGCCACAAACCCCATCTGTGCTCTCCACGACTCTTGCATGCCTTGTGGTCATAGCGTGGAGCTGCTGGTGAAGCCCAACCACCACCCACCACCCCTCCCCATCCCTCAAATCAAAAGCCTCAGTCTGGTGCCCAGAATCTTTGACTCGCGAGTGCAACACGAGAGGCCGCTTGAACTGATCAAGCCGTTAATTGGAGCACTTTGAAGGGGGGAAAAAGAGCCAAAAACACACGTGGAAACCTCTGAACATTTCTGAAGGAGAAATAAAAAAGATTTTGGTTTGTTTGTTCAATTAGTTTGACCCAGAAAGATGCAGCGAGATGAAGCGGCTGCCTGCGAGAGAGGATTTAAACATCTGCTGCTGTCCATCAGATCGCCCCCTGGATTTCAGCTTTGCCGTGTGCAACCTCAGAGTGTTGCTGCTGTCAGAGCAAAACAGTTTTTTCAAAGCTTCAAACTGGAGGGAATTTTCAGGAATTTACTTGATAGGATATTTGTTTTCTTTCATGGTTCTGCTCAGGTTGAAACCTGCCTCCTGAAACTCGTCTGCTGTGAGGACAATCGTGAATGGGAGGGTTGTTTTTTTTTTTTTGTTTTGTTTTTTTTTTATTTGCTTCGGGCGCCCATCGATCGCAAAAGTGTTTTCACATAACTGTTCATTTGGCTGCGTGCGCCTCGGCTGCATCCCAGAATGCCAAGAGGCATTGTTCCGTGACCGAGGAATAAAGTCCTGCAGAGATATTTTAAGAAGATCTCTGAACCCCAGGGGGCCTCCGCGGAGAAGCTGTGAATCCTTGAGCATTTTCGGGCCTCGTCGTTTTCAATCAAAAACTTAACAAATGTTCGGCTTGAGCTTCAAAGAGAAAAGACAGTTTGTTCTTCTTTATTCCTTTCTTTCTTACTCCCGAGGTAGTGAAACGCTCTTTCACTCCGAGCCTGAAATGCCCCCCGAGCGCGCACACAGGTTCTACATGCACAAACCCTTCTTCTCTCTGCTGCTGCTGCTGGCTTGCCCAGTAGAGACCCAGCAAAAGTTCCCAGCAGAGAAGATAAACCGGTCGTTTATTTGCCCCCCCGCTCCACCCTGTCCCGGATTTCTGTACGAGCACGTGGCGAGATTTGCCTCCCTCCTCCGACACAGTTTTTTTTTGTGCCCAGCAGTCAGAATGCATTACTGACGGACCAAACCCATTTCAGACCGGGGTTGTTACGGGTTTGACAATTTTGGGGGGCTAAGCGTGGCCCTTACAAGAAAATCGGCCCTAATGCCTTTTTTGAGTGACAGTGCACAGCCCAGTTTTCTGCCAAAAGGGAAGAGGGAAAGAAAAGGAAATGAGAAAAGACGGCCGCGAGAGGCTGTTAGCGGCGAAGAATGGCTGTGTTCCGGAACTGGGTCAGTGGTCGGGTTTGGCCGACCGGTACGGAAACACACCATACTGGCGCCGCCAAACCTCAGCCCGCCGTCGATAGAGTGGCGATAGAGGCACGGAAAGATTACACACATCCGAGCGCTGTCCAAAGCGCTTGCTTATGTTTTGAGTGGCCTGGGCCCAGCCCGGCCCGGCCGAGCCTTCTCCGGTCCGCTGCTTATCTCAACAGGCTGTCAGGCTGAACTCAATCCGCCCGCAGACCTGCGTATACAAAGTGTCAGGCAAGAATGCAAAACCCGCGTACCCACGCGTGGGCGTGGACGCGCGTCTGGCCCGCCGCGGAAATTTACTTTGCGTGTGTTGATGACGGTGGGGCGGCTTTTGCCCTGTTTACTTCCTGCCCCTCCCCCGCCCCCGAGTGTTGAGGAATCACAAGAGAGGTCTCACTCCTCGCTCTCGTAAACAGGAGTGAGGAGGGAGCAGGGGTGGTTGGAATGAGGGAGTGAAAGACGGACGGTGGAATAGAGTGAGGGGGAGAAAATACAGAGCGGAATGTTTCGCTATCTCGCATTCTTCGTCCTCCTCCTCCTCCTCGCACGGCATTTTTCTCAGCCGTTTGGCCGCAATAGCGCGCCGAGATAACGCAGCTTGACATCAGCGCTGCTTTCTATCAATAGCCACGCTCACGCACCCCCCGCTACCCCCGAGCGTGCTCGTTGAAGCCCCAGCAGGCCGTCACCAAACTGTAGGTCAGGGTTGGTGGCGAGGTTTCACTGGTGCGTCTCTCTAGCCAGAGTCTGATTAATCCCGTTGGTTTAAGTAAACTGTGTATTAACGGGAACCCCCCTCCCTCTCCCCCCAAAGTCATTCATGGACTTATAGGAAATCAATATGTGGTGTTGAGGCAGTATGAGAGGAAGTGGATGTGTCAATAGTGCGGATGAGATCAGATCTGTGATCAAAGCCAAAGAAAGCTGCAGGAAACGGCAGGATCAACTAATCCAAGACTAATCAACTTATCAGCAATGAATAAATAAATAAAGTAGTTTACAGAACAGTGGATATTCAAATAGATGGTGTTTTTGTCTTTGTGGGGAAACATCATAGAATGTTAAAATCCTCTCAAAATGACCTCGGTGTACTTGGAAGTACAATAATATGTTGCATATTTAAAAAAATAAAGAGAAAAACAAAATGTCAAACACAGACTGTAAAGAACAGATCTTGAACCTCCTCATGCTGCTGCAATCTCCTCATATTTTACCATCGCCTGCATACATTTACATCCCTGTTCATCCTTCACATAAAAACGGGTCAGTGACACCGAATGTGCTCCGCCCCGCCATCCTCACCGTCCTTCTGTCTCTTTCTCTTTCCTCAGCTCTCCACAAACTCATCTTTTTTTTCTGCCTGCGCCTCCTCCCCCTTTTTTCTTTTTTCTTTTTTTTTTATCTGTTTTTCTTTTTTTTCTTTTTTTGCTGCGATTCCTCTTACCAGTGAACGAGTGTCACTGTTTGCCACGGCGGTAGTTTTGCGATACCCGGACCATAACTTTTAGGAGGAAGAAATAGCTCCTCTCCCTCTGCATCACATTTATACACCATATCTCCTTTCTGTGCGGCCGGTTCCATTACTCTGAACCTCGGAGCCTTCGGGGGAGGGGGAGGAGGAGGAGGAGGCAGGTTGGGAGGGAGGGAGGGAGGGAATGGCTGCTGCTGCTGCTGCTGCTGCTGCTGCTGCTGCTGCTGCTGCTGCTGCTGCAGACACTCCCCCACCCTTCACCCGTTCTCGGTGGAAATAAACAGAAAAAAAGAAAAGCATGTTGCCGTGCACCGGGGGAAGATCTAATCACCTCTGTTGTGTTTATATTCTCAAACAATACACACCGCCGTTCAAAAGTCTGGGGTCACTGACTCATTTCTGCAGTGAACTCCATTATAACCAGTTTTATGAAAAAATGATTTTGAATGCTCGGCGATCATTACGAGTGCGCGGAGATCAGTCAAGATGTGCTCAACAAGTATGGGGAACATTTTAGTGTTTAATGAAACCCATTTCAAATGTCTAATTAAAAGTGATGGAAAGGATTCAAAGTGTGCAGAATTCTGTGTGAACACACTAAAAATAGGCTGTTAGACCACGATGCAGGTTTACTCTTTCATGGGTTCACACACACAACTAAGTGTGATTATAATGCAAAGCGTTGTTTTTGAAATGTTTACATTTTTCTTGGCAATTTAAATCTTTAGAATTCTGTCCTGATGCCTGCATATTGCACACTTGATATTCATTCTCTAAGATCACATTCAATTAGACACTGAAAGTAACAACAGTCAAAGCCATCCCACGTGCGTTTCCTGTGCACTGTGGGGAAATAGACGGAGATGTTCTCATGAAGGTGGTTCTAATGCATAAATAAGGCAGTGACCCCAAACCCTTGAGCGGCAGTGTATGTAACTCTTGACAGGCCAACTGGAATAAACAATGACAAGGAGATTAGATGAAAGTGTAGCCGTCAGATTTTCACAAGTCTGTTGCAATCCAAGACGAGGCGCCCGTCACGGCCTCATGGGTCCTCTGGAGTAGATCCACGATCCATCTTCCCCCACTGGGGATCCCTCAACCTCCATCCTCGGGACGGCGGCTGTTGCAACATCCATTATCTTACACCGTGACGTAAACCTCCCCATGTTCAGCCGTGAACGTGACGTTGGGTCCATCGCGTGCTTTCCCGGGAGGAGTTTGATTGGCGACCGACAGCTTCTCCTTCTCCTGATCACAGGAGCCTCGCCGTGATGTAACCCGGGCGCAATTAGCCAGACGACGGCACTAACGCAAAGCTCATTATGGAACCTAATCTCTTTGGGCAGTGGTGTACGGAGGACCGAGTCATCTATTGTAACGCGGAGCGGCGTCTCAGCGGAGGTTGGGGGCGCCGGGGAGCAGGTCGGAGGGGAGTGAAGGCCCTCGCCTCGGCTGTTTAGTAATCTGGGCGTCCTCTCCTCCTCCTATTACCCTTGTCTCGTTCAGAGCGCCCTCCCTGGTGGCAGGGATCATTGCGATATACACGCAAAGAGGCTTGTGTGTTTGAAACAGAGCTGTGAGTGTGTGTGTGTGTGTGTGTGTGTGTGTGAGAGGACTCTGAGCGCTAACATACTGCCGTGCAACATTTGCATAAGCGTGTTCCCCCCTCCTCCCTTCCATCTGCCCACCGTCACCGAAATCCTCGGTGCATTCCGCAGCATTCCGAGACGCGTCGCCAAGCCTCCGTTTAATTAAGTTCTGCTTTGCCGACGACGTCGCCGCGCGGCATCGCCCGCTATCCCTTTGTCAATTTCTCCTCCTTGTTCTTTGTGCTCCTCTGCGTCACGCCGGCTGTAACGCGACGGAAGACGTCGCCTCCGGGAGAATCAGGTAAAAGAAGCCGTCAAAAGCTAGATGTGACTAGAACCCAGGTACCAATCAATTCGTCCCCACTTGGAAAGTAGTGGTGGTGCTAGTAGGGAGAGAGAGAGAGAGAGAGAGAGAGTTTGTGTCTTTGTGTGCGGATATCTCCGTCTATTTCGTGTTGTCCCCCCCCCCCCCTCACTCTGTGCTTGATGTGTGCAATTGTGTCGAGTCTCGTCGTGATCTTTTCTCTCTCTTGCAGGAGACGTTGGCTGCCGTTTGTTAAGTTGTTGTGAAAGATTGATGTGGCTGGGAGGCGGGGGGGGGCTTTTCATCCACGTGTTTATGGGAAGCCAATAGCTCCCCCGCTCGAGGATCATCTTCTGTTGAACAAAGTGTTTTTTTCTCTCCCGCCGGTTGCCAGCGACCTGAACGCAAACGCAGTAATTTATTTATTTATTTATTTTTTGTTCTTTACATTTCATACCAGACGAGCGAGCGCTGTGTGTCGCTGTAGGTGATGTTGAGCGGCGCTGCCCATTTATTACCGCAGCTTGTAGTTTGTGAAAAACGAGCTCAGCGGACACAGAACAAAGCAAAAATGCAAAAATATTGTCTTATTTGTTTTATGGGTCCCATATTATACTCGTTTTCAATACTTTATTTTTCATCTGAGGTTGCAGCAGAGCCGCAGAGCACGATTTGCCCTTTAAAACAAAACAAAACAAAACAAAAAAAACATCTGACCCTGTGTTCACAGCCTGCTAAAGGTGCTTTGTGCGACGTTGCACACATGGTCTGAGCAGTGGACCGTGGTGAAGAAGTGATGGCTGGACTTTTCTCACTGGTGTGGTCACTGACAGGCCAGCAGACACAGATTACAGCAAGAAGTATCAAAACAGTGTCTTTATTCTTTAATGGTCCAGTGTGTAAAATTTTAAAAGAAGTCGAGTAGGAAACCCATCTGAGAGCACGTTTTGTAAATAGGACACTTTCAGGTCCTAAAAATAAATAAATAAAAAATAATAAATTCCGAACTTTCTTAAAAAATGGTGACGCGAGATGCCCGTTAGCTGCCATCTTGCCTTAGAATGGATTTCAAACCATTCTATTTCATTGTACTGTGATTATACACTTGTATTAATGTATTTATGGGCAGTACCAATATAAAAATCCTAAATCAAGCCAAATTTTACACACTGGACCTTTAACTCTTGCATGATAGCAGTGCTGTCTCCTGGACATTCACACAGTTGCACGTCCAACCGGTGCAGCAAGTTGCTCCGTCGTCAGCGACAGCAGCAGCGTGACAGAAACTCAATGCTTGGAAACAGAGCGACCATCAGATGGAGTTTGCCAGGTTCAGCCTTTTCTTGCTGAGGCTGAAATATCCAGTCAGTTTAATTCATGATGAGAATGAATGAAGGAATGAATGAATGAATGAAAAATAATTAGGTGTGCTTTTCCGCCACCCCTTCCTCAGTAAGAGTGAAGGACAGCCAGGCAGCGCAGCGATAAGCTAGCACACCAGCCGCCTTAGCTTTGTGCTTCGTGCCTGTGTGCTCCCCTCCTGGAGGGGGAGGGAGGGAGGCAAGGGGGAGGTATAAAAAAAAAAAAAAGGCAGGCTGCTTTGGACAGAAACGAGGTTACAACAATTTGGCTTCCAAATGACTCAAAAGCGAGTCTCCACACGCTCGTTTTATGCCCCCATGCATCCAAGCGGGAGCGCGTGCATCTGCGTCCCGAGACGGCCGCAGCTGACCAAGTATCGATGACGCCCCCTGTGGCAGCGGCAGCCGAACGTGGCAGCTTTTAACCACCGCCGCCCGTAAACGTGCACGTGTTCCTGTTTCTGCCACCTGGACGCGGCTGTGATGAATGGTCTCTTTAAAGCCGCTTCTGGTTCTTTTTTGAAAGCGGCGCAGTGTAGTTTTCCTAGCTTGAAACCAGGTGGAGGTTATTTACACTACCAATCAAAAGTTCAGACACATACTTCTGATTTAATGGTTCCTCCAATGCAAGTCAAAAGTATCAATTGGGCAGAGTAAAGCACGGCTGTTTTATAAGAATTGGATATCAGACAGCCAATATGGCGGCACCGTGGGTTTTTCCAGGTGGCCATTTGTGGTACTGCAGTCCTAAAAGCCTTTTCTCCTACATATATATATATAGATATATAGATATATAGATATATATATAATAAATATAAAAGATGGAGCTCTATTGAAATGAACAATAGAGCTCCACCAATAGAGCTCCAAGTGAAGGTGTTACGTTTTCACCCATCGTACAAAGAATCTGCCAGAATGCTGTAACAGGAAGAAATGCTCAGTTGAATGTCTGCCTGCAACATACGAAGCTCGTTTTTTTTTCCTTTGTTTGTTTGTTTGTGTTTTTTGTTCTGCTGTTCACTCACTCACTCACTCACTCGCTTGTCGGTCCTGTTTGTGTGCCCAGCCGCCCTCCTCTCCTCTCCTCTCCTCCCCTCTCCTCTCTTCCCCTCTCCTCTCTTCTCTCCTCTCCTCCCCTCTCCTCTCTTCTTCTCTCCTCTCCTCTTCTCTCCTCTTCTCTCCTCTCTTCTCTCCTCTCCTCTCCTCTCCTCTCCCCTTTTCTCCTCTTCTCTCCTCCCCTCTCCTCTCTTCTCTCCTCTCCTCTCCTCTCCCCCTTTCTCCTCTTCTCTCTCTCTCTCTCCTCTCCTCTCTCTCTCCTCTCCTCCTCTCTCCCTCCTCTCCTCTCCTCTCTCCTCTCCTCTCCTCCTCTCTCTCTCCTCTCCTCTCCTCTCCTCCCTCTCCTCTCCTCCTCCTCCTCTCCTCTCTCTCCTCCTCTCCTCTCCTCTCCTCTCCTCTCTCTCTCCTCCTCCTCTCTCTCTCCCCCTCCTCTCTCCTCTCTCCTCTCCTCTCCTCTCCTCTCCTCTCCTCTCTCTCCTCTCCCTCTCCTCTCCTCTCTCTCTCCTCTCTCTCCCTCCTCCCCTCTCTCTCTCTCTCTCTCTCTCTCCTCCTCTCTCTCTCTCTCTCCTCTCCTCTCTCCCTCTCTCCTCTCTCTCCTCTCCCTCTCCTCTCCTCTCCTCTCTCCCCTTTTCTCCTCTCTCTCCTCCTCTCTCTCTCTCTCTCCTCTCCTCTCCTCTCTCTCCTCCTCTCTCTCTCTCCTCTCTCCTCCTCCTCTCCTCTCTCTCCTCCTCTCTCCTCTCCTCCTCTCTCCTCCTCCTCTCCTCTCCTCTCCTCTCCTCCCCTCCTCCTCTCCCTCTCCTCTCTCCTCTCCTCTCCTCTCCTCCTCCTCCTCCTCTCCTCCTCCTCTCCTCTCTCTCCTCTCCTCTCTCTCTCTCTCTCCTCTCCTCTCCCTCCTCTCTCTCTCTCTCCCCTCCTCCCCTCTCTACTTCTCTCCTCTCCTCTCCTCTTCTCTCCTCTCCTCTCCTCTCCTTTTCTCTCCTCTCCTCTGCGCATTTTCTTTTGTCTCCCGTGCACATGCCGCGCCGCAACCGACGCGAGAGCGAGTCGAGGGCCCTTTTTCCGCGCCGCGTCCTGACGGAGGATCTGAGCGGAGTTACTATGACACCAGACACGAGCACCTTGACTCCGACCTCCTCCCCTGCTGCTCGCCTCTCAATCAGCCTGCATTTGCCTCACGCTGCCGCCGCTCCTCCTCACCTCGGCCCTCTGCACCCCTCCCCTCTGACCTCCCAGTGTGGCACGACGTTCCTCCGGTGCATCTCTCCGTCTCTGACTCCCTTCTTCTTCTTGTTGTCGTGTCCTCCCCGAACAGACAACCGGCGAGCGGTGCTGGAAAGGTCCCGGTCGCGCCACAACGCAAGTCACCAAGCTCGATGATCAGCCGCGTCTACCACAGGACGCTCGACAAGTGCCAAAGAGGCCTGCGAGGTGGAGACCTGGAGGACGTCTGAGGGGAGGACGGACGGACGGACGGACGGACCGTCCCTTTGTGGCGGCCCACACTCAAACACACGCACACACACACACACACACACACACATACACTTTCACACACACATTCAGAGCATCGTTCAAAGGACGATGTTACTGCGAGCAGCAGCAGCAGCAGAGAACTGAGGCATCCACAGAACATTTAATTTCCATGCTGTTTTTTTTTTTTTCTGACGCCTTACATATTTATTCATTTGTTTCCAACACTAGAAATGTCCATGTGTTCTCTACAAGGTTTTTTTTTTTTTTTTAAAAATAAAAAATGAAGAAGAAGACGGAAGAGGAAAAAAAAAATCACATTTTCAAGGCTGCATCCATTTGGAATGAGAACGCGTTTCTTGATTTTGTTCTTGTAAGACTTCAAGTCTGTCCACTAATCAAAATACTGCAGTCCGCACGCAGTTTTGATTGCGACATGAAACAGCACGCGGTGGGCTGGAGACGAGCGTTCTGCCAACAAGGACTGCGCCAGTGCGGTCTCGTCACCGTCGTGGCAAAACATCAGGGCGGGCGGCCAGCTGTCCCTCAGAAGAACAACAAGGTTCCCACCACCAAAACTGCTTCCGTCTCATTAATCAAGTGACCAAACTTCCAGAGGAAGCGGGAGCGTCTGCCGTTTGGTTTTTTGATTTTTTTTTTTTTTTGCTTTTCCTAATTTGAAGGTTTTCATAATCCTGTCAGAGAACATCAGGACACACTTCACTCCACGTTTTCTTTGAAAAAAGAAAAATTATCGTGGCGATACTTTAACAGCTTGCGACTCGTGGACTGGGAAACTGTAATCTCCATCTTGACAAGGATGCGTTTATTTTTAGCAGAGCCGCGTCTGAGCGAAGCCTCCCGGGCGCTGATCTCTGTCCCGGGGTCGCGTTTGCTGTTAACATGAGAGACTGACACATTTCTAAATGCTTCTAACTGGCCAGAGGAGCCGACACGGGCGGCGACCTTTCCTGCAGTCACAGATATTTTCAAAGACAGGGGGGCTGTGGTCATACAACGCTCCTGTGATCACTACGACACACTGTTTTGTGCTACACGGGGATGCTAAAAAAAAAAAAAAGATGAATAATATGGTCAGTGATTTGGATCAATGGTAGATTTTTTTTTTTTTTTCTTTCTTTTCCTTTTAAAATTTTAAATGGGGAAACGTATGTGGGCAAAGGTGTAAGACAGACAAATTATTTTAATTATTGCTGTTTTTGTTATAATATTTTTCCTCATGGCAAGGCCTTTTTAATGGTTGGAAAATCTTAGTTATCTGAATGAAATGTTGAGGAAAAAAAAGGTTGCGTGTAAAAGTCACTGAAATTATGCAGAATTCACAACAAAAAAAAAATAATTCTTATCACTCAAATAGACGTCATATATGTTGAGCTTAAACAATCTGAACGCGACTTCATCAACCGGGAAACTACTGTTACTGTCACTGTTACTGTTCCGCAGCTTCCCCCCCCCCACCCCCCCACCCGGTGCTCATGTATTCATTCACGCCTGTGGCAGCTGCGCTCCCCCTCACTGCTGTATAAACTGTACAGTTGTAAGGTCGCCCCGCCCGGGGGAGTGGGCGTCGCCCCAGGACAGATCCACGACGACGACGTTGTGTTGGCAAACAGTCTCCCCGGCGCAGGTCACCCTCCTGGCGGCACACGCAGTTCGCTCTCGGCCCTTTTACGCTTGTGTGCGTGTGTGTGCGCGTGTGCGTGCGCGTGCGCGTGTGCGTGTGTGTGTGCGTGTGCGTGTGCGTGTGTGTGTGCGTGCGTGCATGCGTGCATGCGTGCGTGCGTGCGTGTGTGCACGTGCAACAAACCAGCCCAGTAGGTAGAAGAGGATCCAGTGGGCTTCCACTGCTGGGCCTGGAGATTGTGGTTCAAACAGTGCAGCTTGCGATGTCTCTCTTTCACGATGCTTCCTCTCCCAGCTTGCATTCCTCTGAAGGAAAAAAAAAATACAATACAATACGCTATTTTTTATATAGTTTTTTTTATATATATATATATATATATATATATATATATATATATATATATATATACGCATCATCATCAAGCCACCAACGCTCCCACGTAGCGGGATATTTCCAGAGAGCTCCATTCTGCGCTCAGTATCAGGTGGGAGCAGAGACAGCGAAGGAGGTTCTTGCCGCAGGCGTCGCGCGTAGACAGGATGTAGATGTTGAGACGCGCCAAGTGCAGCTAAACCCCTCTACAAAATAAAACAACCCCAGTTTGGATTGAAACCATCCTACCTGGCTGCTCTAGGCGCTGACACAAGCGCTAATTTGACTGAAAAAAACGATCCCATCGTGGCTAAATCCATGTCTGTTGTATGTGCCAACTGCCAGTTTCCAACGTACAGTGAAAAACAAAAATGTTCAGTGTATCAAAGGGATTACGTGTCTTTTTTTAATCAGAGTGTGAGCTAAAGTTTTGAAAGTACGTGTGTTATTTTTTTAATTCTATTAAGTCGTCAACCAGAGTTATTGGATTAATAAGAGTCGTTTCAAGTAGGAGGCCGTGGCACGATTGTAAAGTCTTTTTTGTGTGGTATTGCTTATGTTAAAACATTATTTGTCGTTGAAAATGAAAATAATAATTAGGGGGAAAAAATCGCAGAGGATGAGCTGCAGTAGGTGCTCTAGTGTTTAGCCATTGTAGAAGTTCCAACCACCCTCAGCGGCTTTTGTGTCTGTCGAAGCCGCACAAGCCTGAATTGGATTTGTACACTCTGGATATTTACTGAAATTAATATATACACATTTATATATGAAAAAGGCTGGAAATGAACATTCAGACTATGAGAGAAACTTCTACAGTGACGCCATTTCCTGTCCTGGTGATTGTTGTGCTTCTCCCTCATTCCATCGGTAGGATAGAAACAGAAACGTGGTGGTTGTCGTCTTAGCACGTTAGCTAGCGGGTCAGAGGAACCCGAGTTGAACCGTCGTTCTGGTCGGGATTAAAAAAGAAAAAAAATAAATAAATAAAGATCCTGCGGTGTGTTTCTGGGTCCAGCCTGTGACTCGACACGCTCCGGGTCGCACGGCCGTGTGCTCGTGGCAAGACGGAGGAGGGCAGGGGTGTGTGAACGACGCGCACATCCGAACCTTTAGCCGCGTTGGCTGCCATTTGATTCAAAGGAAAAAGAAAGGAAAAAACCTGGCAGGCTTTCGCTGTCTGGTTGTGGACTTTTACCTCACGAGACGCTCACTCAGGCAGTGGGAGGCCTACGACGTCGGCTCCCCTCCTTCCCCCTCCCGACGTCGCCAGCTAAACACAATGAAATATTTGCGAAGGCAGTTTGGGGTAAACAGCTCCAGCTGCCACACCGCCACTTCTTCCCCGCTCCGCCAGCGCTCGCTATTGATTTTCGGCAGATCAATTGCAGCTGAATCAACACATAATGCTTCTAACTGTTGACAAACCCTGTCCGGCCGTGACGCGCAAAGCTGCCATATCCCTGCCCACCTTCCTCTCCTCCTCCTCGCCACCCCAGCTATATGTTTTACAGTCTTACAGGAACATTTATATATTTGTAACATTTTAACTTTATTGTATCCTCAAGAATGTTAAAAAAAAAAAATGATGAAAAAAAAAAACCCAAGATGGTTTTGCACACTGCCCTTCCATCGAGTATGTAATGAAATATGATACTAAACAGTAACCACTTTGTCATATAAACTGATTTCTGAAAAGAACCTCTTTGTCTGTGTGTCTTTCGTCAGTGTCCCTGTGCCTCTATTTTCTTGAAAGTGAACTGGTTTGAAAGTGAGTCCGGGGCGCAGCGTGACAGGGCAGAAGATTCCTGCCCTGCGGTGACTTACAGACAAGGATTACAAAGCGTTGGGGGTGTTAGCGCATGATGAATGGGACGGCTCCTACCTATAAAAGCAACATATTTGGACCTTGGCGTCCCCGCTGCTTTATCTTCTACGATGTCAAAGGCAAAGTGATAATGCTGTCATGTCCAACGGCAGCTTAGGGAA
Source organism: Thamnaconus septentrionalis (assembly GCA_009823395.1). Taxonomy (NCBI): domain Eukaryota; kingdom Metazoa; phylum Chordata; class Actinopteri; order Tetraodontiformes; family Monacanthidae; genus Thamnaconus; species Thamnaconus septentrionalis. Next base: position 8,588,205 of record CM020509.1, read on the forward strand.
ATTGCTGCGGACTCTGAAAACTACGCATCCAGGGAAATTGCCCTTTTTAATAATTTCCCAGACCTTAAACTCTGAGGCGCCCGTGACTACAGATTTTTTTTATATGTATATTCAGCCAAAGGTGTCGAGGGCGAGCAAAGGCAGCGGGTAAATCCAATCATGTGTTATTTGATACTGAAGGATTTAATGTGATAAGCAGGGAAACACTGCGTGAGGATTTCATCTCCTGCAGAAGGTCAGGACGAAAAAGGCCAAAGTCGGAATTATGTTTCAGGCATTTCCAGTTGAAAAATGAAACCTTACCCTTTTTTTCCCTGGTAATTTTAGCCTAGCAGGGGTTCCCGAACTTTTCCACGCCATGGTCACGCAAAGAGAATTGGCATCTGACCAGGGATCACTCTCGCAAACCAACAAACTATGTTACAAAATATGTAAACAAACCAACTTTTATAATGTTTTTTTCTTACTTTTGTTTGCTGTTCAATAATTGTTACATTTGTTTAGAATAATACTATCAACTAACGTGTTGATAATCATGGCCATGTGTCTTCCACAACTGGGCTGTCTGTCCATTCCTTTAGTCCATTTGCATGGGGTCAGAACTGGTGAAAAATTTAATCTATTTTAAAAAACTGTATAAATGTGCTCAAAAGCGCCCCCTACAAAGGCAAAAAAAACAGTTAGAGAGAGTGTGTGCGTGTGTATAGGCTACTACAACTGGTCCTGGGGCAACGGCTGCAGCCAGAGGCAAAGCAGCCGCAGGCCTACCAGGTCTGAAATGAAACTGCATTTTCAGGCAACTTTTGAACAAGTTAGTGGCGCGTTTCCATCATTCGCATGATGCAGAACGACATTTTTGTGCATTAGCTCCGATCGGAAACAGACAAGAACCACATCCAGCAAATGTAAAAACTTTATCACAAAATAACAGTGACACTCATTGACTGCTTCCACTCACAGCTTCCAGTGCGAGACGAATGGGGGCAAGTTACTTAGCGGTCCTTTTGTTCAAGGTCATTAAGGTCACTGAAAACCAAATCCACCTGGCCGCAACTCGACCAGGTTCTCAGTCGTCAACCTGGACGACTGAGAACCTTCTCAGGCACACATCTCTTCCCACATTACACCCTCAGCGCTGACTCCGCCTCCTTCCCCCCTCTTCCAGATGTTCTCGAAAAAATCAACCACATGTTCCCTCTGCAGGTGTTCTCTGCAGCAGCATGATGACATCACCAAATAAAGGTTGACGTGAAGGTCTCTCTCTCTCTCTCTCTCCCTCTCTCCTCTCTCTCTCTCTCTCTCTCTCTCTCTCTCTCTCTCTCTCTCTCTCTCTCTCTCTCTCCCTCTCACACACACAAGCCTCCCTTTTTCTGGATCCTGGGACAGATCTTCTCCAAGCCGCTCCCCCTCCCAGCATGCAGCCAGACAGATGGAGATTCATCTCTCAACAAGCTGTGATCTGTGTTTAGAGATGTGTGCTTCGGAACACAACTCTAATTAGGTTTATTGTTGATCTTGGGAGGTTAATTTGTACTTGGCTGCAAGCAAACATCCTTAAAGAGGCCAACCTTGTTCTTCACGAGTTTACCGGTGCTGCAGCTCCACAACAATAGTTGCAGAAACAACAACAAACGGCTGTGTTTTTATGTTTTTGTTTTTGTTTTACTTCTTCTAGACTTTCCAGGTAATTTAGAAAGATTGTTTTTTACTCCGGTGCCAAATTTGTTCAGTTTAGCTTTATTGCACCTTTTAAGCAAGGCAAAGGCATTTGTCTTGACTGGAGCAGCAAAGTCGCAGGCAGTTTGTTCAACAGGGTTGGAGTTTGTGCGGCTGTGTGTACTCATCACGTTTACGTCTTATGTGTCCCCGTCTTAAGACACGATCCAGGCCGACACACTCCACACTTTGCACACGGCGCTCATACAGAGCAGCTACCAGCAGCCAGGTGTTCAACTTAATTAGGTTTCATTTCACATCTCCACCTACTTGGAAAGTAGGCAAACATCATGGAGATGAGCCGAAGCAGACTGCGACAATTCCCCCGTCGTACCTCCACCAACTCTGTCAGAAGAAATATCTTCTCCAGTGTGCTAGATAATAAGTGAAAAACCTTCCACTACCAGTGTTTGCCAGCAGGGGCGCGGCTAGCATATCTGGGCCCTATCATGAAAATGTTGTTCTTGGGCGGCCCTCCTATAATTGCAATAATAATAACTCTATCCTGGATGGCACACCAGATTACCTGTAAAATCTTCTAAAACAATTTTTAAAAATTGTCATGATTTTTATAGAACAGGTGTCATGGAGCATGACTGTTGCATAATGAGAAATCATTTGCGAACCAGCAGTCCAATGTCCAGCTGTGCTATGACAAATTAAAAACAGCATTGCAACAATGTCTATATCCATCCATCCATTTTCAACACACGCTTCTTCCTGAGCTCTTGGTCACAGGGGTCTGCTGGAGCCTCTCCCAGCACTCATATGGTGAAGGCAAGGAGAAGTTGCCATTTCATCGCAGGACCACATAGAGACAAACAACCATTCACACTCACGTACACACCTATGGACAATTTAGAGTGTTCAATTCACCTCACATGCATGTTTTTGGACTTTGGGGGGAAGCCGGAGAACCCGGAGAGAACCCACACAGATACAGGGAGAACATGCAAACTCCACACAGAAAGGTCCCAGGCCCGGAATCGAACCCACAACCTTCCTAGGAGGCAGCGCTAACCACTGCGCCACCGTGTCGCCCGCATCGTCTCTACTGTATATTATTCCAACAAAATGCACCTATTGTGATTTCCATCGGTGGCTCCGCTGCACCATTCTAACTGAGCACTATATCCTCCTGCCGTCTCTCAGCCCCGAAGTGCAGTGGAAAGCCCTTGTCACCCGGCGTGTCCACTCTGCCCTGTCAGGTTGTTGCTTTTTTAACAAATCAATGAACTTCTTCTTTTTTCAGCCCATGAAATTTTAAAACGAGCCGGGCGACAGATGTGTCTTCGCTGCCGTTATACTCGCAGTGAGGGCCCAGCCGCGCTCCTGTCCAATAATTCTACTTGACACTGAGCGATGGCGGTATTAACCTTGCTTCAGAACTTGAATACAGATTCCTGCAAAGACTTTGCGTGCTTCGCTATGTGTCAAAATCAAGCCACCTCGCGCTCGCCATCGATTAGCGATGGCGCCCATACCGATGGCGATAAGCACAGCGATTCCCTGATCACACTTCATTGCCTCTGCTTATATCTCCTCCCCTGAACTCCCCCTCCCACCCCTCGCACACATCCGGGAGACGTGGCTCCCAGCAGGGAGAGGGTCAGCTCAGAGGAGACTTCAACCTGTCAGGGAAAATCCACATCAAGCCCCTCATGCCTGCCTTCACCATCCTATCCCTCCCGTCTCCCGCACGCTCCCCTCCCTGGCACCAATCACTCCTCCCTTCCTCCTCCTTCTCATCCTCCGCTCGCCATTTGATTCAGATCACTGAGTTAGCCTCCGTCTCTCTTTGTCTGGAGCCTCTGCTTTGCCTGGCAGATGGACAGGAGAGGACGAGACGGGCTCGCGTCGAGGGCTGTGCAGGCGCGCGCATCCAGATCGGAATGTGTGTGTTTATCGGAACGGGCGGGGAGCCGGAAAGGGGAAGACGGAAGGCGAGGAAAAAACTTTTGTGGGAGGTAAAATGTCAAACAGCGATGAAGTGACGAGACTTTGATGTGTCAAACGTGCGAGGGAGGGTCAGGTTTCAGGCTGCCGAGTGACGAGGCCGCGGTGAGGATGGGAAAGTGAGGGCGACAGAATGAGTTTACCTCTCACTCATCCCATCACTCATCATATGCGATCAGCTTAATAATGTGTGGCTGCCCTGTTTCACCTCAGAGAATATGTGCCATTATCAGAGGATGCTTTTTTTAATTCGGTCTTTATGACAAATTTTAAATTTGAAAAGTAGAAGCTTAGACGCGGAGTGAAGATGCGGAAGGGGTTTTAGGAAGCCGAGCTCTTGGACATGTTTGCTGCTAGCGTGATCCTTTCACTTCTTACAATCTCTCCCCCCAAAAAAACTAGTCACAAATGGCTGACTCACAGTGTTTCCGCTGACGTGCCCTACATTGACCACCACTAAGCTCATGCTCTTAGCCCGTGGCAGTGCATCCACACACAGAGACATGGGGCCTAAGAATAGAGGAGGGATTGATGGATGTAGAAATGGAGGAAGAGAGCTTGGTAATTGGGTAAGTGCCCTTCTGGATGTGGAGGCTTGAAAAAAAAGTTTTCCCTTTTTTTTTTCCTCATGAAAAGCCTTTCTTAGAATCGTTTCTCTCAAAACTACATAAAAGCTCTTTCAAAGTTTCTCTGTGTTCTTTGCCCTCAACTGAAAAAGTCCCTGCGGAGAACGCAGCAACACACAAACACTCACGCACTCTCCGCAGAAAGAGGAGGATAAAAGGGTTGACCCCATGAATACAAACTTACATGCAAGCATACCAGTACACAGCATGCACACACACACACACACACACAAGCTCATAAAATATACAGGGCATTCCATTCAGGCCTTGCAATGTTTCTTTCTTGCCCAACCCCGCATCTTAACTCGAAATTATTAGCAATGCTCTAGCAACTCATTTTGCACTGAAAGGTTTAAAATGGGAGGAAAAAAGGACATAAATAGAGTGGACTTTAAAAACCATCCGTATGGGATAAAGTCCAGGGGAGAGAAGCATTTAAAGTACACCAATTTGGCATGATAACATCTTAGTGCCGCATTTGGCTGTGATATGTTTTGCACTAGTGAGTGTTAAAAAGGCTTTCTGTCACAAGGGGGTGTAGGCATTGGAGGCAGGACCCAAAAAAGGACGTGGTCGGGGTTGCAGAAGAACAAAAAACAATCTATTTAAACAACAAAACGAAAACAGAAAGGGTAGAAAATAAACATACCTGGAACGAGGGGGGTTCAACTGACAAGAGAAACAAAACTACGCAAGACATACCAATGTGGAGTAACAGGACCACACTGCATGGATGTGACAACATGAATGGTACATAAGACAATTGAGCAGAAACAACAGCCGACCAATACAGTAATCTTGCCACACTAAAAAATGTGGGTTAGCGTGAGTGCAATGCATGATGAGGTATATTGCTGGGTTAGGGACCATTGGTTGTACACTACTATTTGCGATGCATTGTGGGATGCATTAAGTGCACTCAGTGTTCACTCAGGATTCAGACACCACAATCACCACCAAAATAGCACATGAGGAACCCCAAAACCCTCGTCGTAATCCCAGCAGTAACCCTAACCCTAACCCTAATTCCATCCTTATCGCTAACCCAGATGCCACGAAAGTCTATGGGGTCAAAAGTCAACTTTGTCCTAGAAACATGGGGCCACTTGCAGGTTCATCGGGATCCCTCAAAACACAGCCTCGTCAAATTTGGGGCTTCTAGCCTATGAGTAACCCCGAAACCCTATCCCTAATTCAGCTAACCCTAACCCTAACCCTAACCCTAGCCTTATCGTTAACCCTAATTCAATGCAAGTCTATGGGGTGAAATTTCAACTTTGTCCTAGAGACATGGGGCCACTTGCTTTTTCATCAGGAGCCCCCAAGAAGCGCCCACGCCAAATTTGGGGCTTCAAATAGTTGAGGAACCCTGAAACCCTAACCCTAATTTCAGCTAACCCTAACCCTAACCCTAACCCTAGCCTTATCGTTAACCCTAATTCAATGCAAGTCTATGGGGTGAAATTTCAACTTTGTCCTAGAGACATGGGGCCACTTGCTTTTTCATCAGGAGCCCCAAGAAGCGCCCACGCCAAATTTGGGGCTTCAAATAGTTGAGGAACCCTGAAACCCTAACCCTAATTTCAGCTAACCCTAACCCTAACCCTAGCCTTATCGTTAACCCTAATTCAATGCAAGTCTATGGGGTGAAATTTCAACTTTGTCCTAGAGACATGGGGCCACTTGCTTTTTCATCAGGAGCCCCAAGAAGCGCCCACGCCAAATTTGGGGCTTCAAATAGTTGAGGAACCCTGAAACCCTAACCCTAATTTCAGCTAACCCTAACCCTAACCCTAACCCTAGCCTTATCGTTAACCCTAATTCAATGCAAGTCTATGGGGTGAAATTTCAACTTTGTCCTAGAGACATGGGGCCACTTGCTTTTTCATCAGGAGCCCCAAGAAGCGCCCACGCCAAATTTGGGGCTTCAAATAGTTGAGGAACCCTGAAACCCTAACCCTAATTTCAGCTAACCCTAACCCTAACCCTAGCCTTATCGTTAACCCTAATTCAATGCAAGTCTATGGGGTGAAATTTCAACTTTGTCCTAGAGACATGGGGCCACTTGCTTTTTCATCAGGAGCCCCAAGAAGCGCCCACGCCAAATTTGGGGCTTCAAATAGTTGAGGAACCCTGAAACCCTAACCCTAATTTCAGCTAACCCTAACCCTAACCCTAGCCTTATCGTTAACCCTAATTCAATGCAAGTCTATGGGGTGAAATTTCAACTTTGTCCTAGAGACATGGGGCCACTTGTTTTTTCATCAGGAGCCCCAAGAAGCGCCCACGCCAAATTTGGGGCTTCAAATAGTTGAGGAACCCTGAAACCCTAACCCTAATTTCAGCTAACCCTAACCCTAACCCTAGCCTTATCGTTAACCCTAATTCAATGCAAGTCTATGGGGTGAAATTTCAACTTTGTCCTAGAGACATGGGGCCACTTGCTTTTTCATCAGGAGCCCCAAGAAGCGCCCACGCCAAATTTGGGGCTTCAAATAGTTGAGGAACCCTGAAACCCTAACCCTAATTTCAGCTAACCCTAACCCTAACCCTAACCCTAGCCTTATCGTTAACCCTAATTCAATGCAAGTCTATGGGGTGAAATTTCAACTTTGTCCTAGAGACATGGGGCCACTTGCTTTTTTCATCAGGAGCCCCAAGAAGCGCCCACGCCAAATTTGGGGCTTCAAATAGTTGAGGAACCCTGAAACCCTAACCCTAATTTCAGCTAACCCTAACCCTAACCCTAACCCTAGCCTTATCGTTAACCCTAATTCAATGCAAGTCTATGGGGTGAAATTTCAACTTTGTCCTAGAGACATGGGGCCACTTGCTTTTTCATCAGAGAGCCCCAAGAAGCGCCCACGCCAAATTTGGGGCTTCAAATAGTTGAGGAACCCTGAAACCCTAACCCTAATTTCAGCTAACCCTAACCCTAACCCTAACCCTAGCCTTATCGTTAACCCTAATTCAATGCAAGTCTATGGGGTGAAATTTCAACTTTGTCCTAGAGACATGGGGCCACTTGCTTTTTCATCAGGAGGAGCCCCAAGAAGCGCCCACGCCAAATTTGGGGCTTCAAATAGTTGAGGAACCCTGAAACCCTAACCCTAATTTCAGCTAACCCTAACCCTAACCCTAACCCTAGCCTTATCGTTAACCCTAATTCAATGCAAGTCTATGGGGTGAAATTTCAACTTTGTCCTAGAGACATGGGGCCACTTGCTTTTTCATCAGGAGCCCCCAAGAAGCGCCCACGCCAAATTTGGGGCTTCAAATAGTTGAGGAACCCTGAAACCCTAACCCTAATTTCAGCTAACCCTAACCCTAACCCTAGCCTTATCGTTAACCCTAATTCAATGCAAGTCTATGGGGTGAAATTTCAACTTTGTCCTAGAGACATGGGGCCACTTGCTTTTCATCAGGAGCCCCCAAGAAGCGCCCACGCCAAATTTGGGGCTTCAAATAGTTGAGGAACCCTGAAACCCTAACCCTAATTTCAGCTAACCCTAACCCTAACCCTAGCCTTATCGTTAACCCTAATTCAATGCAAGTCTATGGGGTGAAATTTCAACTTTGTCCTAGAGACATGGGGCCACTTGCTTTTTCATCAGGAGCCCCAAGAAGCGCCCACGCCAAATTTGGGGCTTCAAATAGTTGAGGAACCCTGAAACCCTAACCCTAATTTCAGCTAACCCTAACCCTAACCCTAGCCTTATCGTTAACCCTAATTCAATGCAAGTCTATGGGGTGAAATTTCAACTTTGTCCTAGAGACATGGGGCCACTTGCTTTTTCATCAGGAGCCCCCAAGAAGCGCCCACGCCAAATTTGGGGCTTCAAATAGTTGAGGAACCCTGAAACCCTAACCCTAATTTCAGCTAACCCTAACCCTAACCCTAGCCTTATCGTTAACCCTAATTCAATGCAAGTCTATGGGGTGAAATTTCAACTTTGTCCTAGAGACATGGGGCCACTTGCTTTTTCATCAGGAGCCCCCAAGAAGCGCCCACGCCAAATTTGGGGCTTCAAATAGTTGAGGAACCCTGAAACCCTAACCCTAATTTCAGCTAACCCTAACCCTAACCCTAACCCTAGCCTTATCGTTAACCCTAATTCAATGCAAGTCTATGGGGTGAAATTTCAACTTTGTCCTAGAGACATGGGGCCACTTGCTTTTTCATCAGGAGCCCCAAGAAGCGCCCACGCCAAATTTGGGGCTTCAAATAGTTGAGGAACCCTGAAACCCTAACCCTAATTTCAGCTAACCCTAACCCTAACCCTAACCCTAGCCTTATCGTTAACCCTAATTCAATGCAAGTCTATGGGGTGAAATTTCAACTTTGTCCTAGAGACATGGGGCCACTTGCTTTTTTCATCAGGAGCCCCCAAGAAGCGCCACGCCAAATTTGGGGCTTCAAATAGTTGAGGAACCCTGAAACCCTAACCCTAATTTCAGCTAACCCTAACCCTAACCCTAACCCTAGCCTTATCGTTAACCCTAATTCAATGCAAGTCTATGGGGTGAAATTTCAACTTTGTCCTAGAGACATGGGGCCACTTGCTTTTTCATCAGGAGCCCCCAAGAAGCGCCCACGCCAAATTTGGGGCTTCAAATAGTTGAGGAACCCTGAAACCCTAACCCTAATTTCAGCTAACCCTAACCCTAACCCTAGCCTTATCGTTAACCCTAATTCAATGCAAGTCTATGGGGTGAAATTTCAACTTTGTCCTAGAGACATGGGGCCACTTGCTTTTTCATCAGGAGCCCCAAGAAGCGCCCACGCCAAATTTGGGGCTTCAAATAGTTGAGGAACCCTGAAACCCTAACCCTAATTTCAGCTAACCCTAACCCTAACCCTAGCCTTATCGTTAACCCTAATTCAATGCAAGTCTATGGGTGAAATTTCAACTTTGTCCTAGAGACATGGGGCCACTTGCTTTTTCATCAGGAGCCCCAAGAAGCGCCCACGCCAAATTTGGGGCTTCAAATAGTTGAGGAACCCTGAAACCCTAACCCTAATTTCAGCTAACCCTAACCCTAACCCTAGCCTTATCGTTAACCCTAATTCAATGCAAGTCTATGGGTGAAATTTCAACTTTGTCCTAGAGACATGGGGCCACTTGCTTTTCATCAGGAGCCCCAAGAAGCGCCCACGCCAAATTTGGGGCTTCAAATAGTTGAGGAACCCTGAAACCCTAACCCTAATTTCAGCTAACCCTAACCCTAACCCTAACCCTAGCCTTATCGTTAACCCTAATTCAATGCAAGTCTATGGGTGAAATTTCAACTTTGTCCTAGAGACATGGGGCCACTTGCTTTTTCATCAGGAGCCCCCCAAGAAGCGCCCACGCCAAATTTGGGGCTTCAAATAGTTGAGGAACCCTGAAACCCTAACCCTAATTTCAGCTAACCCTAACCCTAACCCTAGCCTTATCGTTAACCCTAATTCAATGCAAGTCTATGGGGTGAAATTTCAACTTTGTCCTAGAGACATGGGGCCACTTGCTTTTTCATCAGGAGCCCCAAGAAGCGCCCACGCCAAATTTGGGGCTTCAAATAGTTGAGGAACCCTGAAACCCTAACCCTAATTTCAGCTAACCCTAACCCTAACCCTAACCCTAGCCTTATCGTTAACCCTAATTCAATGCAAGTCTATGGGGTGAAATTTCAACTTTGTCCTAGAGACATGGGGCCACTTGCTTTTTCATCAGGAGCCCCCAAGAAGCGCCCACGCCAAATTTGGGGCTTCAAATAGTTGAGGAACCCTGAAACCCTAACCCTAATTTCAGCTAACCCTAACCCTAACCCTAGCCTTATCGTTAACCCTAATTCAATGCAAGTCTATGGGGTGAAATTTCAACTTTGTCCTAGAGACATGGGGCCACTTGCTTTTTTCATCAGGAGCCCCAAGAAGCGCCCACGCCAAATTTGGGGCTTCAAATAGTTGAGGAACCCTGAAACCCTAACCCTAATTTCAGCTAACCCTAACTAACCCTAACCCTAACCCTAGCCTTATCGTTAACCCTAATTCAATGCAAGTCTATGGGGTGAAATTTCAACTTTGTCCTAGAGACATGGGGCCACTTGCTTTTTCATCAGGAGCCCCAAGAAGCGCCCACGCCAAATTTGGGGCTTCAAATAGTTGAGGAACCCTGAAACCCTAACCCTAATTTCAGCTAACCCTAACCCTAACCCTAACCCTAGCCTTATCGTTAACCCTAATTCAATGCAAGTCTATGGGGTGAAATTTCAACTTTGTCCTAGAGACATGGGGCCACTTGCTTTTTCATCAGGAGCCCCCAAGAAGCGCCCATGCCAAATTTGGGGCTTCAAATAGTTGAGGAACCCTGAAACCCTAACCCTAATTTCAGCTAACCCTAACCCTAACCCTAACCCTAGCCTTATCGTTAACCCTAATTCAATGCAAGTCTATGGGGTGAAATTTCAACTTTGTCCTAGAGACATGGGGCCACTTGCTTTTTCATCAGGAGCCCCCAAGAAGCGCCCACGCCAAATTTGGGGCTTCAAATAGTTGAGGAACCCTGAAACCCTAACCCTAATTTCAGCTAACCCTAACCCTAACCCTAGCCTTATCGTTAACCCTAATTCAATGCAAGTCTATGGGGTGAAATTTCAACTTTGTCCTAGAGACATGGGGCCACTTGCTTTTTCATCAGGAGCCCCAAGAAGCGCCCACGCCAAATTTGGGGCTTCAAATAGTTGAGGAACCCTGAAACCCTAACCCTAATTTCAGCTAACCCTAACCCTAACCCTAGCCTTATCGTTAACCCTAATTCAATGCAAGTCTATGGGGTGAAATTTCAACTTTGTCCTAGAGACATGGGGCCACTTGCTTTTTCATCAGGAGCCCCAAGAAGCGCCCACGCCAAATTTGGGGCTTCAAATAGTTGAGGAACCCTGAAACCCTAACCCTAATTTCAGCTAACCCTAACCCTAACCCTAGCCTTATCGTTAACCCTAAATCAATGCAAGTCTATGGGGTGAAATTTCAACTTTGTCCTAGAGACATGGGGCCACTTGCTTTTTCATCAGGAGCCCCCAAGAAGCGCCCACGCCAAATTTGGGGCTTCAAATAGTTGAGGAACCCTGAAACCCTAACCCTAATTTCAGCTAACCCTAACCCTAACCCTAACCCTAGCCTTAGGGTTAACCCTAATTCAATGCAAGTCTATGGGGTGAAATTTCAACTTTGTCCTAGAGACATGGGGCCACTTGCTTTTTCATCAGGAGCCCCCAAGAAGCGCCCACGCCAAATTTGGGGCTTCAAATAGTTGAGGAACCCTGAAACCCTAACCCTAACCCTAACCCTAGCCTTATCGTTAACCCTAATTCAATGCAAGTCTATGGGGTGAAATTTCAACTTTGTCCTAGAGACATGGGGCCACTTGCTTTTTCATCAGGAGCCCCAAGAAGCGCCCACGCCAAATTTGGGGCTTCAAATAGTTGAGGAACCCTGAAACCCTAACCCTAATTTCAGCTAACCCTAACCCTAACCCTAACCCTAGCCTTATCGTTAACCCTAATTCAATGCAAGTCTATGGGGTGAAATTTCAACTTTGTCCTAGAGACATGGGGCCACTTGCTTTTTCATCAGGAGCCCCCAAGAAGCGCCCACGCCAAATTTGGGGCTTCAAATAGTTGAGGAACCCTGAAACCCTAACCCTAATTTCAGCTAACCCTAACCCTAACCCTAACCCTAGCCTTATCGTTAACCCTAATTCAATGCAAGTCTATGGGGTGAAATTTCAACTTTGTCCTAGAGACATGGGGCCACTTGCTTTTCATCAGGAGCCCCCAAGAAGCGCCCACGCCAAATTTGGGGCTTCAAATAGTTGAGGAACCCTGAAACCCTAACCCTAATTTCAGCTAACCCTAACCCTAACCCTAACCCTAGCCTTATCGTTAACCCTAATTCAATGCAAGTCTATGGGGTGAAATTTCAACTTTGTCCTAGAGACATGGGGCCACTTGCTTTTTCATCAGGAGCCCCAAGAAGCGCCCACGCCAAATTTGGGGCTTCAAATAGTTGAGGAACCCTGAAACCCTAACCCTAATTTCAGCTAACCCTAACCCTAACCCTAGCCTTATCGTTAACCCTAAATCAATGCAAGTCTATGGGGTGAAATTTCAACTTTGTCCTAGAGACATGGGGCCACTTGCTTTTTCATCAGGAGCCCCAAGAAGCGCCCACGCCAAATTTGGGGCTTCAAATAGTTGAGGAACCCTGAAACCCTAACCCTAATTTCAGCTAACCCTAACCCTAACCCTAACCCTAGCCTTAGGGTTAACCCTAATTCAATGCAAGTCTATGGGGTGAAATTTCAACTTTGTCCTAGAGACATGGGGCCACTTGCTTTTTCATCAGGAGCCCCCAAGAAGCGCCCACGCCAAATTTGGGGCTTCAAATAGTTGAGGAACCCTGAAACCCTAACCCTAACCCTAACCCTAGCCTTATCGTTAACCCTAATTCAATGCAAGTCTATGGGGTGAAATTTCAACTTTGTCCTAGGGACATGGGGCCACTTGCTTTTTCATCAGGAGACCCCAGGAAGCACCCACGCCAAATTTGGGGCTTCTATCGCAAGAAAAATTTTCTGCCTCCAAGGTGGATTTGACGAGAATTACGGTGTGCGCTTCACACCATTCAATGAAAACCCCTGCAATTATACTTCGTCAAAATTGTAGAAATATCACTTTATTTTGCAAAAAAGTGCAATGGAAATGCAGCTAATGACACTTGGTTCACTAAAGACAAACACACTGTGAAATGGAAGCTGAATGTCAGCAGCAGTAGTAGTAGTAGAAAAAGAAAGTATAAGAAAGAGGCAAAAAAAGCTAGGTAAAAAAACCCTAAACAAACCAAATCAGGAACTGATGAACAGACTTTTCATGACATTTATAAAACCAATGATCTCATCATTGCGGAAACATTTGCTCATTAGCCACAGCTTAGCCACAGCTTCACATGTGCGCCTCCCTCTGAGACACTGTGTGTGAGTTGACTCACTGGCTCCGACTCTGACTGACTGTCTGACTGAGGTCTTGATCTGAGTCACGGACACCCTTCCTCTGAACCCCCGTTAAACCCCACTTCTGCCCGGCCCTTGATCAAATATGCCACGTCTAAGGAACAGCCTCTCCCCTCCCGTCCTCTTCTGTCTGAGCCTACCGCGGAGTGACGTCGCTTACCTGCCTGCACGCAGTCATTTACCGCCCCATATGAGGAGCCCACATCCTCAGGCTGCGGCCACCGGCGTGTTTATACTCCCACCATGATGTGTCCTTCTGTGGGGAAAGAGGGCTGAGTAACACAAGGTGACTGTTGATATTAGGACGTAGCATTTGCTACGCCGCGGCGCCTCCCTCATCGGTATTTCATGTAGTGTGCCGTCGCATTCGTCACGTTTCATAAACTTCCTTATTATTCACTGGCGGGAAGTAATTTTGCTCCACCGCTCGCGGTTATAAAAAGTGAGATAGCGGCAGTAAGGGGAGGGATGACACCGAAATCCTTCTAATAATCACTCTCCCTCTCTCCCTCTCTCTCTCTCTCTCGCTCGCTCTCTCTGCCCCTTTCTCACCCTCTCTCCCTCACACTTGTTTTTCGGCGGTTCAGCTGGTGCCCATCTTCTTCCTCCTTTGCGGCTCCAACAAACGTCCATCTCTGCGGATCAGGGGCGGAACTACGCTGTGGCCATTGGTGGACATAACCCCTCCACCCCCCATGTAATAATATGTCTGTATTTCATATGTATAATGCATTTCTCACTTGATGATTGGTCAGAAATTGAATGTAACACTAACCCTAAACCTGGGACAGTAGGAACAAGCTGATATAGTTTGTATGTATTAAATATTTTCAGGGTGACCTTATGAGTCGGCTTGTAACCATTCCTCTGAATTGGAAGACAGCGAATCTTCGCCAATGTTAAATATTTATAATTTAAAAAAAAAAAAGAACTACAGTAACAATTACAACAATGAAAGCAGTCTCTGTGGCCATCCAAAGGAAACATTTCTGGCTCCGCCACTGCTGCTGAGGGGGCGTCATCTGTGAATCCTCCACCCAGTCGCAGTAGCTTCACAGAGGGTCTCGGGATAATCAGTGTTCTTTTTTTCCCTTCCTTCTTCCCAGAGCTAGAGAGAGCTGTCAGCGGCGGTGGCAGCAGTGACACGTACAGTCGTGCCGTCGGGAGGCACGGACTTGCAGCGGGGAGTAATTCATCAGCGGGTTCGTGAACCACAAATTATCCCCCAGGTCCAATTGTCGCTCCGGAGGCCTCGAGGAGGAGATCCGTACGGATCTGACGGACCGCTCGAGTAGCGCACCCCGGCGCCTACATGCACTTGTAGTATCTTTGTTTAGCTGGCGAAACGCGGTCATAAAGACCAGAGCGGCAGCGAGGGCTTGGCGCCAAGCAGGTGGCAATGTTGTAGCTGGCCAGGAGGCAAAAAAGGCAGCCTGCCCCCAGCCCCAGCCCACCTCCCACACTCACACACAGCAGCTGTCTGCCCATAAAAGACATTTATATCGTGATGCCCATGCCTGTCCCTAATGTGTGCTTTGGAGCAGGGAGGGGGTTGTGAAACTGGCTGGTGTGGCGGATAAACTTCAGTCGGTGTTGGAGCGAAAAAAAATGAGGCAGTGGGAAGGGTGGGTAAGGTGTGAGGTGTGGGGGACCTTGACCTTTGTGCGAGGGAAAAAAAAAAACTTGTTCACCTGTTAAAAGTGATGCTGTGAAATGTGAAATTGCTGCCAAAAGCTGCCAAATGTTACTCCAGGTAGTTTTTAGTGAGTGGAGAAGAAGATGAAGTAAAAAAAGAAAAAACACGTCTTTCAACGTTCTGCTCGACTCTTCTCTTGCAACTCGTCTGCTGTCAGAATGCTTCTTTGTTCCCGGACCCCCTACCAAGTCCCTTTTTTCTCGCTCTCTCTCCTCTGTTCTGGTTTAAAAGTGCCAGTGAAGTTGTCCCCGAGGCAGCGGGTGCACCGGAGCATTAAGTGTGCCACAAGGTGGACCGGCGCATTAATGGAGTCCAGTTAGAGCGGCTGACCTGTGAAGCAGTGCGGTCAGCCGCCGGGTGAAGCGCGGCACCGTTGTAAATCCCCAACAGGAGTCCCCCGTCTCTCCGTCTCTCCTTCTCTCTCCCCTCCGTCACACCCATCAGCCGCCGCTTCCCCTCGATTGCTGCTGCTGCCGCTGCTGCAGCTGCTGCTGCCCACAAACCGCCCCCTAACATGGTGTTAAGTCGGGCTTTGTTACCGATGGCTGACAGTGTGGTCAGCAGGGTTTCAGCGTCTTGGGCCAAACTTGCCAGTTGCCCAAATTGCTCAACCTGCTTTTTTGCTGTTTACCTGGAAAGAGTTCCTTTTTGGAGAAAGAAAAAACGAATTGGAGCGACAAGGCTAAGGCTGCAGGAAAAAAAGATTTTCGCTGAATAGATTGCTGACTGGTGTGCGATCTATTATCAACCATCCCCGCCTCGGATTTGTGGTTGCAGCAGGTTTTAATCTTGTAATGGCCACCGTTCATTGTCACTTGATTTATAATCAAAGTCTCATTTCACCAAAATGACTCACGCCAAGTTCGGCGAGAGCCGCGCTATGTGTGATCGCCGTCTCAATCATCACTACGGCATTGTTTCAGCGGGTTGTTTTTTTAATTTTATTTTTATTTTGCAAGAGAGTGAAAAAAGTGATCACAGGAAATATAAATGTATCTCAGCAGTTTGGTCACGGCGCCTCCTTGACAGACAGCGTCAGGTCACCTCTGTGCATGTTATGTTTCAGTCCCGGCGCCCGTGTCCAAACTAACCTTGCAGAATTTGCCTTCAATAATGTATAAAAGAGGGCACAGACTTTGCATGTATTGTCGGCGGGAGGACGCGATCCCTGACATCTGGATCCTGCGCCGCGGCTCCGGCTGAATGATAATGGCTCTCTGCTACTTTTGATGAATTATTAAATCCAAATTGTTTTCCAAACAAAACATATTTGTTAACACAACGGAATCTGGGGTGAAAGCTGGAGCTTTATCAATATTTAATTTTCATTGTAGACAACAATATAGCCTTTGGCCAGTTTTCCTGCAACATAAATAATGGAATGGCAATTGAACTAATCATACATACAAAGCGACCCTGCTGTTACCCCTGCGCCGGCTTTAACGCCACAAACAGCTATTGCTAAATTGCCGCCGCGCTCTCGGCTTTTGGGCTCGCCACGCACTGGCGAGCTGGGATTCGTGACGGCGGGAACGCAAACAACCAACGACGCGCACTTAAATCAGGGGCTGCGGCGGCAGCGGGGCGTTAATATTCATGGGCTCATTGCCGCCATTTATTTTTTTAAATTTCTATCCTGAATCTCGGCTGGGGGATGATGAATGATTGGATGACAGTGTCCGTCAAGAGTCATGGAGACACGTCCGTGGGTTGACTGACTAATATTTGATTGATTGATTGGTTTTGCCTCCTCCCAATGCTTTCCCAACACTGTAATGGCATATTGAGAGAACAGGAAGTCGGCACTTAATATCAAGCGGCTGATTGGGGCTGTCACAGTGGACCCCAGTGGGCCGTGGCTGCCAGAGGTGCTTGTCTGTTGGTGTTGCGCAGTACGGAAGGAGCCCGCAGAGCCGACCGACCGCCCGCCGCCGGCCCGTCCGCGGAGGCCGGCCTGCCACTCACGCTCTTTACTCCCCTCTATCCATCACTGTCAGAGCGCCACCTATCCTCCTCACGCCACATGTTTGACCTGAAACATATCTCTCTCTCGCCGCGCGCCTGCCGCTTGACTGATGTGTTTAGATGAGTTATTAGGCAAGGATACCGCAAGGATTGGCTCAATTTGCAAGCCGAGCTAACCGGGGCTCCGTCCCTGATGCGCGCGTCCCGGGGGAGCAATCGGGTCGATCGCGGCACAAAGCTACGGAATCAAAGGCAGGACGTCGTTTTTGTGCTATTGATTGTCTATGGCCGCAGAGTGCCATTCAAAAGTGGGGCAGCGATTGAAAAGGTTTCTAATGATATACCATATAATACCTAGTGGGAGTGAAGGTTACAGCCTTGAGCCTCCTCCTGCTTTGTCTCATAACTCTGCCCTACCTGTGTGTAATGAATAGAAGCTGCTTCATTACGAAGTGAGGGGAGGCGGTTTTTCTGAGAGCTCGCCCTCCTATTTTTGGTTGCCTGTTCCATACCTTGGAGAGCTCATTTAAACCGTGCTTTATTGTTTCCAGGAGCACCACCTCAGCACTCCCGAGTGCTGCTTGTTGCTATGGAGGAGGCGGGAAAGTGATGGGGCGGCGCGGGATGCGAGGAGGGAACGCGTTTGCGTGGCAAAGTGCACAACGTTTCGAAAGTGCACGTCGTTCCGTGTCAGGCCTGCTCTCTTGTCGAGGTGTTAATTTGTCTTCGCCGCTGGTTTTTGTTTTTTGCATTGCGCGGCCCAGTGTTAGGGGGGAGGTGAGGGGTTGGAAACATCTGCAACACAGTGGCACAGGCCCTCTGCCTTTACACGCGTCTCCCGCCGAGCGACGCTTCATGGTCTAGCAGGCTGTGACCTCCAAGTGGCTCCCAGGGAGCTCGTCCTCTTAAAAGCCAGCTGCGCCTCGTACTTTGTGCTCGCCAAATATTCCACAGTCCAGCTGTTCACCTGCGAAGCACGGGGCACTGCTCTCGCTGCCCTTTTTTTTATGCGTGAAGTGGGACCTGGGCAGGTTCAAGAGACCATTAAGTACAGTACTCATGAATCCTCAGTTGAGACTTGGAGGGTTCACAGTTGTCGCGCAGCACGAAATAAATTTTCATTCAAATGTCTTTGATACGAGGAAATAACCAACAATATTTCTAATGTCTCCGGATTTTGTTTTTTTTCATGACACATCCTCATCCTCATCCATGTCAGAACCTTGAATCAATGTGTTCTTCATGTGTGTTTAATGTTTTGATGTTGCTTGCTTTGAGAATTAAATACACATACAAATAAATTTTCTTTAATTTCAATCCAGATGTTTGTGGTTGTAAATTCAGTGCCAGTGACCACAATTAATTCTGCAGTTTTACAGCAACAAAGGTTTTTGCTGAGATGCATTATAGAACCGCTCTTGGGTTGCCTTGGAACATTGGACATTAAGCTGCTGACAAGAAATTTAAATTGATGAAAGCTGGAAAAAACAGCACCTATATATATTTTAAAAAAAAACTTCAAAAAGTTCAGCTCAAAAATTCTGTGTAATTTGTTGAGATGACGACAATGAAAAACCTTCCCTGTGGCAACAGGAGTCTGGGACTTTCTTTCCCCAAATTTTTAAGCGGGAGGAAAAAATTAATCTTATAATGTGATTCTATAATTGTGCTTGAGAAGGAAAAGTTGTTGAGTGGAGCGGGAGAGAGAATGACGATAATTAAAGGAAGCTGAGAAGCTGTGTCTGCTCGTCTGTGTGCGCATGTGGAGTTGGAGGTCAGAACAAAGAGCTTTGCAGGATTGCAGCGCTGAAAGATGGAGGGAAAGAGTTCAAACGAACTACAAAGAATTGCACAAAATGTTGTTGTTTTTTTCCCCCTCGAACATCCAGCATCCTGTCCAGAACGCTGTGGAATTTGTCCTGATAAACAATTTGGCCATGATAGTGGGGGAAAAAAAAATCACCACTACAGCTGGTTTCCTACAAGAAAACAAAACAGGCAAACAGCAGATTGCTGAACTTCCTGTGTGATGTCTTTTACTGTGGCTGGTTTGGAAATGTCTTGACATTCACAAATAAATGTTTTTTTTTTTTAAATCGCTTTCACGAAATAAACAGACTGATCATCATGTGCACTCTACTTTTAAAAATCTATTGATTCAGTCTGTCGCGGCAGCGCATTCCATGTATCCAAAATGTATTTAAATTCATGCATCAAGTCAAAAGATCAGAGATTTTCAGCCACACTGAAAAAGGGATGAGAGGCTCTGCCTTTGTCCCTACCTCCCAACATGTTGTTACTACCTACAAAGCCGAACCTCATTAGGACAGGCATAGCTGTTTAAATCTTTTATATGTGGGCCTTTTCATACAGTAGCAATGATACTCTGAAGTCTGACGCTTAGTACAAGTAAAAGTACAGCTCTGCTCTTTGGTATGGGGGCGGGCCACTGCTAGGCAGAAGAAGAAAAAGCTCCTTACAGCCGTTGCTGGGAAGGAGACTTAAAAGCCGCAGCTGCAGCAGTGATTGATGATGTACGTGGAGATGATATACGGTTTTGCTCCTATTACCGTTTTATAATTTATGGACGTTCCCCTTTAATTTGTCTGTGGCTTAATTTGGCCTATGTACATATGACGTATGAAAGTGTTCAAAAATTGATGGATGTCTGTCAGTCGTCCCCGAATGCGCCTCGGCACCGAGACACCTCCGCCGTCGTCTTCCCGATCTACATGACCCGACAATTAAACTAATAAGTGGAAATTGCACCTTCCAAATGCAATTTTAATGACCGCCGAGACGAACGAGGGATTCTGTCTATGAGGATTCGTTAATGGGCTGCTTCTGATTCCCCTGCACTGAGAGATAAATGTGCTGGAATGTAAGGAGCACCGGAACTGGTTTATGGTTTGAAGGTGGAACCAGGCCTAATTGTTGTCGCTGCTGGGATTCAGAGACTTCCTCTACATGTGTTCAATTATCAAGTAGCCCAGAGGTGTCACTCTGATGTTTCTGCCCACCAACAGGATTCCTTGAAAATGAGGCATTGCAGTGGTTGTCCATCCTGGAGCTTCCCACACAAAATCTCTGTCCACAGGACAGAAAATCCACAAAAAAACAAGAAATCCAAGTATTCAAGTATTCATCGAGGTGAAAGTCAACAGCTGGTAGACAACGGGAAGCTATAACTTCACTTATGTTGTGATTTTGGCTGTTGTGTGGACACCTCCACGGTGTACCATCGTATTACATGCAGTTTAACGCCGTCTGGTCCAACTAGCCAGAACCTGAAGCTGATTTTAAAACAACATCTATTCCCCTGAACCAGTGAGCTGTATATTGCTGCCATATGCGAGAGTTGCCGAGGGATCTCTTGTATGTAAAAGCTTGCTAATAGACCCCACTGGGCCATCATTCCTATTCCAGTCATGATGAAGACATTCTGTGAGCACACGTGTGATGTTTCCGCTCCTGCACTTCTCCATGAGGTCGTCAGTCTCTGTCTTTCACTTTTTGGCAACGCTGTCGCTCGCTCTCTCTCTCTGTATGTATCTCTGACTTGATATTTTCCTCTTGGCTATTCTCTTCCTTGCCTGTGGGCCTGTGAAATGTCTCAGTCTGAGGAGAAGGCCCCTCCGTCCCTCTGGAAACCATTAGCGCGCCTTTATGAAAATGTTCTGAAAGGGCGCCGTTTTCAGGGGCGGGCTAAAAACTGGCAGTGAACTGAATAGGTTTCGGTTTAGGGTTACCATTTTTTGTTTTTTTTAAATCTTTTGTTGGCGAGCAAACAATGATGTTCCATATCATGTGACATTGTATTGAGGTTTTTTGGATCGCAAAGATGCTTTCAATTCAAATATTCAAATCTTGCCCCATCATGTAAAAGACAATGGTTGCTATGGATTTATTAATTTGTTTCCAGCTAATGCTCACAACTCATTTAGAAATGCAATTATGAGCCAATAGGAAGCCTCGATTTGCAAGAGCCAATAGGAAGCCTCGATTTGCAAGAGCCAATAGGAAGCCTTGATTTGCAAAAGCCACCTGCAAAAACAAAAGCAGCCACCCTGATCCATGTGCCTGTTTTCCGGCGATGCAAAGATAAAGTACTTGTTTGTCTCATTGCGGCCAGTGACCTGTACAGTCACGCCACAGAAAGCTTTGTGAAGGATGAGGGGGCGATGGCAGGGGTCGGCAGGGAACAGCGGGCTCCGTCCCTCCAACGCTGCTTGCAGCTTTAACTTTATCTGGTAAGACTGGCCTGAGGCACAAACCTGAGTTTGCCATGTTGGTAAGTGCTGCTCAATGTGGATGCACTTTTAAAGGAGGGATGCAATGAGGTTCAGCCCTCCCCCACCCCTTCCAGCTTTTATGCATTCTGTCCCCATGAAATAAATATCACACATTTTAAAAGCTTGTAAGTAAAATTGAGTCGCGTTTAAATATTGAAGAGGCTCTTGCCGAGATAGTGGCTGGGATGTGGATGGTGCACCACTTAACTTGTGGTGTCTAGTCCAAAATCTGATTGGTTTGCCTGTGTACGTACACATGTTAGCCTGTGGCACTTTGTGTCGGTGTGTAAACAAACATTCATTTGCACTTCTTGAAATATCTTCTACTTTATCCCCTTCTTCCAAAAAAAACAAACATGCAAAACAACAACAACAAACAATTTTTGTTTGCCTGTGACAACACAGTGTCCTTGGTAATGGCTGAAGATTAGGCTTAGAAACAAAGGAATGAAAGAGGAAGGCGGCGGCTGTTCCCTTCTGCTTCTTTAGCTCATTAATTGGAGAGAGGGCAAGTGTTTCAGGTCCGACCTGATGGTCTGAGCTGCTGGTCTGGCCGGGTCAGATGAGAGCTCCGGCGCTCATGAATCATGCTGCTGGGAATAGAAGCGCAGCTGAGCTCCACATTATGAGGGCTGGGCCTCTTCACAAGAGCCTCATCGGCAGAGGTGCTACGGAGGTCCTGCGGCCTCAAACCATCAATCAGAGGCAATTCTGTCATTATTACAGCCGGGAGCCGCGACACTGCGCTTCCTGGACCTTGCCTCCTCCCTGTGGCATGTGTCCCTATTTTCTCCATCAGCTGCAAGTGCCATCGTCCCTTCTTTTTATTAATCACCTTATTTCTATCTTTGTTAAATGCACAATATTACGGCCAATTATGAATTGAATAAGTTACAAAACAAGTGTTTCTTTTGTTCAGCCTAAAGAGGCTGTGTTGCCTTGGCTCAAGTTAGGAACTGCCCACTCCCTTGTGATTGGCTCACTGCACAAAGCCCCTTGCAGTTCGCCTCAGGGAAAAAATAAAATAACACTAATGATAAAGATATGAAAAAAAAAAAATAAAACATTTATAATAGCAAATAGTATAGCAAAATATCGTAAAAATACAAATATGTAGTAGTGCAGTGGTTGCCTTATGCCATGCAAGTCTATGGGGTCAAAAGTCAACTTTGTCCTAGAGACAATGGGGCCACTTGCAGGTTCATTGGGATCCCTCAAGACACAGCCACGTCAAATTTGGGGCTTCTAGCCCCAAATCTTTTATTTTTTTTTTTTTGGGGGGGGGGGGGTTTCTTCCTCCATGGTGGGGTGAACCACTGCCTTATAGCAAGAAGGTCGTGGTTTCGCTAGCTGCTGAGGTAGATGGCTATGAGGGCAGTGACGCTGCACCCACGTTAGAAAAAAGAAAGATTCTGCAGCGGAGTTGCTATGATAATCTCCTACATAAGAGGGGAAGCAAAATTTGAACGACTCCTTTCAGTGCAGTAACAGGGACGGCGTCTCTCCAAACATACAATTTTTTCCGTACTGTGTTTTAGTTGGCATGCTAACGCAAGTGTAACTATGCTCCTGCTTTTGATCCCATGAGCTTGATGTAAACACACACACACACTAACGTACCAGGCGGTGCTCCTGATTGCTGGCAGCGGATGGATGAGGAGCGGAGTGACGGTGTCAGTGGGGAAGACAAAGAGGTATGCAGGGCACAGTGTGTGGATAAAGTAATGATTCTCCTTCCCTCCTCCCTTGCTAATTAGTGCAGGACGCCCGCTGCCTTGAAAGGAGGCAGCGTCTGGGGAGCCCTGCTATTTGTCTTGAAGAATTACCGACAAGGAACTCGTGTCACTCCTTAATCCCGCAGACGCCCGCTGGAATTCTGCATTATTTTTTATTTTTTTTACCTGGCTGCAGCCGCTCGTCGGTTCGATTTGCCGATGGGGACGATCATTTGTAACCCCCTCCTCTCTCCCTCCGCGCCACGTGACACAGCGGCACTCGAGCACGCAGACCACTTCATCTCGGAGGAGACACTGCCTGCACTTTCTCTCAACCTGCGTTCTCTCAAGCTATTCTGTGTGGGGCGCGTGTGTGTCAGCACAGCGGCTACATCAGCTATCCAAGTGACTTGAAGTGGCTGCCACTGAACACGACGGCGCGCATTTCACAAAGAAGGGAGGCAACACGCCGTGACGCAGTATAACGGCTGGTTTACTGACTATAAGACAATTTCTTTAATTATTATTATGTGGACAGATGGATGATCTGTTCCCGCAGTGATACATCTGGAGCGAGTCAAACATTGGAGGCGACTGCGGAGAAACTTAAGCAGATTCATACTTTTTTTCTCCCTGCAGTTTTAATCTGAAGTATAAAGCATCTTATTTAGAAAAAGAAAATGAACATCAATGCACTTATTTGCACTTTGTTTCATGCTTCAGGAGTTCCTGCTGGTTAGCAGTGATGCTAGTTCCACCCTGCAGGATCGCACTCACGTGCAAGTTCAGCTCACTCTTGAAGCCTATCTGAAGATACATCACCTTTGTGGTCCAGTGCGAACTGTGTCGTTGGATTTAGATGGTGTGGATCACTGCCGTCTGTCTGACACCAAACCAATAAGCAAGCAGAGGACAGAATGTATGTGACTGCCGTTTGCATAGGAAGTGTTATTTAGCCTGAGGTGGATCTCTTCCGCACAGCAGCCACAGCACCGCAGAAGAGGCTGCACCGGGCGCGAGACAGAAACCAGTCGTTAGTGTCAGCGAGAAGAGCCATGAAGTATAATGTTTCCCTGGAAGTAGGATTCAGTAATGATGTCCATTTCCCCGCATTCTCTACTCTCCCCCTTCTGGGATAATAAGATTAAACTTTAATAGTCACACTGGGCATATTGTTTTCTCGCATTACCAGATAGTAATGTGACACGGCAAGATCAGAGTGAGTGGGGCTTCAAGTGAAAAAACAACAACAAAAAAAAACAACCACTAAACAAAAGTGCTGACGACCTGCGCGAATAAAAAGAGCTCAAGTTCAAAGAGAAATTTATAGTTGCAAAGAGTGAAACTGACAACATATGAGCAGTCCTGGCTAATGTACAATTTTTAAATTCAAAGATGAAATTTTTATGAATTTTTGAAACATTCTTCATCATACCAGCTAGTGTGTAAAAGCCAGAGGAATTGTATTAGAGCAAAAGCCGATGCAAGTAAAGTAAAGTAAGTCTGGTTAAAGACACTTACATCTTTGCCAGTTGACTTCTAAACTTGAAATTGCTCTGCGGTACCGGCACCAGTGTTGTGTTGCGCGGCTGCCGGGCACACTGCCACGGTCCCGCTCGCGCAAAGTTTGATGCGCTACTCGTGAAAGTCACGCCGCCACAGAGGCAACACTCGGGCAACTCGGGGAGAGGGATCTTCTTTCCGCGGAGGCGCGCGCCTTTTTTTTTTTCCGTGGAGCGGGGCCGAGGCGGCAGCAGGCGAACTGGATGACGGGGCCCCGGCTAAGAGGCTTTGCCAAAGCTGTGGCTTACCAGTCTCACAGGTGTTAATGTGCACTCTGTCTGCCACCCTCGCTGAGAAGATTGGCCAAGCGCGCTCGCTTTCAACAGCCCCGACGTCTGGCACACAAATATCGCCACCTCCGGCCCGTCCCACTGCCTTCCCACCGCCACGTATTCGTCTCGGCGACACGGCAGGAGGAGCGGGAGGCAATTATCCCTGCGCCAAGCTGAGCCAGTCCCAGGTAATTTATAGGGCTTTTTTTTTTTTTTCTTACACATTTACGCATTTAGATGCCTTCATGTGAACAAAAAAAAAAAAAAGACTAAAGTAGGAGAGCAAAGGTGGAAAGATTTGCCATGGTAACATTTTGAGGATGGTGCGTTACATCATCACGATCAAAGCGAGGCCAGCAGGGTCTGTGGTCCGGGATTCCGGGGAGTTTTTAAAACAAATCCGCCGAGCAGATCTACTCTTAACGTTTCTCTTTTTTTTGTCAGGTACAAAGTTTTTGTCTAAAAAAAAGTAGGACGCAACCTGGGGATAGTGTGTGATCGTAAAAGCCTCTCTTTGTTTTGTCTCTGAACATAATTAATCCAGCAGCAGCACAGCCGTCTTTTCCAGGTACTGTCATCTCCTCTCTCCCATCTCTGCCTTTTTACCTCTGTGTGTGTTGGTTTGGGCCCTTTTTATCTTTTTTCTTCTTTTTTTTTTGTGTGAGTATGCTTGCAAACATAATTCACAATGCTAGCATCCTCTGGGCCACAGCTTGTCTAGACTGCATAATGTGTGATTTTGAAGGGAAGTGAAAGGGCCTGGTCTAGATTAGACACATCACACGATAAAAGCCCCCCCACACACACACACACACACCACCCCTCTCTTTTTTGGGGTGGGGGCAGGGCTGGAACACAACAACCAAAGACACATGTTTTGTTTTCTCTTTTCGTTTGCGCATTAGAAAAAAATACATCTGTCAGAATGCCATGTTACTCTCTAAAAAAACTGCTTTCCTTTCACCAAACGGCTGCGCTGAGGTCACCGCCTCACCCGCACATTGCTGCAAGCCGAGGCTGCCTGTCCTCTGTAGTTAGCGTAATTTTTAATTGCACCATTGTAGCGAAAAACCAGACAATATTCCTCTCGCTGGATAAAATGCAATTGCAATTAGCCATCTACAGTGAATCATGATTGAATTTCCTCAAAGGGAAGCACATAAAACTGTTCAAATATACATATATATATATATATATATATATATATATATATATATATATATATATATATATGATAAATATATAAACATAAATATGTATTTGGATGCATATTTAATGATGTCTGGATTCTTACAGCTGCCTTCGGACAGCAAGCTGTAAGCAGGCAAGGGTCTGAGTGGAACTGTGGGCCGGAACAGGCTGAATTTCAGCTCAATAGAAGTCTGTAATTAGCAGTAATTTACGGGACAACTCCTCCCTTGGCGACCCCCGCTGTGCCGAATCCCCTGGCCACTTGGAAAGATCATGTTTTCCTGCACAGTGCACGGCACTCAAATGAACCACAACACTGCCATAATGGCTCGCTCCCCACTGATTTGCCCACCTTGCAAAAGGTGGATGAAAGTCACTTCCCGCGATGCTCAGCGGAGCATGCACGCAGCTATTTCCATCTATTAGGACGGCAAGGGGGCAGGGTTGCATTCAGTCTCCACAAACATACGGACAACAACGGAAACGTAGCGGTCGGCGGGTCTACTGCCTCATGTTCGAGGCGCCGGTGGTTTTAAATCTAATGACGTATCCGTGTGTAATGTTCTCTGCGAGTTATTGTTCGAGATTCGGTCCACGCGCAATTCGAGCACATCAATTTGGAGTCCGATGTTACTGAGGAAACTAATGGACTCTCAGGCAACATGAAAAAAGCCTCATAATGATCTGACTAAGCTCGATGGGTGAAGCTAAACTGATTAGTGCGCTAACATGAATGTAATATGGACTGAGCTTTGGAGATGCGTGATCATAATTTTTTTTCTGGTACTCGCTGACCTCATTACAGTCCAACACTTTAGTGTCTTATTGATAGCTGCTGCTCTCGACCCAGTCTTTTCTTCCTCCCAGTCTGATGCAAACATGGCTAGAAAACTACCGGTGATTACAGACAAATGTTGCTGTGGCTGTAATGAAGTTTGAGAGTTGTGTGTATGCCACTGCTGTTGAATCTTTCTTTCTTTCCTTCTTTCTTTCTTTCTTTCTTTATTCATTTATTTCTTTTCTGTCTGCACTGAGATTCCTGACATCAGTGCATTCATCTGAGGTGACATTTACAAGGTGATGCCTGAAAAATCGGAGACAAAAAAGACTGTGGCGCGATGACAAGTTGTAATCAACATGTGCGCCTAATGACAGAATATTTCAAATTAGCACAATGACTTGCACTTTAATCTCAGCAGGCTTCCATCTTATTGCATCTGGCAGTTAATTGCTGCTAAGAAAGTCCTCCATTAATCACTTTTTTGGCCATACCAGCTTTGAATCAAGTAGTAATGATAAAAACCGACATCTCTCTTCGCCTTTGATGCATTGTCACTCGGGTAAATATGCTAATGAGTCAAATACTGGCACCATGTCTGTTCTTTAAAACCCACAGTTTTGATTTAGTTTTGAAGTAATTGTGGCTGTAATCCTCCAGCCTAAGGGTGGCATTTTTACACACGAAATGGTTATTATGCGATTATTTGATGTAAATGAGCTGCAGGTATTGAAAAAGGTACGGTTGTTGTGGTTTGCCTCCATTAAGGAAATGAGATGGACACAGCGGACCCAACAAAATGCCACATGAGGTGTCGACTGTCTTCATGTCTAAATCCAAAGGACACTTGGAAACAATTTACTGAATCAATCTGCCGCCATCAACAAAGAGGCTCTTTTTCTGTTTGATAGGTTTTAATTTTCTGTTTGGTTTGGTCCAGTATCCCGGACACTAAAAAAATAATTGCCACATCGCGAACTAGTGGCCTGGCATGCACACTACACTGGTTTAAGTGTCCTTATGAAAATGCCGACCTTTCTCACTCCGTTGTTGACGCAAACGCAACAAGGCAAAGGAAATACTTGCACGCCCTGCATCCCCACCCTCCCCTTCATTGCCGGCTCTGCCTCCGCTTTGTTGTGAACCCTCACAGCAGCTCACCTCACTCAGGATGAATAATGAATGCGACCAGACACGCGGGTCAGAGGTGACGTGTCTGCGAGGGAGCAAATTCCTCCTTGATTAGTACATAAAAAGCCCGGCCCATCTGCCTCTCCTCGAGAATTTGACAGGGGTCCGGGCAGAAACGCCAGGAGCCGAGGGACAGGGGAGCAAAGATGAGGCCTCTGGGGGTCTTGGGAGGGGAGGGCGTGTGGCGGGGAGGAGGCTGAGTCCTCTATTCCAGGCAAGGAGAGACCCAGAGCGGTGGGAGCGAGGGTGGAGGAGGACTCAATCCATCAGCGTCTCACATCACGCTGACTCCACAGCATTTGTCGTGTGCGAAGCTTGAAGTTGCCTCGAGGCCGTTTTGTCTTGGTGGGGTGTACACAAATCAGCCGTTTTGGCCCGCCATTAACTGAACAACAACAACAGCAACAAAAATCTCATCTAGAAGTTAGTCATTCAGATTTAAAAAAATTCTTTGTATTGTGTTCATTTTCTTCATTTTCCAAGCTTACGGTTTCTTTTTTAAAAGTGTCTCCTTCCCCCAGTCTGAGGGTCTGACTGATCTGTCCAGAATGCAAATTAGCAATGGCAAAAATGTTTGATTGAGAGATTGATTGTAGGCTGACCAGGAGAGCCCTGAAAGGTGCCTTCAAATGACTATTATTATCATTAGTTATTCTTATTAGTTCTATTTTAAATAATTTTCTATTTGGTATCTGTAAATTGCTCCTGTGTGATCTTGCCATAGCTGAAGGCTCTTAGTCTTCCAAAGTCTAAATAATAATGATGATGATCATGATGATGATGATGATGACGACAACTCCCAATGTCAAAGGATAAACTGGAAATGTTCTTTTTTCTGCTCCATAGAAACCATTTTGCATCGCAGCGCTTTCTTTTCCTCCGCGCACTCGCACTGCCTCCATTCCACTCTGCTCTCGAGTAGCTCGGTTCATGCAGGTCAGAGCAAGTTGACCGAAGAGCGCGCACATGTGCCATATGCTAAATTACTTGCGCAGGGGTCTTTGGGAGAGTTCAAGGCCACGCGCATCACCTCCAAGAATCTCTTGAATCTCCTGACCTCCCGCGGGGGCGCTTCATTGATTGCAAGCCTTTTTTTAAAAGGACTATTACTGGGTGTTCCCTTATAGAGTTGTCCACCCAATTACAGCAACAGCCAAGGGTGCAGGGAGATGATTTACTAAGGCGCTCCATAATATCAGTCTCATTTACACAGGCCCAAAACAAGGCCAGAGATAAGCAAACATGCAAAGGGAGGAAAATACTGAGCAGGTTCACCTCACATGGAGAGTAGAAACACAGCCTTCGGCAGCCGCTATAATTAATATGCTAAACTGAATTGCAATAATCAACTAGGGGACTGGCCTCATGCTCTGGAGGTAGGATGATTAAAATGTTAGGCTTCAGCGAAGGGGTGATTGGGACCCAGGCGAATTAAAGACTGGATATGATGGGAGACAATGCAGCTTCTATTTTTCATTAATTAGCCTAAGATCCATAAAAAAAACGCCATGAAAGACTTCAATTGTGAATTACTCTAGCCTCTCAATTACATCTATTCATTAGCCGTGAATAGCCTCCGCCAGAGCATTATGCACATGCGAGATGTGAGAAGCAGTGAATGAATGAAAGATTGAGTGGACTACCCTCATGCCCCTGGGTGCCATTATCTAATATGGGGAGTTTATAAAAAATGTCACAGTCTATTATCAGATGGAACAAGGATGAGAACGTAACATGGTCAAGATTCCATGCAATCAGCATGTGTGGAGGATATCAAGACATAAGTCTGCATTTCAAACTTCCTAACGTGGAACTGGTGACTGTCAGCCAAACACAACTAGCACGCAACGTTTAGCCTGATGAGCTGCAATTTCTGTTGTAAATACATCCAACACCGTCCCTGAAAACTCCCCAGGAGCGTCGTACCGCGTTGGCAGTCGTCCGTAACCACGCCAGGCAACACGGCCGTTGGCTGTTTTCCAGATGAACAGTGACGGCCGGAACGCTGGACCACACAGTGAGAGCACAGCGACAGCGTGCTCCGAATTCCGACTGTAAACAGCTACCACGAGATGGAATTAAACCACAAGAATTTGAAGACAGTGCACTGCACGCCCAGCTTTACAAAGCTGGCATTGTTGAGTCGCACAACTGAAGGGATCAGTCACTGAATGGCAAGCACAGAGCTGTGGACCATGATGGCACGGGACCACTTTTTATTTCAGGTTAGAAAATGACAGTTTCATTTTTTTGTTTTCTACGCTAAATTTCCCTGATGTCTGTTTGAATCCTGACAGAAAATGCAAAAAAACAACAAAAAACAACAACAAAGTGACTGTTGCTAATGTACGTCTCTGTGCACACTCACCCTCCTCCCTCCTTCCTCAAATGACAAAGCAACGTTTTCTGTGCTGCCGCACTGTTGCATTTTTACGACCTAATATAGTTTTTTTTTCTCCCTAACCCCCCCCGCCCCAAAAAAAAAGGATTTACTTTGTTTTGTTTTGATACGTGAATTTCCCTAAGAAGATTACAAAAAAGGCACGGGTTGTCGTACATTCTGTTTGCATCTCGTCTTTTCCTCACCCATCCCGTTGCATTGTGCGCGGTGATTTTCGGGAGGCGCACATGCAAACATAAAGAGGAAAAGTGTGATGACATGAAAGGAGAGTGCCGTTGTGTAAAGACACCCGCCATTACACAGTAACATAGTGGTTATTGTCCATGTGACTGCCACGTCCCTCTCAGTCCTGTGGAAAGTCTGCATTCATGTCGGGTTTGGCTGCTCCAATGGTCGCGCACTTTTGCGCTGCTGAATGGAAACACAAAGGCTGGCTCATCTGCCCTCCTTATCGCACAGCAGAGCCTTGCGTGAAATCCACATTGTGTCCTTATTTGGTGTTTGAACCTTCTGTTGTGACATTTGGTTGCTTTGTTTGTTTGTTTTTTTCTTTCGTCATCAACATACATAGCAATGCTAAGCTTGTTGGAACTAGAGCCAGAGCCTGGATGGACTGGATATCGAACGAACAGCACTGACCCACATCGCTGCACTGGAAGGTGAACATGCCACACGTTACTGAATCTGCATTAATGAGCTGACAGTAGTTTTGTAGCTGGCCAAGCTCCTACTGCACAACAACGGAAAGCGAGGTGTGTGAGGCCCAGCGTCTCACGCCGTCTGAGACACATTACGTCACACAACAATCCCGATTCAGTTGCACATCTGGAGAAGCTTCAGGTCGGAGACCACCAGGAGTTCACAACAGCCGGTGGACAAAAAGGACAGAGGAAAAGATGCACGGAGAGGACACAAGTGTTACACTGGACACATCCCCGGAACTGTCACGCACACTTCTAGCAGTTCATTTTCAACTAATTGTGAAACATTGCAAGGCCCCATGAGCAGCTGAGGCGAGTGCAGTGGCTGCAGTGCCCAAACCACACAACAAAGCACGGCTGCTATTAGATTATTTGGATGCAGTGTTGCTCATTTGACCAGAAAACCAAACAATCGTTGTCGCTAGAAGTGCTCAAGCAGGTTTATCACAGCTTGGCATAATTTTACCTCGGAGGAAGCTCAGGATTCACAGTACATTAAGTATTTGTTTTTTCTGGTACACACATCTCCACCAATGTTTGTGAGAGACAAACACTCTACAACCTACTGTGAAAACATATCAACACGGATCCCCGATGGAACATACAACACTCGGACGATGTTCTCCGATCCTAAAGTCTGAACTGTTGGCATAAGCACTTCCTGAAAACTAGTTACACAAACTGAAAAAAAAAACAAAAAAACAAAAACAGAAACACTTCGCCAGCTCAGGGATATGTGCTAATTTGCACCTGCTAAAACTCACCTGCTGTCTGCACCTTAAGAGAAAGAAACGCTGTCACACACCTGGAATGAGGTAACAGCCTTGCTAGGTGTTACCACCTCCTGTGCTGCTGCTGCTGCTGCAGTTTGGCTTTTTCTAACAGGCCAGCAAAGCCCCAAACATTTTAAATGTATTCTGCTTATCTGTTATCGGGAAAAAAAAAAAAAATGCTTTTGTAAGCTGCAACGTTTGCTGTGTGCAGTCACATGTAATACACGTGTGTAGCACTGGAGCAGAAACAAAATTAATTTACTGGGAAATCTAAGCCCGTTTTTCATTCTCTGCCATTTCAGTGGTCAGAAGAGAAATTGCTTCTCTGTTCTTGCTGAAACACCGTCGAGGAATTTAGATGGGAAAGACTGCAGCAATAGAGAAAAGCTTTGGCGCAAAGTGAATTCATGAAGAAATCCCAATTTGCCTCAGCATTCCGCAGACCTTCACAGTTTAATAACTCGATAGATTACCTGCTGCAGTTTCCAAGGACATTAAACTAAGCTCTTTCCACGATCAATAAGACGGGTCTTTTTGGATATCAGCGCTCAATATCACACACTTCATTTTCCAAAACCATAAAAGGTCCCAGCCTGAAACTACACCTAATGGAATGGGCTGATGTTAAACTACTAGTATGTTGAAAAACCATTGACACAAGGAAGAAGCTGATGTGCAAGTATCAGTAAAGAAGAAGGAAATAACATTCAATAATGCAGGCTGGTAATTACATTTTTGTGTGTTGCATGAATGACTTAAATATTTATTTCCTGGCTCTCTGATTCCTCTAAAACAAAACAACACAAAAGACGAGTCTGAATCGAGAATTTCTGAGATTTTGAGAAATGGCCACTTACATTTTAGACACGTGGCAGGTGCAGAGGAGTTATAGGTGGCAACTTGCTTTGTCAAAGGCAAAAAAAGGTCTTTGGAAGGTCTTTTCCGAGTGTGACATTCACTACCGCCGACTATTTACCCACGCTTGTGCTTTTATTTATCGCACGGTTCCACACCGTGAATTATCTAACGTCTTACGGACTGTAAATTTCCCTAATGCAGCGCCGCGCCCTTCCTCACCGCTTGCCCACGGTGCTTTCACGCGCACGGAAACGTGCAACAGCACATAGCCCCCCCTCTTCCACCAGGCGCCAATGCCGCCTTCCCACATGAAGGCGGCATTGGCTGAGCTGCTCCCGCGGCTCTATTGAGTATCGAGGAGGAGGAGTGGCTGCGTGTTGTTGGCGAGGAGTGAGCGGTGAGAGCGATGAGAGCGTCTGCCATCAGGAGCCCGCGTGTCCTTTCTGACGCCGGCGCGAGCGGCAGTAAAGCTGCTGTCGTCGATCAATCAGGGAAGAGAACAACAATGGCGTTTTACAAGCACGGCTCATTAGGCAATGTGGCAGAAGGTGTTAACTTAATTCAAAGTGAGATTTATCTCGACCGGGGCCGGAGAGGACCACTGCTCAACGGGCTCGGCTCTGTGCTGCTACCATTCAGCGCTGGCAAGCTACGACTCGGAGCTGCTGACGCAAAATAGTGAGGAGCCGTTTGGCACTTGGGCGGAGCAACGCCGACGCTGCCTGCTACTGTATGTGACAGTGAAAACAGCGGCCAAGGTACAAGAAGTCAACGGCCACTGAAAGGACTTTCATTACCCCAAGCAAAGGCAGGAGGAGCCACTGATGAGACAAATAAAAGCAGGAGCCAAGATGAAAAAAAAAAATTAAAAAGATTGCTTTTTGATTTTGTGGCATCTTGGGAAATTATACTTCATAAAATCTGTGTTTTCCCCAACAATGAAAGTGAGCATAAAAAGGCTGGATTGTTTTCACAGAGTGACATTAAGTCCTTGTCTCAGGTAATTAGTTTGAGCATTCCAAAGATGTTTAAAACCAACAAAGATGAATAAATAAACACATGACAGCAACTGGCTGACAGCTCAACTCCTCTCACTTATGCAAACGCACACACCCAGGCACACGCACGCACGCACACACACACACACACACACACAGACGCACATCTGTTGAAGTGGCACTGACGGGCCTCCCACAGAGGATGAGGTCACACCGAAGCCCAGTGACTCAGGCTCTCACTGGGGGTCTCTGGGCTTCCTCCCAGGTACCAGGTACCCGGTCCAGCATCGACTCTCCAGCAGAGAGCCTCGGGGGAGCAGTCACACTTTTAAAAGACGGAAATTAAGTGGAAAAATGTCCACTCACTCACTGATGTAATTATCTGGCCCGGATTAACATCTGTTCGCCGGCTCGGGTGCCAAGTCCACTTCACCATGTGCTCGTACCTGGTGGCAGAGGCTGGTATGTGTACCTGTGTCTACCTCCGAAAGCTGTGTATCTTGGCAGCAGCTGCCGCAACTTTTCACTCTGACATCCTCCACCCATTCAACATCTGCGTATTTATGCGAACATCTTGGCCGCGGTCATTGGAAATATCAACGTTGTGACACCGCCTAATTAGTTTTTCCACTGCTGCGGCTTTTCTGAAATCCAGGTTTTTTGGGGCGAGTTTACAAATGGCTTCTTCTTCTAGAAGTAAAAGTAGAAATGTTGTTTTATATAACTATTTCCATATTCACTCGTCAACAAGATTTATTTAATTGTCTTCGGACTCTGTTATACAATTTGCTTATTTTATTTTACAGATTATCTTTTTTTGTGCCGATATCAGCACGGAAAAAGCTCAGTATTCTTGTTTATGTGGAGCGAGTGTCGCTGCTGCCACTGCGCCCAGGTGGCCTGTTTGTGTTACCACTGATTGATATTCAGCGAGGAAACCTCGGCTAATCCATTATGCGCCGGTGTTGTTACACCGCATTTTACTTCCCCCTCCTCGTAAGAAGGACCTTATTAGTGGAACTTTTCCCTGCCGCTCCGACTACGACTTGAACGGAAAGAGTTCCGCTGCAGATGTCGTTATTGACATCCGATAACCCCGAGGATCATCCGTCTCGCTGCGGAAATGTCACCCGGTCAGAGTCGAACCAATGTGCTGGGATGACCGTTGGGTCCGTCAGTGCACCGTCCGTGCACCGTGCGCGAGCGTTCCCAGGTAAAATGAAGACCCGCGGGGAGCAAATTATAATTGAACTATGGCAAAGGAAAGGAGAGTTTGCACTTTATCTCGCTAACTGGGGCCTAATTATCTTTACTCTTTAGTTATTGTTGAGGGGGATCGAGGACTGTGTACTCTATTAAATCAAGTGTCTGGGGAGACTTTTAGCTGTAGGTTAATGAACTGCGGAGTATCAGTGGAAACGCAATCACAGCTTAGATAACGGTGCACGAGTACGGCGTTTGGCGTCGTGTGCCTCCGTGGCTGAGGAGAACCACCTCCGAGGAGGACCGCACACCTGGGCCGGCGCTGAGTTACTGGTGCTCCAGTATTTCCAGTCACCGTCCAAACTCCTCCGGTCTCGGGGACGTCACCGAGCCCTCTCATTACAATGCGTGACGAGTTTGGCGCAGCGCTGCCGGTGGAAGATTTGCGTAGCCTTTGGCCTGTCAAATGATTTTGTAATTGATTCGATTAATACTGATCGGTGCTAACACGGGGCAGAGGGTGGACTGATGTCAGCGTAGAGAAGATAATTGGATATCATGATCTACCCTGAATGCATTAACAGTGATTAAATGTTATTCTTTAAAATAAAATAAAAAATGATTGGAGACATTTTTACACCTTCACACCTCTGACCTCGAAATTAGACTTACTGATTGTATTGGTGATGGCTAATTTTCATTAATCATTTTTTTTTTGCAGTAGTACTAAAAGATAACTTTTATCCGTTTTTTGCTATATGGACATAAAGACTAGGGGAGAAACTCAGCAATTAACAGAAAGCGCAGTGTGAGCAGGTTTACTTTTTGTGCAGGACTGTAGAGACAACAAGCAGAAACATAAGATTTCTGGAAATGAAAACTGAAAAATAAGATTATTATTTTATTACCACATAGAGTTCTTAACAAAAAAATGACCTCCAGCTGCATGGCCGTCACTTCAAACACTATAGCTGAGCTGCTTGTCCTTCACTGGCGGTGGACGGCCATGGTTGATGTATCTGTGATCATCACGTTGCACAACAATCACACAGTAGTCTCTTGCCATCCCTTAAAAAAAAAATAAAATCCTTCCATCCACTGTGGTGTTGAATTAAATATTTGCAGCAATTTGGTCACTTTGTAAATCAAGCAAGAGGTGCAGTTGTGGATTTATGCGCAAAAGTCAAAGTCCAGAATCCTGAGTTATACTATGACGTCATCATTTCTTGTCGTACTCGGCTCCATTTGTTGTCAATGTTTAACATCTCAGTCTTTGAAGAGGAAGTGATTTTTAACCCTTGACCCCTATCGGTGGAGCAACCGTTTCAACATAACAAGGCCTGAGGGTAAATTTTGAAAAATCGTTAGTTTCATTACTCAGTCTACAATTATCATTTCAGCCGCAGGTAACAGATAACTGATGAGCTGGAAATAGATTCTCTGCAAGCAGTTTAAAGGGAACAAATATGCAAATGTTAAAATAAATCAAAATAAAATTTGTTCTGTTTGCAAAGGAAACTGAGATTTGAGCGGGCCAGTGCAAAAGCGGGCTAGTAAGATCACAGTTGAGTCACAGATGCCTCTTGAGTCCTGTGCCTTTGCCTTTCATTAGGATTTGAGATGGAGAGTCTGCACAAATGCTTCCGTGTGGCAGCAGGTCCGGCACTTCTGTTGTTTTCATTTATTTTGTTCATCGGGCTGAATCTCCGAGGACTTCATGCCTTCTTGCGACCGTCTCCCATCCAGCTGGACCACAGGTGGCAAAGTACACTCTGTTCTTATTTGTCTGGTTCGCCCGTTCAATATTAGCCTTGTCTCCGTCGGCGAAACAGATCCCTGATATTGTTATGAGAGGAGAGCAGCGAATCAAGGAAAGGGAAAGAGACATTTGGCCGGCATTATTCAGCCTGGCCGAGTCCGGTTCCTGGCGGCCCTGACAGAATGTTTGAGTTCTGTCTGAGTGCGGACGATGACACCGTTCCAGGACTCCACCTGTGTCCTCCTCCTCTGATCCTGTGAGGTGGCCATGCTGGGAAGGATAAGCAGCAGCAGGGCGCTCCTTCCTTTCCGTAGCCTTTCCGGACCAGCGGGCACAGAGAGGTTACCATCACGGTGAGGTGTTATAATCTCAATCATTGATACATGATTGTTTGCTGAAATACTTGCTGATAAGTATTGTTTTTTTTGTGTAATATCAGTATTAATCTGACTAGAATGATTACTATTAGGAAAAATAATTATGCATTTATTTGCTTTTTCAGACACCGAACAATAATTTGAATAATTGAATTGAAAATGGAGAGCAAACTCGGAGGTTTGAAAGGGTATGTTTTGACGAGGGATTTTATTAACACTGTGTATTTGACTAGCTGGGGGCAGAATAAAATAAACAATAATATGAAAAAGAAAATTGGCAAAAATAACAAACAGAAGGTTACTCTTAAACTGGATTTTTTTTTGTATTATTCATATATAACACATGCAAAATTGTATTGCATTTGCATTCTACACCCACAAACATTGCATTTAACTTAAAGTTTCAAATTTTGCTCTCCAATGAAAATTTTCAATCTTAACCGTTCTTTAAAAATCCTTTAACATGAAAAACTATTATCCCTCCCAACAATTGTACTTTAAATGCTCAGACTTTATTTAAAATGTGAATTTGCAATTGACGCAAAAATAACAGTGTTTGCCTTCTTATTATCTGCGGATATACATCAGATTTTGCTATATGGTTGCAGAGAGAGGGTGTAAAATAACGTACCTTACAACACAACCTTGTGATGCTTTATCACAGCGCCAGGTTTGGTCCAATGGCACATTTACAGCACGTCTCCAAAGGACAGGTCATTCACAAAGAAACACCAGCGTTTGCTCCCTACAATTAGAGGGGCCACAGCCTGGGTGGTGGCACACATGAAAGGGAGGATACAAGAAAATGGCATGGCGTGCCACGGAGGTGGCAAGGCAGGAAACGATGTCGCTTGTGATCCAAATAAGTCGGGGGTCCAGCTGGGACTTTTGGCAAACATATTCAAGAGCGAGTGGCAGACCCTGAGCCCCTGAACTAATCCTGTTATCCTGTTGCAGGTGATCATGTGGAGAGAATTGAAGACATACAAAGAGGACCGCGCTTGTCCGTTGGTCACCTGACCGTAGCTTCAACTTCAAACTATGAAAAAAGGTAACCTTTTTGTAAACAAATATAACTTGAAGGAACAATCCCACATCAGGCAAGTAACTGAAATGTATAAAACTGA
This sequence comes from Thamnaconus septentrionalis, assembly GCA_009823395.1. Taxonomy (NCBI): domain Eukaryota; kingdom Metazoa; phylum Chordata; class Actinopteri; order Tetraodontiformes; family Monacanthidae; genus Thamnaconus; species Thamnaconus septentrionalis. The sequence goes on from CM020509.1 coordinate 8,626,416, forward strand.
AAGTATAACTGAAGTATAAAAAAAAGTCATGACCTTATTTGGGATTTTGCTGACATTTTTATGTGGATTTTTGCACATTTGCTTCCCATCCCCCCAAGGACTGAACAATTCAAACATGATCGATCCATTTACATGGTAGTCAGAATGTAAAAGTGTGAATATGATTTGCGCTTTTAGCCTTGTGTTGGATCGAGCCAACCAAACCCAGGAGAAACACGTCCCGTCCATCAAACGCTGGCTGGGACTGCAAAAAACAGCCCAACAACTACAGAATTAGCCACCTTTTAGTCGGAGTTCCAGTAATTCTAAGCAAAATCAAGACACGCCCCGGGGGACCCTAAAATTACCTCCCTTCAGGTTACCTAAAGATAATTCAAAAAGGCAAATGACATTTTTTTTCACTCTTCTCCCCCACTTGTCCCTCTATTCTCTCCCTCCGTCGCTAGCTGCCTGACTGGCAGGTGTGGCTCGTGACAAACAGGGTTCGTAACATGCTCCAAATCTGTCACGGCTGATTGCACTGGCCTCATTTTAACTAACAGCCACACTGAGTGAGTCGAATCACCGGCACCTCCGCTGCACGCCTGCGTGGGAGGCAGGGAGGCAGCTTTTATAGTGGAGCGGCCAAAACGACCACGGGCTCCTCAACGACAAGTCCACAGTATGTGTTGTGACTCTCGGCATCGTGTCACGGCCTGGCGTGGCATCTGATGTCATCCTCCACTCATTTGGTCAGTGGTTGAGATTTGTACCCAGCTGGACCGACCAGCCAGGTGGCACACGATGCGTGCGCATATGCGGTGAAGCAGACGGCCAGCCTGAAAAGCAGGAAGGGTCTCATCTGCTGCATTTATCTCACATCTTCTGCCTCCGCGTTGCATTTACTGTAAAAATAGAGCTTATTATAATTGTCAAATAGTTTGACCCCCCCCCTACCTTTGTGACATTCAGCATGACAGCTACATGAGCAACTACCCGCCACAAGGCTTGAAAGTTTGTAAAGAAAACATCAGTCTTGGCTTTGACCAGATGGCTTTGATGCAAAACTGACTTTATGTCTTCTTGAGTATTTTGGACTCTCAGTTTTTACAAGAATCAAAGCAACCCTGACCCATACTGTGATACATGGAACCTCATGTGAAAACCTTGAGAAATAATAATTATATAAGTACATGAAATATAATTGAAAAATCACCACTAACCTTTAATTAGTCTTTAATTGCATGGCAACATCACTGCATGGCAACAGTTGTTGCCATGTGATGTATTCTGGTGAACTTAGCCCATGTAAGTACTTCTGTATCCTGCCACCGCATCAAAGGCAAAGAAAAACATCAGGACAGATCGCATTCAACATCAAAGAAACACAGTTCGACTAGAAGCTTATTTAGAAAGATCTGGATTCAGGCTGAGGTGAGTCTTTTAGCTGCTGCTAAACGCTAAACATCAGTTTCAATTTTTGATATGATACAGCGCCAGAATATCTCGATGCTGAAACATTCCCACAGCAGAAACATTTGGGGAAAAAAAGTCACGAAACAATGTGACATGAGAGAAATAAAAGGCTCTCATAAGGACACCAGAGCAGAGGTATTTACAGAATGGTTCTGTTTACCATCAGTTTAATGATATGATCATTGCAGAATTAAACGTTTAACAATGTTTTAATGGACAATAGGAGGCGTTTATGTAAAAGTGCTACTGAGGGGATTTCTAGAAACGAGTGGCGACTCACAGGCCCGTACAGAGGCAAACTGCCGTTATAGTGCCGGAATAAAAATGCATCAGAATTTAACATAATGACTTAAAATGGCTTCATTGCCATAACATAAAGGTTTAACATTAAAACATGATATCAGTCCATATTTTTTAAATCAACATACCAATGAATCTGAAATATTATAACTATGGCCAATTTTGTGATTTTTTTGTGTGTGTGAAACAGTTACAAAACATCATGTCATAACATGGTAAGTTTCACATTTTATTATGAAAATCTTGGTTTATTGCCATGAAAGATGTGAGTTGGCGGACGGTGGATTTTTTTTCTTTTCTTTTTAATTTAAATAAGAAAACCAAAATTGAAAATGGTGACTTTCCCGATTTCCATCAGCAACTCATTTCCTTCCTGTTCCAGTATCCATATACCATGCCGGATGTAAACTGGTCAAGACCCAATTAGGACAAAAACACTTGCTAACGTTTCGGTAAATGAGCTCAAGTGTTTTTTCCACGCAAAAGTGAAACATTTCAAGTTGGAATCAAATTGAAAAAAAAATAAAAGCATGAATGTGAGGCGTTGCTGTCAGCTTGACGGTCGCGTCTGAAGACCTCCAATTTCAAGGGGTGACATGCACGCTTTCAAGCTGCATTAACGGTTCGGCTGTGTATCTGTGTGTATCCACGGACGTCAAAAGCAATTTTCATACGTCGTGTGTACGTTCGCTGTTGCGCCTTGTCAGGAAACGGAGACATCCTCTGATATTACACGCATCCCTATTTATGAAGCTGCTTTGGGGTGGTGAGTGTGAATGATTTATATTCCGTTCCTCCGACAAGCGTCTGTATTAAATGTTGACTGAAGACAACACACATCTCACCTGGCCGGTTGAGAAGCTGCGTTCCAGATGAAATCCAAGTATAATATGCATTGTGTGACAGGAGAGAGGGAGTCGTACAACAGGTGTTCCTAATGCACTCCTGTTCCTGCGTGAGCTCGTCATGAGCCGTCAGAGGTAGATTATGTCTCTGGTGAAATGTAGTTGCCCCAAGAGCGATTTTAGGACACGCTTCGACTTCACTGCACATTGCATTGAAATAATAATGTAGCATACGTACACTTGATATGCATGTCACAAGATTAAAGTAAAAGAAATAAGAAAGCTCACCGACTGGACCAGGTAGCAGCCCGCGGGTGGGAGAAAGAACCCTTTGTACCTACTTTAGATTTGTCAAAGTACTTGTAAAAGCCCCGGAGTTTGCCGCAATGTCTAATTTAGCTCCAATATTTTAATGTACATCCTTCAAAAACCCCTTCCTTTTTTATAGCGTAAAAGCTTTGCATGTCCTTATGCTTAATATGCTCAGGCGCCAAAAAGAATTTCTTTTGTCCTGAAGGTAAAAACCTACAATTACATTACCTGAGCCCGTAACTGGCAACCTAACGGAGGGACCTGCTTCCTGTTTCTGCCGTGTGTATCTCTCAGCGCGCAGCCGCTGCTGCCCTGCCAGCGCCAAATAAACCTGGATTATTGCACAGGACTATTGACTGAAAATAATGGGCAGCACAATACTCTCCAAAACATCATAATTCCCTGTCAAGGGCAGGATTTTATTCATTTATTTATTTATTTATTTTTCTTTTGTCATCTCTAGAACAGTTTCAGGTGTGCTTGGAAACACACAGGCCATACAGTATATTTAATTACTTGACCTCAACGGTTCCAATTTGATTCACGCCGGGTGTTTCATTAACTTGTGTTTGCTGTGAAAATTAGACTGGAAGCTGCGGGAAAATCTACTTTTCGAGCACATAGAGAGATACGCTTGAATTGAAGGAGTTGTATAACTGGAGCAGTGTGCAGGAGCAGATTGAAATTAGCTCAGTAAATGAATCCAAGCCATTATTTGAGACTTATCAAATAAAAAAATACAAAACTTTATTGTCAGCCAAAAAAAAAAAAAGACTAATGAAGGAGAAATGTAATCACACTGGTGGACCTTCAGGGAGACGCACAATGTGTTTTGCTTTTTTATTGTTTTTGTTTTTTTAACTTTGGTGGGTAAAAGCATAATGTCAGCAAAAATGTTGGTTGTTTTGCAAGAGAACCCCCCACAGGAAATTGTTTTATTCCTGTTTTCCCAAACAGCCGCACCATCACACGTCTGGTCACATTTGCTTTTGGAAAACATCCCGTTAGTCCTCTGAATAACCACCGATTAATTTAAATAAGAAGAATCTTCAAGATTCTTTAAAAAAATAAAATAAAAAAATCACTTTTGATTGATAGCGCATAAATTGAGAGCAAAAACATTCTTGACGAGCGTCCACGAGGAAGTAAAAGAAACTGCGTAATTACTGAAATACTGCAAATGTTTAGCACACAGGCTGCGCAGAGTGACTGGCAGTTCTATTTTTAGAATTTTTGCACCACACTGTTTGAAAGCAGTGTGATTGGTGTGACTTAAGAGATGAAAAGAAAAAAAAAATCGGACCGGTGGAAAATCGCATTTCTTCTTCCGCTGACTCGCTTTCCACCCCTCAGTCGCCCAACATTAGTTCTGCACGCCAACCGAAACCTGTTGGCAGTCGCCTGCTACCTGCTGAAATGTAAATAAGAGCACAAGCGCCTTAATCTGCCCAGCTAGTCTGCTGTCCTCAGCACGCAATTTCCCATGCTGTCATTTAACACACGCTTTTATCCTAAGCCCTGCATCCCGAACACGCGAGGCGACTCAGACGGTCTCATATGTGGAAAACTCAGAAGTGAAGGGCACAGTGGCGGTCAGGAGCAGCCAAGGTCACAGGAGACCCGCCTAGATGGCAGACGACAGTAGAGATTAACCGCTTCATGGTTCCCACTTTTGGATTTTTTTTCTTCTCTCCCCATCTTTTTTGCCCCGCCACCCGCTGGATTTCTTATTTCCTGTGTTTTCTCCTGCTTGCATGCCACATTACATTTTGAAGGTGAGTCCCATAAATACTGAAATTATGCTATGAGACAGATTACCTGGGAGGGCAGTTTTGCTTTCGCAGATATTCCACCCAGTTCCTGCCTCCGCTCTGCATCAGTAATGGAAGGAACTGGACGAGGCCAGCAGACAATCTTTCTGCAGGAATATTTGATTCAGACGAAGGACAAATGAAGGAGCTAAGAAATGTTCTCACTCATTTTATCATTTGGAAATGTTTATTTATTTCCTACGTCTCATGAATGCGATTCTGCCCATTTTGTCCAAGAAAATTGGCCTCGAAATTAATGTTGTAAAGACTCTTTTAAGGGTCACGTCAGGCCTGCACACATTGCCCATTGTTAGATTGCAAGAAGCGTGTACTAAAGCAGACTGCATAAAAATATTGTGTGGCGAAATGCTCATGTGAAGCTTTACAATTTTCAAATCTTTGCTGAACTGTTGAGGTTGGAAACCTGAGTGATGCAGACATGTTGGCCGTTTAACTCTCGAGCACATTTCTTTTTACAGTTTGAGCAGTTCTCTGTCGAATTTCCACCAGTGGAAAAAAAAGAAAAAAAGTCTAGATTTATAATTCTTAAAAACATCCACCATGCTCCAACAATTTTGTTTCAATGTCACACCACACTCTTGTGGAACAATGGAGCTGCGAAGGAGCAGCTGCGGAGAAAGCCGAGACAGTGGGAACAGAACCTGAGTGGACAGCTAACACAGGCTGCCAAAGACTGACATCATCCAAGATTTATAAAAAAAAACCCTGCGCTTTCCCCACTACCGCCGTGTGTATCGAAGACAGTGCCCAGTCAACAAGCGCCCACATCTGACAAGCAATAGCGTCTCATGTGGGCGCACCATGTGTCAGTAGAGGAAGAACATCAAGCCGCAGCCCAGCAACCCTCTTCCCGCTCCTCAGCCGTCCCGCTGAGTGACAGCGTCCGTTTAGTTCAAGCTGAAAAATTCCGGGACAGATCTGAGTTAAAAGAAAAAGACAAATCTTCTTAATAATACCTTTATATTAGTAATAACAGTGACTATAAATTCAATCCCTTTTACACTCAGCGCCAGACTTTACAAATGGATAGTAATACGGATACACATGGGTAAAAGACAACAACACTAGTCAGCATAGTCAGTATCACCTTCTACTAAGCTAACTAGTCTGGGAAGGAGCAGACAGATGAAGATACGTCACTTTTCACATATACATGGAAATCCATAATAAAATTCTCTGCCTTCCGCATTTGATGAGTCCTCTGAGGAGCAGCGAGCAGCAGCTGTGAGGGACCCGAGTCCAGATCTACATCCAGATCTAGGTCATTAACTAAATAATAAGCCCAGATACTGGATTTTTTTTTTTTTTCAATACTGATTGGTGGGCTGCTAAACCAAAAAGAAAGAAAGAAAAGAAAGAAATCCTTCCCCAAATACTCTGAAACTAAGCAGTCCAAATATTGAACTGCCAGCGGACAGGATTTCCACTCATTTAAGTGAGAAGCAAATTAATCTGGTTGAAATTAATATCTTAAAAATCTCCCAAATAATTTACTTTAAAATTCTGAAAAAGTTTAACCGATTCCTCCACCCAATCATCCAAAAATCCAGACATTTACAGCGCTACGACGTGGCCGTTTGCCTGAGTGCACCTTTTACCTCCTTCCTTTTTCTTCTGGCCGTCAAATCAACACATAATTCACATAACTGGCGACAGCATGGCGCGCCGCTAACATACAGTTTCTCCACAGGCAGGCCCGTACTGAGCGCTGATTTCACCGAGCGGCATCTCGGCCATGCAGCAGGGGCACAACCTGTCAGGAAAGTCTGCTGCCAAGGAACATTAAGTAACATTCGGAGGTAGAACTGGATCAAAGTGACTTTCAAATCTCCCAAGTGCTGCAAAGCCTCAAATCCAAATGAACTCAGTAGTATTTCCACTTGTGTTTTTTTTTGGTTTTGTTTTTTTGTTTTAATGTGCAGGGTTAAGTAGGTCAAAATGATAGTGAACAGGAACAAGAGTGGAAGTCAGTTGATGTCTTTATCACAAAGTGACTTAAAACAGATAAACAATACAGCTGGTGTGACTTCAACTGTTTGTGTTGGGATGACAAAACTGGCTTCATTGACCTAATTTAATGAGTCACTGCATGTTAACAGTTTTTCTGTAGTTTTATTTAGGATTTTTTGTAATTGCAATTTTTCTTTTTGTTTTTTGTCAATTGGGCTTCAGTTTCAAACTTAGGTGTTTCAAAAAACACCTTTGCATTCTGTCTTGGTTTGGACTGATCAAGATCAAAGTACAGGCCCTTTATAGAAGAATACTTAAACTTGTCAATCGAATCATTTCAAAGGTCTATGCTGGACTTTTTAAATGTATTATTATTATGATAACCAGGCCGCGGGGTGGGATAGGGTGGGGGGTGGCTTTTATTTTGACCACAAATTCATTGCACAAATCACGGGAATTAAAAATACTGTTTGCAGTTTGGTGAACCATCAAATGAGTAAATATAGAGAGGATATCACGATAAAGGTCCAGTTTTTGTACGTACAATGACATTCAAAAAACTCCGCCAAGGTTCTTTCCACAAAGAGGACGTTGCACACTCGCAATGTCCTCCTTTCAGCGGTCCTGTTGCACTCTAAGATTGAGGTGTGGAGCGAGACAACTAAAAATATATTGATGGATGCGTAATCTTTAATTTTACTCAGTAACATCAGAAATATGTGGCACACATCACGCTCTTAATTAGCTGTCAAACTGCGGCCACAAAGCGTTCCGGAGAGGAAGCTTCCCTCGGCGCAGGCCAACAGAGAAGGTGGGAGGAAGTGGTTTCTAGGATATCCTTCCTCTGTCGTCCCTTTTCAGGCCACAGTCCTCTTGGGTGAAAACTGTCTCTCTCCTAACTAGAAATGGAAGAGGCGAAAAGGTCAGACCCAAAAAAATAGAATCATTCCATGAGGGAAACGTCTGGCCGCGCCCCAGTGACGGTCATCTCTGCAGTGGTTGGTTTTTCCTAAGACCTTGCTGAAGCACCGAATCAGAAGGTACTTTGGATCTTGGGAGTATTTATATCAAACTGGAACTGCAATGTTTTGCTCAATCTAAACGAGTTAAACATGCTGTAATTCATTTCCCTGTACCATCACATAGATCAACATTTGATCTCGGTAGTTTTATTAAACCAGCGCCGTCTTGCCTCGCAGGAAGAAGCCTCGGGCTTCTGGGCCTGTCTGGGAGAAATATTGCATCTTCATCATGCTGCGTTTCCTCCGCTTGCTCCAGTTTCCCCGACCATTAAAATCATGTATTCTAGGTTAATTTAAATCAGCGGCCTTGACCAGGCACCGATAACGATCTGGAGGTGGTCCCCAGGCGCAGCACAGCAGCTGCCCACCACAGAAGAAGAAGACGAGTCAAATGTCAAACGCAATTTCACAGTTTCCAGTGTCTCTAATGCATAATATATTTAACACTGGGCTGTGAATGATATTGAAATAATTAAAAAAAAACAAAAAAAAACTTTTTAGTCATTCTAAGATATTTATTTTCTGACAATTCAACCAGTCGTTCTCTGCCTACATGTGTTTTGCCTTGTACACTCCTTAACATGTAGTATAAGGTGATACAACATCACCTTATACTACATGTTTTTCTAAAGTAGACGACAAAGAACACACATGCTGAGTTTCTAATGAGGTGAAATGATGGCAATTACCTGATTCAGTCGCTTTTTTAATATCAGAAAGTACTCAGAGGTAATTATGGCAAATTATTCTTTTCTTGACATACACCTGTAATGCAGCAAGTACACTTTCACAGTAGAGAGAACAATGGAAACCAAACATAGACCACACAAACATATTGATGTAGTTAATTCATTCATTCATTCATCTTCTATACCCGCTTATTCCTATTCAGGGTCACGGGGGTCTGCTGGAGCCTATCCCAGCTGTCTTAGGGCGAAGGCAGGGTGACACCCTGGACAAGTCGCCAGTTCATCGCAGGGCCACATAGAGACAAACAACCATTCACACTCACATGCACACCTACGGACAATTTAGAATGTTCAATTGACCTCACATGCATGTTTTTGGAGTGTGGGAGGAAGCCGGAGAACCCGGAAAGAACCCACGCAGACAAAGGGAGAACATGCAAACTCCACACAGAAAGGTCAGAGGCCCGGGCCCCGGAATCAAACCCACGACCTTCTTGCTGTGAGGCCGCAGCGCTAACCACTGCGCCACCGTGTCGCCATGATGTAGTTAATATAATATAGTATTCTTCTATCAATAGTCATATATAATTTTTCTCCTTCAACACTTCACAGTTTCTCTTGAGTGACGCTGGGACTTCTACCAGAGCTCATCTGAACCACACTCAGGAGGATTTCAAGTACCGTAGCTCCGACTACAACTCCGTATCCGCCGCTTCTGGTCTCGCAGCCAAGTTCTTCCCTCTGCCACGCAAATGAATCAATAACACCATTTACGTTATTAAATCCTGTCTGTGTTTCTTCTGCTCTTGGGTTCCCCACCAGTTTTGACAGTACATTATAGCCGGGTATATATGGACCCGGCAGTCACACCAACCACCTCCATCCCAGAATATATGCATCTTTCGACGAGAAGATATTTCTCAGTACCTCAAAAAATAATCAGATTGTGCTTGAAAATATTCCTTCCCCTACCAACTATTGAACTCAGATCTCAGGGCCCAAACATACTAAAAACTAATGAAGTCTTCTGCAATTCAACAGCCACAACTGTCTCACAGCCCAGCATCTGCTCTCTGCGCTGCTCGGTGAGTGGCTCCAAACCTGAATCGCATAAATTTTGCATCAAACTGTTGGACTGGCCAAGGCCTGTGGGATGCGCCTCACATCTCCGCTGCCATCTCACCAGCAAATGTAACTAGAAACTGTGGCAGCTACACAGCAAAATCACAGGCACGACACCAAATGTTGAAAAAAGTTAAAAAAACATTAAATGACGGTGAAGATGAGGAGTTTATGTCCGTAGCACGTTCATACGTTCATTGCGTTGATTCTAGGCCCAAATGACCGTCCCGTCAGAAATCACTAATAAAAAGTATATTTTGCAAATGGGGAGGTTCACACTTCCAGCAGTCTGGAGTAAAACAAACGACAGTTCCCTCCCTTGTTCCCCTGTTGTCTGAAAACTATAACTGAAAGACCCTGCAGATTTCAAATCCCATACAAATCACCCTGATGCACAACTCTTCCTGTTTCACTGCACTTCTGCCCGCTGTCACACATCATTTCCTCTCTGCTCGAGCGCCGCACACCACGTCACGTCACTAGGCCAGAATCAAAATGCAATCCTCCTCCTCCTCCTCCTCCTCTCATTGACTTGCAATTCAAATGGGATGACAATATTGGCGCCGACAGCTTACATCTTACTTTGTGTTGTCACATACTGGCCTAATAATGGCATCCAGTGACAGAGAGCAAATGTAAGGTAATTGTAGACGATGCAATTACTCCTCACGAGCTTGTTGGCAGGCAGTCAATTCAGTCACATTCATATGAATGTACTCATCCAAAGTTAATATACATATACATATACATATATATATATATATATATATATATATATATATATATATGTATTTTTTTTTCCAAGTACCTGTCTAAATTGAAATGTTTTGATGAACCCACAGGACTATTGAACTGTATTTTTTTTTTTTTTTCATTAGAATGGACATAGGGTTAGTAATATTATGGGATAGGTTTAAGAGAAGGGGATTAGGGTCACTTTTTTATTACACAGGGAAGAGTTTTGTTAGTTAGTTTTTTTTTAAATTTTAACAGTAACAGACCTATACCATACTCTCCATTCAGAATGTGACCTCCTTCCCTCAGGCAGAGGGTAAGAGGTGAGTCTCTCAATGCAAATATAACCGTCAAATTTCTCTACAATGCAGCTAAAGGCTGAAACTTGTGCAATAGTGCTTTTTATTATTAGTGTGTGTGTGTGTGTGTGTGTGTGTTTTAGCATGTATTATGTATGTATAGCGTATGTATGTGTTTTGTTTTGTGATAAATGCAGTACTGTTACACAACTGTCGGTGATGGCATGGCCAATGATGTAGTTTTTGTTTGCATTGTGGTTGTAAAGGCATTTTGGCTCAGCTGCCGACTCCAAGACAAATATATGATATCATATTGCATCGTATCATATCAAGATTCTTTCACTGAAGCAACAAGAGATATTGCCTTCTCGTCAAACCATTTAGCTTTGTTTCCCTTCTAATGTTTCCTAAGCATGAACCTCCGATGACCATCAGTACGAGAAAATAACCTTCATTGTGAATCCAAGCTCAGGCAGGGAATGCCCCTGAACTCCTCACCTCCAGTCAGCAGCCCTGTTTTTGAACCTAAACATGGAGACCGCGGGGGACACCATGTAACTCCACTGGGTGCCTGGCCTCGGTCTGCATTACGAGGTGAGGTCTCTAACGAGGCAGCAAGACCTCAGAATTGAACTGTAACTCCTCTGCAGAAACAGGAGCCAGAATGAGAAGTGATTCAGAAAGCTGGTAGGATTCCCGAGAATGCCTTTTTTTTTTTTTGGAAATGCTCCAGGAACAGATCGCTCGAGGTTTCTGGCTAAAATGTCTGCCTGCACCACTCACAACGTGCAATGTGATGTGACACTGTATCCAAGAGCTCAACTAGGTTGAAAAGATGGTAAATGCTGCTGTAAATGGCCATTTACGTTTTACTAATACTTTTATGTAAGTGTACCTAATCAGAATTTACTTCTGTCTCCCAAAATAAACCACAATTCCTTTCATTCTACTATACATACTAACTGTACAGTGTCAACTTTCAAACTGGTCAAACCTGCACTTATTATTTTCATCAGACATTTTTTAATAGTGTATTTCTGTCACAGTATTTAACTGCAGCTGTATGACAGACCTGTACACCAATTCCCATAGCTGATCATCACCTGCGTGTTTGTGTGGGTGTGTATGTGTCACAGAAACTGTCTCCAATTAACAATACATCCTGCACTGCACTGCAAAAGACATAAGAGCAGCCCATCTGCATTAATTCAACTTAAATGAGCACAACCTTAGTAGTCATTTTTAGATCATAAAAGATGAAGAAAACTGTTTTTCCACGTTTTCTACTCGTTGAAAAACAAAATCTGCTCGCGCATAAACAATGCTAACATTTAAGCCTCAGATCCAGTTCGGATAATATTATTCAAAAGATCTTATAATGAAAGCAGCTTCGCTAACAGATGCACATGTGTTATCCAGTGTCATATGAAAAAGTACAATACAGTGTGGGAGGAACAGATGGAGTCAGAATTTAGGTTTTGGCTAATTAGTCTTTAAGGACAAGTAAATCTTAAATGCCCTCCCCAACCACCAAATAACTTTATTGGCTTATTTGTATGGAATTTATCAATAGTTGATATTACTTAGCTTCAAAATGCACCACAGCCACCATCCAGTCCACAATTATGCACAGTTTTATCTTTTTTTTTTTTTTAGGATCTCAAATTAATTTCTTTTGCTTTGAGATATTTGACATCTTTGCAAAAGCAATACATCAAATGTCTAAACCAATTTAAAAGACACCACACGAGTTCCACCTTTTGCAACAGAAATGCTGCTCGCCTTTAAAGTTAACTGGAAAATGTGCCGCGAATCAAAAATAATAAACATCTGGCAGAGCGACCGACTGGCACGTTAGCAGAAAGGATTCTCGCGCCATGAGATGGCTGAGCGGGGGCTATTCCCAAGGTGGCTTGTTTACTTGAGGTTGAGCTGCAACAGCTGAGCTTTGATAAGAAAAAATAGAAAATAAAATAAAAAAACAAACCCAAAACAACCAATTATCCGTCTTTAGCCATCTACACACCCAGGGCAAGCCCAAGAGGATACGACACAAACAAGTTATGTCATCCATTGTACAACTTCAAAATCTTTTCTTCCCATTCTCGGGTCATCAGTAATCTGAGCCATGTCTTAATTTTTGTGACTCTGTTTTTAATTTCTTGCATATCAGTCAAATCAAAAGCAACATGAGCCAAGACTGGCCAAAAGATTTAGCTTAAGATAATGTATACACTATGCATGGTACATACATACACTGTTTGTGTTAAGATGAAAACAAGGACAGAGTGCAAAGAGGAGTTGAGCTGATTGGACAAGGAGCTGATCAAACTCCACTGGGCAGCTTTCTAATTAGTTCTGCTTGCCTGAGGAATAGCATTGCTAGTGGCCTCGTAGCGTAAAGAATTCCTATAAGGCCCGGCCCACTGTGATTGACCACTCAGGCAAAGAAAGTGATGATGGCTATCATAAGCATAGCACTTGCATTTAAATACACTTGGGGTGACAATACATGATAAATACCCAGAGCAGCAAAGAAAAATCAATAATTTGCATTTGCAGCGAAAAATTACATGAGCTGCAAGACTTTTGTTATTCCCATGAGCATCCCACCAAGACGCGACTCTACCCGTCCTCTGGAAAACAGAATCTTTCATTCGTCAACTTTGTCCGAGAGACATGGGACCACTTGCAGGTTCATCAGGATCCCTCAAGACACACCCACGTCAAATTTGGGGCTTCTAGCCACAATTTTTTTTTTGGGGGGGGCATGAAAAATTTTCTTCCTCCAAGGTTGGGCGTGACAGAGAAAGTTTGAGAACCACTGGATAACTGACATTATACAAAACCGAGTTTTAAGCATAATTTTGTATGACGTGCTTGTGAGTGATCATTTCAATTCAGTACAGAAAAGTAAACAGGAGTGCGACTACAAATAACTTCCCTTGCACTGCTGCTTAATTGGCCATCAAGGGAAATCAGGCATCGAAATGGTGTCACAGTCAACGTGCACCGTCCCAGTGAGCGAGTGGCGAGCTAAACTTATCAGTGGCCAGCATTAATAGACCCTTTTAAAAAGAATTGCTTTTTTTTTTTTTTTTTTTTGCCACAGGAGAAATCCTTACAGCTAATAGACGACAATGAGGCAGAGGGGGGCAGGAGCAGCAAGCCTTAGCAACGCCGATCGGAACACTATCACAGGGTAAACATCAAGGAAAACAATATCGTGGAAAACAGGATGAGAGTGCGCCGCTCTTTTCCTGTCAATTTTTTTTTTATTTTTAACACCTCTACAATAAGCGCTAGAATTACAATATTAGAGGCGAATAAACTGAGACAATCATTTGATCATCCGAACAACAGGACGTGCCAGCCTCTGTGTCAACAACAATTAATGTGATTCTGGCGAACGTGTGGTAAATGTCAAAGTAAGGCCCTTTAATCATCTAAACGGTGAGGAATCACTACAGGAAATGCTATAGCCTCATTAATTCACATTATATTCACACCTCTCAGAGTTGTTTTTTACACTTTTTTTTTTTTTCTGACAGGTCACACAGATGGACCAGAATACACAGAGGGATTCAAGGTTGGGATGTGCAGGCGTTAAGTACGGTTCTTTAGTATTGCCAGGGGTGTTGATTGTTCTTCACGTCAGATTCTCGCAGACAGCGATGGCGGGCAAGTTAGAGTTACAGAGCGTCTGTTGTTTGTGTAAGATTACGTAATATTTCTGGGGCCAAAAGTCACCAGTTTCACTCAAGTGGCGTTTGCTGCGGGCATGCAGCTGACCGCACACCAAGCAACGTGCACTAAATATTGACACCTACGGACAGCGGTTGCAACCACAAAGAACGAGAAACTGGAGGATTGGCTCACTCACACACATACACACACGCACACACACACATTCCTGTCACATAGGCCACAAGTAATGTATTAACAATCCTTGACATTAATGTTGTCTCACTCTACCTTACGTTCATTTTTATACTTTAGCATCTATTTTAAGGTGTTTTTTTTATTTGAGCATTAAAATTATTTTTCTTGAAATTTATATATTTGCTTGTTTTGTTTTATTTTGTGATTCTGTGTTAACTAAGCATAAGATAAAACAGAGAACAAAATGCCGCCAACAATTGGAAACTAGGTTGGAGAGGATTATTTAATGTTGATTTTTGCATTGACAAACACAGTGTATGTCAAATCATGCCACACAGTGAGAAAGTGTTACTCTCAATTGCCACGTGGAACATTTTGTACCAGACTACAGACACAGCAAAAGAAGCTGTTTCGTTTGATGGGTGATCAGGATTTATTTTTAATTACAACGTTCACAATTCACAATTAAAACAACGCCATGCATCTAAATACTCCAAATGAGAACGATTTAAGACAAAGCCCAAGCCCCTTATACAACGATTTCCATTCCTGTAGAGCTCGGGGGCCTCAGAATTAACTGGATCTGACTGCAATTATTGCAGATCGTGAGCAATATGACTAAAAAAAAAGTTTACACTCCCTTAAATGCAGGTCAGCAAAATGGTGATGTGTGCATTTTAATGAATGTTCTGAATGCTGGTGGATAAGGTTTGCACACGCACGCATACGCACACGCCCACAAATCCAATTGAAATACCACGTTACAAATTACTCATAACAAGTTTGAAAATGAGTGACCTCCTGTTTGTTCTTGAGGGTAATTAAGATGTAGTAATTGCTACAGTAGGAATGCGAAGGTCTCGAATGTCCGGATATTTCTGCCGCGCAACAACAACGCTGGAAGAGGAGCCGTTGTTAGGGAAACGCTAATCAGCTCCAGCCTCACTGGCTAACTTTACTCTCATTAAAGTTGGCAACTGACATTTAACTACCACACCGGGGACTTGGCAATGCAAATAAATGGCAACTTCAGTGTTAGAATTATAATGGCCTTTTTATTCCACTTTTAATGACCCAATCTCATTTTCAAAGTCACCTCCTGGAGAATAGGGTAGGTCTCCCTTTACCTACAAGGCTTCCTTTTTGGCTAATAGGGAGTAAATGATGTCAAGATAATACAAGTAGATGGATTCCCGGTAGTGTGGGGAGGAAGAGGCTAAAAGCTCAAATGCTTAGTTTAAGTCCTCACTTTCCTGCGTTCTAAACTGGCTTTATTAAGGGCCTGTGGATTTTTCATGCTAGGTTTCATATCGGGGTCTCTAATCCTCGGGTCCGCCTCATAAGGAGGTAATGAGAAGTTAATCCACGTTGCTCAACCCCACATTGCCTTCAGCTAATGCTGCTTTTTATTTTAACACCCGCTTTCATTAACTTTTAAACACGAGCCATTAACAGGTTGGCAGGCTACCCATAGGCTGGCCTGTGCAGCAATCACCAACCAGCCACCAAGTGTGACTGATCTTTAAAGCGCAATTGGGGGAGGGGAGACATTTCTCGGCACCCACTGACCCTCTAATTAGGAGACAGTCTGGATTTTGAGGAGTTCAGCTGTCGCTGTTGATTGGATCTTAGGATGCTTTTGCTCATTGGGTAGCGGTGGTTTACTAAACCCTGGCAGTGAGGTCTTTGACATTAACTGTCTACCCATTTTCATTTCACTCATTCTAATTACGCTGTCTTCACAAAGTACACTTACAAAAATAGCGAGCGTTTACAAGGTCACTTTTTTCCAATTTTCCACATGAGTTTATGCGCAGCTACTCTTTAAAACAGTAAGAGTTGTTAGTCGTTAGCAAGCTTGATTAGCTCGACTAATCCAGCTCGTTGTGTTTCCTTTTGGGTCTCTTTTGAAAGTGCAACAACTTTCTCCTCTTTTGCAATGCAATCAGGAAGAGTTGAGCAGGGAGCGCTTACCTTTATCCACAATGTCACACGCTCGTTGCGTTGAGTGGCGGACGTACGCAGGACGCTCCGACAGTGGGAAGCAATCTAAAGTGCCGTCTCCAAGAGTCCAATTCCATGGGTTTTGATCGGATCAAAAACAGAGTTAAACCATCTCCTCCAGATTTAAACTTGAAACTGGTCTGATTGGGCTCGAACAGACGCAATTTTAATCGGGTTAATCGCATTTAATCCAATTGCTTGCAGTCTACATAACTGTTCTTGCTATAAGCCGGTTTATTTTGAATTCATATTCAGAAGCTGGTAATTGATTTGTTGTCATACCCACTTTGTTTTCATTGAGGGAATAATAATAATTTACAAAGGTGGATGATACCCAACACATATCATACGCATTAAAGAGGGATCTTGTTAGCCAAAGAGACATTGGCCAGGCCCCACCAAGGACTTGCGCTGTTGTCTCCCTGCCTGTATATGACAACACTGGGTCGTAAAGCACGGCCGACTGAAGCAACAGTAAATAGTGATTTGATTACAAATGGTTAATGCAAGGGCAAACAAGCGCATAGATTGTGCATTCCAAGGGTTTTCTTGACAGCTCTCAACTGATTACCAATTCATCATTTTTGTGCTGTGATGACAGATAGTTCTAAAGCCCGGCTGCGCTGGAGAATGAGAATGAGGTTAATGAATTTGGATCAGGCTAATTCCTCTGTCCTTGCCAGACCACAGGCCTATAAAATACCATTATATGTATATATATGTGTGTGTGTGTGTGTGTGTGTGTGAGAGGGTGTGCGCACGTAGACAGACATGCCTGAGCAAAAGGCTTTGCGAGAAAATGGAAAAATGGAAATGTTCATAGCCCTCGTGGGACATCAAGCCAAATTAAAAGCACATGCTGCCGTCTTCTTTTGCAGTAATGGAGATAATGTCTTCTAGATGTCGAACCAGTTAAATGGCAATTCCACATCGGTCCCATTCAGATGGTTTACCTTTCACATGCAATAACATTTACAAAAAATACTTAATTGTTTAATATACAATACTAGTCAAAAGTTTGGACACACCTTCTCATGTATTTTTTTTTTTTTATCTTTACAATTTCCTCAGTGCAGATAGATACTGAAGACATCAAATATATGAGCAAGATATATGGAATTATGCAGCAAAGAAAAAGACATCCATTAACTGTTATATACTATTAAATATGATTTTTATGAAATGTGGCTATTTTGAAGAATTTAAATATAAAACGTGTTTGAGTTATTTTACACTTTTATTGTTTCCTACATAATTCCATGTGTGTTCATACGTAGTTTTGATGCCTTCAGTGAGAAACTGCTATGTCAATAGCCATGAGAATGAAAGAAACATTACATTCATAGGATGTGTCCAAACTTTTGACTGGTAGTGTATAGTTTTAACCACTAAAATACTATATTATGTTCTATGTATCTAGATGCATTTCACATTAAAATGCAAAAAACATTCTCTAATGATTAAAACAGCTTCAGGGACTAATTCCACTCTAATTGAGTGGGACAGCTCGTGCATACAAAATATACCAATGAATAAGAGAGAACGCACATCCTCCTCACTAGCAAAGGCAGCTGGTTTCACTTAATTAAAAACCAATGTTAGCCTTGTTACCTTTGCTGAGTTCAAGGTAGCGACTCTAATGTTGAAGAGATCTTGAAGGCGTCAAGCTTTTCTGATTTCATAACCATACAGAAAGACAACAGTGCGTATTAACTGAAGTGGTTAATCACCTAATTGCATCTGTCAATCATGAGCGTGATGAGACTATTCTGCAAGAGGACATATTTAAACCAGACAAGTTCTATATTTAGTATGTCGTGGGAAGATGTGGTTTTGAATGCAAAAGCTAATTCCCATCTTTGAATTAGAGCGTGTCCAGTGGTAAGAACTGTTTTGTTTTTTTTTTTTCTTTCAATATTTTCTTTACACAAACTCTAGATGGGGAAGGCAACCAGTGGGCGGATGTATCAAAATATGCTGAATATCGTTTTCAGACTAATGAAATTAGCAGTCTGGAGAAACAAAGTAGGCAGCAGAACCTTTAAAAAGCATCAGGAGATGAGAAAGACATTAGTGGTTTGAGGTTTGCGAAAAGAAAACAATATAGAGAGGAACAACGCCACTCAAAAACACAGACTAGTAATTGATGGTGTTTGCAAAATGTCCAGTGTCGGCCTGTAAGGTCATGTACAGGAAACTCTTGACTTTTTTTTTTTCTTTACTAGCGGTTGCGCACGTCTAACACAAACAAAAAAATAAAAGCAATTTTAACACACTGGAACTTGCTTCTATGATAACTTTGCCCAAGACTGGACACAGACACATAATGTTTCGGCAGAGGGGGAGGAATTACCAAAGGGCGAATAGAAAAGAGCCTGTCTCACACTCCATGATTAATTAATTATCATTTTCTGCTTGATGGCTCTCTGAGGGCCACGGTGCTTTGCTGATGATGCACTGTCAGCATTTGAGCCTTATTACTGTGCCAACCCTTGTAACCCATATAGTACACACACACTCTGCTGGTTGCCTCAAATTAGAGTCAGGATTTCATTGTGAAAAAGGTAATTGGCACATTCATTAAACAGTCATAGAACATATGCAATTACAGAAACCGGAGACACGTAAGGGTGAGCTAGTTACGTGATGAATAGTTATACCTTGGAGTGCTACCAAAGGTTTAGCAACATAGCCTATTTGATGATTTCCCAGTCACTCTTTATATGATGTTTTTACATTTATTGTCGATGTTTTCTGCTTCACTTTGCCAAATGAAATACTAGAAGATGCTCCACTGTTCTGAGTAAAAGCCACACATCCATCAATCCATCTATCCATCAATCCAACTATCCGTCCATCCATCCATCCATCAATCCATCAATCCATTAATCCATCAGAGCCACATTGTGGCAAATGTTGAAACCTAGTTGTCATTCTGGTGCGGATACTTTGTCGCATAAAAACAAGCCAAAATGCTGATAATATTTTTAACATTTATTTATAAACAGTTGAAGTGTTCTCACATATCAGAGCATATTTTCAACTGCACTTGAAATAATAAAACCACGGCATAAACAACAATAAACAATGCTGAGCAAAGCTAAAGTTCGATGTTGGGATTACACACTACAGAAAGTTCTGGGAGCTGTTGAGACTTTTACAATTCATCTCCGGATGGGGGAAAAAACACTATAACGAGTGCCATATAATCACTCGCTGACGCAGGCACAAAGTGTTGAAAAACAGTTTGGCAGTTATTTAAGTGGACTCCTTGCTGATAAACCATTTCTGAAAAGATCTGACATGATTTATCTATCCAGTCGTACGTGTCAGACAGAGAACAGACGTGTGAACATTTCCCAGCACAGTTTTAGCCTTAACAAGCTAGAAAGGGAGCAATTATGCAAAAGGTCTTGTTCAGAAAAAGAAAAACCTTAACACTTTAGTCCTGCAAATAACAGAAGCTAAGTAATTATAGACTTGATGGGTGTGTGGAAACCTCAATTTATTAACAATTATCCATTAATACAAAAGACATGCACATTTTGTAAATGTCTTATTTAGATAGTAGTTAACAAAAATACACAAAGAGTTTGCAAACAAGAAAGAGTCCACAGGGTAGTGACTCATTCTCATTGTGTTCCTGGCTGCAGCAGAGTGTTAGATAGCAGGCTGTCATAGACAAGTTGAGCCTATCTGAAATGTGGTTGGTAGTTCATATTTTAAATTCACTTTATTTCAATCACAATTTGTCTTTCTATTCTCAATACACAGCGTGCCATATTAATGATTGAACAAAAAAGGATTTTGGCACA
The DNA here is from genome assembly GCA_009823395.1 of Thamnaconus septentrionalis. Taxonomy (NCBI): domain Eukaryota; kingdom Metazoa; phylum Chordata; class Actinopteri; order Tetraodontiformes; family Monacanthidae; genus Thamnaconus; species Thamnaconus septentrionalis. The sequence goes on from CM020509.1 coordinate 8,646,678, forward strand.
AGCCAGAGGCTTATATATGCCTATCTAGTACAATCAATCCAAGTGTGAAAAATATCTATTGAAAAATAAAGCATTGAAATACAGAAAAAAAATTTCAATATCAAAGATAAACCAAAATCAATATCTACAACATCTAAGTTAGTTTCTATTTGACAGCGATGGTGTTGTTTGTTTTTTTGTTGTTGCTGTTGGTTTGTTTTCTCTGGTTTGAGTTTTAAGGAGTCACTCACCAAAAAACAGGGTGACTTGAGTGAACCATCAACAATTCTATTTATTTCTCTCTATTACTCAAGTAAGTGAGTTGTTCGTTTTGTGAGTGTGCTGGGCTACTGTGAGCCACAAATTGATTTGTTCGTTCACAGCTCAGCCTCATAGCAGGGAGAGAAAAAAAAACAGGCCAGGGGTAACGAGTTAGTAGAGATGCAGACTCACGAGTCAGTAAAATGAAGACCGAGATTCGTTCAGGACTCGCACATCACTACTGGACAGCACTCTAACCAGGACAGGTGATAGCTGGACCAACTGCGCATTAGTACAGAGCAAGATGAGTCACTGACTTGTAAAATTGCACATATCAGTCAAATCGCTGCACAAACTGGTCCGTTCAGTGTTTTATTCCAGCACGATGAGCTTTGCCTGTGCACAAACCAAAATATTGAATATTTTTTCTGGGAATAATTCGAGCTCCAAAGCTGTTGTTAACAGCTGCTACTGTTTCGGGCGGTTGCTGTCTGCACATGGCAACGCACAAATGGAAATAAAGGTTGCGATTGTCAGCGAGTGAATGAATGAGCCGCTCTGTTGTTTCCTACAAGCTCTGCAGCGGTGAACTCTGCATCCTCCAGCTTTTTTTTTTTTTTCAATCAGAGCACATTTTGTAAGATAACAGATTTCTTCATGAGCACGTCCTCCTGATGGATTAGCCTTAAATTAGTTGGATTAACCTGTATTGTACTCATAATTAATTCCCAACACACATTCCATTTATGGCAACAAGCTGTCTGCAAGAGCTGACAACAACATGACAGCAATTACAAAACAATTGGGCTTGCCTGACAGCGCAGTGAATGTTCGACGGCTGCCAACTAAAAGATCAGAGCGGCTGTCCGGCAGAAACTGCCCTAAAGTGGTAGCGAATGATAGAAAACACAGGCGGTGTAAACTGAACTTACATCCCAAAGGGCTTGGCAAATGTCAACCAGTGAGCTGTTTACATCCTCTGAATCGAGAGGTTGTATCGTCTTTCCGGCCCAATCAGCGGCAGAGCACAACAAACCACAGTATGACATTAATCAGAAGTACGAACAGTGGGAGAGAAGCCGTGGGAACAAAAGTGTTCACTGCTCTCCGGCGTGCACCAACAATTCGAGCCTGTTGCAACTCAAATCCATACGTATATAACAACAATCACAGTGCATAAAGAGGCAAGAGCAGCAATAACAATCTGAAATTACACTAGAATACAACCTATTTTTTGTGATTGCAGAAGAAGCAATTCACAAAGGCACTTGGAGTGTGTCAACAAACGTAAAAATGACTTTAAGTATGAACAATGTGTACAGTGGGCTCCATATTTGTATAAATTGAAGGATCAGAACATATCAGAGTTCAATCCATAATGGAAATATGGTAATTTTATTTTTTTGCAGCTTGGTTCAAATTGGCCGGGGGGTTTTCTCAGACAGGATAAAGAAAAGCCCTATTGACCGGTGCAAACTTTGTCATGACATAAGACCCGTTACGACACCGATGAACCCGGGAGGGCAGCGGGTGTGGAAAATGAGAACGATCGGCAAGTTCAAAGATAATTAGAATTGCAAAGGGCGCCTTCGCCGAGCGGCGCGCAGACCTGTGAACAACTGGAGCCGACACACTTCAGCTGACTTTGATGCTTTTCGCTGATGCGCCGCCGCACACTCACCGGATGAAAGCTCGGCAACCTTCGGTAACTAAGGCAGCGGCACGCTCCATTCAGCCAGAGGCCAAGCAGCAAGTCGGCAGACGTGCAGCTGTTTAGTCGCAGCTACTGTTCTACGGAGGAGCCGTGAGGACAGCGACGCGCTCCGTACGCTGCCATTCTGTCAGTGACTCAAACGATTTGGTTTTTTCTTTTCCTCCCAAGCGGTTGGAGCGCTTGTAAAGCGTTGTCACGAATGATTTATAGCAGGGGAGGCGCCACTCAGAGTGTGTGTGAGCCCTCGCGCCCACAGTCTCGTGAAATGGATTGAACGTGCACGAGTGCAACATTCCCACTCGTGTTTCTTTGCGGACGCTTTGAAGAGACACTCGACTTTGACAACGCAGATGCATTCTATTAATATTTCAAGCGATTTTGCCCAAGGGTTTGAGTGAAAATAATTAGATTGTACAAACATATGACAAAAGTTATATGACGTAATGGGTTTTTAGTCAGAAAGAAAAAGCTACATCTGCACAGACGAAAATGTCAACAAAAAAAAGGAGGAGTCGGGGCACAGCCTCCATATATTCTTATTACTCACTCTTTTTTTCTGCAGAAACTGAGGTATGAAGAAGGCCGTCCGCAGGGGAAACGCTGTTTTACATCAATGCATCAGTAACTCCAAATTGAAAGTGAATTGGTCATATCCCCCGCGGTTGTCACCTTAGAGGGCGAGGAACTCTGATTCACATGAGTCATTCTAGCTGAAGGACAAAGTCACGGTCAAGAGCCAAAGTATCACATGATTCTCAAATCTTACCCTCGGTGGTTTAAACATTTCAAGATCGGAGCCGAGTTGTTTTATTCTGTCACGCTACTCGAACAGCATCTCGGACTAAATCTCCCTCGTCCCTTCCTGCAGCAGCATGTTCCTTCCTCACAGTCAGCGACTGGAACGGGGACGACCGACCGAAGTTTGCTCGGGACTTCCACAATACTTTTGGAGCTACAGAGATTTGAGATTAGAACTGAAGATTTAGAAGGGAAACATGATGTTGCTCCCTGTGAATCAATCTACAAACCGCGGGCCGCGGTTGTGCTCGCGGCACGTGAACGTCAGCACGTCGTCTTGAATATTAAATATGCACCAGCGTGGAAAGGATGCAGGAAAAGTAGGTGCAGATTGACAAAGCACAACACAAAAAAATCTGAGTTTGTGGCGAGGTGAAATATTAAACCTTAATGCAGCCGTTACATTATGAACACACACTAATACAGCTAGAAATAAATAATAAAACAAAGAAGCTGAGTCAGCACCTCTATGACTCAGTTGTAACCACATGGCAGGCTATGTATTGCAATGCATTAGATAAGACTCCAACACACTGGATTTTAATCTTCTATCCCCATATTTTTTGTTAAAATAAAAAAGCAAAGGGTAATGGAAGGTTACACTTGCTTTGGCCCAGAAAATACTGGACTTGATTGGTCCAATGTTACATTACATAACATTATTTTCACACAGTATTTTAACCCGCTTTGTTTCTGTTTAAACATTTTTTGATCATCACGTGCGTGGAAAGTATTTGGTGTGTTTTTGCTGAAATTTCACTGCAACAATGTATATGAATACAGTGATAATACACATGTTCTTGCTGTATTTTAATTATATAGCTTCATATGCGTGCATGCATGCATGTGTAAATCAGGTATTCAAATGTCTTTTCCAAAGGGAATTTCTTCCATCTATTCTTTTATCCATCATAACAAAACTTACAGAATAATGCAGATGCCGTAAGATGCAATCAATTTGAAACAAGGACATTTTTTAAAAATGTTCCGGTGCATGCGTGTGTGTGTGTGTGTTTGTCGTCGCTGAGGGTCCGTCATTTGTGAATGTAATTCAGATGGGGAGATTTCCTCCAGGTGTGTAACGGCTGCCCGCAAGGTCAGCGCAGCCGTGATTAGAATACCACTCAGTCGTGAAGAGGAGCAACCGGCCGTGCTCCACCGCGAATGTGAGCGTTGCGCGCGCCCCCACAGGTCGCCCACGCCAGTTCCCAACGGCGCCTATTTTAACTGTTGTAAAAAAAAAAAATTGACAGCAGGTCACGGGGGACCGGAGTCAGTCCAAACACATTAGCTTGACTCCGCCGTCTGGCTTCGCGAGAGAGGCCGCACTCCCACTCCGCGAGAGACGTGGTCGGTTTGATATACCGAGCGCGTTATTCTGTGTGATTACAGATGCACCCTGGCACGCGGCCAGGTTGCAGAATGATTAACCTTGAAGACCTAGGCTGCGTGCACCCGGGGAGCATGGAGAACATGAATGAAGCCGACCCGTCGGACGGAGTAGCCGGCGAAGGAGCAGCGTGGGAGCAAGTTGCGAGGCGAAGGGGAGTCCGGATTTGGCTCGGGTTCGTGTCGCGCGCCCTGTCCTGCTCTCACCATGGCCGCCGTCTGCCAGCTTGGTCTGCCTGTCACATTCGAGCAGCTGCAATGGGACTAGCCCACTGAGGCCCTGTCGGTCATAGAACCACTGAAAGGAAGGCCCCCTCCCCTCCCCCGCCACTGTCATCAATCAAACAGATGAGCAACATGCGCCACACGGGCCCCATTCCGGTCAGCGACGGCCTCGTGCGTGCATTTTACGACATGGTTTGTCATGCGGGGAATAGGAAGAGGGCTTTAATGCCACCAAGGACAAATAAGTACTGGACCTGCTGTTTGGATTCACCCATTTTCAGGTAAAATCTCTTTTGTCGCCCAGTTTATCAATAAACTATGGTTGAAAGTGAAGAGGTTTGATATGAAAATGTAGCTGTACATTGTTAAGATGAGGGATTTCACACAATTCGCACTGCCTCAGAGGCCCAATGCCAATAGCAAGACCAATGTTCCATGCCGTAGCAATGATTCCCAGTTCAATTCAAATAAGTTCTTCATCAGCTTCTGCAATAGTTTTCAAGTAGTAATAGTTTCCTAAGGGCTGTTTCCGAACACGGTTTCAATCTCATGGACTCATGTCCCAGTTTTATTTTATACAGTGCTGCAGGTAAGCCATTTTTTTCAATAAATACATATGAGAAAGAAGTTGAGACTTTGGTCTGGTTGATATGGAATGTGCCTTGCCTGGTGGTAGGACAGTTCAGACACAATGATGCAATTATTAAGCGTTGTAAAGGAAAAGGAAATGATCTCACGCTGAATCAACGGTGAACATGGTGAGATAATTGCAGTTTAAACACAACAACAACAAAAAGAGCATGAGGTGTTTTAAAGCTCTGGGACAAATGAGGTCCTCATTTGGTAGTTACTGGCAACTGAGTTGGCTGTTCACCACATTTGAAGGAGTTGTACACACTATGCAGTTTATTAGACTTTCATGGTACCAACAGCATCTACAGTCCAGCCCAGTAACGTGCACATTAGACTGACTGGCTACATTAAATTGTCCCATGATGTGACTGTGGAAGGTTGTTTGTCTCTCTGCGTTGCCCCTGTGATCAACCGGCGACTCTTCCAGGGTGTACACCCACCACTTATCCTCGCTAGCCCAGTGGAGGTTCACCGCCCCACTGTGGGAGGCCACTGTGCAGCGAGGCACTCCGTTATGGTGTCCACGCAGCAAACGACACGTAGAGGTGAAAAGACAGTGCCCTTTCAAAGTTTATTTAAAGACTCCACTGAGGATTGAAAAAATAAAACCTTGCTTAGATTATAAGGTCAATTATAATGAAGTTTGGCTGAGTTGTCGGAACAAAATGGATAACGGCAGTGTGCTGTGTGTGTGTGCGGGTGTGCAGGTGTAGTTGGAATGGAAGGAAATTGATTGTGCTCCAATGTGTGTGTGTGTGTGTGTGTGTGTGTGTGTGAGAGAGAAAGAGATTCGAGAGAGAGAGAGAGAGAGATAGAAGATGTCAGTCAGGTAGTGCATAATCACCGCATTAGTCTCCACTACATGTAAATGTCATCTTAGGATTGTCCAGAAAGACACCTTTCATCAGCAGGAAATCATCTCGGAGATAAGTCAGCTTTAATTAAAGTTATTTTGGTCAGCTTTGGGCATCGCATCACAAACACTGCAAGAGGACATTGGCATTCACAATATAGATGCTGGGGAACCGTACGTCTCAAACAACCGCAGGAGACAACGTTAGCGTCAATATGCTGTCGATGTACGACATTCAGAACGCTCAATTTCTAGTTAAGTATATAAAGCATTTAAAGGTTAAGTAAATAAGTTAGCATATTGGTGCAAGATGATAAACAACATCAGATTATGTCTACAGGCCCCGCAGGGGAGTCACGTCTGGGGCGCGAAACAATGTTTTCACGTCGGAACTTTTTCCACGGCGGAACAATTAACAAAAAGTGTTCAGTAGGTTGTAGCTAAGAAAAACGCTGCTCAGGTACACAGGATGGACAAATATTTGACAGGGACGAAAAGAAGAATTCAGGAGTCCGGCGGTGGCCAGTGTTCTTTGTTGTTGGGCACTTTTGGCTGTAAAATCGTTCCGCGAGCTGCGGAACGATGGTGTCGTTCACGCCAGACTTGAAGCGGGGTGCACCTCCGCGGCAGGCTTGCGCCGCGCAGCGATCATTTCGGCGTCTGGTCTATTTCCTTTCTAATGCGCGAGCCGCGAGCGAAAAAGCCAGAGGACAATGAACAGTTTGGGGCTTTTGGGGCTTCTAGCTCATGAGGAACCCCGAAACCCTAACCCTAATTCCAGCAGTCACCCTAACCCTAACCCTAATTCCAGCCTTATCGCTAACCCTAATGCCATGCAAGTCTATGGGGTCAAAAGTCAACTCTGTCCTAGAGACATGGGACCACTTGCAGGTTCATCGGGATCCCTCAAGACACAGTCAAGTCAAATTTGGGTCTTCTAGCCCATGAAAAATTTTCTTCCTTCAGGGTGGGGCGTGACAGAGAAAGTTTGAGAACCACTGACATACATACATACGTACACACATATACATATATGGTAATATAATGTATATATGTATATGAATATACACACATATATATATACACAGATACATACATACATAAATGCTTATAAATAAATAGATTGATATATAGATGTGTAAAGGCTGTATGCTCAACAAATGTATGAATTTACGTCAAATAACTGAAAGCATGCCATCAGCAAGACAACAAAAAACAAGCCAACGAGAATTCTTCACTGCCTGTTGATCAGCTGGTACGAGCACAATTCTTCCTACCACTGCAGGAGGTGACAGTTGATGTGCTGACTGATGCTGGCCACAGGGGTCAAACTGGGTTCTTAACAAAAGCCAAGTTGGTGAAAGTGATAACATTTAGTGCGACTATTTTGTTTTTGAATTTTACTTGGGAAAATTCTATCCAACCCTGATAAAAACTGCTCGTGTTGACCACTGCGGCGTTGTTCTGCGGGGGCCCACGGTGTTGCTGCACAGTCCACGGACAGAAATCTCCGATCTGCTTCCAGTTCGGGTTGCTCCTCGCTGTGTTGCCATCGCGAGCCTACAGTCAAATCACAGCAGCACATCTGCCCACACAAATCCGCAGCAAGGTCCAGCAGCCCCCTGCAGGGCACTGCCAAATTGTCCGCTGTGATACACAACTTTGTGGTTTTTACAGCCTGGAACATAAATTAAAAGAAAGCTGCAGCTGAAAACACGGGCGTTTTCGTCGGCTTCCTATTTTTGGGGAACATTCAGACCATCATCCTTGGCTTAACGACCCACTGATGTGCACCTAACCTCCACTTAAATTCCCCTTATGAAAAAAAGGTAGGGGGGGGGGTGTTTAAATGGGTCAAAACCCTGCTGGAGATGAGATTTGAGCACGGTAAAGCACAGCGAGGGAAAGAGGAGTTATTCATGCAACCAACAACCCGGAGGTCTCAAGTAATACAAAAACAAATCAGCATAGAGAGGAAGCACAGTGGAGACTGCAGACGTCTCCAGGAACAATAGAGATTGAGCAACGGCTGGATGATGCACAGAGCCGTTGCGCAAGAACAGCTTCAGAACAGATGTCCGAGGTCATTTTCCCACCACTCTGTGTGCGCGTGCGTGTGTCTGTGTGTGCCTGTGTGTGTGGTAATTTTGTTACTTATGCCTAAGAAAATGTGAGCGCGGCGCAGGAAATGTTGCTCATAAAACATTACTAATAGCCAACAGTGCATTATTCAGACTTGCATCACTCAGTGTTTCATGTTTTCTGCCTCGTTTTTGTCCAAATTCACCATTTCCAGACAGTTCCATCCAGGCCGAGGAGCTCCAGAAGACAGCTGCGTGCTGGAGAGCTTTACTCCCAGCCCTGTTTTGACTTATTTTCTACCATGCCAGCGCAATCGATCTTTCTGCTCACCCAAATGAGGAGGACTTTACCCTGTAATAAGATGGAATTAGATTCTTGTCACACAGACGTGCACTTATTCTGACTCTCTGTAAATACCCAGGGCTATCTTTCTGGAATAAAAAAAGAAATACTACGCTGGCTTCTTGCCATCAAGAGAAAAAAAAAAAATCTTTATTAGAGATTATAAAGCAGACAGATGAGATTATAATAATCAGGTCCAACAATCAGATAGTAAGAGTATGAGAGAGAAGGTCGCTGCTTGTGTCGAGTCTCATTAAAATATATAGTTTGTACCCTGCATAATTGTAAATCTCTATGTTTACCTAAATGTTATATAAGTCAGATGACCGTCACATGTTTTCTTTCCACTTTTTGAGTTCAAGTTAAGAGAAGAAAAGAAGAAAGAACGGCAGAACCCTGTACGACTGGGAAAGAAAATATCTAAGGTTATGTTCCCGGTGCTCGGCCTTGGCCTCGTCTCCCTGCTCAGAGTTTTCGACCACCTGCTCTGTGCTCTTAATATCCCGAACCCAAGGATCCAGGATCATCGGTGTGTACAGGCCTCGCCACAGAACCCTATCAGATAAGCTCAACTATCTCTTGACCAATATGGGGTCTCAGTAACTCCAATCCCTATAATGAGAAAACTGAGATTGAATTTTGAAACTCAGCATGGCCTGGAGGATTAGCGCGCAGCCCGAGACATCACTTCGCTCAAAGACGTTCTCGGCTGGATTGCAGCTGCAGGGAGGTTTGGAGGTGTGTGTGTGTGTGTGTGTGTGTGTGTGTGTGTGTGTGTGTGTGTGCGCGATGACCTACATTCCTTCTAAACGGTTGCATTGCAGCCACTTAGGACATCACTGATGTCTCATAATGTTGTCCCCTCCAGATATTGAGGTGGTGAGCAAGGAGAATTCAGACCAGTCTGGCGTACCGAGGCTACGGACCGAGACAAAGTCTGCGTCTGTATTTCAAAATCGTCAAGGGGCAACAGCAAGAAAAGGCGAGATTGCAACTGACCCTTTTTGTGTTCATCGATGACAAGCCTTGTTCTTGACGCTATTACTGTTATTTTGGGAAAAAAAAGTGGGGGAAAAAGTCAAGATTGACACAGCTCCACGGCTACACACGGACATGTCCATAAATATGTGGTCCGAAATTTATTCTTCCCATTGCGTTCTCAACCTGGCCTTGAGCCCCAGCAGCCTTGCAGTGCATCACATGATCGCATCAAATTTATGAATGTTTTCAGGGTGAGCCACACTAGGACTCACAAAAAATGGGATTGCAATTTTACATTTTGACCATCATCGATAGGGCTACCTTATAGCCGTTTTAAATCTCAGAATCAAAAATTGATGGATTGATTAATAGAGAAAGGAGGATACCTCATTTGCAGCACTCTTCACTAACTCTTCTTAACTCTTTACTCATTCATGACCATCAGTCATTGCATGCTAGCCAATGCAAGATAGTGAGCACAACACGTGTATACACCTGTGAATTAAGATGGGCAACTTTACAGCGATGTAAATAAAAAAACGGCAAAATGAAACAGATATTGGGAACTTCAGTGAAATATTTCATCTCAAAATCATTAGCATAACAAAGTCTCCTGACATGACATCCAAGAAGAAGAAGAAGCAGTAGAAGAATTGCACAATTATGCACTCTAGGAGAGAGGAAATCTGTACAGTGTGTACCAAGTATAAATTAATTCCTGGAAATAATTGATGACCTCCTTGACGTTTGACATCAGTACCTGCTTTTGGTTGTTTCTAAGTAATTTGCGTCACCTGGCAACCACATCATCGGTGCCTGTGATTTCTTATTGCTTAAACACACTAAATGAAAAGCTTTCTTGGCTCAAATCCCTCAGCGCACTGTAGAACAGGGTATTTGCTAAAAAGAATAGATGCACACATTTAAATAACGAAGTTGAAATAATGTGATGAGATTTTCTTTTCCATAGATTTAGAATCCTTCATTTTGTTAACAAATGCCAGGGGAGAGAAGAGTGTCCTCATGTCCAGACCCTCTACCTGTGCTGTCAGTCATCTGTGTTCTTCCTCTTCACAGCTTTTCCGAATAAAAAGCTCAAGCACAAAGAACGACCCCAGAAAACCCAGCATAATTGCATATCATCATGAAAATCTAGTTCACATATTATTTCCCTAAACAATGAGTGGCCGTGGTCTCCAGTCCGCACCATACATTCCCGGTAAAATCATCCAAAGCCGTCATTACACTTTTCTAAGCGTTACCCTTTGCTGTCAGTGAGAACTAAAGGAGACGCAACAGTGAGTTGCGTTGATGCGCTGACTGATATTTTATTTTGACCGGCTCAATACCTCGTTAGTGCTTCAACTGCATAGACTTCATTTTTATTAGACAAGACGAGGAGATGGCAACTATATTATGGAAGCATCGCTGAGTGGCATTTCTAACTGATCTTTTCTAATGTGATCAGCAGCAGCGGCAGAAAAAAGCCAATCTTTGGCAGTTTCTCAGCTGCATCCTGTGCCCTTGAAAGTCAACAATGGCCTGTTCTGTTTATCTCCCAAAGTGAAGCCGACGCCTAATAAACACCTGCGGCCCTCTCCCTCTCCTCTGCCGCTCCCTCGCCACTGAAGATGTTGCCAAGCCACATGTTCCTGCCTGACGGTGGATACAGAAAGCAGGTAAAGAGACTTCTAATCAAACCCCGCGGAAGCTCTTTTCCCTTTCGCCTGTATTTGCAGTGGAAAGCAGCGTGTCCCTGCAACCTTGCACCCCTCTAATTGCACAGCAGCCTAATTCCCCTTTGAGACTGTTGACCCACACTGTGCGACTGCATAGTGGGGCTACATCCTCTACTTCCTGTTGCCCTCCTAAAGTTTAAGTGTGTAATATTTGGAGGTGTTGAGAAGAAGCAGCAACATCGAGTGGTTACATTTTAAGTTACAGCGCTCACCCTCTGACTCTCCCTCTCCCAAGCTTTCCAGTGAACTACGGTGGCCTGCGCACACAAACCTGGATAACTTGTCCACTTTCGTCTTCATTGGTTGAGGATGCGAGCATTCACCCTAAATACAAAATGCGTTCCACACCAGACCAAACCAAATCACTTTTGTTGTACTGCGAGTATACAGTTTTAATGTATTTACAGCCTTTACCAATATAAAAATCATAAATCTGGCCAAATATTACACATTGAACCTTTAAGGAAGAGTAGCGTGTCCAGCATTTGGCGACCCACGATGTCACACTCACCCTATTACTGCTCATCTGCTCTGATTCACTTTGGCGAAATGTGCAACAGCCGTTGCACAATGTACTATTGACCGTCGTCGAGTGAGCCGCTAGTGTAAAACATATTGTTGCGTTTACCATTGTGTGCATCAATTTTGGCCGTCACTCCGTCGGGGCCGTTGCAAGAGGCACACCCCCTCCCTCTGTTGAACGGCTCCCGCGGTGGATGTGAATGCATGCTTTTTCACACGGGCTCAGCGCTAAGATGGTGAAAGGAGCTTATCAGCCTGGTGCCGCTTGCTTGTAATAATCAATTACAGGTGACTGCGAGTGACCTTGAAATGTATTGGATCTGCGCGCATACAATGGGAGAATTTGAATTGCACATTGCTCGGGTAATGCGTTGAAGAATTCTCCACACGCTGGGCTGGAAACAGACTAAATATGGCAGCGGGGATGCATTTTTCTTCTTAGGCGGCCTGATATCTCCACGAAATACACCGCCTCCCTCTGAACTCATCACCCGCACTGTAACCGCACTCCATTTGATGTAATTGTCAGTGAGAGGTTTTTGTTGTTGCTCTCTTCTTTTGGCTTCTCTTCCACTGAATTGATTTTTTCTGGGGATTTACCATCCAACCTGCGTGTTTTTAATGAAGATATTTCAATGTATAAATGCATATATGCATTTTTGCGATATGAACTGCTTAAGAGCCAAACAAGATCAATAAAGGGTAAATAACTGCCACGTTAGTGCTGCTAATAAGATCCCAAAGTGAAACTTTGCTTCAATTTTCCTTTGATTTATTTACAATAACAAGCCTAATTATAATTTTCTCATTTATCCTATGCATACCACACATTTAAGCTGACGATTACGTCTTCTGTGGTCAGGACATATTTATACTGACACACTAACAAAAAACACGCCATGGAGCCGTTGAGTCATCGGTTTGTTGCCATAATTGATGAGTCAGAGACCATCATTCAGGATTCCTCATCAATCTGTTGCCTGCTAGTGATGGAAATGCTGCTATGATTCACCATCAACCTGAGCTTTTTTTTCTGTTCTACGCCACATTTCCATTAAGCAATTTGTTGATTTTAATGGTAGCTGTGATGAATGATGCTGTTTCCATAAATTTCCAAATGCCATGTTTTCCTTAATACACATTAAAAAAGGCATTAGGGAAAAAGATGAACATGCACCAAAGAAAGACAGAGCCTTCTACGAATTTCTGATATGAACACACGCGTATGCTCAGCGTTTTGTAAAGCCAAATAATCTAGTTTCTGTAAAGTTGTGTTGTTTGGCATTCTGTACGGGAAACAGCAATGATTAGTTGCTAGCAAGGTAAGAATGTTGGGGAAAGGAACTCATTAAAATAGCTCCACCGCAGAGGAAGAATAATTGTAAGTCTTGTTGCAGTGGAAGACTTTGATCCAATTAAGTGTTATATCAGCTGTGCGAGGCAGTTGGGTGCTGTATCAGAAAATCCAGTCTCCCTCTTAAATTGAGGGAAATGAAAAAATGGGCCCCGCCGTCCATATTTGTTCCTGACTGAAAGATCAAAAGGAACTTTATACACACCGCTCCAGTGTCTGAATAAAGCAAAGCCGTTTTTTTCATCTTGGAGATAACTAGTTTAGGAAAGGTAATGCGTGTTTCTTTAGGCTGGGAAATAAAAACTGATCCCGAAACACCCATAAATCAGCAAAAAATATTTTCCTCAGCTTAAATGTTTTGGGTTTTTTTCCCTTCTTAAAATCAACTGTGGAAGGGGCTGGAAATTGGATATCCAAAGACATCACAATGTATCACAACTGAAGATTAAAAATATCAATTCTCCTGCCTAATGGAGGCAAGCGAGTGTTTTCCTAGACAAGATAAAACGTGCGGCATGCAAGATTATAAGAGGGGCATGACAGACAAAATTAAGAGCGCGGTGCGACACTGGGTTAAGACCGAGAAACTAATTTGCTTTGAATCACACCCTTACAAGCAGCACGATTGATTGTGTCCTTTCCAGATATTCTGTAGGCTCTTCTAAATGAAGAAGTAAACTTTAAATTTCTCCAAAACACATCCTTCTTGCGTTCCGTATGCTAGTAAATGCCTTGGCACTGCATTATGGCTTAAAATATTCATTGGTCTATTTAGTGGCATTCATTTCTTTCCCCCCCCCTCTGCCTTTGGCATCTCCAATCACAGGGACTATATCGGCTAATTTCCACATATTCACTCTTTATACGGTTGGTCGACCGCGGAGGCCGAAACCGAAACCACCAAGCTCGTAAATGAAGAAAACCGAACTTTTAAGCAGCGACCATTGTGTGCCCCATTATGTATGTCTGCCATGAAGAGCACGTTTTGCACACATTTGTGCTGCTCTGTTCAATTGGACTCCATGTGCTGTACCTTCAAGCAATGCTAATAATGTAAACGTGCACATTCTTCAAAGTCCCAGTGTGGCGGCGCCGCCCGCCTTCTCGCTCCCTGTCGACCAGTTTGTGTTGCCGCTTGGCCAGCGGTGACGGGCCTCACAGCGCTCGCCGTCTCTCGCCGTCTCTCCATTAGGCGCCTAACAGAGCGTTGGGCCACGGCTGCTCTCTCTCCCTGAATGCCTCCGTCTCCCCGTCGTCCTTCAGGTCTCATCGCTCTCGCAATGGAGGATCTACCCGCCACCATCCCAGGACACCCAGCGTCCTCTATTACCCATCCTCACGGCCCACTGCATCCATGTCCCACTCCTCGGACCTATCCAGTGCACGTGATTAACGCCGTGCTTGCATGCGTGTGGATTGCATGTGTGTTCACATGTGCACGCACGAGCACTTTTATTAAGGATAACGAAGGACAATAAGTCATATCTAAATTTACCGAAAGGTGGAGCTGAGTGCAAGATCAATAGGCCATTTCAAAGAACTTAGTTTGTAGCGTGGATGGAGTCTATCGGTAGATTCCTTGCGCATTAATTTGATGAGGCGTCATCTGCAATGACAAATCACGCCCCTTACCCATCAAATAAACATTAAACATCTGCTATAAGCTCCCAGATCAATCATTAACCTTGCAAAACAGGCTGTAATGAACTATTTTCTTCTTCTTTTGTCTTTTAAACAGTGGCTGAAAAGTCAAATTTGAAATTTTTGCTGACGCTAAACCTGTCAAAAAAAAGTTTCTGCAACACCAGTGCTGTTTACCCACAGGTTTTTAAAAGACAGACACATTGTCTGTCAAATTAACCAGGTCATAAAATGCTTTAAGTAATTTTGCACTTACATTTAACTCGGACAAACTTTTACTTTGACTCTATTCAGTGATTTCTAAAGAAGGAAAAAAAAATACAAAACAATAAAATACAACTTTTCTTGTAAAATCTTAACAACACACTGGATTGAGATTGACTAAGAAGTATCGGTACAACTGAAACACAGATCGCTCAGATAACAAGCTAAAGGGTAAAACAAATTAGTAAAATTCTTCATGGCAGGGGGACTCCAGGTCAGTAATTTGTAATGCAAAGTGGGAACCAATAACAGTGACTGTCTGTGATGAATGTAAAAACAACAACGTGCCTCAGGACACATGTACCTGTCTGTTTCCACCCCAGAAAATGTATGCAAAACAAAACAAAGCATGAGAAACTATTCCCACACCAAGGCATTCATTTTACCTGGAGAACCAGGCAGAAAACCTCTCATGACCCCGAGTGCAATGTGTAATAAATTTTTGCATTTACATAAATCCTAATAAAATGTTGCTATCAAGCCCAACAAAGGTTGTGGTTTGTTTGTTTAACAGTGTTTCAGTGGAGAAGAATTACTGAGCTCAAAGGCACCAGAGACCAATGTTAAGAAGTGTCAGCAAAGACTAGAGCTGATCTGACCAAAAGTGAAATACAGCTAATCTCTGATCACTCTCAACTTCAACTTCAACAAGAGAAGGCGGCTAGTGGCTAATGGAGGGCTCGGCAGAATTTAAATTGGAAGATTCTAGTCGTCATGCAATGACCGGTGACTGGCACCAAAACTCCTGATCAGATAAACCCTGATGAAAAATGGCCGCAGCCTTGGCCAATGAAAGAAGTTAAATAGCTGGAAAGAATTTCTGAACCTCAAATGTCAAGATGACCTTTACCCTTTTGTGTAGTTTGTTTATATATTCTCAAGACTTTGAAGTTGGTTCAGAATGACCCCAAATTATCAGAGCTTTGTGATCTTTACAAGAACAAAAAAAGGCTGGCGTGGTAAGAGGCTCTAGTTGAGTTTTGCAACTACACATTTCAAAATGTTGACAATAAACAACACTTCTGAGTTCAAAGGTAGATTCAGCTGGAAGCGCAGTAATGGCACGGTAGTGGCAAGAAAGCCAGATCGCTCAGTTAACGAATGGTGGAATATAGACACAGACTAAGTGAGACTTGCATCTTTTTTCATGTTAAATGACTGTCAAAAAGTGAGAACAAAGGGAGCGAGAGACTGGGAGGCAGGTGGGCGTGGAGTAGAGTCGAGACCACGAGGAGCTGCTTCTGGGTCAGGAAGGGGAGGAGCAGGAGGAGGAGGCCTCAGCGGGTGGGGGATCTTCGAGTGAATTACCAGCTCGGTCTCTTAAAGCCGTCAGCAGCATGCAAATGAAAAGGCCAGATAAGACAACAGAGCAGGAGTCAAGAGCAAGTCCTCGGCTCCAGCGTAGTTTCTGCAAACCTACTCACTTCTCTGCATTTAATAGTGATGACGGCGGGACTTTAGTCCTTAAGTCCGAACTCCTGTGAGGTACAACTCTGCACTGTGTGAGTTTAATAACCTGAGTTGATGGTATGATGCACAGTGAGATCAGGGACTAGCTCAGTGGTCTAGTGGTAGAGTGTCTGCCCTGAGACTGGGAGTCTTATATTTAAGACTATAAAAATGGCACCCATTGCCTCCCTGCTTGGCACTCAGTATTTGGGGTCAGACTTGGGGGGGGGGGGGGGTTAGATCACCCAATGATTTCCAAGCGGAAGAAGCCGGTTCTAAAGTTTGCATTCCTCTTTTTTTCCCAACCTCTTGTCGACAAGCACGGCGCCTGTAAGCGCCCGCTTGCCTTCGCCAGTGGCGACAACGTATTTGTGGACGATCGCGGACATAAAACATTGCACCAGGCTCAAGAAAAATCAATAGCAGTGATGGAGACCGTTTACCGTTTCATTATTCCAGATTCATGACCTACCACCGCACCATGCTGTTGTTACCCCCGGGCTAAGGCTCATTGTCACTCACATTCGCTCATTAAGTAGCAATCACACGGTCCTGCAGGGTATAATTTTGCCAGCACTTGGTGGCACCGCAGATGTCACATAATGATCTCCTGCCTACTTTCTACATAATTCAGTGTAGGCTGCAGCTGACAGAATCTGACCTTGACGGCGTCTTTCAGGCGGGGGAGAGACGACAGTAAGTGGCGTCGGCGGACACTGCTTGGTTTGGCCGAGCGAGTTGATGGGTCAACATTCTGCAAATCCATAAATTTGTTTCAGTCTGAGAAGGAAGGACTTTTGAAAATTTGTCCAAGCAGATGAACTGTGTCCTATTTTTTAGGTCTGCTGAGCGAGGGTACTGAGGAGTGAGTGCTTCTGCTTTCAAGACAGAGACATTCAGCCTGATGAAAGAGTTTTATGTATTCAGTTTTTGTTTTCACTTCAGAGAAAAAAAATTACTTGCAGCCCTGAGGACGGAGCGAACCAAAGCTTCAAAAATTTGTTTATGCCAATGAGGGAAAATGAAGCACTCCGTAAGTAGCACACAATTAAAAAATATTTCAAGGTTCCCGTGGACGGCTGTGATTAAATATGAAGAGCTGTCCCAGCAAGGCGGTGAGTTAAATGCAAAGTGTCATGTGTCAGCAGTCATTATCCTAACTTTAATTGACACGTTGTCAGAGTTCAGGCATTTGTAAGGCAAATAAATCATTCACAGCCCAGAGAGACAGAGACCTTAAGCCGGGCAAGCGCCGCATGATTTCAGTCCCATTTTTGGCCCTGATGGCTGAGCAGCACAACTCCATTGTGAGCTTTGGATTCACAGTGCAGAGGACCGACTTACACAACACGAGCTTGAGTCAAAAATCTATGTATGTGCAGCTGCAGACAATTTCAGGCATTATGTAGTGTGTGTATAATTATTATAATTGTTATACTTGCAATATAATTGCAATGATTATATAAATAGGTTATTGTAATACATAATTAGAATGAAATTAACATGAAATACATTTTATTCAAAAATATTTTAATCAAAGATGCTGTTTTTGATTGGTTCTTGTGGCTTTGACAGAAACTCAATCTGAACAGTCCTGTGTCCTTGTTGACCCTCAAACTTTAAAAAGAAAACAAATCGACCCCAAACTACATTGTTTTATCTCTGGGATATGTTCTTTATCAAAGAATGATTTTACGATACTTCGGCAGATGCTCTGTATTTTATTCATTTGTATTTTTTAACATCCGGATATTTGCTGTCCCCATACAATTTATCTTTACTGCAGCATATTTATTTTTAAAAACTGTTATCTATCCATTTTTACAATATGTAGTCCCAGGTTTGTTTTCATTAGTCTCCAATTTCCATACAAAAATTGTGCAAGACTTGCATTTACCAGAAATGTTTTGCTTTCTTTTGTTCTGTTTATTTCTAAAGGAAAAGCAATACTATGTGACAAGTAAAACACAATTGTAATCTCTGACTAGCTTCAGAATGACTGTAAAAAGCCCCTTTCCAAGCCGCTGCTTGAGAGGCAGTCAAATGTGAAAAGCTAAAGCTGCTCAAAGTGGCTAACAGCACTTAGGGCCAAAAAATCCCATTTCCATCTGGATTTGATTTAAAATGTAAACACGCTGTGTTGCGCCACTGAAATCACAGCGATGCCGCAGCTCTGGACACGTCCACAGGCATTAGCTAATCCCTGCTGCTTTCAGCCAGTCGCTTGACTTGCTTTTTGTTTTTCGCACGCCGTGGTCTGTCCGTGGCCCCGTCAATCCACCTCAAATATTTTCCCACTCAGATGAATGCCACTTTAACCCGACTCTATTATCTTTTTGTTATAGGGTGTTAATGAGAGCAAATGAAGTGCTGGCCAAATACATGCATAAATAAATAAATGAAGATTCATGTACACCCCCTTTTCTTTGCTGCTCTGGGATCTGGCTCAATCTCAAGGCTGTTTTTGGCGATGAAGTCCTTGGTTCTGTTCTCTGAAAGGCTCTTTTATCAGCCACCGTGGCTCTTTTTCCCCCTGCCCCTCCCTCTCCTTTGCCTTCCAGCTCAGTGTCTGAGGGTCTCAGACGGACCCCTCAAAACCCTCCCTTTTCCCATGGTCCATTTCTCCTTCTCTCCCCCCCTCTGCTTTTCTTTTCCTGGAGGGAGCGCCTTCATGCCTGTGTGTACAGATGACCTGCGTTATCACCAGCACCCCAGTAAATGAATTTACTCCCCTCCAACTCTCCCGGGATGTTCAGCAACACCGTCTTGTCTCAACAGTCACACGGGGCTATCTGGGTTCCTCTCACCCAGTGCCGATGCCACGGGGCCAGCTAGGAGTGGCGAGACTCGGCATTTTAACGCGTGTGGACGGAGACCGCAGAAGTCAGCACTGTTAAAAAGGCCTCATAGGCCTCTCGAGGAAACCGAGGAACACTGTCGATAGACAAATGTCAGTGTTTACCAGCAGACACGTATGGTGAATCACAATAGAAACGCTGTACAGCCCTTAAGGCAATCATCTACTTCAACTATTACTTGTACAGCGCTAAATCACATCCATAGGCCTCTCAGAGCGTTTTGTACTATCAGAAAAAAAAAACAACTGGGCCCCCAGAGCAAGCAAGGTGCGACAGTGGCCAGGAAAAACTCCCCTGTGGGAAGAAACTGAGAGCAGATCTAGACACCAGAAGGCCGTCATCTACCTATGACCAGTCGGGGTGAGAAGGAAATACAAAAAATGAAGAGAGAGAGAGAGAGAATCAACAAACAACAAACATAGGACACCTACATGTAGATATACATAGATAGATACATACAGATGGATAACGGACAGATGTTTCCACATCCATGGAATGAAATGTATGAGTCGGAAAAGTGATGTGCTTCAGAGCAGCAAGCTATCAATTTGTTTCCGTTCACATATTTTGGTAAAAGGTGTCAACTTTCTGAAAGGCAACCAATGGGTCGCACAGCGTCTCTGTGGAACTGCATCACTTGTCACAGGTAAACTTTTGATGCTTGACGAAACTACCGGTAATTCCATGAGACACGGAAGTGAGATGGACCAGCAAGTGGAGCTCTGCTGACTACAGCAATATAGCGCGCACGTAAGGCAGTTTTACTTTTTAAATGTTTGGATGCAAAGAGAGGACGGCTGATAAAAGGCATCCCTAAATGGCGACTATTTTTATAAAGTAGATTAGTGCCGCGTTTGATCTGGAGTTGAAAACAACTTGAAAAGAAGCATCATTAAGAGCTATATTTTAATTCACTACACTGTACGTTGCTCTTTCCACCGAAAAAAAAATTGTGGCTAATTACGCAAGGGTGCGAGTATTAATAAACAGAGATGTGATTCATCTTCATAAGGGAGGTGAGAGACGTATAAAAAGGACTCGTAGCTCATCACAACTGTGACAACTCCTATCCCGTTGAATTCGATTCTACTGGTGCATTACCAGGCACAGGGGGTGAAACGCTTTTATAAAGAGCCATAATTTAGGCAGGAACAATAACACCCAATTTTAAAAGGAGCTGCACAGAAAACTCTGCTTATTAGACTTCAGGGGAAAACAATTTTGCGATGTGCAGGACTCGAGGCGTAATGTCTGCTGTCTAAAAGTAGAAAGTGACATTACACCGTGTCGGCTCGCCTCGTTCTCCTGCTCCTTGTTTGCTGGCCAGCTCAGCCATGCGTCAATGCTCATGTATGCAAATTTTCTCTTCCTCTGTTGCTTTTCGAACAGCAAATGTTGCAAACACTGGAACTTAAAAGAAGAATTTTCAAACTGGGACGAGAAAATGTTGCAGAGGTGTTCAAATCAGAGTGGAAGCGCAAAATCTTTTACAGAAACCGGTTTGCCGGATAAAACTTCAACGTAGCGAACAGTCGGGTCATGTGACCAGAACTCTGTTATCTGGCATCCCAAATGTTTCCATTACGAGCAGAGAAACATGGGATTAGCATTAGCAGATCTGTCTCCATGGATGAGGTCCACCACCACCTCCCCGGACTTTGTGTGCACTTTGTGTGTCTCTCCCATGTGTTTGCCGCACATTGTCTTACTTGTAAAGCCACAGCTGTGCGTGGTAGATTAATGTGACTTTTTAAGAGCAGTGTTCCTCCTGGCCAAGTGCTAGCTGACCTGCAGGAATAATTACAACTTGGTAAGTTGACAGCAATTCCTGGAATCCTCTCTCCATTCTTCTGCTGCTGGTTTTGTTTACCTCTGTTTCCGCTGGTAGCCACGCAGCGCCTTCCTGTGACGTAACTACAGTTTGTGCAGCCTTGTTTATTCGCATCAAGGCACTCAATGGAAACGCTGTACTCGCTTGGACTTTGGAAGCTAGAGTACCCATAGAGACGCCACAAAGGGTCAAGGTCAGAATCAGCCCCATCGACTGTGCTTGCCACTACACCACTGCACCGTGTTACATGGAGGCACGGTGGTGAAGAACCTCCAGTCGTGCAAATCCAGGCGCTTGAAAATGCAGCCGGTAGGAGAAGAGTAGGTGGCTATTCCATAACGCATTGACCCATTCAGTGGTAAACACACTGGAGATTCCACTGGATGCATTCCTGAAGTCTATGTGCAGCATTTGCCCACACACCATGACATGTGGCTTACACTTGTCTTTCATCAATAACCATGTCTTTTTTTTTTTATTATTATTGTGGTGAAGCCAGAGTCTGACCTGAAATTGAAATATGATTGATTGCCAAGTCCTGCATATCAAGCCAGAGCCCTCGACCAAATGAACTGACAGAGATATGGATCTGGTCCCCGAGCAGTAAAGAGGTGCTCTCCACTGCTCCACAGGGGGAGGCTCAAATGCAGAGAACACCGTGTATTATCCGCATGTAATCAGGAAATTATATTTGTCCTCTTATAATTTAAATCTCATGAAACAAAAGAGGTAAGTGGTATGGTTCCATATCCTCACTGAGTATTTTCTATTTAAATCCTAAATCAAATTAGCACTTAACTTAGTGGTTGGCTCTTTATGAGAAGCAATCGAGTCTCAAACTCTATGTTGTCTTTTAAATTCAGCCCAGAACTCCAAGTCAAGACTTGCATGGCTCTGCTTCCTTAATCTTGTTCCTGCCTTTTATTGTTAATATTTACAGCCCTGCAGTCCAATGACATATCTGTGCTCTGACTCCGAAAAAAAAATAAAAATATGTTGCAGCAATTTATAACATTAATATATAATATAGTATAATATTATTTTTGTAATTAAAATTAAATGAGGGACAGAGCAGGCTGATGTGTTGTTGAAATATGGCATCTATTCAGGCGGAGAATATATCAGGCGCGAACGTCCTCCGTATATCCCACGCTCTTAAATCACCACATGCCAATAGCACTGCGTTGGTGCGCATTTCCTCAGTCAAAAGGTTAACGTGATGTTGGCGCTATTTGTCACTTAAGACCCCGCCTGCAAACGGAAGGATGGTGGAGGAAGGGATCAGTGTTTACCCACCTGGCCAATTAGCGGGCAGAACAGAAAAAAAAACAAAAAAAACAGACAGAACAAAATGGAGTCTGCTTTCAGGAGCAGGTACTAGTCGCTCTTACAGCACTCGGCAGTTGCTAGGCAACACCATCTGTTATTGAGCAAACTTGTTGTGAGTATGGCTATTACATTTATAAATCACTGGTAATCTCTGCACTTCAGATAAGGCGGTGCAGTCGGTGCTATAAAAAAAAAAAAGGGCAATGTGCAATTTGATTTATTCTTGCCGGGGTCTCTGAAATTGATCACCTCCTCCTGATTAAGATCAAGCAATGTATGTACATTTGCAATCAGAAGAAGCACTAGAACGCGAGGCTCTCTGCATAAGAGAGAAGGCGAAGGAAAAACGTCACCGTTTAAGGGAGCGGAGATTTATCAGCAGCCCCTAAACTGTCCCCTGCTTGCGATTCAACAGATTAATCTTAGGTGAAATTCCTTGTAGAAGCACGCGGTGTGTCGTAGTTCGCAAAAAAAAAAAAAAAAAAAAAACAGTTTCAGTCAGAATTTGATTTATTCACAACTTGGCAGGGAATGTGGCGTCAGCAGAAATGATGAGCGCTTTGACATGTTGGCATGCATCACGTGGACTGCAGCAGCTTCTCAAATCTCAAATGTCCAAATATCCACTCCATATCTATTAGCGCCAACAACAAAAAATTGATAAAGTGTATGCAATTTTGTAACTGTGTCGATCAGCATTAAGCAATAACAAAACAATATTTGTTTATTATTACAATGGAAACAAAACTGAAAAAAGGACAGAAAATGCCTCAGTGTCTCAGCTGTGGCCTGTGTTTGTGAGCTGAGCTCCGGTAATCATATTATGATCACTTCAGCCCTGATCCAGTACCAACTTCTGAATTGAATAGCTGAGTCTGTAATAAATATATGAATATGAACACTCTGAATTTAATGATGTTCCTGCAACGCTGCTGCTGACAATGAGATTTTGCTTAGAGAAATAAACACATTTATTTCCGTGCATATATTACTGGCACTTAAAATTCCAGATAGAGGTACAGATTTTAAGAGCAGTATAGAGGGAGAGGGAGAGGAGGGCATCGCACCAAATTGTGTCTATTAGTGGCGCTTCCCCCAGATCTACAGCATGAAAGCTACACTTCCAACCGTAAGACTTTTTTTTGGGAAAAAAAATTCTCTATATGTAATTATTTCATTAAATATTATATCAGTCGCGCAGCCCACAGCCGCACTAGTTCAAAGGAAGTTTGGCATCGTGGCCTAGAGCCCCCTCACATACGCGCACCAACATCCCTCTTCTCTCTCTCCTTTTTCACACCCTGTCTTACTCTCTCTTTCGCTCTCGCTCCGGCACCGTCCAGCTGTGCCAGATTTGCCCCGGGCTGACTGATCACAGGAAGGAGCAACATTTTTGAATTCATGGGAGGATTGAGTCACACAGTCCCGGCGTCAGGCTGTATGTGGAGGCCCCGGCTTAGCTGTTTTTCACCGGTTCCCAACCGCTATGATTCAAATGGAATTTTAATGGCTTAGCCCTGCTAAAACGCCGCGATTGTCTCCTTCTGTTTGTCTCCGGATTTGTCTCCCGCCTGATAACGCTCTTTTGTGCATTTCGGTATTTTGCTTTGTTGTTCCGTGCCAGGTATGTTGGCGTTCCGTTTCAAAGGTATCTGCGCTCGGCTGTCCTTGGTTGTCTCACAAATGTAATTACGGCATCACTGCATCTGCCAAGTCTGTGTTCCGGGTCGCACGCACAAGGTTCTGAGTTGTACCGAAAAAGCAATAAAGTAGCCGATTGTGTCACTTTCATCGAAGGCAATAGAATAAAGTATTTGCATTTTTTTTCAACCTGCAGGTTTGGTACACTCAGAGTTTTTTTTCCCCTGAAACATCCACAATAAAATAGCTCACAAATTGCTTCATTGACATGATTTGCATGTCAATGAAGCACTTAGACCCTTGTTGCAATATCAGGTAGCTGACATTTGTACATTAAAATGAAGGGATAACAGAAGGCGTTCCGAGCTAAGAAACTATGGCAAATTGCTAATTCTATATTATGCAGGTATTGACATTCTCAGCCGGTTGCCGAGCACGGATGAGCCATAATACCTTGAGGGGCTCACCTATTTATATTCACAGTCACTCCTGTACGGAAGGTGGCAGTGCAGTGAACCTCTCTGGCTCTCTGATATAAAGTGAGAGTCTAAACGTGGGCTTATGTACAGCCAGAGTTTAATCCTTGGAAAAGCTCCCTCGGCTGAGAGAGATGACCTCCAGTTATAGTTTCAGTCACCAGCGCGAAAGTCAAGGATGTGTTAAACAAGCGGCGATCAATAGGCGGAGGCAGAAGTCTCAACGCGTCTGGATGTGGAGCTCAGGAAAGTCCTGAAAAAATTCCAGACAATCCGGGGCCGACTAAAGTGCTCGTGTGACTTCTAGCTTCCTTTTGTGTGCTTGTTTTCCATTTTGTTACAATGCAAAGGCTGTGGGTACTGTTGCAAATGAGTTTCACGCGTTTTATGCAAATGGCTTTGATTTGCATGAAAGAAAGATCCCCTTCTTTTAACTTCGCTCCCACCAGCAGGGACACATGACACCCAGAGATGCAAAATGGGGTCGCATTCAACGCAGCGTCACACCTCTTAGCTGTGAGGGCAGGTCATGTGTCTCTCAATGAAGCGTGTGGGCTGAGTCCTGGCCCATACTCTGTCTGTCTTCCCTTCCCCCTTCCAGCGTGCCGACGCCAGACGCACAATAGGTCTGACCGGATCCGGTGGCACAGCCAAACACTGCAGGCTTGTGCTGCCCACTCTTGCATAGTTAACATCGCGGGGTCCATTGTGCGTCGTCAAGTGTCGATCGTCAAGGTGCAATTGGCTGCCGCGCCGTGACGTCGGCTCCCAGGTTTCCAGCTTGTGCAGCTGCAGCCACCTGCTTAATGTCTTCTAACCTCTGGCACCAGCTGCTATACATACACAGAGCCGCAGAGCGCCAAACAACAGCTTATAAAAAATGAATAAAGGCCTTATTAAAAATGAACGGGAGTACAAATGTTTTTTCCGCTTTCCTGAATTTGGTGCAGGTCCAGTGTTGCACTCAATTTTCTCCTTTGGAAACACAGGAGAAAATCTTGAAACTTTTGAAATTTCAAGTTGACACAGTGAGAGGTCTGATACTGCTTGTTTAAGTTCCCGTTATTGCGATCTTGCATTTATTTCTGGCTAATGTCCCCCCAAAAAGACACCTACATTCCACAGTCCTTTGCTATTGCAGTGAGGTAATAATAAGCAAGGCGAGTCTCAAGGTGGTACATCACAGCGCTCACGACTGTGTACGATCAAATCAAGCTGTATACACAGATGCCTTGGTGCTTGGATGAGGCACTGCGTCGCCAGCACAGAAAGGCCTCATAACATCATTCATGCACTTAATAGTTCTGCAGGAATCCTGCCACCTGATAGATCCTTCATAGAGATTGGGTCTCGAAGATTGAGCATCACATCACATGACTACTGCCTTATCAGTTTAGCAAACTGACAGGAATGTAACCATTCTCATTAGGATCTTCTTATCTTAGAATATCATTTAAATTAGCATGGAATATGAATAAATCATTTTTTCAAATAATTTTTCTGTGGATTTAGTTACGAAAGGGTGACAGAAAATGAAAGCAAAGTCCTGAGATTCTGTGCTGCGCAGATAGATGAGCAAAAAAAAAAAAAAAAAATTCAGATTAGATTATTAGATTATGATTAGCAGTGAGAGAATCACAGGATCTCAGGGGTGCAGATGGTTTATAATTAAAATTAAATACTGAGAGATTTCTTGATCATTGTGTGACTTTAAGTCAGACCAAGACTTTTGTTTCCAAAGGTTGGCATATTTAAATTTTAGTCAATTTTTAATCTGTTTACCAGTATTGTTTCATCTATTTGATTCAAAAAATCCACATGCTAGGCCGACTGTCAGGGTGGGAGTTGGGCGAAATGCCTTGAAAGTTGCTGAAAAGTAGTCCTGGTCAAAAAAAAAAAAGATGTGGACTCGCTGAGAAACATACAGCGCGAAAATCTGTCACTGTCAGCCGTTAAGGAATGCACTCGACACCGGGCTTAAAAGTTATTAAAGGCGGCGATGCAGGCACCCGGCCGGGGAACACCGTCGTAAGCAGCCACGTTTGTCAGCGCTGCATCATTTCTGCGCGCAGCCTCTGAGCAATCACACCGCTTTGTGCTCCAGTCAGCCGCTGGGTGATT
Source organism: Thamnaconus septentrionalis (assembly GCA_009823395.1). Lineage (NCBI taxonomy): Eukaryota > Metazoa > Chordata > Actinopteri > Tetraodontiformes > Monacanthidae > Thamnaconus > Thamnaconus septentrionalis. Next base: position 8,673,160 of record CM020509.1, read on the forward strand.
TCCAGTTCACTGACTGATGGGTGCCGTGTCAACAGGGCTGCCGCAGTAGGTGGGACACAGTGTGCAGCACTTGACTAGTGGATAGTGCATAAAATTGCATCGTGACTCTGAGCGGGTTAATCCACGCTGTCATACAACGCAATTACTTTTAAGTGGCCAATGTTTTAGATCCATAACGCTAAATCAAGCACTGGAAGCTCTATACGGCCGGCTTCACACACAGATTTTGCTTTTCCATTTAATTACTTCAATTGAACATCCTGAGCGGCAACAAAGGAAAGTGCATTACAGGCTTTGTTGGCGAAATTAAAATAAACGTAATTCTCTCTTCATGATGCATGTTTCGGGGGATCAAATGAAATTACTAAGTTGGAAGAGGAGCAAAATTTTTTGTTGGCATTCAACACGATTTAAATGAAGGCACCTATTTAGATGAGTACTGGTAATTGCCAAGTGGTGTTTACTACTATCGTCAGCAAATAAATCCCAATGCCTCCTCTATTCTTGGAATTAACAGGTCATGCTTTAGTGGAGACTACATTGCATGATTTGGAGAGAAAAAAGTAAATTGAAAAACATGATTATTTTGTTTCATAGAGTCCTACATTTTGTCACACCGGATGGCGGCCTGCAACAAATTGAGACCTTGTACATTTTTTGGCTGAAATAATGTCGAAATAATGCAGAATATGTTTTCACTAGTCATTTTTCAAGGCTTCAAAGGGTTTACCGTCCTCAACTAATAGCAATCCTGTGTGTGTGTGTGTGTGTGTGTGTGTGTGTGTGTGTGTGCAACCGTGTAGAGGCCTAGTGAGAAACATATTCGATAATAGCCAAGAAGACGTAGTCCTGCCCGATACCATTAAAAACTATTGATTCTTTACAGCTGCTTTGTAGAGCTGCAAATGAAAATAAATGAAAACTGCCAGACCAACGGATCCATCGAGCATGCAGTGTGCAGTACAGTGGGCAACAAGACAATTTAACATAATTGCAAGATGTGCAGGAGAATGACTTCGTCCTATACAGCCTAACATTCCATTACTGCTAGTCATGACTGTGTATAAACACGCATTATGTACTTCAGATGGCATTAGGAGTAAATGATGCACTGGGAAAATTCGTGCATAGCACTTAGATTTGTGCTGAATGAAATATTGGATGTACTTGACAGGTCTAAATATTGACTGGTGACGTCGCAGATGACTGTGACTCAGCATGGCCAGGCCGCAGTCTCCACAATAGTCTTCCACGTGTCCTCTCATGAACTTGCACTTCTCTGCTGCACAGGCAAAACAAGCCGCCTGTAAATTCAAAAGATTCATTTTGATTTGATTGCACGGTGCAACAAACGCCCTCGACAAACAATTATCAGGAGCAAACACAAGCTTCGGCTGAGCCTTGGTCCTTCTGCAAAAATCAAATGATAACCACTTCTGAGAATGTCCAGGTCCGCAAAATAATATCATGTCACTTGCATTAGCGGTCCTCCAAGAAAATGCACAGCACCAGCAGCCGCTCGCACGCACATTTGGCTAACATAATTTGATATGTGCACACAAATGGACGGGGAGCTCGCACTAGGAGACGGGGCCGTGGCTTGAGACACCAAAATAGCCCTGGGATGTTGTCAGCATGGATAAATAAAAAAATAATCAAATAAATAAATAAACCGGCTGGGTAGACAGCGCACTGTTGCTGTCACGCTCTTCACTGTGGCTCCGCAAGACAAACTCCCAATGATGAATTTGAGCGTGGGGCAGTCTGCACATTTGTACGCAAACGTTAAATATGGCAGAAGTTATCAGAGTTACGAGAGGGGGAGGCAGACGCAGTGTAGGGCGAGCGCGTGATTAGTGCATGCGGCCACAGCCTCCCGGAACTCCAAGGGCCGGCGTGGAGTCTAGATGAATAGCTTTAATATCCCTGTATCACCGTCGAGGTGCAACAGTTGTTTCCCATTGATGGCTTAGAGGTATGACCGATGTAGACGCAGACCTCTGGAGCGCACTCTGCTAACCTCCTGTCCTTTTTACCCCGAAGCATGTGACCCGCCGAGACCCCCGGGGACAATGAGCCAGCAGCACCAGTGGGGGGAAAGCCCATGTACGCCGCAGGAACAAAGGCCGGCTAATGCACCATTCTCTCTTTTTAGACCCTGGTGGGAGTAATCTGACCTTCTGCCTCTTGTTTAGACACGGTGAAAATGGCAGCGGTGACATGTTGACCGCCTCCTGCCCCCCCCAAACATCATCCCCATACCCCTCATCACCACAGATAGATGCCTTTTGTCCACAGACGTTATGCGTTGCTCGCTATATATATATATATATATACATACATACATACATTTTCTCCCATTTCCATATCCAGACAGCGTTTTACTCGACTGTTGTCAAAAACCTTATTCAGATAATTAAAAAAATAAACCCACTGTTATCAATCTGTGTTATTCTTTCAGGTGCTGTTATGAGGGGCAATCGTGTTTGTGCAAAGAATTGACCGTGTGTAAAGGAAAAAAGGAGCGCATTGATTGCACGCACCGCTTCTTATTCTTTTATACTTTTTCATTTATCCATAGATATAATAAACCTGAATAAGAACAAGGCAGGACTTTGATTTTAAAAATAAACCTTTGCTTTCAAAGCCCGGTTTACATCGCCGCTGGGTAACTGCCATGTTTCGCTCACCATCAAATGACGGCGACGAAAAAAAAACACATAATCAATTAAAAATAGACACATTTGAAGGAAGCAAAAATAACATTTAACAGTGTCAAAGACAATTTCCTTCTTTCAACCCTCAAAATTGGCCCAGTTACTATTGCTTGATGTCAATCCTTTGAAATGATTAATTAATAATTAGAACTCAAATGTTTTAATCCTAATATTTACTTCTCGACTGGTGTGAAGTGGGGTTAAAATGCTGTTATTAACAGCAATCTTTTTTGTCGCGTTTCTTCGTTTCTTTTTTTTTAACTTTACACCAATTTTCCTCCATTCCGACAGCCAATTGCTGTCCACAGACACAAGTAATTGGCCAAAAGTGTCAGTGTGGTACATCTCAACTGTCTCTCCTGCTCTCTCTCTTTTTTTTTTTTTTTTTTTTACACTTAGCCCCTGTCTTTAAAGCTCCTGCGGACGCAACAGCAGCTCGTCGGCGTGCCCAGTGTTGTAGGCAGTAATAGCACAAGGTGAGAGCGCCAAGGCTCTCTGCGAGAAGCCCTATGTGGCTCAGAGGTGACTGGAGCCCCTGCAGTTTGAAGTGTTGTCTGCTTGACAGGGAGGTTGACCTTGCGAGACGAGAGCTTCTCTCCGCCTTGTGGGGAAGAGGCGGCAAGGAGCGAAGGGTCGCCGCCGTCTGCTCGAGTCGCACTATTCAGACCCAACGGGAAACTGCCGCTGCAGAACACATCCGAGCGGCAGCGGGCCGGTTCTGATCGAGACTGCGGAAGCATCTCCTCAAAGCAGCGATCGCCGCTGGTTGGCCCGCATGTTTTCTGTAAACGAGTTTGTCTCACTCCGCTCCCTTGATTTGAAGTGGAGTGTTGCGTAGGCCGAACAATGCACGCCCAAGAGAGCTCTCTCTCTCTCTATCTCTCTCTCTCTCTCTCTCTCGAGAAGGGCACTGGCACCTGTGAGGAACTTCACAAGAACACAAGGTCACTGAAAGCAGGATGAGTCACTCCTCACACCCCTCACTCTAACAGCCATCGGAAGCTCTCTCTGTCACATCTTTTGACGGTGGCAGAGCCAGAAATGTTTCCTTGGGGTGACCACAGGGTGAGATCATGATTCACAAAGTGGTGGCAATACAGTAAGTAGGTACCTGGAATGACTGCTTGACTCTTTTTATTATTATTCTAATCGACCTAGTTGTTTGTATTTTCAAATGTTTACAGTGTGACCTTATAACAGTCGGCCTGTCGCCATTCCAATGAAATAGAGGACAGCAAATCTTCACAATGGTAAATATTAATAATAAGCCTACAACAGCTTGTTTCTACTGTAATAGGATTAAGAGTAGTGTTACATTAAATGTCTTCTTTTGAGTATCGTGTTTCCGCAAGAACAGAACCCAGACCAGAGAAAAAAAAAAATACTCTACATCAATCAACAAAGATATGACATGAGACGCTGTGGTGTGGAAGTACAAGGCCTTTTATCAAATTATCCCTCCTGCAGTACGGTGGCTACCATGTAGCGCCGCCGCTGTCTAACGGTAATAACTCACCAGTGTCTCCCACTTTCTGTAAAACTTTGAATGTAATCCCCCCCACCCCCAAACACACACACACACACACACACACACACTCCACCATTCACAGTTTCGAAGCATCTCGTTGTTGAAACAAAACAGCAGAGAGCGTCGGCCTCGTGCAACAGACTGGGATTTTCTTTATGTGCCTTGCGCGGATGATTCTTGTGCACTAACTGCAAGGCGCGACCTCCCTCAACATTCCCTCATCAAGGCAATATTGGGACCGCTGACAGCTGAAATAAATACCATCGCTGCGGTCTTGCCACAGTGCAATATTCTGCCGAGGAACCATGAATCCTGGCGCGCACGTGGGATAGCAATTGACACAAACCATCTGCCCAAACAACCTTGTAGATCAAACACTCCCCCCCTCATGGCACCTGCACACCTCCGTGACATTGGTCCGCCCAGCAGGACAAAAGCAGGCTGTCGAACCACGACGACTGCTTTGAAACGGCATTAAAATGTGACAGTGAGCTTAAGGCGCCCACCTGGCCTCATAACAGCCCACGTCTAAATCTAAAGCAGCTCCAATGGTGCCAAACAAAAATGAATATAAAAAAAACCCCAGAAGGAAATGGTGGAACAAGGGCCTCCCGTTGACAGAAATGCCTGTAAGAGAAAGAACATTTCATGCAGTGTTCTGCTGAACTTCGTTTAGATCTCTCTCTCTCTCTCTCTCTCTCTCTCTCTCTCTCTCTCTCTCTCTCTCTCTCTCTCTCTCTCTCTCTCTCTCTCTCTCTCTCTCTCTCTCTCTCTCTCTCTCTCTCTCTCTCTCTCTCTCTCTCTCTCTCTCTCTCTCTCTCTCTCTCTCTACAAATAAATAACTAAACATGTTAATAGTCGTTCATTTAATGAACTAATCAGGCTGAAACGTGTTTAAATAAGACCAGATCAGCGAAAGCCTCATATCAGCTTTAAGGACACTGTTTGAGTTTGTTTTCAGTCAGTGCACAGGTGTTAGCCTTTATTTCTTCAAGGTTCAGTTCTCGCATCAACACAGCAAAGTGTCAAAACGTTTTTGCTCAGTCAATCTTGAGAGCATCATCTTATCATAATAGACTTTCATCTAAGCTGAAGATCCGTGCATTCATCCATGATGCTGTGATGCTTCCCACAGTTCAGTAAGCAAAGTGGTAACAAAGGAAAAGATAAATATAGGTGGTCCATAAAAATAATATGCCTACATGCCATTACATATTTCCAGTTGTGTTTCTTATGTGACTCCTATTCAATCATTTAACTCTCGCCAGAACCTTTTTCACTCATATGCAAATCATATGCAAAGTAATTACAGTAATTCAAAGCAAATGTTAAATATGTTTCACATTAACTTGTAACTGATCTCATAATAAAAATTCAGGTGAAAAAAAAAATCTGAAGTTGCAACTAAAATTCTTTTCGTGAGAAAGAACCCGGGGGTTTCATTGATTTCAAGGAATGCTTTACAAAACCACCACATTTGAACCCTCAGACCAACTGCATGCATTAGTACACCGACTGTGGCTTCGCCACAGACAGACAGACAGTCTGGCAGAGGTGATGTCTGCTGCAGCCTCTGACCACTACAGCATGAACAAGTGCCACTCAGGTTCACTCATTCAGAAAGGCCGAAAGACATCTTAGCAAGAACACTGATCACCGTGAACAACTGGCTCACTGCAGCATCTCGGAGCAAAGCTGTCATACAACAGTTACTCCATAATTCAACTATAGCATCACAAAGAGAACAAATGAGAAAAGGCAGTCGCTAAATAATGAATGCACGAGCACAGAAAACCTTCAAACTATACCGTCAAGCACAGAGGTGATGGAGCAGGGGCTTACCTGAGTATGAGTTTCCTCCTTGACCTTGTGGGCGTCAGCTGATCGAATCCCTCCATCAATCGACCACATGCTGGACACCACAGCAGCCAACATTGACAGCTCAGAGTCAGTCAGTTCTGGGCCACTGACAGCTATTTGGTCAATGCCAAATATGCTGATCCTCATTAAACAAGCAAATCTTCCCGACTCTCCTGAGATGTGATTAGGATGGCCGCATTGCAACAGGTCAGATGTACAGCCGCCGATATGAAGTTCCCACAGACTGCCGGGCCTTTTCCCTGCCATGGAGGATGTGAGGGCTTGGTGGACAGTAGTTTCCTTAGCAGCTAAAGTTAGCATTTAAGACTTGGTGGTGTGTGTGTGTGTGTGTGTGTGTGTGTGTGGTACATTCATCATTGTGTCCTCTGAGCCTAGTCTCTTTCGGCCAAACCAGAAGTGGCCATTCACAGTCTAGCAAAAATAAGTAGCCATGGCATCCAGAGTTAATTCCATCTCTGCATCTGGCATCCGTTTCGGTTCTCTGCGTTTCTGATGAACGCACCAGCAGTTGGCATCCCAAACGCAAATTTTGGGGGGCAGTTTTTGCTTTAATTGCAGCGATACCACCAGCAATCTTCTCCCGATTGCTAGCTTAAGTAGCAAACAAAGCTAAGCGGCTTACTTGCTGCACATAGTTCAGGACTAGTGCCTCGCTCGAGAAAAAGCAGACTCCAACAGATAGAAACTTAATTTCCACAGCAAACGTGAGGGTGGCTCGTAAATCCCCGACTCTTCCCACTCCAGAAGCATTACCTTGTAAAAATAGCGCCCCCTTGTACGTGGTGATGTAGTGACTGAAACTTCACTTCATCGAGACGTTGTATTTATTCGTTTTCTCATTCATTAACAGGACAGTGTGCATGTCACATTTTCAAGAAAGGGATAACGTTGCACGAGATTTAACAAGACGCTAATTTTCTATTTGCAGTGCTTTTAACATTATTTTCAAGGCATCCGGTCTACATATGCGGGCTCGAGCAGACAGCTATGTAAATATATGGCCGCCCCCCGAAGAGTTTGTTTTTTGTGTTCTGTTTACTTTGCGTCTATGTCACTGCCTTTTTTTTCTTCTTCTTTTTTTTTTAAAGAAGTGCATAGTAAAATTATTATTATTATTATTAATTATTATTATTATTATTATTATCATTATTATTATCATTATTATTATCATTATTATTATTATTAGTAGTAGTAGTTGTAGTAGTTGTAGTAGTTGTAGTAGTATGAAAGGAAATAAACATTTAGTAGGGGTTGAAAACACCAGTCAAGGGCACAGATCTCGTAACAGTTTAAAAAGGAGAAAAATTAAACTTGGCTGTGGACTCAGAGATCGACGGGCAGGGATTTAAGCGGAGCACAGAGCCAATCACTCGCCAGTGGATTTCTGTTTAATTAAGGTTAATGAGTGTCATCTCAGTTGTCTTTATAAATGTTGACAATTTGGCACATTTTCTGAATTAATTTTGTCTGTCACACATTTCTTTGTTTTTCCTTTAGAAGCATTGTCCGTTCAACATTTTAATAATTACCGTAACTAATAATAATTACACTGCTCTTTCAGGGTAAAAGTATCTAAATAGCTGTTACTATTAGCTTAGTGAAGGAAGAAACAGATTTGCCGTAGCTTCCTTTGATGGGTTACTTAGTAGTTGTAGCTAGGATCACCATTAAAGGGAAGTTCTTTTCAATTAAGAGAGGGAGGGGGGGGGGGATTCTGGGTAATTTCTCAAGTGGTCAAACTGATAAACAGCACTGATCCCCAGGAGCAAATGTGTTATGGTTGGGCCATCACTTCTCACTGTTAGAACTGTGTTTACCCCCAACAGACTGTTTCCAGATTCACTTCGATCTACAAGCACAATCGGCACAGATGTCACTTTCTCTGTCAGTAACATCATTAACTAACCTGTGATGAAGTGTTTTGCCAAAGGCTTCTGGTCACTGGGTCTTTAAGTTTCACCACTTCCATTATCTGTATGGATTGCCTGAAGTCACACTTCTTTTCTTGAACCGGGTTTCTTATTTGATGCTTTAAAAAATATACAAGAACAACATTCAAGTATGGCACAGTCAGTAACATCACATCACTTGTTTTCATCCTCATGGGAAGTAGAATGCTGTAGATGCCTGGAAGGGTTTATGCCACTGAGCAAGATATGTAATGGAGGAGGAGGAAAACATTTTTTTAAACTGTTGCTGTTTGTAATTTCTTCACAACAGCAGATTTGCTCTCTGCTCTCTGTCTTACATGCAAACACATTTGTTTTGTGAATGATACATCTTAAATATATTTTCAAAATGTATGGATACATTCCCTCTCCCTATTGGGTCCCTAAACCTATTTTACAGCCTCACTACATCAGGAACCTGCAACCTGTGGAGAAAAAAAAATATTCCAAGAGTTGGTTGATAAAGTTATCATAAGCATCTCCTAGGTATGAGCTGACCAAGGATAGTGTTCCTCCAAAAACAAGCCTCCAGCTGACATTCAGCTATTTGACTCCTTGCAGTGACCTTGTAAATTGCTTCAATCACTGGGAATTAATTCCAGTCATGCCACTCCATCCCCTTCTCCAAGTCGTATCGGGCCGGTGCATCGTACCACTGGCCCCGATTCACCCTGAATACCAGCCAAGCCCAACGATTTTCAGGTCCCCAGGCCCCTCTTGGTATCTGTCTATCTGTCTGCCTCCACACTCAAAATTGGCCACTCTTTTGTCTGTGCACACTCTTTAGCTGCCACACTGTGGCTGTTTTATTCCCATCATCACAAATGCAAAAAAAAAGAAAAAAGAAAGAAAGAAAGAAGGGGAATATTTTCTGCGAAGTGGCCAACAATGTTGTGGACATGGCTTTTTTGCTGTACATTCTGACATACACTTGCATTTTTGCATCTGCATGCTCTTTTTTAAGTGTCAATTTATGATTATGTTAGGCAATCAAGATAAATACTCTACATTTTACAAACATTCATTAAATCTTTATGGAAATGGACAGTTTTACAGAGAAATAGTAAAGCTTAAACTAGTTTTAGGTTTTATGGAGTAGCAGCCAGCCTGACCTTAAACTCACCTGTCCAATACATTTAATTTGTTCTGCATGACATTTATTCCCTCCTTGGCTAGAGGAACAAAAAGGCAAAAGTGTAGAAAACTAAAAAAAAAAAAAAAGGGGGGGGACTTTACTTTCAACATACTTTTGAAAAAAAAAAAGTTACTCTTGCAAAAACCTTCCCTTTACCAATGAACATTGTTTTTCAGCAGCTGTGCATTAATGCATGTTGGTTAAAGTATTCCGGCATGAACCAAGGAGCTATTTTTTATTGCTTTCAGTGTTTATGCAGAGCTGTGTGGACAAGCAGCTGCTGGCCGGCTCCATTGTGTTCATACAGCCTTGTAACGTGGACCATGTTATCAAAGCATCATACGGCTTGAAGTCATTCAATACAAGGTTTGCCATGACACCAGGCAGGTAGCCCTTTTCTTCCCCACTGCGTCGCTTTCATAATGCACAATTAATGAGCCATCACACATGGGTTCGACAGAGCCATTGAATAAAAAGCACTCTTTTTTTTGTTTAGTTTAGTTTTTTTGTTAGACTGACCACCTGGAGGAGGAAAAAGCTTTGTTTTTGAAAATCACATTTTATGTAGTTGACACAAAATTTCAACACAAATTACTACACTCTTTTTTCACCCTTTAATTGACAGAGATTGTCGCCTTTACTGAATGCCAGTACCCCACAGCTGGTGAGGTATTGATTGGTTGTTATTATTAACTACTACTGGTGGTCTTCTTTCCAACAGCTACACGAGTGAACCAGCCAAACCAAGGCCATTTTGTATCTTCGGAATTGAACGTTCTGTTCTCTCTGTGTGGCTCTCTAATGGCCCTTTGAATGCAGGTAACGTAAATTGGGGACCGTAAAAGCTGACTGGAGATTTAAACACCAGTGTGTTGTCATCTGTATTGACCCGGTGAAATATGGGCGACCTCCAGGCGACTGCTGCCCCTTTGCCTGCGTGTGCTTGAACTGGATCCACCCCCCTCAGACACCATCCCACCCAACCATTCAAAGTCTCTGAATGCGGCGGTCAGAGTTGGTGCGGTAACAAGTAAAGCAAATAATTCTGTCCTTTAATGTGTAGCATCATGATGTGGATGGAAGGGACAGTCAATTTCTACCTCTATCACTTGAACTTTGCCCGTTTGAAGTGCTCGGCTGCTGGGTTAGAGGTGGTGGTGGTTTCATTTAGGAAGGAAGACATACATAATGTATGACCCATATGGACGTTGTCATGTGAAAAAGATGTACGAGCGCTCATGCAAAGGAATGGTGACTGGGAAGCAGCGGAGGGGGCCGAGGCTACGGTGGGAGGTTGTCTTGGACCAAAGGCATCTGTCTGGAAGTGGCTGTAATTGGCTGCAGTGTGGCATTATCTCATTAATATGGAGCCCAGGGGAAGGAGACGGGCAACTTCCTCCTCTGTGTTTGGTGTTTGACTGAATCTCCATTGATGCTAAACGTCATGCTCCCGGGGCAGCCCCTGCCTGTTGCCTGCTTCGTTAAAACCAAGAAAATGAATATTAATGTCATACAGAGTGAGAGCTGCGTTAGGGAGAGGGGGGTCTTCAGTCTAAAGGCGGCCACCGCCGATATCTGGATTTGCTTAATAGGGTCTGTTTGGGAGGGTCTAATGCTGCAGCAAAGGCACGCTCTTTTAACATGCAAAGTGCTGGTGACCCCTTATTTCCCTGTGTAGATTAAGGCGCACAAAAACAACGAGTTGAAAATACGACTAACAATTCTGTAAAAGGAAGTAAATGAAAGAGTTCCGTGGCTTTAAAGGGGCCCTGTTAGGGCCAGTTCCACGTTTAACAAATTAATTTTGGTGGTCTGCTTCCAACAACATACTGAGTCTGTTTGGGTCAAAAAACTTCTAGTGAGCACTACATATGCCTCACGAAACAAGTGTTTCTCTACCTCAGCCTGAAGAGGTGTGTTAGTTGGCATGCCAGTAACGTAGAAAGACATGTTGAAAAATGAGAGCTGAAAAAGTCTGGTTTATAATAACATGACCCCTTAATACGCTTCATCTCCAAGTGTTTTTCTGAGCAAAAGAGTCTGTACACAATCAAAAACTTTTTCACCAAAGAACAACAAAACAGTCCACTTCCTGTTTATTCATCCGAGCGCCACTGTGTGTAACATAACGTTTTACATTGCGCCCACCATAAAGCAAAAAACGATAAATGGGATTCATTTGAACTGTGTGCAAGTCCAGTAAATTATTTTGACAGCCAGCTGAAAGAAAACGAAGTCAACAGTCAGTATAAACACCACATTAAGGTCGAGGGGAAAGAGACTGCCCCAGACTACTAATGTGTCAGTCCTTTTCACCAGACTGCTGTCTGTTAGGGATGAGCAGATGAATTATTAATTATAGAAAACATAGAATTCTCACCAGGGAGCTATTCGGTATCCTTAGACTAGACCAGACGACCACAGAGGGATGTTCAAGGTCAAATAAAATAGATTTATTTTTCGCTAATGTAAAAATACTGTTAAAAAGCCCCACCTCTAATTGGTTCAAGGCGCTGTGATTTTAAAGGCTCCCTGACACAGCCCCGCAGCCATATTTGCTCTTTTCCTCCTGATTTTCATCAGTCTTAATAAAACTTCAATTAACCATCGGGGATCCGAGCTCCCGCTCACCTTCCTAATCTAGTTTGATAGGAGCAGTTAAAGAACCAGTTTGGCCAATTTGCTCATCCACCACCTGAACAGTAAGTTGCCAGTATCAGACGCTCGAATCCTCATTATAACACTGTCATTCTTTCAAAACTCGGAGCTCAGAGCCGCGTCGAGTAGCGACTCATTTTCCTCAGCCACTTTCTGTTTCTGGCCCTCTCCAGCAACTTGTAACTTCATAAACAGTGTCACAGTGCAGACCCAGAGCCTTGCTGCTGAACAGGCCCAGACCCAGAATGGTTAAATTATTTAGTTGTTTTGAAAGGAGAAACTCCCAACAGCCCTCCCTAATTGATACACACACAGTGCAGTGAAAGGGCGCCCAGGTCTGCAACATTGCTAAAGGTGTATTTCCATTATTCTCCCAGCAAATTAGAGGTTTTAATGAGCGACCACCCTGTCTCCGTAACATTGTCTGCGCTGCTGCAGTCCTCAGCTGGACTCAACAACCTGAAAAGACTTCTTTGTTTCCCCACCAAATGAAACGAACGGCTGTGACAGATTTTTTTTTTTTACTTTATTTCCAAATCAGCTCTCAATTACAGGTTTCTTTGTAGTTGATTTCTATGGAAATGCTAAATCACCCCGGCTCTTTGATATTCTGCGTGTGATCTGCCCTTATCAAGTTACACAAAAAAGTATCGTCACAAAGGATTGTGGTAAGATTTGCTGTACCAGGCTCATGGATACAAACAAGACAATATCTCTGAAGAGAGATTTTAAAATTCAATATAAAAGTTTTCATACCACGGTTTTATTTTTGCTCAGTGACAAAAAAAAACAGGGTTGAACAGCTGATAAAGGTAACCAAACAAAAGCACTTTTCGTAACTAGTGACCACGAAAGTTACATTAGGTCAGAGGCAACATTGTAAGTAAGAGTTGGGGTTAAGGGTGGATTCCAAAGAGGCAAAAGCAGTAGAGGTGCTGGTTAATCTATTAAAATAAGACAATTGAATACAGGTTGCAAATTAAAAATAGGCCCCTTTAATCCCTCAAGAAGCTTTAAATTGTTTTAATCATTTTTTAGTTTCTTAATTTATTAAGGAGGAGTGTTGACACTTAAGTACAAGACACAGCACTTCTCTGAATTGGGTTGATTTTCTTATTATTTTTGCCAGTTTTAGCAGTTCCCCAGTGGAGTGTACTATACATCCTGTCAAGGGCCAACTGCTTTAACATTTCCATCATTCCTCTTCAGGAACCATCTGCTACTGTTTGTTCAAGATGCCACTTTAAATATAGTACAAAGTTAACGGCCTAAATCTCAAATTAGATTTAAAAAATAAAAAATAAAAAAATAAAAATAAAAATGTGTCGCTGTGTCCCAGAAGGATGCACGTCACACAAACCTGAATCTGTCGCCTTTACAGAACTGAGCCACATCTTTTTGAAAAAAAGAATTGGTTTCACTGGTTTGGTATAAAGCTGTGCACAAGAAAAAAAACAACATAAAAAAGCAATTATGTCTACAGCTAAAAGCAGCTTAAACAATACTGGAGAAAGAAGAGAGAGGATTTCAGAGAATTTGAATGTGGTGAACATGGTTGTTGTTTCACCAACTGCTGATCTACTGGGATTTTCACGGCATCACAATCATCTCTAGCGTTCACACAGGATGGTTCGAAGAAGAGAAAACATCCAGCAAGCTGCAGTTGTGTGGAGATAAAAAAGACTTGTTGGTGTCAGGGGTCAGAGGTCAGAGTGGACAGACTGGTTTTAGACAATAGAGAAGCAACAGCAATAGATAGTCACTGGCCACTATATCAGGTACCCGGGACTAGCACGGCGAACCTAATACCGAGGCTGGTTGGTGTATCTGATTATGCTTCTTTTGTGTCTGGCCAAAAACAGAAAATACTGCCCGTAACCAAATGCATTCGTGTCGGGAAGATGTTTGACTAACACAGTTTGGTGTTTTTACCCCCCACTCCCCTCACCGACAATTCACTTGAATATTTTTTATCAAAAACGCTGCATGTGAATTTAGGTGATTTTAGGGACAGGACTGTTTGGGGGGGGGGGTCATGCAGCTGTCAGTTACCCTCTCCATATGCCTAATCATGTAAAACGCACAAACAGGAAGGCGATTTGCAAGCTGCCATGGTTTCAGCCACATTCGTGGTAAGCCAGCAGAGAAGGAAGCCAGCTGGACGTCCCAGGTCCAGTTACACATTAAAACAATTAATCTGGCCCGTTCTGTCTTCCTGGTTTTGCTCTGTTGTCATGATGTGCCTTCATAAAAAGAAACCTAACATCAAGTTTCACTGGACACACACACACTTGCGGGCGCCCCAACTTCCCCAACATTAGTCTAGGTTTGTCCAATTGACTTCAATCACATTCAAACAAAGCCACGTTGTGCGGTACATCCACAAAAGAGGCAGTTTTATGTACCTGGTGTCGTGCCAGCCGCTAACATGTATTAGTCATGTACAAAGCTATGTTTCAAATATATGGCACTGCGCGCCCCCCTCCAGCTCCCTCTCTATTGCCTATAAACCTTGCTACGATGGCAAGAGATGGAAATCTAAACAGGTTAAGTGATAAACAGGCTGCAAAAGCATGTTTATGTTCACATGGGATAAAAAAAAAAAGCTTTTAGTGATCAACACTGGCAGGGAGCAGTAAAATAGTTTAGCGGCTGACAGCAGCAATCTCTTCACTTTTCTTGAGCTGGCCCCCCTTGTTCTTTGTAATTCCAAGTATTTTCTGTAAGCAGTTTACACTATACTTCATTTCATTATACAATTCCGCTTCACTCGTCACAGCTAATCGTCGCAGTTGACTCAGACACGACTCCTGCAATGTTTTAACAATTTTCTCTTTCAGATTTGGATGATCTGAGAAGACTCGTCGCTGCTCTATGCAAGTAGAAACAAATATTGCAGAAATTACCATTAACATTTAGCATTGACCCCATGTCACATTTGCTTAAAACATCAGTTTTCCCTGCCTGCCACTGAAAGTCGGACACGAGTCGCAGACAAGATATTGGTTTTTTTCACTAAACTGACCTATTTGCACCATATCATTTAAATCCTTCCTACCCTCCCACTGCCTAATGCTCAGGTCACAAACAGCAACCCTCGTGTCCACTTTCCTGCCCTTTAACGCCCTTTTTATTCACCCCTCCCTCCCCGTGTTCCTCCGCTTGGCACAGAGCCTCGATCCTTCCCCAGCGTGGACATTTTCCCATGTACCAACTCCGACTATCAAAACAACAGTCATTAGGCAAATTTGCTTTGGTGCAGGATTACGTTAATTATCATGGAATTATCACTTCATTAAAGCAGGCAGAGATAAATTATCTCTGATGAAACGAATGCGAAATGAGGAAATAATGATGAGGCCAAAAGGAGGTAAAAAAAAAAAAAAAGAAAAAGAAAGGAAAAAGAAGAGACGACTTGTCAGAGGAAATCAAGTCATTGTGTTCTGGAGTTTCAGTCCCTGAGAGGAACTGCAGCGCAACATGATGGAGTGAATGGGTAGAGGTGGAGAGGGCGAGCGGGGTGAGGACCACCCACCCCCTTATCCAATGGGGTCCAGTCCTCCTCCCCGAGCCCAAGCCGAGCCCACACGCTTCCCCGGCGAATTGCGAGTGCCATTAATCACAGTGAATACCAACTTTAATGAACGGCTGCGTCGGCCTCGCAGCTGCTTCTGCGGGCAAATGTGCTGCAGCCCAACCTATCTGGGAGTTTCTGCACTTGATCTCAACACAATCAGTGACACGTCTCTGTCTTCCACACTGATCGACAGTCAAAACGCACCTTCCCTGTCGGATCAATCACCATTAGCAGGGGTTCACCGGCTCTCTTTCCAGTATTTCCTGTTTAATGATGCCTCACCTCTTCACGTGTGTGTTAGCTCTTTCCTCATGTTGCCTTGGTGCACTACCATGAAAGGAGGTAGGGGGAGCTAAATCAGATTTTGCCTCCCTTGTCTTTTTTTCGTATGCATGTCTGTGGCAAAAGACTGTAACACAAAGACACTGGTCTTCATTTGATATGCAACTGTTTAAAATAATTATATTTGCAGCAACATTACATGGTTGTGGGCCTCTGTAAGCTTCCCAGTCTGGGGACTAATATTTTTTTTTTTTTTCTCAATTTCCTGGGATGTGCAAATCCATGTGTGGGAAACAAAGGGCCCCAGTCGCAAAAACAAAGCTACCTGTAACACCAAGTGTTGCGTGCTTATCTCAACACAATGTGCTCTCTGTCACGGCGTCCGATGCAGCGGCAACATGAACAGCGCAAACAGGCCCATCAAGTTTTGGCAGATATGGGCAATTTGCACCTTTGTCGCGTCAGACAGCTAATGTAAAAAAATATATATATATATATATATATAAATTCCAAGAAACAGAGCAAGCACAGCGACGGCAGAGAGAATGAAGAAATATGAAGTTCTCTGTCACCCGAGTGCAGGTTCTGAGGGATGAGGCACAGAAGCTCCCCGAAAGTGCCGGAACAACACCTCACTGAATCAGAGCCCAGTCACATTTCTCCATCACCGAGCGCTGTCGGTGTTCTTAGAATGCACAGCTGCAGACTGAGACACGTGGCGTGATTTGCAAAGAAAGGAGGAAAGAAATCAGACGCAGTTATTGCCGATATGAAAGCATTTTGCTTAAAAATGGACATCGCAAACAGCAGCGATCTTTGATGACTGGCCGCTTTTTTTTGCCAGAGCAGCTATTTCTAGAAATTCAGTCTGTTTTTTTTTTCTTCCCTACGAATAAAATAAGCACTAAAGCTCGCAACACTCTGACAAATAGGCATGCAATACTTATGAAGCAGGACCAGACTGTAGATTCAGTTCAATACGGAGGAAGCTACATTATTCTGTGAGGATGCATCACCGTATACATCTTTAATTTCTTATTTGGCTAAAAACAAGTGAAGGAAGAAAGCACTCCGCTCAAAGCCTGTGATGCTGGTGAGTGACTGAGTGACTGGCTGCCACTTTAGAAACTTAAAAGCTTTTGTCTGAACGGACTAAAATGATATGAGGAGGCAGAAAATGAATAAATCATCTGCCGCAGTCTCCCTGTCATGCAAACTAAGGGTTTGGTGTTGTCGCAATAGGAAGGAATAGGAAGGAAGAACACACACCAAAAACAGCAAGGCCCGCCCTCTTTGGTTTCAACCCCAAATCCCACCACGTCAATTGCAAGAGGACGCATTTGTAGAAGTGACCAGGAGGCCTCTGAATCGCTCAGGCTCGGGGTCCCTTAAGGGGCCCCTCATAATGGTGCACACTGGTCCATAAAAATGCTAGTTTGCCTTTGAAAGCGAGGTGCAGGTTCATTAAAAATCGCCCTGTTGAATAGAGAATAAGCTCCCAAGTGAGTCAGGCGGCAAGACCAAAAGACTCGGCGGGATACAGGGAGGAGGCGAAGCGCTAACACTTCTAGCTCCTCTCTGCGGATGCGTGCGAGGATTTATCTCCTCCCCACATCTCCTGCAATGTTGGTGGTATCACCCAGAGACTCGGCACACAGCCTACTTAGTCTTCATGAGGTCACTTTAAACAAAGACACTCGCTCTCCAGGGTTCCGTGAATTATTGCGGCATTAGCTTGCTGCAAGGAGGTTCGGTGCATTTGGCTGGCTGAGTGAGGGAGGGAGGGTGCAACTTTGAAAAAGACTTCAATAATTAATTTGACTTTGGTCACAAGCGCTGAATCTGGTATTTGACGGGAAAAAAAAAAAAGAGAGACAATTGTCAGGTCCAAATGCACATGTGTGAGTATCTACACACAGGCTGAGGACTGGAGCAGCACAATGCTCAGTTTGCTTGGGGGCTACTGTATAAGTGCTGCGCTCGCTCACTGTGTTGAGTAACAAATTACATAAACCACCCACAAGAAATCTGTGAGGATGTATTTGCGACGATGCAGCTACACCGCCATGGCCGCTGCACTCTTTCTATTCAACACCCCTCTATTCCGCGCAATACGCAATACTCCATGTATTTCGTTGGCTGGGTCAAATCGAACTTTTGCTGCCGACCGTTTCTACAACTTGTGCTCGAAAAGAAGAAGAAGAAAAAAAAAAACAAAAAAAACCTCCATGTCCAATTTCTTCCGCCAGCTGCACTTGAAGCGTCACACACCTGTAGTCAGAGCTACAAAGCAATCCATTCCATCCTCTTGCTCGGAGATTTAAATAACATAGGGAACAGTAACTAGCGTGCACTCTCCACAGCACTCCAGCTCCGGCTCTCTGAGCAATCTTCTCCTCTTCTCTGGAGAATACGGAAACCCATTCAACTCTTTCTTTTTCGCACCGCTACTTAAAACTGGATGAGGCCTGTGCTCAGTATTTGGATGTAAATATTACACTTATGTGTGTATTTATATACGTATGAATGCTCTCTTGCAACAACATTTCCACAGAATTAAAATATTAATTCAGTTTTGTGGGTTTTTCTTGTGAGTGTATTGCTGCGTTGTGCAGGTTCATGGTTAGGGCCTAATTACAGACAGGCAGCAGCGAAATTCATTGCTGGTTAAAACGAGAGAGAGAAAAGAAAAAGATGGTTATTAGCCCGTACTTTTCAAAATCGGATGCCATTTATTTCGTTCTTGGCTGCAGCTCAGAAAAATTACATTCCTCTTCTGTCATACTGTGACATCGGAACAAAATTAATTAGGTGACAAGCAGGACAAAGCAAGTGTTTTTTTTATGTTGCAGCTGCCAGCCTTTTGTATTTGTCTGTTTAAATCACTTTGTTTGCTTTGCTGGGAGGAAAATACGGTATGTCTTCCTTTCAAGGACCACATTGCCTCAGCCAAAGCGCTTTTTCTCTCCGAATATGACCCTCTTAATAGATGACTAATAGTAAACTGCTTGATGCAGAGCTTTAGTGCAGGAAAACAACAAGTCACTTGTCAGCACACAAACAGTATTGATGTTCACAGGTCCTTTTTCGTCAACGCTAGTTTTGCCACGGTTCTCGCTTTATGGTTGCACTGAACTACCAACACGGTGCGTTGGATAAAAAAAGAGGTACGGGAAACTCTCGGCTCAAGTGACTTTTCCTCATGCCTCTTCGGGTTAAAGAAAACCACCAGGAAACAAAACCTTCAAGACTGGTTTTGGAGTGCATTTTTCAATAAACTGCTCTTTTTTTTTTCCCACTGCGAGCGTGAGTCGTCAAGAGATTTGACATTTACAGTGACACTCAGAGATGCACTGAGATATTCTATGGCTGTAGCGTTTTTACAGCCCACTTTGGTTCCACTTTGGGCGGCAATCTATCTTTCTGAATTCCTGCGGCAGCGGGATCACTGGAGCCAGCGATTCAATCTTTTCAAAGCCGTCTACATTTCTGTAAAAGGCCTTAAGTCCACTGAGACAAAACATACTGCTCAGACGGGGGTGGAGAGAGAGAGAGAGAGAGAAAAGATGGATTAAAATGGTCCTGAAAATTATTCCTGCGGCATGGGTACCACTTAAAGTACGGTCCGGAGCTCCCTGTCAATACGTTTCCCTTCGGAAGGGCGGAGAGGTCAGCCAGCGTACCTGTGCCAGGGCAAAATAAATCATTGACAAGGAGAGAGCTTGGGTCAAATAATCACCCCTCCGATAATGCGTGTCCATGGATCGGGGCTTGGGAGATTCATTGCCGGGCGCCCACTGACAATAATGGAATGCTTTTCAGAGGCCACAGTCTTTAATTTCCAGCCCCTGCTATCAGCGTTTCCATCCTCTGGAGAGGGGGAGGTCAGCCGCCCCTGCTCCAGAGCCCCAGAGCCCCAGAGCCAGCATCGCGGGCATTAAGGGCTGAGCGAGGCGACTGAGGTCAGCCAGTGATTGCCGCCGGAGATGGCATGCCGAGGGGCGCCGGGGCTCCTCGGACCCGCCTGCGACAAAGAGGCTTCACAGAGTCGCTCCCAGGTCAGTTTTATCAGGGCATCACTAATGGTTATGATATGATCTGTCTAGCATCATTTTTAATTAAAGCTTGCTGAGGGAATGTGGCTCCCCATCTCACTGAGGGCTCAGTAATGGCCGGTGAATGTGGCCCATTGTTAGTCCCCTCATCTAAGGGGCCATCAAAGTTCCTTTGTGACTTCACAAAAGGAAGTGGCTGCTGGCCAGGCCTATTAGACATGTAGCTGCACTGGGGCGATGGGGAAGGTAATCAGTCTTCCGGCAAGGGCCCGGCCTGCTTCCCGCTCTCTGCTTCTTCTTCTCCTCGGGACAATAAGAGGCTTCAGCAAAGTTGTTTGGATAACCTTGCCGTTAGCCGTTGCAGTTATATCTAATTGCAAAGACTTTCTCGTGATTTTTTTCTACTTTCTGCAGTGCCACGCTTGAGTCTCTGAGCTATTTTCCCAAGTCGTGTCCCCAGTTCCCCCAGCCAGGCCCAGACCGAGGAGCAGGCAGCTGTGGTGTGAAGGCACATCAACGGGCAGAGCGAGCGCTGCGTTGGGTTGCATTGCTCTCCTCTCCAGCGGTGGTGGTAATCATCCTGTTTGAAGGTGTGGAACAGCGGAGCAAACAATTATCTGCCCAGTAATCCGTCTACAGGGGGTGGAAAAGTGGTGGGTGTGCTCTCCAGAGGCGGAGGAGTGCCACGGAAGCACGAACCAGGCTGGCGTGACCTCCAGTTAACCGCAGTCCAGGCCATGACAACCTCACCCACCAGGGCCTGTTTTGTGAAAATCTATTCTCTTTAGTGCAGGCTGATGAAGAGAAAAAAAACATAGTTTTGGTTCCCATACTTTCAAAATTCAAGATTTATCCAGTTTTTCCATGTTTGTGCGCACAAATCTTTGCTCATCTTTATTTTATTTTTTTTACTATCACACATGAAAACACAAGCCCATCATCACCTGCAGACAGGCGCTGAAACAAACACGTCCCGCTGCTGTAATGGGAAAGCAAACACTGTGAGTTCTGAGCTGCCAAACCAAACTGAAGTGAACTTGGCCAGACACGTGAGAATCCAGAAACCTTCTGACTTCATTCCTTTTCTCAACAAATTCAAATTCAACAACTCAATATCTTTCTTCTTAAAAGTCCAGTATGTCACTTTTATTTATTTGCATAAAATTGATTGGACAAAACCATGCATTTGGTCAAACTAAAATAAGTCACCGTTGAGTTTTCATTTCATAATGATTATTAGTTTTTAATATTGGCATACAGAGCTTGTCCACCTGTTGTGTCTACAACAACCTGAAAACATGTCGCCACACAGAACTGCATCAGAGAGACCAAACATCAAGCACAGAGCAAACCGCCGTCATCAGACATGTGACAAGTCAAGTGGCAGCAAACTCTCTTTCTTACCACTAGATGCTACTGATTGTGACAGACTGCACTTTTAATACTCGCTGACTGGATAAACAAAATGTCTGAAAATGCCCCCAAATAAGAAAAGCGGCAAACTTGAGTGAACAAGGAAGAAGTAGATAGATGCCCAAAGGAAAAGAAATATAAACATATTGTCTGTGCATTAATCAGCGACTTGAAACACTTTTTGCTTTACAAAAGTAAAAACTTTCCCAAACAAGTGGGCATTCATGCTTACTGTGACAGGCATTTTCTTGGCCTTCACCAAATCCCATGGCGCCTCCCTCCACCAAGGACTAGTTGGTCATAATGAGGTAGGAGCAGCTGCAAGCCCTTTGGATAGAATGAGGTCAATAGAGCGACAGAGATTGGTGCTCCTGATAAGGGGGGGAGGGGCCTCACTCAAAGGAGCTGGCAACAAACTCCTTTGCATTGAAGGAATGCAAGGCTGCAACGGCTGCAGGACGGAGAGTTCAGCCATTCTTTTGTCTCACCATTTAGCCTCCAAAGTTTTAAAAATGTGTATGTGTTACCACGATGTGGGCCACGCTGACCTTTGATATAAAATCCTGCTGCACGTGGCAAACATTCCGCATGACCACCGTCAATTAGGACTAATCATTTAAGCCTGGACATGCAGTATTTTTATGGGGGTGGAGTGTCTACAGTTTTGGTTCTCACATTGTTCAAGTTTGACCCCAGAGCTTTTTTTCCAAGCAGCCGCGCTTCCTCCTTGCGGGACCTAACCGCAGCTGTGTTGCTGCAATGTCGGGTAATGATAATGAAGTCGGCATTTCTTAGTATCTTAAAATGCATGCTTTGCCCTTTAAAACGCAGGGAATGACAGCGCGAGCGCGCTCGTGGGATCTGGCGACGGAGACCTTCGGGGTCTGACGGTAGGCCAAGAGTGACTCATCCGAGTGGGGCAGGGGTTTAAAAAGTAGCGTTGCCCAAGAGAAGAGAACTTAGCCAAAGGAAAAATATCCCTCTGTACAGACTAATGGATGCGTTAGCGAGGGCGCTTTCAGACCGGCTTTCATGTTGGCTCCACCACAGGGTATAGAGGGAACGGCAAATTAATAATAGAAATAAAAACCAGCCCTCTCTTTTCTTATCGAGGGGTGCAGCTGTATGTTTTTTCGCCCCCTCTCCTCCTCCGTCTGCGGTGCTCTGCATCTATCCTCGCCGTCTCCTCATCAATCTATACAAATGCGCTCAGGAGAAGGATACGCCGCGTTCGGGGGGAAGGTGAAAAATGAACCATTTATTGAGAGAGTGAGTGAAGAAAAAAAAGCGATCACAGAAACTGTTTCAGCCTCACACTAATAGTAGCGGGCGCTGTCTTGTCTTCCGTCTTATTTTATAGCTCTCAGGCCCTTCCACTCAAAGTCAACTAATAAATCAATGTTTCAAGTGGAATCCGCTTTCGTAATAACATCCTACTGCCGGGCTGCAAAAACACATCAGGCACGGGCTGAGGATGACTCTCCGTGACAGACGACATGGCCCTGATCAGTGTCACTATTATGGTGTTTTCAGGAACATTTGGAGATGTGACACGTCTGGCGGTGGCAGGAGTTTTCCACTCCAGAGGAAGCAGAGAGCACCAGGGGCAGACAGGGACACTAAAACGGATCATGTGGCCGGCTGGAACTCTCCCAGAGGTCTGCTTTGGAAATAATGGGGAAGAGGAGGGACAACGAGGAAGCATGGAATATTAACGCAGCGCCAGAGCGACACGCAGCGTGTTGATTCCAAATATTATGGCGACCGGCAGAGGAGATGTATGTGTGTGTCTGTGTGTGTGTGTGAAAAACATTTTCATTGCACACCATTAAACCTAAATGAAAATGAAAAACCACTTAATTAATTGTACTTTTAATGACAATATCAAAAAAAAAAAAAAACAACTCTTTATTCAGGGAAACAGAAATTGTCTTGTTTTCCTTGTGTAGTTTTTTTTTTTAATTACAAAAACTAAATAAAAAAAGAAGTTAATGCTTTATTCTTTTTTTTTTAGTTGCAACATCACCACCTACATTTCTTTGGGGACTGTTAATCAGATTACCGCGCTCTCTGCGTGGGTGGCCACTGACAATAGTTAGTCAAGTCCTTCAATTGTCAGTGGTTGAACAATTCAAACGGGCAGCTGCAAGGCCTGCACTATTAGCTTTTGGTCCATGGCTGATTAACTCAAATGACACCATAACCCGAGTCAAGGAATGTTACAAAAATGCTAAAAAACCAAGGAGCCCTCACACTCTTCCCGATCTAATTGTCAGAATAAACTTATAAAAATCATATAAAAATAACTTGTCAGACAAAATGTTTGACTTACTGACTGTGAAGAGAGCAAATCTTTTTTTCCCCACTAACAATAGCAACCTGAGCTAATAGCTAGCTTTCATTTGGTAGGTGAAAGCTAAAAGCTACTAGCTATTTCGACATCCCAGTCTTATACAAATGGAAAACAAAAGTTGTATTCCCTTGGAATAAAATAAATGTATCCAATGCCAGGTGTGTTTATACTTACTTTACTTACTATACTGCGGAAAAAAGGCTCCCAGTTGGCAGAGTAACAATTCAAATCCAGCAGCTCTCGGCTGAAAGAATGCATTGCGCTGAGTAAAAGGCAGGGACCCAGGCGGAGAACATTTAATAGTTTAATTATAAGCTGCTGTATACATTCAGTGATTATTCCGATTTTCATGTTGCCAGAAGCCATGGGTGAGACCAGCAAAACATTCAGCTACAAGATCTAGTTTGTTGTATGCAATTTTTGCCCGTTTTTCATCCATGTTTTTCCACATTGTACAAAGTTTACTGCAAAGCAACAAAAAAACCTCATTGCTGATGTGCAACACGGCCCTTTTTTGAGAAACTCAGCTTTCAATCCGACGTGATTCCAGCCCGTCTGTCCGCGTGGTGTCCGTCCGTCCGTCCGTCCGCCTCTTCTACCACTTTGGTATGGACCCTGTCTTTTTCCAGCTCAACTGAGCAGAAATGGCACAGGGTGACAGCAGTGCTGAGCTAAGCTATCCCGTTCAGTCTCACCGTGATGGAGGCCAAACCAGCTGGTTAAGACGGATAAAGTGGGTGGAACCGTGTTACCAGCTGGGAGGACGAGGAAGGCTTTGTCTCTCTCCCGTCTCTCCCGTCGATGTTAAGATGATGACACATCCTCTTTGTTTTTTGTTTTTTTTGGTTTTCCGTTGCAATCTCACTCTAAGCTCATTGAAACTGACACACTAATGTTGGTGCTGATATCGCTTTTTTTTTTTTTTTTTTTTTTTTTTAAAGTTCTTTTTTTTTGTCTTTTACATTTTCTAGTTGCCCACACAGAAACTTGATGGCACAAGAACTGACCAATAAGAAACTCTTTACAACAAGGTAGACTGCAACAGTTGCCAGGGGTCACACAGTAAACAAAAAAAACAAAAAAAAAATCAAAATCAAAAATCAAGAAACGAAACAATTTAAATCCAAATTCAATACGAAAAAAAAAAAAAAATCCGGTTCAATATAAAAGCAAGAGACAAAAGGAACCAAAGCAAGTTAATTTTAAGTATAACTTACTCATAAAAACTAAGCACAGCATTAAATATTCTCATTATACATTTTTAAATTATTTATAAAATATATTTTGGCATATATATTTTTTGTATTTTTGTGTTTGTGTAACAAACGCTACTGTAGCTTTAGTTGAACACCAATTTGCCTTTTTTTTTTCCTTGAAACAAAACATTAAAGGGATTGTCACATAACAACGGGTTATTAAAAATGATAATAGTCAACCCTATAGAGAGTTTCACATAGCAAGACATGAGTGACGATCCCTTCTATCCTAGCCCCACAGTCGAAAGTCAAAAAAAGTACAAGACCAGAGCGCAAAGTTCTAATTTGTGCTCCACTGGCTACAATCAAGGGTTGGGCACAGGAGAATTTCAAAAGCAGGAAGTCTCTTTTTCTTTTCTTTTCGTACAACATAACTTCAACACGAGGGCCCGTCCGTCCCACGTCCAGTTTTCAGGGCGGGCGGGCAGATAGCGGAAGTTCATTAAGCCCCATCCTTGACGAGATATAAATACTGTGAAGAGCTCAGAGTGCGATGACGCCAGGACGTCCTCGGGGATGCACACAGACAGTTTCCCTTATTAGTCAGGAAAAGGGCAGATGTGACTGAGAGGTCTCCCTTCCCTTCCGGATGCACTCAAATCGCTCAACGAAGTGTGTGTGCGTGCCTGTGTATGTGTGTGAGAGTGTGTGCCGTGTCTTCTGTTGTTTATCTCACTAATGAGGCTCACTATACAAAGGAAAAAAGAGTGATTTTCTTTTGGCAGCTAGACCAAACTGCAAAAAAACCCCAAAACCCCTAAAAACAAAGAAGGCAAACATCAGTTTTGTGATAGAAAAAGCAGTTCAAAAGGCAAAACTGTACTCAGGACGTGGGCACGTCAAGCGTCCAGAAAAACAACAACAACAACAACAACAACAACAACAAAAAAGGCGTCCCGCGTTTCGTGCCGAGGCTGCAGAGCTCCAGTGAGCGTCCGTCCAGTCAACAGTTACCTGCCTGTCCGCTGATTGCAGGGGGAACAAAAAACGGGAGAAGAACGGAAAAAGGACCAAAGGAAGAAGAGGGAGAAAAAAATGAAAGAAAAGCAGACACAGTACTGCGACTACAACACAATCCACTAGCTCTGGAGCACACACACACGCACAGCAAGCTTTGCAGGCCGAGCTGGTTCTTGATTACGGACGCGCTTGCAAAACGGGCGGTGGGGGCGTGGGGTGGGGGGTGGGGTTGCGGGGGTTTGGGGTTTGGTGGAGGGGGGGCGCGTCCCACCGCACCGCGTCCGGCAGCCCCCACCCCTTGTCCCACGCGCAAATACGGCTACTGCAGGAGGGGGGTTGGGGGGTTGTGGGGGGGGGCGGGGGAGCTTCACGTCGACTGAGCCGCGCGGGCGTCGCTCGCTGATAGCCAGGCTAAAGCACGATGTCCTTGAGGCGCTTGCTGCCGGGAGACTCCTTGTCCCGGCCGTCGCTCAGCAGCGTGTTGATCTCGCGCACGGCCGGCTCGCTGTCCTTGCCCTCCGGCTGCCGCAGCAGGCTGTGGTTGGCGATGCGCTCGGCGTCGCGGCACTTGAGCGTGTTGTAGGCGGAGGACGGCAGCTTGGACGCCGGGCTCTTCAGGTGCACCGGGGAGGTGATGGGGCTGGAGGCCTCGCGCCCGTTGCCGGCCTCGCGCACGGCGCCCCCGTTGGCCTTGGGGCTGCACACCTGCGACTCCTGAGTCCGCTTGCCCTTAAAGTCCCCCCCCCGCTCGGCGCCGTCGTCGGGGCCGTCCTTGCCGAAGGTGGCAAAAGTTCTCTTGGCCGTGGTCGTGCCGTCCTCGTAGTGGGGCACGTCCACCGTGGTGGCCTCGATGGACAGGGCGATGACGTTGCGGCCGTGCTCGGGCGACTTGGCGCGCGCCGGCACCGACACGCGGGGCATCCAGCAGCGGTCGGAGTGGCCCAGGATGCGACACTCGTCCTGGCAGTGGAAGCCTTCGCTGGGATCTGGAGGGGGCCAAAGAGAAAATAGCACTGTTGGGTAAATAGATATATAGATAGATATACAGATAGATATAGATAGATGTACCTCAAATTGGGAAGCAACACTGTTGCAGCACTAAAAACAACAAACAAACTATACAACAATCACGAGTCTTTAAAATAGAACAAAAGAACAACAGCAAGATGTGCAAATGACTGCGAGTTGTGCAGACAGAAGGATAAACAGGGTTTTCAGTGCGGTATTTGCCATTGTTATGGCCCTTTTCTTCTTTTTATACCTTCAAAAAAACTTTAAAAAATATCATTTCACATTTCATTCTGTCTTGATAGGAAAACCTTCACGCAATGATGCAACTAAAGACTTTGTTTCAACGCGAAGAGCAGCAGCTTAATGTTCCACAGGGTTTTTTTTGTTTTTTTTGCCAGTGATGCTCAAGAGTCCAAGTCCTGATCACGTCTACCGGCTGTATGTTTTGGGGGGTGGAATCGCTAATACCACCCATTAAAGTGTGCGCCATCAAATCAAAAGTCCATTTTGCAGCCCCTTGTAAAATTGGGTTCTCTGTCGCGACGGTAAATGAAAGGCGCCGCGACCAAAAGTCTCACAGAGAGACACCAGACGGGCCGCGCTGTTGTTGGCTGGTGCGTCTCTCCTTCTCTCCTGCTTTGTCATCTGGCGCCGAGTTATAAATATGTAATGATGTTTAATGCAGGGGTAGGGAAAAAAATAAAAGATTTGCCCGAGTCTGTAGGACTGCAGTCTTTTGAACTTTGGTGTGTGGAAGAGGAAGGACGGAGTGTTTAACACGCCGGTGGGATAAAGGGTCGCAGTCTCCTTAGCAGACAAAAACACAGTGCAATTGTTGCTGGAATGTTCAATCAACAAAAACATTATTTTGACAAAAAAAAAATAAAAAAAATGACTGAATTTGTATAAAGTCGCTGTCACAAAAAACAACTAATACTTTCATGAATAAGTGAAAATACGAAAATTGAATCTTCAGCCACGTTGCTCTTGTTTATTTTTCAATCTTGAAGAAGAATGTGCCGCGGGCGCACACACACACACACACACACACACACACACACACGCACACTGACACACTTGTGAGCTCCTTCTGCGCATAGCAACAGTCTCAGCTGCAGAGGCCCAAGGTGAAAAGGGAGGATTTTGCCAACGATTGCCATCGACCCAAATGCATACGCTTACATCTGGCAATCGCAACTTGACAGATCACCTAATTAAAATCACTAATGATCTGTTTTTTTCCCACTTTCTTCCTCTCCCCCCTCGCGCTCATCTGCGGCACCTCTGCTAAGGCCCTGGGGGATCGATATTTAAAGATCGGAGACGGGCTTTTCAGGGGCAGATATTCCAGAGGTGTCTTTCATAAAGTATAATCTGATGGGACCGACAGATAAAGTGGGAACTAAATGGATGAACAAATCATTAAAACGGCAACACGGCGGCGAAAACCTCTCATATGAGAAGTGGAAAATCTGAGGGAGGCGTCTTTGAAGCCTGGGATCGTAGATGCATAGAAAAAAACAACATAAAAAAATAAAAAAGAAGAAAAAAAGAAGAAGAAAAAAAAAGAAAGCAGCTATTAATGCCTCGTGTCCAAATAAACAGCAGTGAAAAGAAGGCGGCGCAGGATTAGCGTCCTTTGATCACACTCGCGTCGCAAACGCACGCACGGTGACACCTCCAAACACGACACGCCGAACAATGAGCGCAGATTGTCTTAACGTCGCCTACGGCCCCTCGCCAGCGAGATCTCATCACTTTCTAAAACCCCATTACAGTTCCACATTATTGAGGCACACCATCTACGGAGGAAGATAAAAAAAAAAAAAAGGTAAAGGAAATGGCAGTTTGAACTGACCAAACTGATTTTCTTTTTGGTGGCGGTTTCTTTTCCCCGTGCGCGTACATTTGAATGCGTGTTGATTAGTTGATAGGGCTGAAGAGGCAGCAATCACGGCGACAGAAGGCATTAGGCTGCCGGTTTGTTCGGAGAGAACCAATCCAATCAGAGCATAATAATGCGCTCGCAACGGGAAGTCTCCACCAGGTACAGGGAACATAATGGAGCGTATTAAAAACTGTGTGCATGTTCATGGCCAGAGGAGGAAAGAGATGCTTGCTATCCATCTATCTATCTATCTGATAGCATTTAAGCTAGCAAGTGTTTTTCCCATGTATATTTCATCTTGTGAAAACACATTTTCACAGAAGGCCACAACATCATATTTTCTATGTCTCTGTGCTTTTCCTCTCTCTCTCTCCAATCATATAGAAAAATATCTGTTTATCAGAGATGTTTTATAGAATGTCGGTTATTTCAAGAAGAGTCGATTCGAGGGTGAAAGATTAAGTGGTGCTGTCAATGGAGGAAAATCCATTTCAAACTACGAGCTAGGCTAGAAGTATGGGCCAAATGTCAGCTCTGCAAATACCAAAGAAAAAACGCTCCGCAAATCAAGTTTGACACATCTGACAGCATTTTTTTTTTGCTTTGTTTTTTTTTTGTCGATTAAAGATTTGCAAGCGCGATGCTAATGAATGCAATTTCCTCTAAATACCCGGGCTTTTTCCTCTCCAACCCACGGCTCTTTGCCCAACACAAAAAGCCTTGAGGCACAAAAGGAAAACACACAAGTTGTATGTTCTTTACTTAGCGCTTCATGCATATGCAGTGAATAGCACTGACTCTCCTTTCCTTCAGGGGTCTCGGAGAAAAAGCAACTGGGTTGCAAATGACATTGTCGTGAAAGCCATGTGCCATTAACGCCAACACATCCTGCCTCTGCTTGGAGCCTCACAAAACGCAGATGTTGCTCGAAAAGACCCGTTGAAAAAAAAAAAGAAGAGAGAGAGAGAGAGAGGAAAAAATTGAAAGAGACACATTTAAATAGAAATAGCGGCAGGCTATCGGCCTCTTACAAAACGCAATCTTGCAACCAGAAGAGAAAAGAACCGAAAAAAATGAATCAACAGCAATAGCTCGAGATGAATTAATGACTTGCGCACCCGCACTGAGGCCGTGGAAGTCAACAAGTGGGACAAAATAAAAGAAAAAAGACGGGTGTGTGAAAGCGCCTCCTGCTGTCAATGAGCTTTTAAAGTCAGCAGGAAAACGAGGCTGCCAATCAATTCCAGGAACAGACTTACAGCACGGAGCCGGATGTCACTGGCAACATTTCCTATCTGTGATTTATTATTAAATCCTGTGGGAGTAGCGATGGGAGGCTGAAGACTGCCTGCACTTTAAAGTGTCGCGCATTTTAAATGCACACAGTCTCGCGGAAACTGTGAGGCAGAGGGGAAAAAAGGCTCTGCGGCTGCGCGCCGCCACGATCGGAAATACTGCACTTCAATGACCAAGTCCAAAGGCTGGAAAAGGCTGAAGGGAGTTCCTTTGATTATCGCTACGTGCTTTGAGTGCATGCTAATGCGTGCGGCACAGGTCACAATAATATATATAAAAATATATATACATATATATATGTATATATATGGATGGCAGCTTCAGACGTTCCTTCCCCTTTGGCCGAACCGGAACCAGCATCGCTCTGCATGGGAAACACGAGTGGGAGATGTTCGCTGCCATTTACATCTCATCTGCAGCCCGCTGAAGGTGTCTCACCCTCCCGGATCAGATAAAGACGTCTGAAGTTCAGGTTGCAGCAGACAGAACTCCAGTTTCGGCAAGAGGAGGGAGGGAAATGGGGGGAGTGGAGGAATTCCGCAACCTGACAGGCCCATTGCTCACTTTCCCCCTGCGTGCTGCATATAATGATTCCCACCGTGCTGGAGGTACTATTTGTTTGTTGCTAATGTTGCAAAAAAAAGAGAGAGTGGGGAAAGGCAGCCAAGAACCAAATAGTGGGGGGGAGTCAGCACTAAAGGCACGAGAGCGAGCGAAGGGACGCGTTAACTCGCCGACGTCTCGCTGAAAGATTCCCTGAGCTTCGGCCAACTGTCCGCCTCCCGCTCAGCTAACACATGGCTCTCGGCTTTGGAAAAACAAAGGCACCTGCGCCGCCGAAGGTACTTTAAGTGCGAGCTGCAGGTGGCCAAAGGAAAAGAAAGCCAGAGAGGAGGGAAGGGGAGCAGGTGGTGGTGGTGGTGGTGGGGGGCTGGAAACTCAGGTTGAATAAATGCGAGCCCACGCTGCGGTGACAAATCTTCTCCACTTAAAGGCCCAGTGTGTGCGACGCCGTCGCGCGCATTAGCAAAGAAAGCTAACGGCAAACAGCGCTAATCCAGCGCTTTCTGTGAGGGGAAGAATCTCAGAAACGGCAAGAAATGGTACCATGCCGCCTCTTCACAAACGGACATTCGATCTTCAGGTAAATAAATAAAAATGCTCCTCATTGCCAAAGATACAAAAAACCAACAGATGTTTATTTTCAGTGTGATTAAGCTACTAAAAGAATATAGAAAAGTGTTAATGTTAGTGTTAACAAATCTCTTTTTTTTCAATAGATCCCTTTAAATGCAACACAGTGGGCCTCTAATTCTATATTTCTATAGTTGGACTTAAGCCACGAGCCGGCGGGTGATTTTCGACACGACTCAGCTGTGTTGGTTTTTACACTGAGACGAACTCTAAAAGGATTTGGAACAGCAGAGGCGGAGCGAGGATGCTTTCAACTTCAGGCTCACTCACTTTCTCTGTGCGCGCGACTGCATTCGTGCATGTGCATTTGTGTGTGTGTGTGTGTGTGTGTGTGTGCGCGCGCGCGTCCTCCGCCGACGACAACAGCGCTGCAGCAATAAAATAAAAATAAATAAGATAAAAAAAGCCGTGAAATCTCAAAAAGCATCCGTAGCCGTTCTAAAGGTGTTCTGAACCTGCGGCCCGACTGTCGATAACGTCCGACGTCCTTTATCGTCTCCGGATCATCGTCGGCGACGCAACCCAGCTGCTAACAGCCACTGCCAGGCGCTCCCCTCCCTCCCACCTCGACGACTATGACTGGGCTACGATGCGGCCCTGCAATAGGACGCACGGCGCGGCCGCTTATCTGCACCGCTGGAGCGCGGTCACAGACAGCAGCGCAGAGCTAAAGAGACACTTTGCTAGCGAGGTGGTCGTTTGCGACAGTCGTCGCGCTGATCTGTCTTTTTATTTGGAACGTGAACCAGATCCAGATGTTTTACGTTGCGTCCAACACCCTGCACAGCAAGAGGGGATAAACTAGGGCAGTGTTTCTAAAAAGTGGGGGGCGCAGAGTCACGTCTGGGGGGGCCGCGAAACACCGGGCGGGAGGGAGACGGGGCGCCCGGGGGAACTGATGTTTTCACGTCGGAACTTTTTCTACTAACAAAAAGTGCTCAGTAGGTTGTAGCTAAGAAAAACGCTGCTCAGGTACACAGGATGGACAAATATTTGACAGGGACGAAAAAAGAATTCAGCATGAAAAATTTTCTTCCTCCAAGGTGGGGCGTGCGAGAGGAAGTTTGAGAACCACTGAACTGGGGGCGTGGGGGCAGAAATTTTTCCCTAGGGTTGCAACTGAAGCCAGCCGCGGAGCCAGGAGGGTATGTGGGGGGGGGTCCAAGCGGGCCAGCCGCCCGGGCCAATTCAGCGAGGCCGACCATAAATCAGGCCGGAGGCGGCGGCTCCTGCGGGAGCCTGGCAAGATGGAGTGTGATGGTCTTGTTTTTACAAACAGTGGAGGGGGCACCCTTAGCGCGCCGCGCCATCACTCTCCTCACACGTCTCCCCGTCAACCCCCTCACCCCCCCACCCCCCATCCCCTAACCTCCTCGCGGCAATCCACTTGGTCTGCGTCCGGCCTCATGGCGCCTCGTCTTCCTCATCTCATCTTCATCTCGCCAGCGTCCGTCCGAGTAATTAAACGAATCCCCTTCACACCCCCCTAATAAACTCTCCCACCCCTCTGGTTTCTGCCTGCCCGAGCAGATTTGCCCGCCCCCTCCCTCCCGCAAAATATTAATTGTTGGAGGAAATGAGAGCCCCGCCCGACCACCACCCACATCCAACCCCAAAGACCCCTCCCACCCCCCCGCCCGACACACACACACACCTCTGAAGAGCTCATTCAAAATGGCAGTCATTCTCATTTCTGCAGTTTGTCGAGAACTCAGTTTTGAGCCAAAAGCTGGCAAAAAGTTGCTCTGACTCATCTTGGCCACGCCCCCTTAAAACTCCCCCAATCCCCCCTGGACCCCCTCTCAGCCTCCTTCCCCCTTGGCCGCTGCCCTGTCGTATCCATGAGGCCAGTTTTCCGTATAAAGAATGAACTTCCCAAGCGGTGTTGACAAACAATGCACTCGCCTCCTAAAATTGGCAACAGAGAGCATCTGTTTAACAGCTGTGTAACGGCGGCGGGAACGAAGCGGGGGCGATCATTTTATAAATCACCGTGTCATCGCCGGGGCGGCGCTCTCGCTCAGGCCGCCGCTCCGACTGACGTATGGGGGGAAACGCCGCTCGACGTTCCCGGGGCGACGAAACGCTGCCACTCGGAGAAGAATTCCTCACTTCTGGCGGCGGCTTCCTGCCTGCGCCGCCACCTGGAGGTCACGGCGCGGCTCGGCAGCCCCCCCCTCAACCCCTATTCCCCCCCTTCAGCTCCCCCTGTGGCGGCGGCGGGCAGGATTTACAGCGGTCACGTCTGGTGTGATCCCGAGGTTTTCACAACATAATTCGCGTCCTGGTTTCCCGACGCTGACAAACGCGCTGCGGGCTGCGTTTAACGCCGGCGGCAGATGTAAAGATCCGCAGTCCGGCTGTGCATAAAGCTCTGCTGCGAAAAAAGGCTGAGAAAAGGCATTTGGTTGTCTGCAAAACATTCCCAGAAACCCTGCCCGCATTTCTCAGCCGCCTGTGTTTTTTTCTGCCCCCCGCCAGTTGCGTAGGTGACATTTTTATTAAAATAAAGCCAATAAAAACGTGAAAAATATTGAATCAAATCCATTACAATGTAGTAAAATAAGTCCTGTGGAGGAGCCTGTAATTAGTCCGTTCGTCTTCTCCGCTCCTCCAAGACGAGCGGTGAAAACTATTTTCCCCTCCGCACCATTGTTGTAATAAATCAGATACCACTGTGGCCATATATAACATTTCCAAGAAAAACTAATCAGGGGTGTAATTTGGTGATGAATTTCATCTGAGGAAAAGGCATTCAGGTATTTTAAAGGGGGATAATTATTTTAGTACATAACAGATATGAGGCTGCAGGAATGGAAAATCCAATTAAAGGCCGGGGCGTTGCGGCACCTTGAGCTCGTCTTTACTCGCATAATTTGATAGATTTTTCTGTTAAAACACTACATCGTGGCAAAGAGTCAGGCTTGGAAAAAAAATCACAAAGAGCGGCTGTAATTTCTCCTTGATGAATTTAATGTTTTGTTAAAAAAAAAAAAAAATATCGACGCTACCTTTTTTTTTTTCCTTTGAGGCGAAAGATTTTTTGCCACTTTTGTTCTTTCCACTTAGCAACATTTAGCCCCTTTCAGCTGCCGGGACAGTGATCAATACCAGTCCGCAGTGTGATGAATAAACTGGAATCGTTCGTCGCGGCGCTGCAATACGACGCCGAGCTCCGCGCAGACCAGGGCTGATGAACGCGGCGGAGGTGATTATTAATATGAAAACATTAAAAATACATTTGTAGGGGATGGATTCCATTTGGGCTTTGGTGTGGGAGCGCCAGGTTGTGATTGCTCCGCAGTGCGATGCGCTCCGCCATAATCGCAATGCAAACATCACCCTCGTCGACGTGCGCCATCCAAATTGCCGCCGCTAACGACGGGGCCTCAAATTAACCCGCGCTCAGAGGCTGCGGGACCCACAGCAACGCTAAAAATTAATAAATAAGGAATTAATGTAAAAAAATAATAAAAAAACGCACAGCAGGCGGCGGCGGCGGCAGTGGCAGCAGCAGCAGCAGCAGCAGTGTCAGTGATGCATCGGCAGAGAATATCTTTAAATACATGCAGAATTCTCTGTGCTTAAGCTTGACCGAGCTAGCAAGCTAATTTGCTCCTACACCCCTGAGTCTGGGGGAAGCAGGGGGGTGGGGGTGGGGGGAATCAGAGGGGGGGCAGAAACACACTCCTAAATTACATCTGAGTGGGTTTTGGAGAGAGTGTGTGTGTGTGTGTGTGTGTGTGAGAGAGAGAGAGTGAGTGTGTGGAGCAGAGATAAAAAAGACGAGTTGAGGGATTAGATGGGGATTGGATTGCTTCACTGTGATCAATGTCAAAATATGAGGGGGCGGTGGGGGAGGTGCTTAAGTGAGTCGCTGCGGTCAAATGATCTGATTCACCAACGAGGAACGAGGAATTCTCTGGATTAAATTCCAGCAGCCAGCGGGAGATTTAGAATTTCTGATATGCGGCGGAAAAGAAAAGCCCAAAACACACACACACACACACACACACACATGCACACACGCACACACACGCCTTATTAATCATGAAATATTAATGAGGCATCACCAATATTAAGATTTTCCTTTTGTTTGTCAGTTTTTTTGTGCTTCTTTCTCATCAGGCAGTGCATTAAAAAAAATGAAGCAAATCAAGTGTTGGGGATATTAGGAAGTGATTTAATGGTTTTAAATCATCGGCGGCCGCGTGGGAAATTCTAAAATAAGAAAACAAACAGATTCGCCCATTTTCTATTATTAGTCAGGAGCCATTGTTTCATTTTGCTGGCTATTTGCTGCCTCTCCAGCTGCATTTCTGTCACGCTGAAAACATAATTGAGCCTCATGTCTGCGAGTCCACATCCAACTGAGGACGACACACTGGGCAGCCGACCAATATCTAAAGATTCTGTGTGTGTGTGTGTGTGTGTGTGTGTGTGTGTCTCTCTCTCTCTCTCTCTCTCTCTCTGTCATTTTGTAGCTTCAGCTGTGCCTCAAATCAAAAAAAAAAGGTGGGCTTACATAATTAATATAATGTGGCTTCTCATTCAGTCATGTTCAATTTGCGTCAGCCAGGACTATGTGTTTTATATTCCATTTTATCTTGTCACAGAAGCAACAGCACAGTCCCCCGTTTCTCTCCCTCTCTCTCCGCTCCACCTCCCTCACTCATTTTCTCCTGCTGCTCCCGTCTTTAAAAATAAAATTCCACTTGTCACTTCTCCCGACATTTTTTAACAACCCCCCCCCCCACACCACCACCACCACCCTGAAAGTAGGACAGTGTAAGGTGGCGAGTGTGCTGCTGCCGCTGCTGCTGCTGCTGCTGCTGCTGCTGCTGCTGCTGCTGCTGCTGTCGCACAGGTTTGCCTCAGAGAAGATGAGGAACGTACACAGCAAAAGGAGGAAAAGCGCGTCTTAAAGCTGCTGTTGCTGCTTAAAGGGCCGGCTCACCCCATCACTGAAATTTCACTATTTCCCACTCGCCACTTTAAGGCTGGGGTGGCATTTTTTTTAAATCCAAAACAACAGTAGTTTGTGTAGTAGTGGTAAATATACAGCGGAAATGCAAGTAGGTAGAAATAAATAAATAAATAAATAGAACAGCAGAGAAGCACAGACGTGTCCATACATCCAGGGTGCAGAGCGCTGCAGAGCGCTGCAGGTGTCGGCTGCGCACCGCAGGCACGCAGCCAGTGAATGAGTGAGTAAAAGCTTTGTCTGTGTTCATCCTTCACTTCATTGTCCTCCCCAAACACAGTTTGTGCCTCCGCCACTGGACTGACTTCACCAGAGCCGGCGTGGACGCGGCTCCTCGCTACATTTCTGGCTGCTCAGCGAGGTGTTCGGGTCGCAGTTTTGAAACAAATTGGACCGTTGACACCACACACGCAGCGGCGAGATGTGATTTTTGTCGTTATTGTTGCACTATTTTGCAACAGCGGGCTTCAGCCTGGCTTGACTCCTCTCCTTCTCTGTGAAACTCCAGAATGTTTTTTTGGATTACAAAAAAAAAAAAAAAAGGTCACCTGATTCCTCCATTACATGTCACCGCACCAGCAATGTGACTTGTGTGAATGTGCAGTAAATTACAGGTGTAAGGACGACACAAAGGGTTGTGAAGTGTTTTTTTTCTTCCGAATTCGAGCACAGAGAGAAAAAAAAGGACAAAAAAAAAACAAGAAGTAAGGAAGCCTTGGTTGACTTTTTTCAAAAAAGGCTCCATTCTGTTTGACATTTGGCAGGCGCACCACTTCCCCCCCACCTCCTCCATTACTCACCGCAGCCAGGTCTGCGCCACAATACCACTTAATATCAGTCAGCCAGAGCCAATGTCCATAGCATTAGCCGCCCACTGGCTGGCGGGACCCTACATAAAGGAGCGTTAGCCACAGAAGGAAACCCTATCGGAGACGCGCAGATGGCGGAGACGGAAGGTGCGAGACCTGCCTCGAATTAAAAAAAAAATAAAAAAATAAAAAAATAGTGAGAGCAAGAGAAGAAGGAGAAGAGGAAGAGGGAGAAGAGGAGGAACTAATAAGCAAATCTTTCCTGATTCCAGCTACATGGCTGCAGCATCCGTAATGGCGTGAGTCTGACACACAGCCGGTAATTGGATTTCTCAGGCCGCGTGCCCACTCATGATAGCACGCTAAGCTGTGACATGAAAAGTCCTTATGTGTGGCGAGGGAGCAAGGTGCAGCAGAGTGGAAGTGACAGGTGTCAAAGATCCAATCCCCTACCCCCCCACACACCCACCCACCCCTCCTCGTCCCCGCATCCCGAGCTGCTTCTCTCCGGAGACAGAAGCTCGCCTGTGGTGGAGCCGAGCTGCCGCGCTTGACATTCAGTTGCAGATGGAAGCTGGTTATAAAGCTACGAGGGAGGCGGAGGGGGGTCGAAGAAGAGGAGCTGGAGACGGAGGAGGAGGAGGAGGGGAAGAGGGGTGGTGACGCTGGCAGCATCCTGGATGTAAGAGGTCACGGCCTGATTGCCTGCTTTATTTATTTCCTGATGCTAATGCGAGCTGAATGCAGAAGGAGCGCGGGATGTCTGCCATGTGCCAGAGAAACGCACAGCCGAGCAGCTCCGCTTCCTTTCAGAGGGAGGAGCAGCACGGCGGCGACTGCGGCGGGCGGACGGCGGCGTCCCTTCCCCTCCCTTCCCCGTCCTCTGCTCCGCGCGCCCCGGCTTCATCTTTAACGAGGGCTGCGCCGGATGAAGAAAAAAAAAAAAAAGCGGGCACATCATTAAAGAAGGAGCCACTTGGAGACTTTGCCGTCAACCATTAAAAGTTAACAGCCGACCTCTCCCATTACCTTTCATCCGTCCGTCTGAGGAGTCGGAGATGTTTGGGGGGAGTGGGCGGGTGGGTGGGGGTGGGGGGAGGGGGGGGGGGGCGTCGTCGTCGCTTGAGACGAGTCGCATTTGCCTGACAAGACGCATCAATTTGGCCGCGAGCCGGCCTCCAGGGCGGCGGCGAACGAGAGGAGGGGAGTCGCTCTCTCTCTCTCTGTTGCTGATATTTACTATTTTAATGCGATGTCGTTCTGGAGAAGTTGTGACAAAGCACAGGGGAAATAACTCAGTCTGTGCAGCACCGCAATAAAAACTCTTGTGACTCCTGTTTTATGTCTATCTCTATCTATCTATATCAGGGATGGACAAACTACGGCCCGGGGGCCCACTTTTTAATCTGGCCTGCCAAACTTGAAGAAATTGTATTAATAGTGAGTAATAAAAAAGCTGTATTTCATCAAAATTTTCAGTGTTTTGAGAGTCATTTCAATCAAGAGCTAAATACTGTAGGGCGTCAAAGACACTGATTTTGTTCTAACACTTTTGTTCATTATCAACTGACGTCAAAGAACATGTTTTCTACACACCCGATGCTATGCTTTCCCCCCTATGAGGTGGGTCATTAAAACGCTCCATCCAGAGAGATAGATAGATAGTTAGACTTGCTTTAATTTGATTATCCACCACCAAGCTGCATGGTTCACTGTTCTCTACTTGACCTTTATTGCGCACAAGCAGTCAAAACATGCATACAGTCGAGTGCAGTGTTGTGCATGAAGCAGCCTTTTCAGACCGTAAACTGGACGTGGAGACAAATTACGAACTTCATTACAGTAACGATGAAGACAACTTTTTTTTTTTGGGGGGGGGGTCTCTGCTGTGATGAAGTCGGTGCGGTGGAGGGAGAAGGAGGAGGAAGAGGAGGAGGAGGAGGAGGAAGGGAGGTTTTTATGAAGACGTGTGGAAAGAAGAAATCCAGGCAGGGGGAGAGTGCTGGCCAGGGAAAGGTCGCAGGCGGCTCACACACACACACACACACACACACACACACACACACACACACACACACACACACACACACACACACACACACACACACACACACACAGACCGGTTCCCTCCCCTCTCCATTACGAGACCCCCACTTTCTCATCAATAGTTTATAATCTGGGTCAGTGGCAGCCTCCTGCTACTGAGACCTCCTCAAACTGTTGAATTACAGCACGGTGAGCTCATCCCGGCAAGGTCAAGCTGGGGACGGCGGGGTGGGCGGAGACAGTGACACTAATTGGCCAATGAGATATTGTAATAGCGGAGGTGATTTGGAAAATTCCTCTTTAACCTCTGTTTAACTTATGCCGGGTTGAGAATCCAAAGTGCACCATCTGCCGCGGCCGCTCGCGCTGCGCTGGGCTGCGCTGGGCTGCGCTGGCCGGGACCAGAGGACCGAGGAGGAATCGAGCATCTCGCTTTGCGGCCGGCGAATAAATTATCCCCGCTGAATATACATGAGGAGGAGCAGAATATGGAAATATTAGAGCAGCGTGCCGCAGGAAGTAACCTTTTGTTGCCACAACTGAGGAGGCAGCGGGAGGCAGCAGGAGGAGGAGGCGGAGGAGGAGTTGGTGGGAGAGGTGGAGGAGGGGGAGGCGACATAACTTTACATTTCCCTGCTACATATATTCCGTCTGAGTTATACTCTGTTGTCAGGGGGAACAAGGGGATGAAAGGAGTGGAGTGGAGGTGACAAAGACGCGGCACAGAGACGAGGAAATGAAAGAAAAATAGCGTCGTAAATCTGGAGTGGATTAAAGAGGCTGGAGGTAGGGTGCACGTGCACGTGCACGCTCGCTCGCACGCACAGAACTGTGCCGGCAGGAGGAAGTAACAGGGGTTAAAAAAGAAATGCACATTGTGGCAGCAGAGAAGAGCCCCCCCACCCAGTCCCCTCCACCTCCCCCTCCCCCCACCTCTTCCTCTTCCTCCTGCCTTCACCCCAGCTGCAGTGATAAACGTCTCTTTGTGTCGCGGGCAGAAAAAGTCGCCACGAGCGAGCGGCAAACTCGTCCCACGACAGCTGATCTTCCCCCGTAAAACACAGTCGAGCCGAGAAGACTCACTAATAATGTGTTGTTTTGCTTTTCTGTTCTCTTCCTCCTCCTCCTCCTCCTCCTCCTCCTCCTCCTCCTCCACCTCCTCTTCCAGCCACATCACGCCGATACGTTTCGCGTGGTCGAACCTCAAGACCCAACCCGACCCCCTTTAAATGTTTCACGCAAAAAAAAAAAAAAAAAATCCCAGCATCCTCCAGTCCCGGCGGCGCTCTCGTAAAGACTCGGCGCTACAGGTAATAGAGCTGATGATGGCGCTCTGGGCTGCGGGCCAGCTGCGGACTCCGTCCTGCCTGCAGGGAGCGAAGGCCCGCCTGGTGTCTGACGTCCTGGGAGCCTCGTAATGAGTCCAGTGGTGGGCGCTCCGTCCTGCACATCCACAACCTGGGGAACAACGTCCTCCTTTGGTTGATCAGCCAGGCTACAGGCTGCAATCATTTAAAAGAATGCTGAACGTGACATTATCTTCTCCAACCTGCCTCTGTCTCACCCCGCCCCCACACCTCCAGTCCCTCTGCAGCCTCTTCTCCTCTCACTCCCACTCCCACTGACTTCATGTCCTCTCCCGCTACATCCATAAATCTCCTTAGCTCTCCCTCCAGGATGCTCCAACCTCAGCATCCTCCTACCCAGATATTCACTCTCCCTCGTCCACTCTGGCCTCTCTGGTGGCTTCACCTCCAAAACATCCAACATTAATCTGATGTCCTCATTGCCCATCATGGTCCCAATAGCAAAATCTATGAGGATTTTTGTACATGTACCTGCAGGGAAGTACATTACTTCCAATTAAGCACATCAATAATAATCATCAATTCAATGTGTTTTCTTGCGGTCTCTAAAAAGCGGTGTGTGCCGCCCAACAGAACTGGCTGAATGTAGCTGTTAGACGCTGGTTTTCCAGAGAGTGAATGAGGACTTGTATCACATGCTACCAAACAGAAAGAAGACTGCTAAGTGCACAAAGAAAGGTCAAAAAATGTTGCATTAGCATTTCATTATGTCATAACCATGGGTCTGACGGGAGTCTGACTACAAGCACCATACCTGCAAACATGAAACAGTGAATGGAACAGCGCGCCATATCAATAATTACTCTACTTCTATTATTCAAGTGTTTTTAATCAAGTGAGAGCAAAACATGGGAGGAGAATTTGCACTTTTGCTGTAAATAAAAAGAAATCTCTGTTAATTAGAAAAAAAAAAATGTTGTCCTGAGATGTTGTGTCTAATTGCCTTAACTCAGCGTGTCTCTCATTAACGCGACAATGAAGAAAAAACCCTGTTGTTGCTCTCGAGCTGTCGCTGTTGCCGACAGCCGGATGGAGGAGGAGGAGGCGGCTGAAGCGTTGCATCTCGAGCTGCAGCCGGTCCAAATAATAGTAATAACAATGATAACAATAATAATAATAATAATAATAATAATAATGATAATGATAATGATAAAAAGTAAGAAAACAACACCTGGCTGGGATCATCACAGGTTGCCAGGCTTTCGTAGATCCCCCAAGCACGGTGCCCACTACTTTCAACAATCAGCATCCACTGTGAGTTTCACTGGTGTGACTGAGCGTCGCAGCATCAGCAGCTTCAAGTCGACCCGTCACTCTCTCTCTCTTTTCCCCCCAGTCAGGGACTAGTTCTGTGCAGTTCCGCCGCCGCCGCTCGGATGCGTTGCAGTGCGGCGGCGGCGGCGGCGGCGGCGGCTATCGACGGAACGCCACCACCTGTTTGCGACGACACTTTGGGGCGAAGGCGAGAGGAAACAGCCCCATCACTCTGACGGCTCTCGCCCCGACACGTCCCCTCTGAGGACCCCGGCCGCTCGATAGCATTAACAGAGCGGAGCTGCCGCAGGGCTGCAGCGTAACTCCACAAACATGCATCACTTTCAGAGCGTCTGAAGGGGACATAATGACAATAATAATAATAATAATAATAATGATAATAGTAGTAAGGATTTTGTTTGCCCAAGTTGGAAAGTCAACTTTAGATTTGAAAAAAAATTATAATAAAGAAGTTCTTAAAAAAAACCTTCCCTGTCAGCTGTGATAGGCTGTTTGTGGCGAGGTGTAGCGAGAATACCGCAGCCGCCAGCGGAGGCTTCGTTAACGTCTCATTATTCCAAGTTTATATCTCACTTATGGCTCGTCTCACCAGATATGATTAGAATCTGCAGCACCGACCGGCGTTTAACTGGAATTGCACAATGCTCATCTCATTAAGGATACATCTGTACAATAGCACGCTGAACCCTGGCCTCTCATGTAATTTAATTGTATCGTGCATGTTCTGCTTTTTTTTCTCTCTCTCTCTCTCTCTCTCCCCCCGATTCCGACTATAATGTGAATTGTCTTTGTTTGTTCCACATGTGTTTTAATGGCTGTTTTTAAATGCGTGCGGCTGCCAATTAACACCTGGCCAGGGGACGAGGCTACATATAGCCGCGCGGCTAACTAGTGTTTTTAAACGCTTGTATGTGAACAGATGTGAAAAAAGAAAAACAGAGAGAAGAAATGAAAGGTCCATTGTGCTGTGTTTCAAACGTGGGGACTGGCATTAAATTTGTTCGCTAATGATTAGCATGTACGTCGACATGCAGAGCAGGTCCACTTTGCTAGGAAGCAGCCATGTTGTGCTACAATGTATCTACGGCAACCCAGAAGGTGGATCTGCTCTGGGTTACATGACTTTTTTTTAACAAAGGAAGGGGGTTGACAGGAAGCAGATCTTGTAAGAACAGAGAGGAAGCGTGAGCAAGCCACTCTTTTCTGACAAAACCAATGAGCGTAATTGTTCTTTGTGATAAAAATGAAAAATGTCAAATGATACACAACATGAGGACGCGTTGTTTTTTTGAAACTTTTTTTTCCGGCCCACACAGCGACCCGGGAGGATTTAAAAAGCGCGGTAGCGCGGCGGAGGGAAAATGGCTGCGGCTCCGTTTCCTCCGACAAGAATCCAGACCTTGAAAAAAAAAAAGCAGGGAGACAAAGCTGCTGGAGTTTCACTCCGCCTCCCGCGCCTCATTCCCTCCACCGCCTCTTTATCTTCCTCCTCTCTTGCCCCTACGTCTGATTAACCTTTCCACGCACACACACACCTCAACCGGAATTTAGAATTCAGCCGCCTCTCCTCCTCCCTCCCTGTCTTTCTCCCACCACCTCCTTCTTTAATACGCACTCGACCCCCATC
This sequence comes from Thamnaconus septentrionalis, assembly GCA_009823395.1. Classification (NCBI taxonomy): domain Eukaryota; kingdom Metazoa; phylum Chordata; class Actinopteri; order Tetraodontiformes; family Monacanthidae; genus Thamnaconus; species Thamnaconus septentrionalis. The sequence goes on from CM020509.1 coordinate 8,716,421, forward strand.
AACTTTGGTGCATTACCTGTTCTTAATCTCCCTCCCTCCCGCCTGAGATCATCTCATCCTGATCCTCCCTGTTTTCCCATCTGCCCCGGCTCGGCTCGCTGTTCAGCAAACAACGGCGATTCGCCAGGTTTCTGCCGAGATTATTAACACACCTAGCATGGCACAGCGTCATGAATAAGCAATGGAGATCCAGAGCCCTATTTTCTCTCTCTGTCTCTGCGCTTTCTCTGTGTGTGTGTGTGTGTGCGCTCCTCTCTGTCTCTCTCTCGTTCTCTCCCTCGCTCTCTCTCTTACACTCTGTGCACTGAATGCCAGGATTGTCTAGAAAATGAGCTGTCAGTGGAGGGGGACCTGAGACGAGAAACATCAGGCTCATTGTGTGTACCGGAAAAAGATAATGAACTATTCCCATTTCTCCCTCTGATATGTTCTATACGCTATCCGTGACAAGTGCAGGCAGAAAAGCAGTGGCCTCTCCAGCTGATTAAATACGGCGGGTGTGTATGTTTGGGAAAGGGGCAGAGGGAAAGGTTGTGGCTGCGTGCGTCTCGGCGGTTGTGGACAAGCGGGAGTTTTATGGCTTTTTTTTTTTTTTCTGTTGCCTTTAGTTTTTTTTTTTCCCCCTTGTTTGTGTGATAATGTGCAATGTTGAGGAGAAGCAGCTGGAAGCAGCGCTTTCAGGAGACGGGGGAGTCGGAGGGAGGAATCAAAACACGTCAGGTTTGTTTAAGCTTCCGCTCGCATCTCCCTGCCCGGAACCCAGCGCGGGGACGGCTGTGCTTTTTATTCTCGTCTCATCAGGTGGACGAGGCTCCGAGCGAAACTCTGCCGAAGGGGCCGGAAAGTAAAGAGTTTGTGTGCAAAGCATCTCAGTTGAAGGAGACGGGAGCTCTTCTGTCCTGCGTGGAGATGTTTCACCCTTTTTTCCATCCAAAAAAATCTTCTGCACTTCTTCACATATTTGCCGTGTTGTTTTTCTTCTGAGACATTTCCATTCCTTCAGCCGGAGTCTCTGCGCTTCACGACGTGGCCGTGGCCACACCAGCCTGCGAGCGGCGTCGGTGGGCTCGGCGTCTTGCCCGACGCTCGCGCCTCTTTTGTCACTGTCAGCCATTTTACCTCCGCTGCTGGTTCCGCATTAGATTAAGCAAAAATCCAAATCAAAATGGATGGCGCCGGCCTTCCAGTCTGCCGCTAATTCAATCGTGAGACGTCACGAACGCAACGCATGTCGTTGCCAGATACCCGATCATACGGCCAGATTCGGGGAGCCTAATCCAATCAGAGCCGTGTTTGGAGAATCAGTCAGAACCTCCAGCAAGTTCTTGACAAGAAAAAAAATGGAAGAAAAAAACATCGGTCTCACCTGTCAAGAGATTCTTTCCTCTTTTAGGATTTCTTTTTATTTACTGCTTACAGCTCGTCTCTCCATCTCTGTCTTCCTTTAACACACACACATGCATGCGCACACACACACACGCCCTCTCGCGCTGTCAGCACAGCCCCTGTTCCTGCTGCCATCCTGTTCCTGACACCTGTCAGCATTTTCTGTTAGTGGATCAGAAAACTGCAAACTAGAAATGTTTCCGTGTTGAATTTAGGGCAAGTTTGCAGCGGCGGCGGTAATGTTGCGAGGTTGCTCCTTTTTTTTTTTTTTTTAACACGTTCTTAAATTCAACTGGGGAGGGAGTCGGCGGAGGTGGGAGGACGAGGAGGAGGAGGAGGAGGAAGAGGAGGAGGAGGAAGTGCCAGAGTGGCACAAAAAAAGGGTGGCGGGATGCGGGTCGGATGCGTCTGCGGGCGGGAGACGGAGGAGACAGACAGCGAGACATATGGAAGGTGTGCGGTGGGGGAGCTGGAATCAATTAGGAGCAGCGAAAACCCTGCGGAGCCGCTGATGGAGGGCGGGAACGACGGTGGTGGGGGAGGGGCTTCCATTCCTGGGCCTGGGCTTCAGGCACACACCCACAGGGAGGCGAAGGCAGAGATGAGAGATATTCTCCAGAGGTGGAGGCCAGAGGAACGTGTGAGGAAATCAGAGGGAGCCGTTAGCTGCTCCGTTTAATTGAGCGGCTCGGCTCCAAACCGCCCCGTTACTCTCTACCCACCCCTCCCTTTTGTCTAACAAGCCAAGATGAGCCACTTTCCCACCCAAACCCCCGACCCCTCCTTTTTTTCCCCACTGACAACTCTGCATATTGACTCGGCAGCGAGTCCAAACAGCGAGACCACAAACCTCTGAAGCCGCAATGAAATGAAGAGCCCCCCTCTGCCCCCCACCCCCCCACACACGCACACACTGCCCACCCCGCCCAGCTCTCTCCCCCGCGGAGATAACTAGCAACAATTTAACAATGCATGAATCTTAATCCCGAGAAAACCACGATGGCTCATCCACATCCGCCGGGAATTAGAGTGAGAGCCGCGACAAGCAGGATGTCCACAGGGGGAAAAAGGGAAAAGAACCCCCCACAGGAATGGTCCCGCTGAGCCACCACGACCTGGTCGCGTCACACACTTCAGCCAAATCCACTCCAACTTCACAAATATGCCTCCAAAGATAAAGAAGGACAGAAGGATGCCTTCTTCTTGAACTTCTCCTCGCTTTAAAAAAAAAAAGAAAAAAAGAAATGTTTTCTTCTTTTTTTTTTCAAACTTACAACAATATCGCTCTTTCCCACCACGGGCCCATTACATGTAAAAGATAATGCTTCCTTTATAGATTTTAGGAGATTTAAGGTAATACGTCCCGCAGATACTCCGCCCTAATCTAAAGCTCAGCGCGCCCATAATTCAGGTCAGCTTCCTTTTTTTTCCCTCTTCTCTTCTTTTTTTTCTCCTGCAGACCTGAATTATCCACAAGCGCTCACGTCTCCCCGGATCCTTGGCAGCCGTTCAGCGGGAGAGGCGCTCGGCTCACATTTAAGTCGGCAATCTTTTCACCGGCACTTCGCTCAAAGTTACCTTGGTCGCGGCAGGAATAATTAGCGGCCCTGCCAAAAAAGATTCAAGGCATAACTCCGTTGGTGGAGAGCCAACAAAACTAAACAAAACAAAACACAACAAAAAAACTGGGCTTGTTGGGGGGAGGGGGAGATAAAAAAAAAGGCAGAGGCGGAGGTTAGTTGGTGGCTGAGGATCGTCGCTCGAGTCTTTGGGAGGCTTGAGCGGGCAAACAGCACCTGAACTCGGCGCTGGGAACGGTAAACATTTGCACTGTGAAACAAAAAAAACAACAAAAAAAAGGAAAGACAAAAAGCAGAGTTTAACCCTTCTCACTTCCTCCTCCGGCTTCCCTTTGTTCTCCGCGCCGATCAACAGCAGGAAACTGAGCAATGGGAAGCGGAGAGAAAATACAACCCAGGCTGATGCCGCTGTTGTCCTTTGGCAGTCGGAGTCTCTCAACTCTCGACTCCGCTCGCTTGCCCGCAGCGAGGAGCAGCAACCGGCCTGACAACTGCTTCTGTTCTGTTACATCTTCTTTTATTTCCTTCACGTTTTAATTAAGACGGAGGAGCTTCTGTTTCTACCACACGCACGACGCCATCAGGCCGCGGCGGACGCGTTTCGACAATCCCGCGACGCCGAAAAAAAAAAGAGGAAGATTCCGGAGCCGAAGGAGCCAATAACAGGGCTCCTCCTCATTGAGATTCCGCACAGCCACTTTTGTTATCGTCTATTTGCTCCGGTCAGGAGAATGGACAGCGGTGTGGCTCTGCCTCCTCTCCTGTTTACCGGCGGCCAGCCGCATTACACATTCAGCGGGCATACGTGCTGAAACAGATACAATCATCGGCGCTGTTAATGAAAAAAGGAGCCCCCCTTTCCCCCCCTCCGTCCCCACACACACACACACACACACACACACACACACACAGTCCCCTCAGTCTCTCTCTTACACACACACACAGACACGCTAGAAAAACACACCCACTTGTAACGTTCTTCACGTACATCAGTTCTAATTGTCTACAATAATGAGATCCCACTGCTGGAAAAGCCTGCTGGCGTTTTAAGAACCTGAGGTTTCTGTAAATATGTATTTTAAAGCCGGATAAACAGCGTGAGAAATGACAAAAAAAAACAAAAACTCACATCTGCCTGGTGGGTAAATTATGCAGGTAATGATACTCTCCGGAACTTAAATCTCTGTGTTTGTCCAACGAGAATGCTCGGATTTAGTGTAAAGAAGAGCAGCCCCTCCCCCCTCCCCCTCTCCTCTGTTTAAACCTGCAGGTCAGCACCGACTATCAGGAAGCCGAGAAAAATAATGCAAGGGAAGATCAAATATTACTGAAGCAGAATAAACAGTCCAAAAAAATGAAAGTTAATGAAGTTGATTTTCCAAGCAAAAGATTTATGAAAGCAATTCAGATGAGGAGCCTTTTTGTTCCTCTTGCAGGTCAACAATCAAAAGCCTCAGTTGAATCTGACGGTGAGAAATCATTTTTCTTCAAAGCAGATAAACAAAAAAAAAACCTGCATGTGAAACCACGCCCACTCACCACTTCACAGCCCAGCCATTTGAGAGAAAAAAAAAAAAAGCTTGATAAATAATTAAAAAAAGAATCCATCCCTTCATCATCACCCACCCTTGTTTGCATTTTTATAAAGTAGGATCCATTTTCTTCCTCCGCCGCTGCCGCCGCGGCTCATTAAAACCCTCTCCCCCTCGCATGCACACGAGCCGAGCAGGGAGGAAGGCGCCAGCTTTACTGGGGCAGAGTTTGAGAAAAAAAAAAGAAAAAAAAGAACGGGAAATTTTAGCTGAGGCAAGATGGAGGGGGAGAGAGAGAGAGAGAGAGAGAGAGAGAGAGAAAAAACAGCTTCCCTCGTTCTCAAATTGCAGCGCCGTGCGAATGTAAAGTTCAGCGATAAGTGCGAGCGGCGCCCTCCTCCAGAAAAAAACGAAATGTCCGGTGTTTCCAACCTCGCTCGGAATGAAAAGCCGTGAGTCATCTCCAAACATCTTGAAACACACACACACACACACACACACACACACACACACACACACACACACACACACACACTGAGCTGAGCACTTGCACCTGTTCCTGCAGCGTTTCCCCTCCTGGTTCAGTTAAAAAAATATGAAAAATAAAAAAGCACCCCCTCCTGGCTGTGACTGGCGGCAGCTAAGAGTGAACATCCCTCAAGCTGACGCCGACTCCGGGCCGCCGACGGCCTCTTTCAGAAAACACAGCCAGTCAAAAATGAAGCATCGCCGCTAATCCCCGGCTAAATGGTGCGGCTGAATAATGGATGAGGGCACGTGGCGACACGCACTTCTCCACCTCTCCTACCTTTTTAGGTGGACTTCAGAAGACACGCATGCACACACACGCATGCACACACACGCACGCACGTGCACACGTACGCACGCACGCACGCACGCACGAGAGGGCACACGCAGCGCTGATGAGTCAATAATGTTGCCTAAGCCTGGTATCAAAGGGGAGCCTGAGCTGTCAGAGATCCCTCACATTAGCCACTCTGACTTCAAAGACACACACACACACACACACACACACACACACACAAAAGGAGTCCTGATGTAATTCATACATCTGAAGGCTGCAACGGGCATAATGCACCTTGAGAGACGCTCAGAATTATCTCGACAACACACACACACACACACATATACACACACACACGCTAGCTAGCGAGCCAGCAGGCGGGCAGATCTTTTCCTCACCTTGATCCGGCAGCTGGCACACATTGGGCGGCACGGTCATGTTGAGCATGTCGTTGACGGCCGTGTCCACGTAGTGTCCTCGCTGGACGTCGTGCTCGCTGTCGGTCTGGTCGCTTTCCTCGTGGCCGCTGTCCTTCAGGCTGTTCCCCTCCAGGTCCTTGAATGTGGACGTGCTGTGCGGAGGCGGCGGAGGTGGAGGAGGGTGAAGGTGGGGAGGGAGGGAGAAAAGAAAAAAAAATGTCGATTAGCTGTCGGGCGGCCGAGCCTCGTCGTTTCTCTCCTTGTCCCTGATATTTATGAATCCCTGCCCTTTACATCTCGTCCCTTTGAAAGTTAAAGAAAGTTAAAGAAAGGCAGATACACTCGACATCGATGACGCTACACCTTAAAAATATCTCCCGGTCGAATTGAACCGAGTGCGGCGGAGCGTTCCGGAGCAGCGCCCCCCACAGGGTCACCTGGACTTCGCAGAGAGCTCGGGAAGATTGACGGCTATCGTCGAGAAACACCTGTGTTTGCCAACACCCAACACCCCCGTGAACTGTCAGCACGTCCGCCACGGCAAAAAAAAAGAAAAGAAAAAAAAGGCCTCGTTCTTTTAAAGCGCACTTGAAAAGCAGCGCCGCAGCGCCGCCGTCTGAAGGCGAAAAGACATTTAAATCTGTCGGGGAGATATTTATCAACTTCACAGGTAGCGCCGCCACTCTCCCGCAGGGGATTATTTGGATGGATGTGGCGGCTTCGAGGACGCCGCGTTCAGCCGTGAGCGGGGTTGAGGGGGGGTTGGAAGGTAGAAACTGGCCCGTTCAGTCAGTCAGTCAGCCAGTCAGCCAGTCAGTCGGTCTTGCGGCTTCAGCCGGTCAAACAAACGTGGCGGCAATCTGGAATTCCTGGAAGGAAGATTGATGCGGGGAACGCCGGGAGCATGCAAACCCAGCATCTGTCTTGTTTGGGTCTTGTTGTTCGGTTCGGTGACGAGTGAAGGCAGGGAGGTGTGTGTGTGTGTGTGTGTGTGTGTGTGTGTGTGTGTGTGTGTGTGTGTGTGTGTGTGTGTGTTTGCAGTGTGCAGTGCAATCAACAGCTGCACAGTGACAGCGTGATCCTCCCTTCCCTTCCCTCCCTCCTTCCCCTGTTTGATTCCCATTCCACTGGAACAAATTTCGCTTTACAAACAACACTTAATAGGGATGAATATATGAACACGTGTTCCCAGCAGCAGCAGCAGCAGCAGCAGCAGCAGCAGCAAAAGCAGCAACAGCAGCAGCAGCAGCAGCAGCAGCAGCAAGGAGGAAAAAAAAAATACAGTTTTGTGGGGGGTAAACAAAAAAGCAAAAGGTAAATGAAGGGCAGGACAAGGGGGGGGGGGTGAGAGGGGGGGGAGTGCATTCTCCAGACGGAGCGTCCCCTCTCCCGCCGGCCCGCCAGAGAGGACTGTGGGTAATGGTGGCTCTCTGATGTTATCACTGTAATTGCACCTGTCCCGCGCTCCCGGGCTCCACCGGCTCCTGGGGGGATTTCTTTGTAGAAAGCGCCACACAAGTCCGCACACTTGAATGCTCTTTGTTTACATTAACAGCGGGAATTTTTCAGTGTGGGGGGGGGCGCTGGGCTGGGGTGTGGTGGGAGTGAGCCGTCGGGTGGTATAATGTTTTTTTTTTTTTTTACTTCAAAAGGCTGGGACGGCCTCGGAGAAAAAAAGGGAGGCCGTGACGCCTCGTGGCCGCAGGTAAAGAGGGAGAATTAAAGGGTTATGTGTGTGTGTGTGTGTGTGTGTGTGTGTGTGTGTGTGTGTGTGTGTGTGTGTGTGTGTGTGTGTTTTCTAAGGGAGCTCGGTGGGACGGGGATAAAGCCTCAGCGGCTGCAGGGAATTACATTATATGACCACCCCACCTCCACCTCCACCTCCACCTCCATCCCCGACCTGACCTCACCCCCCTCCCTCCCTCCCTCCCTCCCTCACCGCCCCCCCGCCTCATTCCAGCAGACCTTATCTAACATCCCGTCTCAGGTGTACCGAGGACAATGAAACCATTAATACTCCTTCATCGCTCAGGACAGGGAAAAAAAAGGGAGGCCTTATTACTTCCTCCGTGTTGAGAAACCAGCGCAGACAGTTCCCAGAATATCATTTAGCCGCTTTGTGTTGAAGCCGCCAAGCTCGTGCGTCGGCCAATCAGCCGAATTAGACGGCGGTAATAACAGGGTTACCTGTAAATATGAAAATCATAACTCGCCACGTCTCTCGGCTGTGCCGCGATCTAATCACACCCCCCCAAGTTCTGCCGGCTTGTCTCTCAACAAGTGTCTGCTGAACGTATTACAGGGATAATTCTATCCAACCCCCCCCCTTCCAAAATAAATCTTATCCTCCCTGTTGCAATTAAGGGGAACAAAAAAAAAACACACACACAAAACAACAAAACACACATACACACTAACACACTAACGCGGAGCACTGGCAAGCAGCTGCAGCGTTAGCATCGGCGCTCATTAGACAAAACAATTACAGATAACAAAATTTTAACGAGGCGGCGGCAACAATTCCTAATCAAGACATACCTTTTAATGAGGTGGGCTCTGCTGTTCACGTAGCTGGAGTCCATGGAGTAGTTCTCCGTCTGCAGCAGAGGGGAGGGTGGAGGGGTGGGGGAGGGGCGGATGGGGAGGGAATGACGGAGAGAAAAGAGCGAAAGGCACCTTTAATATGGAGAACAAACCCCAGAATAATGCAGCAAGTCATTGGCTTTGAGCGGAAATCGTATTTTACACCAAAAAAAAAAAAAAAAGTCCCGGTAGGGTGAGTTTAGGACCACACGCATGTGCCTGCACGCACACACACGCACACAGACACATACACGCACACACACACACACAGCAGCAGCAGCGGCAGCAGCAGCGGCAGCAGCAGCGGCAGCAGCAGCTGGACCTCCTGCCGTCTCCACCACCGGTCGGCCCGTCGCGTTTAAAGGGGAGTCATTAGAGCGAGCGGGACGATCAAGCAGAATAACAGAGAGAGGGAAAAAAGTTCTTTCAGTTTTCACCGGCCCCCCCGTTTTTTCTTTTACCACTCCCCCCCCCACCCCCACCTCCCTCCCCCAACAGAACTCTCTCAGCCTCCACCGTGTTTGAGCAGAACATCAGAACATCGGCGCGGCGATTGGGAATAAAGGAGCGCAGGAGAAGCGGATGGAATTAGAAGAGAGAGCGTCTTTGGGGGGGTGGGGGGTGAGAGGGGTGGGGTTTGAGAGGAGGTGGGGGGGTGGGTAGAATCTTAACGCAACGCAATTGCAGATGAAAAGCCCCTCGGAATGCGCACGCAATAGATCTCTGACCCACATTAGAGGAGGCAGCCAGTTCAAAGGCAGCCTACATTCATTCTGCCCCCCACCACCACCACCACCACCAGAGAGCAGCCTGACAAGTTGCAGCACGCCAGGGCCGAGGCACAGGTAGCCCCCCCCCAGCGTCTGCGCAGCGTCAGCCGGCCTCCCGGAGACGTCACGGTGGGTCAGAGGACCTGAAAGGACCTGAAAGGACCTGAAAGGACCTGAAAGGACCCGCAGCCCCTCCACTCCACAGCCGGATAAGACTCCCTATGCAAACTTTGATAACATGCAGGTGTTTCTCTCACAGCCCTGACTTAAGATTCCACAGCGCAGATAGCGTGTCCTGATACAAACGGCTAAAAAAAAAAAAAAAAAAAGGTTGTGAGTCAGGCTGCCACTCCCGTGGAAAGTCTGCAGAGCTCGTATCAAAGGCCGGGCGGGTGTGGAGAGTCCGGGAAAAAAAAAAAGTCACCCCGTATGATAAGAAAGGTTAATGCAGGCGGCGGAGCACAATTGCTGGTTATCAAAAGAGCTCCGCGTCTGACATGTCGAGGCCTGCACGGCGGCCCTGGACACGCTGTCACACACAGGCGACTGAAAGGATTTGGATTAAAACCCGGAGCTCCGCCGGGCGAGGCCTCCTCTTTTATGAGGCGTTAATGGGGGTTGAACGCTCTCTGGACTATCTGCGGGTGAAAGCACCAGGGCGGCAGGCGGTGAAATGTCAAACATCCGCCCTCCTCACGTCTCAAGTCAGACGCCGGCGGATCAGAGTTTGCCGCTGTGAGGTCACGTGACTTTATTTTTTTTTCCGTCCCGTTTTTCAGACCGACGGATGCCGGTGACGCTCTGGTTAACCATCGCCTCCACCCCAAGTTCCCCTGGAACGGAGTCCTTCCACTGTTCAAACGGACGAGCGGAGAACATCCAGAAGCCGCAAGTTCACTTTTTACCCACTTGAATCTTTGTTAGCGATTGGAAAAGCCCTTCGCCGACCCGCCCACCCTTCCTAGTTGCTCTGCGTCGCATTCTGAAAGTCTCCCGATGCGGCGTGCGTCTTAATTTCCTGTTTGGGACGATCTGATCCACGCAAACTGGGAGCGACGGAGCTTGAAAGCAGACGAGGAGCGTTATCTGGAACGTCGGAGCCGAACTGCCAGGGAATTTAGTGAACAGGAGACGTGAGGAGAGCGGCGGGCTGGAGGTGGAGCTTGTTGCTCCGGATTAACTGCTGTTTGCCCTCCACCCGCGCCGGGCTAATTACTGTTGGAGGAATTCTCTGCACCACTTTGGCGCTCATATATTACAATGCAACGTGCCTGCGCCAAAGGTTAGCGTCCCTCCGTCTCCTTTTTCACTGTTTAGCCCTAATTGAACTTCAACTCGTTAGCGGAGAGGGGAGATGGTTCACGGGGAAATTCAATTAGCGCGTTATTATTGTTATTAACCATTAATTCTGGAGAGCAGCGTGTTTGTTCTCATGTCGCTCCCCCTCGCGGCCCCCCCCAGTTTGACTCCATTAAATATCAAAGTTGGCGGCAGCCACTCGGATTAATCAGGATATAATAAAAGATTAACACATTGTTAGAATATTTAGAACAATCAAATTTCATGTTGAAAGGCTGTAGTGGGGCTGTTTTTTTTCAGCTCGACACTTGTGTCCTACTGATCAATGTGGAAAAAGCAAAGCTGCCATTCAGCAGCTGACAACAAAAGGAAACATCAAAGTGCAAAAGGCCAAATGAATGAAATGAATCTGATCCGGTGAGTGCAATTATTAGCCAAACCAGATCTCACTTCCTGTTTTCTCCCCCCCGCCCGCCGGCAGAACAATGGAATTCCTCTAATCAACAGTAATTTGTTCGCAACTGGGGACGAAAAGTGTTTCATCTCTTCAACAGACGCGCTTCATCGGCGGCAGTTTTCTGAGTTTTTCACCTTCGCCGAGCGCTCGGCACCCCGGCGAGCTTACATTAAACTCAGCTCGTCTTCGGAAGCGGCGCCTCCAGCCAGGGCCTAATGAAAATGCAAAGGCATGAGTAACAAGAGGGAGTGGAAACTTCATTTAAAAAGACACGATAGGAAATTTCTTGCGAATGTCACTCTGGCAGCCGTCGGTAATTGGTTTGGATGGCAGGTTCTGTGCGAGCGCGGCCCCCCCGAAAGAGGACGGCGCCGCGTCCCTGCTCTGCAGACGTCCATAATGAAATCCCTTCAAGGTTCCTTCTCTCTCATTCGCTCTCCCTCTCTCTCTGTCTCGCTCTCTGTGTGTGGCCGTCTTATTGGTGAAGTAGAGAGGAAGAAAAAAGAAAGAAAGAAAGAAAGAAAGAAAGAAAGAAAGCGGAAGAAAAGAAGACTCTTATTTTCCACCCTCGCCGCGGCGTTTGCTCGTTAATCAAAGGAATCAGCGATGATTACCGCGCTTCCCTCGATTTATCAAATTGTCAGCGGGAATAAACAAACATCCAGCACGCGCCGGAAATAACCTTGAGCTTTGATGAGGCGCGAGGATCGCGCACACAGAGGCGTCGCCCGGCGGATTCCTGTAAAGAAATTTAATGTCTGCCAGCCCCCCCCCCACCCACCACCACCACCACCACCAGCCAGCGTTTCACATGGCAACCTCAAGTCAGAGAGCCAGTCAATAGACCTCGAGGTCGAGTTTCCAGGCAAGGAGGAGGAGGAGCAGGAGGAGGAGGAAGAGGTCGAGGAGGGGGGATAGGAAGGGAATAAGGAGGAAGAAGAGGAGAAGGATGAAGACAGGGAGGAGGAGGAGGTCAACGCTGAGGATGCCGCAAAATGTTTTGTTTTTTTTTTTGGGGGGTGATGGTGTCAAAGTGAGCGGTGAGGTAAGTGGTAGGAGGGGGTGTCGGTGGTAGGAGGGGGGGGTTGATGGTAGGAGGGGGGGTCGGTGGTGGGAGGGGGGGTCGGTGGAAGGAGGGGGGGGTCGGTGGGACACTGGCAGTCTCCTTCTCTTCGTCCCACCAGCCGGCTCTAAAGCCGAGGCACGGGGACGGAGGGATGGACGGAGGGATGGACGGAGGGATGGATGGAGGGATGGACGGAGGGATGGACGGAGGGCCGAGAGGAAAAGCAATCTCCTCGCCTAGTTTGCCGCCGTAACATTTGATTTGACCTCCCCCCAGCGTGACAATTGGTTCCGTGGCGGCATGCAAGTGTATTCATTGTGTAGCGGCACGGTGGTGGGGGGTGGGTGGGTGGGTGGGTGGAGGAGGAGCGCCACGGGGGGGGGGGTGACACCAGTTGTTACACCAGTAAACACACAGCCAGTTCAGCAGATGTCACACAGATAGAGGAGAGAGAGGAGCAGCAAGTGTGTGTGTGTGTGTAAGGGGGGGGTGTAATATAATAATAAATGTCTCGCAGCTGGTCGACGGCGTGCACTATGGAAGCTGACAGAGTTGAGATACGGCTGAATAAAAAATAAAGATATACGGAGCAGCGTGCGCTGTGCATCGATTAAAGGTCGCTTGAGCTTGAAAACTGGGGGGAAAAAATAGATTTAAAGAAACAAAAAAGTCGCTGCGCGTTTATGAAAACAAGAAGGGACGCAAACGTGTCTCGTCAGCGGCGCAGCTAAAATAAAACACCCGGCCGAGGAGGAGAGAACGCAACAACACAACAGCAGATGAGACTGAATCAATTAAAACTGTCAGCTTGCATTTTGCTGCTCAGCCCCCGTGTGTGCGTGTGTGCGTGTGTGCGTGTGTTTATTTGTTTATTGTGGATGCAGTAGCGCTAGTGGACTCCCTCGGCCCCCCCGGAAGGCAACGCAACGCATTATGGGCATTGTTATTGATATCCCAGCGCTCAAAGAGAGAGATGAGAGAATAAAAAGGGACCCGGGGAGGATTTTACATGGCAAACCATCAGCAATTAGGAAGCAAGAAGGGCGGCAGCGGCGGCGGCGGTGGCGGTTGGAGGGCGGCTGTTATCGAGATGGCATGTAGCAGAATAAGAAGGAAGGAGGAAAAAAGACAATAAAGAGGAAGAAATTAAAGCTCCCACGTCGTATAAAATTCACTTCAGCAAAGTTTTCTAATAATATCGTCTCTAACCTGCGAATGAACTCCTGAGAAATGAGAAAAACGTTCACCCAGTAATTTCTTCTTTTTTTTTTCTTGCTATGCTATTTTCTTTTTTTTATGCTATCTTGTTATGCTATCTGGGATCATGTCGCATAACCAGCCAGTTGAAGCAGGAAGTGGCCGGCAGTGAACGGAGGTCTAAATATATTTCCTACGACGCCTTTAATTCTCGGCTAATCTCTGACAGCGGCCGTTTACAGGTGCACGTCTATGAAAAGAAACGTTGTTTTTTTTTCTTTCTTTTTTTCCGCTTGGCCTCAGCTCAGCTTGTGTGCAGCCGTTCCGAGGGGAGAGGAGCTCAGCCTGGACTCTCCACCTTGGCCACCTCTGGAACCTTTGCCCCCGGCAAGGCATCGTCACCCGCTCGCCTGCCCGCCATCTTCCTGGTTATAGAATTTCCCATAGATCGAGCGCCATCTGCTAGATTATAGATTTCTCTCTTGCTTCATGCGGGGCCGATGCCCCTCGGGGAGGATCAGCGGTTAAAAAGGGGTGAAAGAGTTCCTGAGGCGCAGCCCCGCCTGAGGATGAGGTTACGTTTTACATTTAGACGGGGGTTCGAGAGGGGAGGCGCCCGCTGGGATGAATACAGAGTCGTTATAATTTAATAACAACCCCAACATTCAGAAGTGTAATATTAAAAATACCTGTTTACGCCCCTGACTGTGTTAATATGTGTTCTGAGGGCGAGAACTGAACTCTAGAATAGAATAGAATAGAATAGAACACCTTCATTAATCTCGCATTGGAATAAATAGGTAGGTCATTCATTCATTCATCTTCTATACCCGCTTATTCCTATTCAGGGTCACGGGGGTCTGCTGGAGCCTATCCCAGCTGTCTTAGGGCGAAGGCAGGGTGACACCCTGTACAAGTCGCCAGTTCATCGCAGGGCCACATAGAAGCAAACAACCATTCACACTCACATGCACACCTACGGACAATTTAGAATGTTCAATTGACCTCACATGCATGTTTTTGGAGTGTGGGAGGAAGCCGGAGAACCCGGAGAGACCCCGCAGACACGGGAGAACCATGCAAACTTCACACAGAAAGGTCCCAGCGGGCCCCGGAATGCCACCGTGACGCCCAATGCTGTGAGGCGGCATAGCAAACCATGCGCCACCGTGTAAATAAATTGTTGTTTTTTTGCATTTAATTTCAATTTTAATTTCAGTTTTTGAATCACTACCAGCTACTATATTTTACAGGCTCAGCCCTTCAATCAGAGCGCGTGATGGAGTGTGCAGCGATGGAAAAGTCGATCTTTTACGGGGCAGAGTTTAGACGAGTCACTCATCAAAAGAGTCAAAGAGAATCGAGTCGCGTCACTGAGTGAGTCACCCAGAGCGTGCGATGAATACGGGGAGTTGTTACAATTTAACATCAACCACAACCACCACCCGCCCCCCATACCAAAAAAAAAAAAAAAACACCCCAAAATTATACACAATGGGTGGTGACAGGGGGTGACAAACAACCTGCTGCCTTCCCCGCATCATTTCACTTCATCGCCTGCCGCCTCACGCCCCGGGTCTGAGAATCAATCACGTTGCAAAGGCGAGAGATTCTGCGGCGATGCAGGGGGAAGTGGTTCTGGCCTGGAGTCTCGGCTTCACCATGGCTCGGTTTTAAAGAAACAAACAAACCAGCCAGCAGGATGGCACGTTCTTTCTAACTCAGAGGCGGCTAAAGATTTTTTAATTTATCAATGATCCTCGTTGGATTGAACACATGGAGGAAAAAAAGCTTTTAAAACGGTGGCAGAAACCCTTCTGGACTCCCGGGACACTTTAACTGCCTTTAACTTCCTGAAAAGTTCAGAGACAATCCATCAATCCATCAATCCATCACCGCCGCCAGCCGCCCACCACAAAAGGTCGGGGGTTCCGCTAACAGGAGGGTCACCGGCGTCCTTGTCCCGAGCGTCCGGCATTGTTTGACCCGACTAAATAACCCTCACAATGGCACACAATGAAAAAGATACGCAAACACAACACCGCTTCCTGGCCCCCGTGTTTCCCCCTCGTCTTTTCTTTCGCCTTTCCGCGCTAAAAAAAACAAACAAAAAAACAAACATTTGCTCATTCGGACCAAAACAATCGCTACGTTCTCACACACACACACACGCGCACAATATCTGAGGAAACGGGGCAAACAAACAAATAGCGGAGGCTATTTCTTGCTCCGCTCGGAAAGTGCGGATCCTGCAGCAGACGACGGTGCCGACTCGTCTCCATGTCACTCAGGCCGACAGACTCCAGCGAGCCGCCGAGTCCAGTTAGTAGAAGAACGTGATTAATTATACATACATTGATAGAAACAACATTCATTATTCATGAGCTGCTCAACGTCAAAGCTAACCCCCCCCCCAGGCCCCCGCCTCCCTTCACACACACACACACACACACACACTAACTTTCGGTACTATGAAATGGTAATAAATAATAGCCCCGCCCCCCCACTGCCAACTCCCGCCCCCCCGGCTCCACCGCCGCCACCTTTCACAGACGTCTGCATCCCAGCCGACGCTAAAGGGGCTTCAGTCAAATCCGCACTTAGTTCCGAACCCTTGGTGATCAGCCCACTCTCTGTGTATCTGTGTGCGTTTCTGTTTTTTTTTTTTGCCTCGTCTTTGTCTGAACAGCCACTTGCGGTAGCTTTTAAAGCCTTTCAGATGGCGCCGCGGTGTCAGCCCGGACCCCGGCGGGTCTGTTGCTGTATCTCCAGACCGGCAGGCCTGCGTCGGATTTCAACGCTAACACCTGTACGGCGATGAGCTCGGCAAACTTTTATTGTTGTTTCTGCGTTTTTTTTTTTTGGCATTTCAATGTCACACAATGTAATTTAAGCTGCGAGGGAATAAAACCAAAGTTTAGTCCAGTTTCCTTAAAACTGAATAGGCATTATTAGACCATTGCAACCCAACCCCTTCTTCTCTGGTTCCAGCAGAAGAGTTAAAACTTTTTTAGGACTTCGCTCGAGGTTTCTGCCTCCTTAAAAGAGAAAAAAGTTGGCTGATCTCGAAAGGCTGATTTCATTCCATTTTAGCCGAACCCCCACAGAAAAATAAAAGACGTGCTACTGTAAGCTAGCACTACTGTTAGCTTGATAGCAGCCAATATAGCAACTTCCTTTTCTCATTGAAACCAGGTTGTGCTTTCAAATTTACTTCCAGCAGACCAGCAGTGATGACACCAAACCCCGGAACGGTCTTGACTTAAAGGGCCGTCACACCTTCACAATTCACTCACTGCCTACATTTTGACATGAGTTAGAGCACTCAACTCCTTCACAAACAGAGTGCCGGGGCTAAGCTGCAGGGGCAAATGGGTAGAACGGAACTGAGCCATAGCTTCTCTTAAAGGTTTGGTGATTAATGGTTTATAGACGGTCTGAAGGCTTTTTTTCCCCCCACTACTTTAATCTGAAGGTAAAAGCACAAGACTTTCGAGCCTCCTTTCATCCTGAAATCCTCTAATGTGTGTGTGGCCGCGCGGACGCGGTAGGTGGTAATTACTCCGGAGCAGACTCAGGAAATAATAAGGGTAACGGCTAATCCAGGTACACTTAGCGGGGTTTTCTGCCGTGAGAACTGCAAACACACAAACAAGAGAATTACTCGAAAGCTGCTTCTCGCCTTCGCTTCTCGGCGGTGGCCTACATTAGCCGGCGCTGAGGGGGAGCAGGAGCGGGAGGGGGGGCGCTCTAAATAAGTGCACAAAGAATTCCCAAAAGGCTTCTCCCAGCCTCCCCTGGGCCGAGGTGCAAAAATAAACACTTGCAAGTCGTTCGCTAAAATGATTTCACGCGCGAGGGCGGAGCCTGAGCAAGCGGCGCTCCGATCCGGCTGCATCGGAAAATCTCCAAACTTTGAGGGGCCGGTCTACTGGGAGCCACTGCAGGGTGCAACTTTAGCGGGCGAGCTGAAGGCGTCGCTCCGTCTCCCTCGTCGCTCTCCCTCCCCCACTCTAGCTCGCTCTGCGACAAGGCGTCGCTCCGTCTCCCTCGTCGCTCCCCTCTCCCCCCCCCCACTCTAGCTCGCTCTGCGACAAGGCGTCGCTCCAGACATTTTAGCGAGATGGAGATTCGCAGCAGGTCATTACAAGGCGGCGGAGGCTGGGCGAGCGGATGCAGCCGCTCGGAGACGGATGGAGTGGGTCTGTTTATTGACATGCCTTAATCTGACACTGGGCGAAGCTTCTGAGTGAGTCACCGCCTGCAGACGCGCTGCCACATCGCGGCCGCTCCGGCAAACACGGAGGCGGCAGCGGGCCGACACGCGGGTGGAACTTCATCAGCGCTCATTAATCCCAGCGCCCCGGGCCACTCGCGCAAACAAACCCTGTTTACACACTGCAGCCGACTGGCCCGGCCAGCCGCACATGTGTCAGTGTGTGCGCGTGTGCGTGTGTGCGTGTGTGTGTGTGCATGGAGTGATGGAGTTTCCCGTAAAAGGGCAGGCGCTCAGCTACACACACAACACACACACAATAGATCAGAATGCCATGACAGAACACACCCAACATTCAGAAGGGTAACAATAAAAAATACCTGTTTACATCCCTGACATGCTGTCAACATGAGTTTCAGGGGTTAAGAGATGAAATTTAAAGGCCCCATGTGCAGCATGTGGTCATGCAGGCAAACAGCTGAACATAAGGATAACGATTGTTTCTTTGCTTTTACTTCAATGTGCTTTCTGAATGGCTAGCTGCTACCCTATGAGTCTTTAAATCCCAGAGCACGATGGAGCGGTGCAGCGATGGGAAGGTTGATTCTTCTTACGGACCAGAGTTCCTCATCAAGAGAGAATCAAAGAGAATTGAGTTGAGTCACTGAGTCGGTCACGCGGAGCGTGCGGGTCCCCAGCGATTCACGCCACTAAAACCACTCATTTGTAAAGCGACTCTCGAGATTCGAACGGTTCGCCCCGGACTGCCACATCGTCGCTGCGGCAGGAAAACCTGAACAGATGGACGCGTGAAACGGTTGTAGGTCACCACGTTGCTGCAGCGGATCGACTCCCCTTTCCCCGCCGGAGCTCTCTGGTCGCTTTCTGATCCTGTTTGAGCTAGAAAAAAAAAAAAAAAAATGCGACGCACATCTGCTGCTAATATTCGGGGATGGTCTTTCGGAGGCAAGCTGTCAGAGCCGGGGATTGACAGCGGCGCATTAGCCGCCCGCTCACATCGCCAACCGTCCTGTAAATCCTGCTTGTTAACGGCGACGCGTGGAAGAAAAACATGCTGAAGCCACAGCAGCCGCAGCAGCAGCAGCCGCAGCAGCAGCAGCAGCAGTCGGTCCGACGCTGCTGTTTGTTTTTGCTCCAGTTTGGTTTCGCTCTCAGAGAGAGAAAGAGAGACGCCGGGGAAATCCGACACTTTCTTCTTTTTAACGTTTAAATCCAAGTTTACCGTGAAAACTGTGTCAAGGCTGTGAGTCAGCGGCACGAGAAAAATAAATATTTCTTGAAGAAAAGGAGACGGCAGCGACGACGACGACGACGACAAAGGCAGAGTGGGGCAGCGAGGGAACAAACAGAGGAGGAAGAGGAGGAGGAGGAAAATTTCTAAATGTACAGTGGATCACACCAACACACGTGTGTGTGTGTGTGTGTGTGTGTGTGTGTGTGTGTGTGTGTGTGTGTGTGTGTGTGTGTGTGTGTGTGTGTCTAAAGCGCACACACATAGCGGCCCCAGAAGGACAGGAAGTGGGAGCCTGCGCTGGGGGACTCTGGGAGTCCGAGCAGCTTGGAGAGGAGCAGGCAGGGCCAGTGGATGGGATTGGGTCAGGGTGGGGGTCAATGGGGGCTTTGACCCACTGATTGGCGAGCGTGGGCGGGCGGGCGGGCGGGCGGGTGGGCTCGACAGCTGACGCACGACGCAGGCAGGGATTAGCCTGACTTTAATTTAATTTAATTTGTATTAGGGCCATCTTTTAGAGGGGGGGGGAGGGGCGGACGGAGGGAGGGAGGGAGGGAGGGGAGGATGGGGCCAAACATAGTTTTTCACAGCAGGGGGAGTCGGGGGGGTCGCAGAAAACAGGAACAGACGGTGGATCTCAGCCTCCTGGGGGGGCTGGTGGAGGGGGGGGGGGGCAGCGCATTCCCACACCTACAGCAGCAGCAGCAGCAGCACACACACACACACACACACACACACACACACACACACACACACACACACACACACAACACACCGACGGCAAAAATATCTGCCCTAACTCTAATTATGTGTGTGTGTTAGAAAGTCAGATCACCTACTGCCATCCACACACACACACACACACACACACACACACACTTCCCCCTCCACTCGGCAGCTTGATTTCTTGGAACAAAATACCTTCAATCCTTTTGTTCTGCCACCAAAAACAACATGTAGTAATTTTCTGTGCCTAAGCAAAGCTCTGTTCCCTGCGCTCACACACACACACACACACACACACACACACACACACACACACACACACGCTAAGCCGTTACCTCCAAACAACATATCTTAGGGGCGGATGCTTATCTATGCCAACTCACAATGCAGCTCTCTTTGTCTCTCTGCAGTTGTACACAATATCACTCCTCTTTTTTCCCTCCCTCCCTCTTTCTCACCCGTTTGATATCCCATAGCACAGAAATCCTTTTAGTTACCACCAGGCATCTAATGTGCTTTCACTCGTAATCTGGGAATTTAATAAATGAAAAGGAGCGCCGGTGTTGGAGCGGGATGGGAGGGAGTGGAGGGAAAGAAATCAGCGCGCGATCGAATAATTCAACTCCCCCGATTGAATTCCTTGCAACATGGCTGGCGGCGCTCGGTGTTCGGCAAGGGGGGAGGAGGGGGGCCGGGGGGGGGCGGCAGCGAGCGAGCGAGTAGCCGAGATGCTTCCGCCCGAGTTAGAAAAGCTGCGTGGAAGAAAAATTATGAACACGTGAGGCTGCTTCACTCCTTGTCTGGAGGTGAGCTATGGTAGCTACTGCGGCTAATGTAGCTACTGCAGCTAACGTGGCTCGAGCTGGGACACGATTGGCTCTGTGGCCGCCAGTGTCCTTAACAAATCACTGCAATCAGTTTTTTTTTCCAAGATGATTCCTCGTCCACCCACTCTGGTAGCTGGTAGCTGGTTCCACGCATGGACTCGGTGACTCAGACGGCTCAAAAACCTCGATTCACATTCTCACGTGAGCGCGAGTCAGCGGAGAGAAGCGAGTTTACCCCACCAGTTTCAGCCACTGTCAAACGATGTTACCGCGTGAGAGAAGTCAGAAGAAGAAGAGAAGCGGGGATGAGAGGAGAGAAGAGGAGATAAAGAGAGAAAAGAGAGAGAGAGCCTTTCCTTTCCTTTCCTTTCCTTTTATTTGATCGCCAGTGGAATAATTGGAACCCTCTTAGGCTCATTACACCAGTTGCCCGCCAGCAGGAAGACGTTCCGACTGCCCCCCCTCCACCAGGCCCCCCCTTCTTCATTCATGTTACCATGCACTTTGAAAGGAGAGAGAAAAAAAATACAAAAAAATTGACTGGTAACAAGTCTGTCGGAGATGTGCTGACTGGAGGTCCTGGTAGCGACATAACACTATAAGAAACACATTATTATTATGTACAGTGTGCGAAATGCAGGGGGGTCCAGGGGAGTCGGACCCCCCCTCCCCCGATTAACCCTAATGAGACCTCTGAGAGCCTTAAAGCAAACATTTTTAGGGGGTCCCCTATGTTTTGGGCCCCCTGCATGTTAAGGAAACTTGGTGTTGAGTAATAATCAGGAGGATGGGGACCCCCTCGGATATTGACGGCTATTCCGCGTTGTGATCACGCACCTCTCGCCCTCGTGCTCTCTCTCTCTCTCTCTCTCTCTCTCTCTTTTCAGCCGATGAGATTCCTCTCCGTTACATGAGGCCACCGCCATGGCGATCCCCCCTATTAATAACCTGCTCCTCATTGTTATTACGAACTGCGTTCGCAATTATCGCGACTCTAATTACTATTACCGCGTTACCCGAATTAACCTTATTCCGGGGGTTGAGATCACGAACACCACCGCCGCTGCCGCCACCGCCGCCGCCGCCGATGATGACGACGCGCCCGTGTTGAATGGCGGCAATGTCCCTTTAGATAAATCCGGCGTAATTAGCTGGCGCGCCCTACAGGGGCCCCCGTGTGATGGTAATAATTAGAGCTACTGTATCAAAGGTCACGAAAAAAAAAAAAAAACAATTTGGAGAGGATGCCGGCTGCATGGCTAATAGGACGAGAGGGGGGAGTGGCCAGCTCCGAGTAATAGAAAGCGATGGAAACCCCCCCCATCCATTCCCTTCTCCCATCACGTCTCTTTTGGTGCTTTACCGGAGCGGTGATTAGACGGGAGGGGAGGCGAAGGCCGCAGCCCGAATCTGTTGGCCGCTATCAGCCGAGATCGATCGGCCGCCTCGCAGGGGCTCCATCGTTGTTGCACCGCGTGTTTATTAACACCAGCTGTAGCGCTTAGCCTCGCTAATCATTATTAATTGTGGCTGTGAAAACGTTTGTCTGTCTGCATGTGTGTGTGTGTGTGTGTGTGTGTGTGTGTGTTTGGGAGTTTTGTCTCTTCACCCAAGTGCACAGGTTAATGAGCGCAGCCGAATGTGTGTTACGCTGAGGTAAACACCCAACACCCACCAACACCGCCCTTCCTACAGGGACTGATATTTTTACCTCCCTTCACCCTTGGGTGCAACTCCCTGGTCTGATCCAACCATGGGGGACGCGCTTGGTTCCGCCCCCCCGACACCACACCCACCACCCTCAACCCCCCTCCACCACCCGGCATCACACCCCGGCGAGACGAGTCGCAGCCTCCTCGCACTGGAAAATATAGCAAGTCAAACAACACATGCCTTGCGCTGCGTTCACCGCTATTCCCCCGCCGCGGCGCCCACACCCTGCAAGTCCCAACAACACTTCATTAGCGGGGGAGCGATGCAAACAGGGCAGGCAGGCGGCACGAAGAATCTTTGCTGTCTCTAACTGCCGCTGTTTGTCAATCACCTCTGTGAACCCTCAGCCAAGTTGCTTCACACAGTGTGAAAAAAATAAAAAAATAAAAATAAAAATGAGAGAATAAAAACTATTGCGTACGTTTAAGAATTTGTTCACTTTCTTGCGGCACAAAATGAATAAGAGTGACGCTGCTCCTCCTTGACTGAGACAGCTGCGCGTGCAGACGTGAAACAGAAGGCATGGGGAGGGGAGAGGAACTGCTAGCCAAAATGCTAGCAGCATCTCTACAACGTGCATTAACATGATGTCATGTCTCATCAGTTTCACCCGCACAAATCTTGAAGCGCCAAAGTAAACACAGCAAGAAAGAAGCCATCGAGTCACACTTCTCTTAATAGTTAAGTGACACGTGATTATTTTTTGTTTTATTTTTTTTTGCTAGCTAGCAAGCAGCAGCGGCTAACCATGTGCCGACAGTTCCCTCATGCTACAACAACATGTAAGCCCCCATTTAAACGTTAATTTACCACATTTATTTCATTCTATTATATTTTGTTCTTTAGCCTTTACAATAATCTCCCTGATTTCAATGCTAACAGACTTGTGTCCTCCTTGTTTTACACTTGGCCTTCTAAGCTGTAATTGGTTACATGTTTATGAGTTATTAGGAGCTATTTTTAGAACAGGCCAGCGGGCTACTCGTATGGTCTTGGCGGGCTACCTGGTGCCCGTGGGGACCGTGTTGGTGACCCCTGTGTTAAACTGATATAGGAATAAAAAATTGGTGAAAGATCTAAAAAGCGTGCGACGCTGCGTCGTCACGTGCCTAAATCCTTTCTGACTCGCATCAACGCCGGCCACGCTGAGAGTTGATGAACCGCATCTGAAGCCCCAAACAAGTGTTGAGGGAGGCAGCGATAAGCAGGTCCTTATCCTTTTAAAGACACTCCCGTAATCCAGCGGGCGGTGGGGTAGGGAGGGGGGGGAGGCCTCAGTTTTAAAGGATTTAGCCTGGATTACGGCTAGTCCTCTAAATTAAACCAAAAGTCAGCTTTCTGCGGTTGCTCATGCGAGCTGACGACTGGCTCGCCACCAGCAGCCGCTAACAAGGAAAGTGACGGAAGGTCTATAATTAGAAAACGCTCCCAATCAACCCGCCGGGCGAACAAACGCAGATAATGAAGGAGTACGAGTCGATTTGCGCTCAGCGGCGCTCGGCGGCGCTCGGCGGCGTTCCGACTCCATCCTGCTCTCTCGTCTCTCTCGGCTGACCCGCCAATGAAAAACATTTGTGTACCTGACTCTGGGCGGCAAGCGGCTAGCAGCTTAGCTGTGGACAAGCTCCTCAGCTGGAAGGGGTGGAGGAGGAGCGACGGGAAGGGGGAGGGGAATGGGGCTATGAGAGGAAAAAAAAAAAACACCAAAAAAAAACAAGGCCAAATCTGGGGCTTAGAGGCTGGAATAATCATTACTGGGTAGCAAAACAAATGAAAAAGTCACAGCAGCGCTCCCACCACCGGCGCTAACCACCCCTGGTATTTGGTCTGCCGTCCTATCGCGCGCAAACAAAAGGAGGCCAGCCGCATATTAGCATTTAGCACGGAAGCAGTTTGTTTTTTTTCCTTCTCCCCAGACGGCGGCAAAAAAAAAAAAAAATGAGAGCAAGCGAGGGGTGAAAAATGCATAAATGAGTCAGAGGAAAAATTATTTCTGTATCCGCGACACGTTACATTTTCATCAGTTCACATTTAATACGTTACATCCATCAAAAAGGAGAAATAATAAGAAAAAAGGGGAAATGGCAGAAAGTTAAAAGCTGCTGTTGCTTCTTCTGAAGGAAGGAAACACAACTGATGATGAGTCAAGTAAAAAAGAGGAGCGTTTAGCGTTGGTTAAAATCCGACTGGACTTTGGGTCAGAAAGAACGACGTTCCTTGCTTTGCTTGTCAAGAGGCGCATCCGCCGCCACCTGTGTCCCTATCACGCTACCGACTCACAACCCGTCCAGGAGGGCCCTCAAGAGTCCAATCTATTCCCTGGAATGCACACACACACGCGTGCACACACAAAACACACACACGCACATTGGCCGTCTCCGAAAAACTTGACTCGGTTATGAACTTGAGTAAGCAAGAAGAAGAAGAAGAAGGAGAAAAAAATCAACAGTGGGAAAAATAACAGGGCCGGACCCTTTTGTTTTTTTTTGAGGCCCCATTCTGACGGAAACAAACAGGGCGGCCTGAATTGCTTTGAGGAGAACGAGATAATCAAAATGCAAAACAGCCTTTGATGGGGAAAAAAAAAAACGAGGCGACTTCCAAGTGGAATTCCGTACAGCATCAGCAGCTTCTCCCGCTGAACTTCCCATTTGTATGCCGCGTTGGCTGCATTTTCCTTTTTCCTTTTTTTTTGCCCCCTCTTTCTTTCTTTCACCCCACTCCCTCCCCTTTCTTTCTTTCTTTTTTTTTTTGAAATGTAATCACAGTGCATCTGACGTGCCATCAATGAGCTCCTATAAATTATGTCTGCCCGAATCAGAGCGACTGCTCCGGAGCTTTTTACGGACATCATGAATAAGAAAGAAGGAGCCACACATAGGACGTATTAGGGGGGTCCCGCCGTCTCCTCAGATGGAGGTCGGGTGGATGGGTGGGAGGAGGAGAGGGGGGACAATGGGGAGGGCGGTGGAGATAAAGGGGATGGCGGAGGGGGAGCGACCGGGGTGAGGACGTGGCTGATGCCGATCCGACGGAGAAGAAAAGAAAGTGGGAGAGGGAAGAGAAAAGGCGGCCACACAGGGCATGAGGAGAGCGGGGGAGGCAATAGGAGAGAGGAGGGGGGGGGGTCAGTCAGAGTCCATTAGGCTGGTTTGGTGAAAATGCTACAGCTCATTACATGCCCTGCCTCTGTCCTGTGGATGAACAGTGCGCAATTAGTCCTCGTTTACACAGAGACGCAGGAAACAACGATGTAGTACCAATGCCAGGCCTGGTGTGGCGCTGTGAGTTTACTCCCCTGAAGGCAGAAGAAGGGGAAGAAATAGAGGAATACCTGGAGCACGGCGTGTCTGCATAAGTAGCAGCTGGCTAACATTAGCACCACGGGGATAGCAAAGATCACTCGGGAAAATGCACCTCACGGCTGCTCAGGTTGCAAGGCAGGGGGAGGAGTTTAGAGCTGACGGACAAAAATATTTTTACCGTTTTCATCGAAACCTGTCTGCCGGCAGCCCGTCTCGCTAGTCAAAGACAAAAGGTCTTGCATGTATTTGCCGTGAGGGGAAAAAAAAAAAAAGGGGTGGGGGCAGAAGAAGACGAGGTTGAGACGGCCGCAGCCAACAAAACCCCGGCACAATGCAGCGTTTGTGTCGCCATACAATGACGTTAGGCCTCTTTTGTCCGCACTGGGCCCTCTTTAAATTCGGCTTACAAAAAAAAAAAAAGGAGGTGGGTGGGGGGTGAGAGGGGGGCACATGTGACTCGGGGAATAATGCTTTGTCGTGCGCAGGGCTGCAAACACAGACAGATACACGGAGAGTGTTAGTGAAAGTGCAACCAGTTGCGTCGGCAGTGCGGTGAAGTTGAACTCAGGGATCACCCCCCCCCCCCCCCCCCAACCAGCACACTGGTTCACTCCCACCTCCCAGCCCCCCCCCAAAAAAATATAATTATGCATGCGTTAGCTGACATTTTATCCCGAGGTGGAAATGCTAACGAACATCCTTCTGCTCCAGCGATGTTTCAGGCAAAAAAAGAAAAGAAAAACAGGACACTTGGAAAGGTCATTTTTCCCTGGTGTCAGAGTGGCAGTGAGAAGTTTCTCGCTGGCGCCCCCTTCTCAGAATATTTCGATGCCTTGAAAATAAAATAAAATAAAACTAAAATGACCCCTGTGGACAGAAGCCTGAAAATGTTCACGCCGGCACGACGCAACAAGTGTTGCCAGCCTGGCACTCAGCTCGGACAAAAACAAAAAAACTTCAAATCTAATCCGTCTGTCAGAAGCCGTCGCGCACTGACGTCATGGTTTCACCAAAAAAAAAAGATGAATTTGATTTCTCTCAATTTGTTCACTCAATGGAAAAACAGCCTGTTGTTTCGGTTGCTATGCCTCGTATCTGAAGAGGAAAATAAACGGCTACTGTCCCGGCGGGAAAAACAATTAGACCAGAAAGAAAAATGAAAAGTCTGGGATCCAGGTTCTCATGGACGAGGGAGAGAAAACCAAAAAACTGTGAGAGCAGCATTTCAGCGGATCTGAGAGGAGTCCCTTCACTCCGTCAGTAAAGTCTTGGAACAGACTGGAGGAGACGTTGATGACTACCAGACCAGACAACGGTTCAGGCATGACACAACACCAGAGTCGTGGATATGAGACCGTAGCAGAAGCAAAGCACGCCGCTAAATCTTGGAAAGTCGGACACATTCAGTTGCAAACTGCGACTTCCACAAATCTGTTTTTTTTCTTGCTCCAAATCTTTGCATAATGACTTCATTTCAATGTGGCCAAACTGCACCGAGAGACTCGACAGGACGGACGGATGTGCAATCACTGCTCCGCCGCCGATTAGCCGGGGTCTTCCTGCTTCAGCGTCCAGCAGGAAGAGGCTGTTGACAGAGTGGGATGTTTTCTAGCGCCGCACACCTTGACACACAACCGCATCAACGCCTCGGTAGCTTTTTCTTTTTTTCTCTCTCCGTACTTCTAAAGCCGCAGAGATGGAGGTGAGCGCGTTCCCTCCACAAGCAATTTCACTCGCGGCCATAACAAACACTGCAGTTTGTTTTGCGAATTTGTACCCTGACCTTTTCCATCCTATGTTCACGGAACTACAGGGCTTTTTTTTTCCCTTCCCTCTACTTGATGCAGGCAGCAAAATATGCATTAATGACTCATCTGGTAGCTGCGGTCGTTGTCAGAGTATTTTTTTTTTTGTTTGTTTCTTCCCTCCTGTGTTCGGTTTTATTGACGTACAGTAAAACTTTACTTTGGTTGAGGTTAAGACAGGGTGGGGGGCGGCTGGGAGAGATACTAAAGGTGAAGAAGGAGAAAGACGCCATGGAAACTCATCTACGCGGCTAATTAGCTCCATGAAGAGCAGACTGACTGCTCTGTAAAAACACTTGAGTCCACTTCTTGCTAACGCCGCTAGCGCCGCTAAAAGCAGTGGTTCGTGAGTCGAGCCTCAGCAGAAACCGGCCTCGTGTTTAAACTTCCTGTTTTGCCCTCAGCGACGCCGACTAATACCGAACCAAACCAGACCGAACTAAACGATCTCCAGAGACAAATGAACAACTCGTGATTCGGCTCCTCGGCCAGAACCTCGCCGTGTTTTGTCGCTGCGTCTTCGGTCCGCTGACGTCGGCGCCTTTTTTTCCTGTGGACGACTGTGGATTTATTTATTTATTTATTTTCTTTCTTTGTTTACCTGCTTTATTACACCCACAGCGTTGCCTGGCTTCCACTGTTTGCACCGACGACATTCCAAGGAACCAGTG
The DNA here is from genome assembly GCA_009823395.1 of Thamnaconus septentrionalis. NCBI lineage: Eukaryota > Metazoa > Chordata > Actinopteri > Tetraodontiformes > Monacanthidae > Thamnaconus > Thamnaconus septentrionalis. The sequence goes on from CM020509.1 coordinate 8,744,030, forward strand.
AAGTAATGATGATAATGTTTTTTTTTTTTCTTCTTCCTCTCTCTCTCTCTCTCTCTCTCTCTCTCCCTGCCCACACAAACATACACACACACACACACACACACACACACACACACGAAGAAAAGGCAGCTACTGCCGTCAATGGGGAAGGTGACATTATTGAATCCTGTCGACTCGAACATGGCTTGCGCATTAAAATGCCTTCCTGTCCTGCTGCTGCTGCTGCTGCTGCCGCCGCCGCTGCACACTTTACAGAGGAAAATAACCCATTTCAAGCAGAAGCAATACAAGTTGAAAAATTGCTGCCGTTCTATAAACAGACCTGACTCCCCCCTGCTCCTCCTCCCTCCTCCCTGCCACCCTCCCATCGCTCTGCAGTGGTACCGCCTCCTCCGCCGGCCACACACACACACACATAGACGTGCACATCACACGCTTCCGCTCATGTGTTTTGACTCCTGAGCTCTTTGGCTGGATGCTGTGATCCCGGACAGAGGGGTGGCAACCCGGCGGCGGCAGTGGCGGCGGCGGCGGCGGTGAGCACGGCTGCTCCTGACCGGCTGCCCGGGCTCGTTATGTCACGTCAGAGACCCTCAGCGGCATCGGGGATGACAGGGGGGTGTCGCCGGGTGGAGGTCAAGGGTATAAAAAAAAACAAAAAAACAACCAGCCGAGTGTAAAAAGTGTCGCTGATTGTGCGGCGAGTGAAAACCATCTTGTTGAGTAATGTCACGGAAATCGCCCTCAAGCTTCGCCCCCCCCATCCTCCTCCTCCTGAGCCCCCCTCGCGTAAACACAGTGGGCGGAGCCAGCGGAGGGATGTGAGGAGGGGCCGCGGCCTCGTGAACGGGCAGCACTGAAGCGTTGGAGGAGCCGCTGCCTCACAAGTGACCTCTGTGAATAATTAAAAGGTCCTGCCGCCGCTCCATCGCGAAGCAAGCACTCCTCCGGTCCCTTTGAAGGTGAGGAGGGGAGGGGATGGGAAGGGGGGGCGGCCTTCTTTAAGGATGATGACACACTCGAAACTCAAACTCGCTGAGACGCCAATGAGTTACAAGGTGACGAGAAGAACACGAGGGGCGAGAGGCCGCCGGATTCCCAGCAATTATCAGGAACTGGACAGAAAGGTTCCAGGCCCGTAATTGAACTCAAATATAATAATAATAATAATAATAATAATAATAGTAATATTGAATTTGTCTACACTCCCCCTAAGAACAAACTACAACCTTCGGCACCTGCAGTCAAGGACAGAGAGGTTTGGAGAGCTGCTGCTTTCATGTGACTCTATTCCCATGTTCATTTAAATCTGTAGACTCTCTCAAGTCCCTTTTCTTTTTTCATCTCCCGGCGGCATTGAAAAGCGAACACAAAGCTAAAAGTCGGCAGCGAGGCGACGCTTAAAAACCGGGCGGTGGATTCTTTCTGGGGTTTGAAAGCCGGCCCAGCTGGTGTCAACAGCGTGAGGCCCGGGATGAAACACAAGACACTGAGAGTTTCCAGCTCCACTTTTGTCTGGCTGCTGCTTTTCATGTCGCTCTACCTTTTGCAATTACACTTCCAAACCAACAGCTGATGGCCTCGCCGCCGCTGCCGCCAAACCAACAAAACACGCGCACGCACACACACACACACACACACAGACACACCCACCAAAAAAGACGGGATTCTGTCAGAGATTCTGTCAGAGATTCTGTCGTGAAGGCGACGCGAAAATTAAACCCGCGTTCCCACTGAAAATCTGCAGCGTTTCAGCTTTTCAGCGAAAAAAAAGAACTTTCGAGCTTTTTCTAAGACATAAAAGAAAAAAGCAGCCCAGATAGGAGGAGAATATAATTTATTTAACGCATTATATAACCGCCCACACTGAGGACAACCAGGCAGTAAATATGTGAAAGTTTTCACTCAAAGTGGAGCCGTCGCTCGGAAATTAGACGAGCAGAGGCGACACTCAGAGCCTCTCACGGCAAGAAGAACAACGACGAGTCGCTCGGCGACAAAACAAAAACACAGTTGAATAACGTTGAATCTCCGCGAGAGTCCGGGCCGCGATGTCGCCGACCATCATGTCACAGCCCCGTAATTCAAAATAAATGTGCCGCCGTCAGTCCACCAGATATACGAGTGGGGGTGTGTGTGTGTGTGTGTGTGTGTGTGTGCGCGCGAGTGTGTGTGTGTGTGTGTGTGCCTCCCTTCGTGAATGTGTGTGGGCGGAGATTGGCACTCTGAACAGATGTGCAGCAGACTCTGACAGCGTGACATCTACTTTGCATGCTCAATATGACACGTTCCGATGCTCCCGTGCATATTGTCCTGATGCGAAGTGATAGCGAGGGACACCCCCTCCGCCCCTCCGCCCCCCTCCCCCCACCCCGCCACCTCCTCTCCCCGCCGGCCCTGCCTCAGCCACTCCCCCACGATGCCTCGCTCACATCCGCGTCTCAACGCCTCCCTCACGGAGAACACGGGAAAACACTAAGATTCATCGTTTCACTTGCACTCTCCCGTCCGAGGCTCCGCCGTCATTCCAAAAAAGGGAGTCGACGGGAGAATGCGACTGTCTCCGCCGTGCCTGACACCGCGGTGCATGACATGCGCTCTGGGTCGAAGCGTCCTTGGGCGAGATAACTGAGCCCTGAAGTGCACTTGCAGTTCTTTTTTTCCCTTTTCTCTTTTTTCCCTTCAGTCCTGCAGGCCTGTGATGTGCGACACCACTGGTTTCTGCTCCCCATCGATACCAGGAGTCAAACCAGGTGCTATTGCTAATGATACATTTTGTAAGAAAAAGCTCATTCTGTTCGAAGAAATTAAAAAAAAAAAAATGTTTTTTTCAAATTGTTGCTACACAGTGACATGAATTCCGAGACGGTGTTTCCTGCTCTTTGATTCTCAGAAGCAAAAAAAAAAATCAATCTGAAGCGCCGATAGCAGGGATGCACCGACACCGATACCAGTATCGGGTATCGGTACCGACGGTTTGGTTTGTTGAAGCTAGAACATCCCGTGTGGGCGTGGCCTACTTTGCACCTCCTGTGGCCAAACTGGACTGAATAAACTGCAACGCCGTGGGGGCGCCCGATCCTGCCCAGCGCGGGCCGAGCTGCTGAGTGGCCGGAGCTCAAACATTAAGTGTGATATCACTTACCAGTACCAGTTTGGCCCACAATTATTAAGCTGCAGCGCATTTGAGGAAACAACGCGGGCAGCGTCGGGAGGATGAGGGTATCGATTACCAATTACCTCCCTCCCGGAGTGCACTCACAAACACACATACACTCACACACAGCCACACTCAGACACACACTCACACACAGTTACACTCACACACAAAGCTGAAATTTTACACCCTGGACTTTATCTCTTCTTATTAAAAAAGAAAAGAAAAGAAAAACAATCAGTGTTCGGCCCCATTATCTGATTTGGGGCTGAAGAGGACCTTCGCCACCTCAGTGGCCAATCGATGCGGTGAAAGCCGATTCATTCTCATGTTTCAGGGGGTTGCACAGGTGCGCAGCGTGGCAACGTGCTCGAAAGAAGCAAACACAAAAACACATTGTAGCCAAAGGCCATTCCTTTACTGTATAATTGTCTCCTCCACCGAGTGATTCAGTGTAATTAAGCCGTGGAAGACAGCTCTATTCTCCTGTGTGCGCGCGTATTAGGGCCCGCACGGGCAGGTCTGACAAACATCTCGCAGCTGACGCTTCTCAAAACAAAGAGGAGCAGCCAACGTCGGAGGAGGAGGAGGAGGAGGAGGCGCAGCTACGCAGACTCACAGGGGAAGAGGGACGATACAGAGAATACACAGGTACACACACACTCACACACACTGTGGTGGTGCCGGCGGCGCTGCAGGTATACGAGGCCCTCTGGGGAGACCTGTCACCGTTATCTTGGCCGCGACTCCCCTTCGCGTCCACGCACCCAGGGTCTGCGAGCGAGGCTACGCAGGCACCACATTGAGAGGACAAAAAACTCAAAAAATACAACTAAAATTTTTTTTTTCGCCACCGAACACAAAGACAACATCACTTCTCTCTTTAGCGCCATTAACTGGCCTAATCTGACCCTATTTTCACATCCTGACGGCAGTGAGAGGGTTTTAATCTACACGTCTGGAAAAAAAACATGCAATAAACAAACACGCAGCCGCCACTGTGGGTTGGCGTACAAACAAAATGCTCTTCCGCAGCGGATAAATCAATCATGAATACTTAGGAGGTTGCCCTTCAGATGAAAACGTTTATTCTTTTCTGTATTGAGGATTTTTTTTGGTGGGGTGGGGAGTGGGGGGGGCTACTAATCACGGCAGTGCAGCAACTCATTTGTCCCCGTCAGTCAGCGGGAATATAGGTTGAGGACTTGTGGAGTCAAGCGGTTCTGGAGCCGCCACTCGGGCCAAACAAAAGCACTTATCTGTCATTTCGCCGCAGTTTATTTTACGCTATAAATGGCGCCGCAATTATCCGGAAAACATTTTTAGCTTTGATTCACTGGAGAGCTGCGCTGCAGCAGGGCCCCTGCCTCTTTTCCTGCAAACGTGCAGAGGTGGGAGGTAGTGAAGTACAAACACCTCCTTGCTGTGCTTAAGTAGATTTTTCAGGTATTATTCTTTAATTCCTTAAATTCCTTTTCTGACATTTTGATTTTCACTCCCTGCATTTGTATGCAAATATCTCATTTCTACTTCTTACATTAAAAAAACATGCTTGTTACTGATGTGTTTCAAAGACACTAATTCTGTTATAAGTAATTCACTTATTATTATAGTTGTTGCTAGAAGTGGAGCTATTTGAACTCTGCTGTTGTGTAGTTAATAATAAAAGTGGATCATATTTTAGAGGGAGACTCCTTTAGAGGACCTCGGCTTCAGAGTCACTGTTTTCACACAGTAAAATAAACATGTTGAAAATAACATTGGTCATTGTTATTAAAAGTGTAAACATCCAATAATGGCTCACAGGACATAAATATGAATGATTACAGTTTGGTTGTGCTGCAGTTAAAAAAAAATATATATGTATATATATATATATAGATATATACATATGTATATGTACGTGTGTATATAGATATATTATATTTTGGAACCTGTACTTACTTACTTTTACTTGAGTAAAAGAGTTTCATCAGCACTTTTACCACAGTATTTTTTACACAAGTATTCATACTTTCACTTAAGGACAGAGTGTGAATACTTTTGCCACCTCTGCAGACGTCACCAACGCCGCCGGACCGAGTCAGTCAGTCAGTAGCGAGCTCTCCCTCCACCCCCTTCCCACTACCACCAAAAAAAAAAAAAAAAAAAAACTTTTCTCAATCGCACCCTTTTACACCACCCACTTTGTAGAAATCCGGGGGAGAGCACGGCAGAGACCGGGTCAAAGAGATGTTTGTCAACATAATGTGCACGGCGGGCGGAGCGCGGCGCAGGCTGCATGCTAAACAGGCCCCGGCCTCCGTCAAAGCCAATCAAGAGGGCTGTGAGAAGGAGAGAAAACGTGTCGGGGGGGCTCAGACACCTGGCACTAAGACTCATTCAGCCGCTCACTTCCAGCCCGCTTTCATCTCGGCCGTATCCCCCTCCCACGGCTCCCTCAAGTCGACTCTTGGCTTTGCATGCGGATTCATCTAAATCAATCTACAGCCTCTGTTTGTCTCCCACTCTTGCTTTCTTCCCCCTCTTTTTTTCCCCTCCTCCTCTCTCCAGTCGAAACAAATGAAGGCGGCGGTAATCCTGCAGCAAATGCGTCGTTATTAGACGGTTCAGCCACAGAGGCTGCGTTTTCCGCGGCGCGGCTGCCGGAATTTTTTTTATTTTTTTGTGTGTGTTTGGCCGGGGAAGGCTTTGTATTTTCTCTCTTGTTTTTTTTCTTTGGCCTTGCACCAGGACGACCTGCTCGGCTCTGCCTCCTGGAAAACACACCGTCGCAGGTCAGCAGTGCCTGCACCTGCCCAATCGCCAAACCTCCAGTGAGCGGATAACGCAAGGCGACAAGTCACCAGCAGCATTCGCTTCCCCTGGCTCTGCAACCCGCCGCGTTATTTTTATACACACGCACGCACCCACCCACCCACACACGCACGCGGTAGCCCCAGTAAATCAGCATGCCTGTAAATAGGTCTCATTGACCTCTCAGGATCCTCCGCTGCCTGGATCTCTCTAGATCATCCAGTCAATACATCAATATCCATCTTGTGTTTCTTGTTTTAAGACCCCCACTCCCAACCCCTGGCTCTCCACCTCTTTCACACTAAATGTCAAACTGAGATTGGAGTCATCAATTACAAGAGCGTGCAGAATGTGCTGTGCGTGCGTGCTTGCGTGAGTGTGTGTGTGTGTGTGTGTGTGTGTGTGGGCCTTATTCGCTCCCGTCTGTAGCGGTGAGGCTGAAGCGCATTCTTGTACAAACCGATGCACATTCTCTCTGGTCGCACGCCAACACTCCCACCTCCCCCCTGGGACCAGGAAGCAGAACGACCGCGGCAGCAGGATCCAATAGTCCACTTCATACCCAGCGGAATCTATAAACTAAAGACCAGCTCGACACACACACACACACTGTCAGCTCCAACAGTTCCTGGAACCGACGGCTCGGCACGGCAGGTCGCAGCCGCTGGACGAGCGGCCAGCGCGGCAACACGGCGGGAAAGTGGACAACACACAGATTAAGCGTTCAGGCGATGATTATTCTCCCTACAAGCGCCTGTTACGATGAGTGGTGGGCCTGATTAGCTAAGTCAACACATCTGGCAGGTGCTCAAAGTCCCCGTCTGCTTTATTTTCTCCCCACTGCCACACCACCCTTCCCCCTTTTTTTTTTTTTTTTTTTTTTGCAATAGCTCAGCGCTAACAAAAGAGGGGGAAAAAGGAAGCAAGTGGTGTGAGAGAGGCCAAATAATCCACTTTGTCAGGCCTCCAAATTCTGCTTGGCACAGCGCTCTCGCTAACGGGTCAGCTCTAGTGTCCGCGCTCTCTGAAATGTCTTCAAGGATTCCGCTCAGATCAACTGACATCGCGTCTCACACGCCACTCCACATAGTTCAGCTTTCCATCAATAGCCAGAGCGCCGCCTGCTTAAATATCGCGGGACCTTGAGACGTGTGTCTGAAAGGCGGCGGCTGCGTCTAATTATTGTGCGTTGATTGTTTGGAGTTTGCCCCCAAAAAGAACGCAATTTCACCCCCTGATCACAGGAAGCAGTGCGGAAGAATTTCACACAGATTTAATCCAAGCACCAGGCCTCCACACCCCCGCCGCCCACTCCATCCACCAGCGCAACTGCTTGTCATCATAAGCAACTGAACAGCCAATCTTGTGGCAGCGACGGTGCAGGCATGAGGACGACTCGCCGGCCAACTATCCTGTCAGGGAGGCAGTTGATGTCAGGGGTCAGAGGTCAGAGGTCAGATTGGGCAAATTGGTTCGAGTCCATAGAAAGATAACAAGAACAAAAAAAAAAACAAAAAAACCACCACACATACATTCACAAAGCCAAGCCAAGTCTCCCATGTGACAGAGCAGCATCAACATCTCGTCTCTTCTGCGTTGTGTTTGAAATTAACTCCAAACAAGCGGCGCTCTGTCTTTCTCCCCTGGATGCCTTGATTTTTTTTTTACACAGCAACCTCAGAGAACACGTCCACAAACACTGGCGGCCGCGTCGCAATTCTTGTGCGCTCACATGAACCAGACTGGGAAGCTACAGTGGGGGGTGTGGGGGCCGGGGGGGTGTTTCTGAAAATATCACTATTGGCATCCGCTCAAATTCTTTCCTCTCTGTATGGATTATGAATTGTCACCATAGCCCCAAATCAACAAAGCAGATAGAGCAAATGTGTGAAATTTGATTTTTTTTTTTTTGGTGTGGGGGGGTCAACGGAAAGTCAATGACTCTTAATGGGAGAGGAAATCAACGAAGGCCAGCCGCCTCCTCCTCTTCCTCCTCCACAATGATCCAAATCAATCCTTCAACCAAGCAAACTCCCGCGTCTTTCTCGTTTCCTTTCCTCCCCCCAGCGACCAAATACAACCCAAAACCAGCCCAGCAGGGGGCCTGAGGACAGAGCACAGTGGGAATCGTATCTCACCTCTGGCAGCGGCATGCCGTTGATGATGAGGTCTGGCTGCTGGTGGCCCTGCCCGGTGAACGTGTGCTGATAGCCGTGGTTGGGCGCCGCATTGCGTGAGTTCTGACTCTCCACGTTGAGGAAGGTGCTCTCGGAGCGCCTGCAGCCCAGCGGCAGGCTCTGCTGGTGGTAGTCGAAGTAGTTGAGCGGTGAGGTGAGCGAGGAGCAACTCACCACGTTCATCTTGTCCGTCTCCTCCACGTCGCGCGGCACCAGCCGGATGTCGTTCTTGCTCAGCTTCTTCTTCTTGCTCGACTTCTTCTGGTTGCCGTACGAGTACTCCGCCACCCTGCGCAGGTAGAAGAAACTGAACAGACTCAATAAAGCAGTGCTCCGCCTTCCCCCGCCCCTCGCACATCCAAAGCCAGAGAGCGAGAAGCTGCCCACCCCCACTTGGCCATGCCAGCCCAGGTTGGCCCACCGCCGGCGGCTGCGGGACGAAGGTTCGCTGCGGTGAAATGGCACATCACAGTCACTGGACAGCAATGGAGCTGCTGCTGCTGCTCACGCGTCGCCCTCCATTTGCATGCTTGACAATCCACACGTCACAATACAGGCAGACGGCGGGGGAAAAAAATACAAACATGCAAAAAAAAAAAAAAAGAAAGAAAGAAAAGCCACAAGAGGCAGAAGCGACACGAGCAGAGCGGCGGCCGCATTCAAAGCAGGCAGGACGCGTGCCTTCCTCTCTTCCTCTCATTATGCGGGACGAGCCGACCGGCGAGGGGTGGGGGGAGGGGGTTGGTGGGTGAGAGGGGGGGGCTGCGGCCTGCAGGGGAGCTGCAGATTCACTTGCATTTATCCGCTCTCGGCGGCTGCCCGCAAAAACTTTTAGCGAGTGTTTTGACTTTAATGGGAGCAAATGAGCGGCGCCGCCATGTTTTTTCTTCCTCCTCTTTTTTCCCCCTTTATCAAAGGCTCCTCAGGACTGGGTGGAAGTATCGATTCTTCACACAGCTCCGCAGTTTTACCACCAGAGGAACAGATGCTGCGCAGTCTCCAGCTATGACTACAAATTCCACCAGACGTTTTCTATAAAAATTGATGTTTTTTGTTGTTTTTTTTTTCGTCGTCGTTTTGTTTTGTTTTGGTTTTTTTTTCCTTCTCCAACCATCTGGATTGCTTTGGAGGAAAACTATTTTTAACCTCGAGAGCACGGAGCATATGTTTTATTTTCCTTCCACCAGCCCACGAGGAAGCTGAAGTTACCCGGGCAACATCTGGAATGCCTCTGTTCTCGTCTCTTATCTTGTCCTAGATGCCTCAGTTCCGCTCACCCCAAACCAACCACCCACCCCACCCCCCGCCCGACCCGCTCTCCTCTGTTCCCCACTTAAACGCGGCTCTAATTCTCTGAAATCACAATGGCTGGGAGGGAGGGTAGGAGGGAGGGAGGCAGCGCGGCGGCCTTGTCTATTCAATTTGTCTTCCAGAGAGCGTATTTGCGACAGCTCCCCGTCACACACACTCGTCTGTGCAACACACTCCTGCTGCTGCTGTGGCTGCTGCTGCTGCTGCTGCTGCTGCTGCTGCTGCCGCCGCCCAAGCTGAACTCTGGCCGGGGAGAATCTTCAGAGTCGGAGGGAGTGACATGACAGAGGACGGGGGCTAAATTGGAGATAACTGCTTCTCATATCCGAGGTGGCGACTTGGAGGCAGAGCCCATCAGCGCTGATTAAAGCGCCCAGCGGGGGGAGAGCGCCGCGCGCTAGCAGGGCCGAGCACTGAGCGCAGCTCGGAATTCAAAATCAGGCCGTCGTCTGTCGTTGTTTTTATCTTTCCCCGAGCCGAGCGTGTGGAGCTGGAAATGTCACACGGCGGAAAGTTTTAGCGCACAATTTGGGCGTCTGCACGGTGGCACTCTCAACACATCAGATTTGGGCGAGATAAGGTCGGCATTGAGGAATCTTTATAGAACTGAGGGCACTGGTGATTGTACAAGAAAGATAAGAATTTAGATAAAATAATATCAAATATATTACAAATGCAATAAATCAGTTCCAAAGGCCAATAAATGTCTTTTTGAAATTGCAGTCAAGTAAAAAGAGCAGTAGCTCATCGAGTGAGACAAACAAGAACAACCTACAGATTATATATATCAGAAACACTGTTGGTGGAGTTTTTGAATTAGATTTTTTTTTCTTGACAATACGTTTGGAAAAAAGTTAACTTCAAATTAACAAAATTGTGTCTTGGAGGGGGGAAAAATATGATTATAGCTTCAGGTTAAATTCTCAAATCCAATCTATATGTAAATTCATGGTAGTCATGTGGCACAGGGAAATCAAAGGCTGAGCTGATGATGATCAGACTGATGAACACAACAGAATGCTCAATATGCAACGGCCAGAAAATTAGAAAGCGTTTTTTTTTTTTTTTTTTTTTTAAAGGGAGGAGGGGGAGGCTGAGTGTCTTTTTTTCTTCCCTCCTCGCCAATCCAAACCTAAACGTTGTGAATTTGATCTTAATCCAGTCGTGTCAGTGGAAACGTCCCCCCTCCCCACCCCCCAACACGGAGGCCGGCAGGAGCGAATCAGAGCGATGCTGGAGGACTGACCGTAATCACAGTATATTAGGCCTGATAACAGCCAATCAGCCATGCTGAACGTTTAAATAATAAATGTCCGGAACCGCTATCGGGGGGCGGCGGGACGTTAATTGTCCGGCAACGCGGCCGCAAAATTGAACATGACAGTTCAACTGTCATGCTTTACGAGTCAATTGGTTACAATGGGCGGATTTAATCCATCAATCACTTTTGCCTAACACGGAACACTGGGCCCTCATCGTCGCGATGCGTCTGATTGAAGGCGCTCGGGAGGGGAGGGGAGGGGGAGAGCGAGGGAGCAGGGGGAGAGAAGAAATATCTGCAGAGCTCACATGCTGCACGTCACGCGCGCGCGCACACACACACACACACACACACACACACACACACACACAGAAAAAAGCAACGCACTGACAACTCGCACTTTGCAGGAACGTTAGGCACAACAACTCAGCCGTGCGCCTTTACGCACCGTCTCTCATGTGCTCACACACCCCCGCACACACACAGGCACACACAGGCACACACACACACTGGCAGTACCTGCAGTTGTACGTCCGGATCTCCTTGTTGTCCCGCTTGCACTTGACGGCCACGAAGATCATGGTGACAAACAGGATGGCGGCGATGGAGCCCAGGGCGATGATGAAGATGAGGGAGAGGTTGACTGGTCCCATAGACTCCTGCGGGTTCAGGTCCGGGGACAGGTACACCACGATGTAGGCCGAGGCCGACAGCGAGGGCTTGCCGTGGTCTCGCGCCACCACCGTGATCTCGTAGGCCGACTTGACGTTCTCCCCGAACATGCGCGTGGAGCGCACCTCGCCGTTGGCCTGGTCGATCTCGAAGAAGGCCCGGTCGCCCTCCGAGATGGTGTAGGTGAGCCGGCCGTTCTCGCCCTCGTCGTAGTCGTCGGCCTTGACCTGGGTGACCACGTAGCCCGCCGCCGCGCTCCTGGGGATGTAGACCTCGGCCGTGCCGTTGACCAGCGGCGGGCTGGTCATCACCGGCGTGTTGTCGTTCACGTCCAGCACCACGATGCGCACGGTGGCGTTGCTGGACAGCGAGGGGTTGCCGTTGTCGCGGGCCAGCACCTTGAAGTCGAATGTCCGCGTGTACTCGTGGTCGAAGGAGCGCATGGAGTAGATGCGGCCCGACGGGTTGATGCTGACGTAGGTGTTGACGTCCATGTGCTTGATCTCGCCGGGCACGATGGAGTAGGACACGGTGCCGTTCATGCCCAGGTCGGGGTCCTCGGCCGACACGGCCAGCAGGCACGACCCGGGCAGGTTGTTCTCCATCACCATCTCCTGGTAGTGCGGCTTGAGGAAGTGTGGAGGGTTGTCGTTCTCGTCGGTGACTTTGACCACCAGGGACTTGGTGGCCCTCAGGGGCGGCACGCCGCTGTCCTCCGCCTGGATGCTCAGGTTGTAGGTGTCCTTCTGCTCGCGGTCCAGCCGGCCGTCCACCAGGATGGTGGAGAAGCTCTCGTACTCCTGCAGGCGGAAGGGCACGTTGCCCTGCAGCCGGCACTGCACCTTGCCGTTCGCCCCGGAGTCCCTGTCCGACACCCTGACCAGCGCGATCACGTAGCCGCGCTGCGCGTTCTCGCTCACCTCCACCATCTCGGTGTTGAGCGACAGCAGGCTGATGACGGGCGGGTTGTCGTTCGTGTCCATCACGTTGACGGTGACTTTGCAGTGCGCCGGGATGGAGTTGGGACCCAGGTCCCTGGCCTGCACGTCGATCTCGTAGATCTGCGCGCTCTCGTAGTCCAGCACGCCGCTGACGGTGATGATGCCCGTCCGCGGGTCGATCTTGAACGCGTCCCGCGTCTTCTCGGTCACGTAGCTGTGGAAGGAGTACACCACCTCGCCGTTGGTGCCCTCGTCCGGGTCGGTGGCGTTCAGGTCTATGACGAGCGTGTTGACGGGCGAGTTCTCCATCACGTTCACGGTGTACACCGCCTCGTCGAACACCGGGTTGTTGTCGTTGGAGTCGATCACCTTGACGTTCAGCTGCACCGCGCCTATCTTGGGGGGGTCTCCGCCGTCCTCGGCGCTGATCTCGTACGTGTAGTGCGACTGCGTCTCCCTGTCCAGGGACTTCTGCACCACCAGCTCGGCGATTTTCGAGCCGTCTCCGCGCGTCTTTATCTCCAGCCCGAACAGCTCGTTGGGGGTGATGGAGTAGGACTGCACTCCGAAGACCCCCGAGTCCGGGTCGCTCGCCCCCTCCAGGGGGAACCTGGTGCCGGGCGAGGCGTTCTCGGAGATCTCGATGTCGATGTGGCTGGTGGGGAAGCGGGGCGCGTTGTCGTTCAGATCCTCGATCTCAACTTTGATGACGCAGATCTCCATGGAGTTCGACATCACTTCGAGGGAGATAATGCACTTGGGGTTCTGGCGGCAGACCACGTCCCGGTCTATTTTCATCTGGGTTGTAAGGATTCCTGCGGGGCTCAGTTCCACCCACCGCGGCTCGGAGTTGGAGATCACCCGCAAGTACGGCGGCTGCGGCGCGATCTGAAAGCCCTGCTTCAGCGCGTCCTTGGTCACGTTCCCGATCACCGAGCCCGGCTTAATCTCCTCGTTTATTCCGTACTTCAGGTTAATAACAGCCTCGGTGCCGACCCACAAGAAGAGGAACGCAGCAATAAAGTGTATTAATTCCATCTCCTTGGCTCGCATCGTACCTGTTGAGTTTATCTGCCTTATTATAGTAATAACGATAACAAAGAATTGTCACCTACAAGATAAAAGGATCCGCAATAATCATCGCAATTCAACCGGGGTGGGAAACAACAACAACAACAAAAAAAAGTGTTTGGCTGATGAATGGCTCTTAGGTATGTAAATTATATCATGGTGCGGCGGCTGTAATTGTAACAAGTGCCGCCTCAACCTAGTTGGATCCTCTCAGGCGGAGCACATCCTCCGGTCTACTGCAGCGGTACACATCTGTGAAAACATGCCGAATCTTCTCACAGCAGTGATTTAGCCGTGTAAATCCGCGTAGCCCTCGTCGGGCGTCTCAGAAATGACTCATGTGATAGACTGTCCATTTCGGAGGCGAGGACTGGGGAGGAAAATTCTGGCTGCACGGTGTTTTATGAAGAAAAAAAATCCCTGGCAGCGAGAGAGAGAGAGAGAGAGAGAGAGAGAGAGAGAGAGAGAGAGAGAGAGAGAGAGAGAGAAAGAAAGTCCAGAAAATACAAGAAATCGTCCAGTCGGATTCAACACTTGGCTACAAAAGTCACTGTTTAATTCCAGCCAACATAGAAAAATATGGAAGTGGTGCGTCGGAGGCGCATCATGAGTTGGTGATCACGTTTCCTTCTTAGGTCGATGGATATTCAAACTGCACATTTGACGAAATATAAATATATATATATATAAAAAAGACGCTGCAGTCACACAAACACCAAAAATGTTCAGAAGCTCAAGTCCGGATGTCTGTGCCAAAAAAAAAAAAAAAAAAAAAAAACCGGGGGTGCCAAAGCAGGAATGTCTTGTCACATCACTGACATCCCGATTACCTCTTTATTTCCAGCAGATTTAGTCTCTCATCCCGTCCGCAGCTCTCCCGGTTTTCACTTATTCATTCGTTTCCTCGCATCTCACTTGAAGAGGAAAAAAAAAAAGAAGAACAGGGGCGAGGGCGCGCACATCCCGGCAATCAATTAGTCCATAAAACACAGAGAGATGAGACGCAGAAAGGGAGAGGGAGGAGGGAAAATCCAATAAAAATATCTCCAAAAGCCCCCCAAAAAATCCACGACGGAGGAGCCAACAGTGCGTGCGCGTCTCGTGTGAGGCTGCAGCAAAGTGGAGGCACTGCAGGAGCCTGGAGCCAGCCCGGGTTGGTTGGTTGGCTGCTTGCTTGCTTGGAGGAAGGACGAGAGAGAAAAAAAAAAATCACCACCACCACTACTCGCCAGTAGTTGTGTCTGCTGCTCCGCTCCCCCCCACCAACAAGCGCTCCTCTCGCTCGGCTGCTGCTGCACACTGGCGGACGCGCAGCTCCGAGCCGAGCGCTCAGTCTCAGGACCCGCAATCCCCTCAGCCAATCAGGGGTTACACAGGAGGGCCGGGAGCTGCCGGTGGGTGGGGCAAAAAAAAAAAAAAAAAAAAAAAGGAGGAAAACGACTGCCGGACGACCTGTTTCTCTCTCAACCCGCCCCCTCCCCCCCCATTCCGCCCTCCCACCCTCGCGCCACCAACCCCGCGGACGGACGCCTCACCGGCCACTTTTTTGCGTCTCTCTCTCCCTCTCTCTTTTTGCAGCAGGGGATCTTTGCGCGTCTTTGCGCGCCCGGTGATCTCCACCGGTGCGTTCGGCTCCACAGATAACACAAAGAAGGGGAGCTCGCGGAGCGATTCCGCCCCCCTACCCACTCATGGTTAACTTTCACTACCCCCCCCACCACCACCACCACCACCACCACCACCCCCACCACATACACACACCGCCGCCGCTTCCACCGCCTCCACCTCTGCTGCAGAATGGCCAATAATGATGCGTAACGAGCTTGTTAAGTCTCCAGCGGAGCTCTTCCGCCCCTTCCTGCGGTTTGTTGGAGGGTTGAGGGAAGGGAGTTGGAGGAAAAAAAACAAAAAAAACAAAAAAAAACACGGATCCATAAATTGCTCTTCGGTGACATGTCAAAGTGCGCCGAGGTCCTCATCAAAGGCATCTCACGTCCTCCTCCAAGCCCCGGCCTGCATATTTTAAAGTCAAATGCAGACCTGCTGATCCATATGGTTGCAACTGTACGCGTTCGGTTACATCACTTCGACGTGACTCTCCTCCCTTTTAGGGTCTGAACTCCAGCGGCACCGATGCACCCCGCTGAGGCAATCCACTCCACTCAGAGGGAGGAAAAAACACAACAAGCAACACTTATAGATTACATGGTTTCCGTGTGGCAGCAGGCAGGGAAGAGAAATGCTGCGAGGATACATCAATAATGTACATAATAACCTACACATACAAACCTCCTGTTGGAGCAGAAAAATCCTCCTGAAGATTTCCGGTCTAATTATAGCCACTGGGTCTTTTTTTCCCTCCTCTGTCAATTAGAGTTCAATTTCACATTAGATATTAAGAAAAAAATGGGAGACCGTCAATTAAAAAGGCTTCAGTTTCTTAAAGGTCGCGTCTCAATGTGATTCCGTGTAATGATTAACAGTTAATTAATTGCATTATTATTTTTTTTTTTGCAGGAGGCTGCCTGCTGCACACGTCACCAGTAAGCAATCACGGCGCTTTTGGCAATAAACCATAACACTGTCCTGCCCTGAAACATAATAAATCACCTCTAGTGTTATTAAATCTTTCTGATTGTCAGCAGCATGTGGCACAAAGCCTCAAGGATGGGGTGGGAGGACTGTCTGTGGCCTAAGCAATAATAATAATAATAATAATAATAATAATAAAGAGAAAACACTTGATTATTATTATATTGTAATTCATTAACGTCTCTCTGCTGCCCTTATCACCGTGTAACCGAGTTGGACATTTTTATTGAGGTGAGCTGCTCGTGTCAGGGTCAGCGTGTGGAAAATATATGAAAGAAAAAAAAGAAAGAAGAAGTTCTGAGGTAAAAAAAAAAAAAAAAAACGAAGCTGGGGGTGAATTTAAAACTCGCCCTCCCTCCATTCCATCCATCCATCCATCCATCCATCCCTCCCTGCTGCACACCGACTCTCATCATCTCTCTGAAATCTCACTCTTCTCTTCTCTTCTCATTCAGAGGGAATGAACACACACACACACACACACACACGTTCGCTAGCGCACACAAGCGCATGCACACTGTGCCTCTCCCCCTCTCCCCATCTCTCTCTCTCTGTGTATGTACGACTTCAGCCGCCATCACCGCCTGCCTGCTGAGGCCAGGCCCGTTTCGGAGTCGCAAGGGTGACACCTAGCGGCCGATCGTGTCTCTCCTCTCCCAGGCTCCCTCCCTCTCGGTGTCTCAACTCACTCACAAACAAATAGGAAATAATTAATAATAAAAAATAACAATAAATAACGGGCATGGAAAGCAAAGTGATGAAGCTGAAACAACACTGCTGCTAGAATTTGACCAAACTCCAACTTCAAACACTGACCTCATCTAATGGAGTGGCTGAGTTGTGGAGGGACTGCTGTCAGTTTGACCTTTGGTTTTGCTTTTTCTTTTCACCCCTTTCAGCCAAGAGCACCGACGCACAGCAGCGGTGGCAGATGCCCGATCATCGACCACCAGGACACCCCGCCCCCACCCCCTGGTGTGTGTGTGTGTGTGTGTGTTGGGGGGGGCAAAAGAAACAAATTCATCTTACAGTCCAGAATTCGGAGTTACGGAATCACTCAATCTGAGACAGCAAGGACCGTGATGGCACCTTAAATTTGATAGGTGCAATCACCCCGCCCCTTCATCCCCACCCCCACCCCACACTCACACGCGTGTGCCCTGACGGCTGGGAAAATATCTCCTCTCTCTCTTGCATAATGCAGGCAGCAGCAGCATCTCAGCAGCACACAAACAAACAAACGGCGTCGCAACAAAGAAAATTTGTTTGCTCTCCCCACTGGCGCAAGACGTGACGCAGGGGTGCGTGAAGAGGGTGCCACAACAAACTTTGGGCTTATAAATTGTTAATGTCAGCGAGTTAAAACAGCTGTAGGCAGGCGGCAGCGGCGGGTGCTGCTGGTGGGGGTATTTCTCTTCGTCTTCTTCGTCTTCTCCCTCAAGGCTCTCCGACGGCTGTATGTACAAGTGTACAGTGCGTTTGGTTTGGGCTGCGAGCGAGCGCTGATGCCACGGGGGCCTCACCGTCGCCTGCCTTCGTGCGAGCGGATGGTGGCGCGGCGGCGGCTCTCTCCCCGGTAATGCAGCAGCATTTAAAACGTGATCTAACAGGGCGTCAGCGGTGAATCATGCAGTCAGAGGTCACGTGAGGTCAGACTGATTCCAGACCGCTGCTGAAGCAGCAGGTGCTGCTCCGAGGGGAGAAGATGGAGCTTCGGCTGGGACGACCGAGTCGAGATTTTCAGTAGCCAATCAGATCTCAAGTCAGCGAAGCCGAGACCAGCTAGCTGGCTCTACGCTGAATTTCACGCGTACGCGTGTGATTGGATAAACCCTGAGAACCTCTAAGACTGAACTCAACCCGGAGATCCGGTTGCCACCACGTCAAATCCAAGACGACTGAAGGAGAAGATAAAGATTTTAGTTGGCAAATCATCTGAAATTTTTAAATGTTAATAACACGGCGCATTGGCACAACGTGTTGTTTAATAACTTGATAGTTCAATAGTTTGTTTCGTTATCGTCTCGTTGGTCTCATACGAATCTGCAACAATGCACAGTTGATTAGACAAGTTTGGACAAGAGTTTGTGCTCACAGAGTGTCGTGGATGGAAGGAATCTCTTAAAATTGCTTCTCATTTGAAAGTTTTGACAAATGGCCTTAGTTACTTGGCCTTAACTATGATTTTAATGATCCAGAAACTACGTTTTTCTCAACTAGGCCACCAATACGAAGGTGATGTAATGTGAAAGTGTGATTATCTGTGGATTCTCCAGCTGTAGTGTCATATTGAGGGTAATATGAGGCGTATTAATTTAGGATGGACTAAATCTGACGTCACCGATGGCCTAGGCGTGAAATGCACAGCCCGCCACTGCTTAAACGATATTCTGGAAGGTTAAATATTGTCGGCCAGGTTCTCTTCACCGCTGCGTTGCCTGATAGGGGCTAAGAGTTAAAAAAAAATAAATAAATAAATAAATAACGTTGCAGATTATCAGTCAGTGAGCAAGTGAAGGGAGAAAAAAAAGGCAGCGCCTCCGGCTGCCGGACTTGATGGTGAACTATTGCAGCTATTTAGCCACAATCTATTTATTTCTCTCTCTCAGAAAAAAAATAAAAGTGCCGGCATATTTTATTGATGAGCGACGGTCCGCCTCCATTTACTTCCGCCGCTGCTGACGCCCCTTTTGTGCCGCTTATTGATTTCACGTCCACGTTAAGAAAAAAAACCCCAAAACCCTCAAACTTCCCGTCGTGACCGCTGGCGCATCGACTCAGAATTATCGTTTGTTTTCACCGCCATCATGAGATCGGACGGGGATGTGGGGGAGTTGGGGTGGTGGGGGGCGGGTTCGTTTGATAGTCTGCCGACTCATTTCACCTTCAGTTCATCGTCTATATTCTAGCATCATTTCTGTGTTTCACTCTGACTTGAGGAAACTTATGGAAACGAGGCTGTAGGTCAGTTAGTTTGCTTCAAACAAGTAAATGTCTAGTTTCATCCGCTCGCATGAATGCAGCGCTGCGCTAGCGCTCAGGCAGACAGAACTTGATGCATTCATGTAGGTGAGACTATAGATGAACTGGAGTTATAATACACACAAAAAGCTGTCAGACAACAAGGAAAATCTCCCATCTTATCAAATCCCATCGTTAACGAGTTCATTTGCTAATGTTCACCTAGCTCTGTGCCGCTTTAGCTAGCATAGCACGATGCACTTTTATTTAAAAAAAAAAAATTCTCTCAAAGCTCATACCGAAAGTAGTGCTCCATTACTTAAGTCCATGGGAGTTTCACAACCTTGTGCTGGTTCTGAGCGCACTGACACAGTTCAAAGTACACAGAGAATGACTGATTTTTTTTTTTTTGCTGCGCTTCATATCAGGTTTTTTTCCCCTTCCTCGTCTGCCAAGGAATGACTCGCGTCTGTAGTCTGTCCCCGCTGCTTGCTTGGAAAGGAATATCTAAGCTCCTCTGACAAGATGCTGGCATTATCGCCCCGGTGTCCTGCCTGCCTTCCTCCCTGCCTGCCTGCCTGGCGGTGCAGCTCAACGAGCGTGTCGTCGTCGTGGACTTATGGGCGCTAGCTGATTCCCAGCGAGCGGAAATGGACACGGGTGTTTTTGGCTTTGGCTGAAGACAACATTATTTTTATGGCCCTCATCTATCCGGCACCTCTAAAAAAATTGATTCGTCCTCAGCGGCCCTGTTGCTGGAGGCATAAAAAACCGAGGAGGCGGGGGCGGGCGGGGTTGGGTGTGCGACTGACCGGCTTAATCTGCAGGCCACTCGTCAATGACGTTATGCCCTCCACCCTCATTCCACGCTGTCTCTCGCCGTAATGCATCATTTAAAACCAATTCCCTCCGTCTTCCTCGACAACACGGCCGCAAAGCTCTGACCTGCCATTGAAAGTTTCCCCCGACCTAATCGATCTCGCCTGTTAACGAGGCCATAGAAAGTGTTTGCAAAGGCGCTAAACTTGGAAGGTGACTGGACAAACCTTCCGTCTGTCAGAGCAGACAGAGGGACAATTGCGCTTTCCCGCTACTTGGTTAGCAATAGGGGGTTCCTGTCGTTGCTACGAGAGGCATGAAGCTACATGTCACTGGCCCATAGTCATTTGCGAAGGGTCTTAATTTAACTTTGGCCAAAGTCAGTAGGGAGTAATGTGGATGTCGGTGTTCTGCTGAGAAAAAAAGGTTGCACTGTTTTATTGTTTGTCTTTTAATGTGAAAATGGCCCCCCGTTTTGAAAGACTGCCACTGCCTTAGCAGCCACACTAGCCACACTCGCATTAGCTAGGCTTGCATTAGCTTCCACTTCTTTACCCTCTTCGCAGGTCTTTTGAAGCAGCCTGGGGCTTCCTACAGTGCTTCTATATGCATGATTAGTTGCACATCAATGCCGTGTGGCTAGCCCCAAAGCATGTTTAATTAAACTCAAGACAAAGCCAGTCATTGCTCACCTAGAACAGTGCCATACACCAAGACATAGCTTTGTTTTTTCTTTGTTTTCTGTTGTGAAAATCAACTGTCCGGACTTCAGTCTCAATTCTTGGGCATGCTAGCGCGAGGAAAGCTTTTAGCTGCTTCCCTTATTTCTTCTAGCTTTTAGCAGTTGCTCCCTAGACGTGTCGACGATGGATATCCAGTGTCATTTTAGACCAGCTGAAAAATGCTTTCTGTTAAGAGGCTTGACAAGATGGTTGTGCAAGGTTTTGGAAGTGAAGTGTTAGCAATTCCAGCTGCTGCAAGCTTAGCAAAGTCCATGTCGCCGGGGAAATGGCTTTCCCCTCATTCCTCAGACTGTTTGTTGTTGTGTTGTTTCTTTTTGTGCCGCAACTTCTAATTTAATCCTGCCTTTTTAAATCCCAATTTCCCCAAAGCGCTGGCCTGAGACCCCCGTCGAGGCTGGGCTGAGGAGAGAATCGTACGCAGGTCTCGGCCCGGCTTTGTCTCGTTCAATCAGTGCTAATACCCCATAATACAACTTCTTCTTCCCTTTTCCTGTTTATACACTGCCAACCTTTGAGTGCAAAGTAAAGTTGAACAGTTTGCATGTTTTCAAGGATTTTCGAGAAGAGAAGAAACTGTTGACTTTCCTCTGGCTGCAGCTGATGCACTCGCTGGCATCAAAGATTGTGTTTTGACTGCAAAAGAGTTGCTTTCATGCCTCGGAAAATCACGGGGACCAGTTTAGGTTGAAGGTTTTCCTGAATGCGCCGTCGAGCCTCGTCTGACACGCGTTGGACGCAGCCTCGGTCGGTTGGTCCAGTGTTAGAATAGACGCGACCCTCGGATACACACAGATGCAAATGAATAACGGGAGGCTGAATGGAGCCGTTTGAAGCTGCGTCGTTGGTGGCGCCCCTGATCATCAAGAGCCACATTGATTAAATATGCAGTTTGTTGACATTTGAACAATTAATAATTAGTAGCCCGATGACAAGTTTGTTTTTGAAATGGAACGTGTTAAAGAGAGGCTTGCTCTATTGCTGCATAATTGCTTTGGCTATTTATGCTGTTAGATGTCAATTTTCAGACTTTGTACCTACAGCTCTCTGGTCTTTGAAGCTAAACATGCTCACTGCGTTC
The DNA here is from genome assembly GCA_009823395.1 of Thamnaconus septentrionalis. Lineage (NCBI taxonomy): Eukaryota > Metazoa > Chordata > Actinopteri > Tetraodontiformes > Monacanthidae > Thamnaconus > Thamnaconus septentrionalis. The sequence continues at coordinate 8,765,609 of CM020509.1, forward strand.
TTCTTCCAATAGTTTATACACAAACAAACACACATATGTATATATACATAAATATATATGTATGGATGTATGCATACATATATCTACATATATATGTATAAATACACATTTATACACTTATAAAACACAACAGTTTGGGGTCACTGACTCATTCATTCTCTAAAATCACATTCAATTAGAAATTTAAGGTAACAACTGTCAAAGCCATCCCATAGGTGTTCAGCATATCCAAACGGATTTCCTGTGCACTAGCAATGTTCTTAGAGTATTACAGTAGATTATTTCAAGAAGCTGCTTATAATGGGGTTCAATGCAGAATGCAATGATGATTTTTTTGTTTTTGTTTTTTTTTTCTTTGAAAATTTTCATTTAAATGTGAAATTTATTCTCGTTCTTAAATTAAATGACAGTGATAAATGCCTGGTATTGGTTGAGTAGACAGACGCGAGGCCAGTCAACCTTTTTTCGTCATTCCGACAAGGTTCCAGCCCCCCCCATGACCCTGTGAGAAGAATGAGGTAGATAATGGCCAGATGGATGTAGTGCAAATGAAATTAGAACCACGTGCGCGGCCATGTGGTGAATATATCTGCAAAACTGTAGCGCTTTTATCCAGCCTGTGTGTGTCGACTCTACTGATGTGTGAGTCCTGAACGGATCGTTTGAAAATCCAGGGCCATTTCTACTGACTCGTGAGTCACGTCACTCGTCTCTATGAACTCAGTCACTGACTTGCACCTGCTACCGCTAGCTAGCCAGTTATCCGCGAGGAAGAGGAGTCAAAACACCACTACTGTGCATATGCTGCTCTGACTGTAGGAGACAAATAAGGAGATTTAAGTGTCTCACAAACTGCCGCCAACCTACTGGGGTTTTCACCACATCACAACTGTCTCTAGGGTTGGTGCCAAGCAGAGAAAATCTCCAGTGCAGTTGTGAGAAAATCTCGCCTTGTTGATGTCAGCGGGTCAGAGATCAAAGGTCAGAGGCGGAACAAGGAAACAGGAACTCAATTAACTATTGGAGCTCCGGAAAATAGACAACATACACTCACCGGCCACTTTATTAGGTGCCCGATATGAGCAAAGGCGTCCCTAATAAAGTGGCCAGCGAGTGAGCGTGGACGCTGGGGGACTTGGTTTGCTTTCTTCCAATTCCCTCTGTGCATTTCAACAAAAAAACATGTTGGGAAAGGAGAGGCGGCAGGTGGAAACAGGAAAAGAGCAGAGGCTGTAAACACACAAAAGACGGGAGCGGCGCGAAAGGAGCCGCTTTTATACTCGTCGGCTAATTAGCTTTATGTGGGCGCGCTCGTTCTCTGTCGGCCCTGATGAATCGGCACCTGAGAATGTATGGCTGCCTGGGTGGGGCGGCGCCGCTGCCATCTGATAGGGCGACTCACACGCAACACACAGCTTATCTTGTTGCCCCCCCACCTCCACACACACACACCTCCGCTGGGAGGGGGTTCCACAGCTGGTTTCTCATCAAGACAAATTAGAAGCAGCACCTTTTAGCGCGCCAGCAACACTTTTAAACAAGCTGACACGCTGGCCCCGGTCTTTGCACTCGTAACCTGGCCGCCCAGGAAGAGGAAAACATATTGCGGGGATTTTTCACTCCTCCTGTAATCCGTCGATTTAATCTATTATCCAAATTCCAGCGAGCGGCCGTTTTATCCGGCGTAATGCTCTAAATCCTGACCAGCCTGACCAGGCTGCAGGCCGTCAAATACCAGAATGATTTTATATTCACAGGGGATCACTAGTCACACACGCACAGACACACATCCGGTCAGCCGAAAAATAACGGTGTGAGATTCTTTGACCTGTTGTCATTTGTTTTTTTTTGCTACCTAAATCACATTTCAACTGAGCCCCAGACATTAGGGAGAAAAAAATGAAGAGTGGCCACAATACAGAGGTGACTGATTTGTTCCCACGCAATAATGATTTGTGAGAGATGGCCATTTAATTAGACTTGTATTTAATACGTTATTAGGGGTAGCCGACATTAGCACGCTTGTCCAAGACTATTTAGTAGCCACAAATTTGTATTTTGTCGGAATTAATTTGTATTTTGTGTGCGCATTATATCTGTATTGTGGCTACAATATATTTTTTAAAAACACTTTTCCCCTTATGTCATGTTTGGGGTGCCGTACGATTCCATTCAAAGCGACCATGACGCTGTTCTGTTGAGCTGCACAGGTCCAAGTGTTGTCAGCCTGATGGGTTCAGCAGCATGGACGGCGGGAAGGACCGACATTTAAAATAAAAAAAATACAAAACACGAAAAAACAAATGAGGCCCTTGTTGTCGCTCGACGTCTTGACGTGCTGCACTTCTTCCCCTCAACACCAGGGGGCTTGGGCCGTTAGCCCTGCAAAATAGGGGCTCTTGTTATTTCAGAGTGCCGTCAGTGTCAAGACGCCTCGTCTGGATTTCACCCCTGAACGCCGTCTGAACCGTGTAAACCACCCGGGACGCCGGTGGAGTCGGGAGCGCGGCGGCGTGGGCGGCGTGCGCGCAGGCGTATTTTTCACGTCTCTCCACTGCGTCGTATGTGAGCGCACGTACACACGTTGAATTAGGAGAAGAACGAAAAAAGAAAAACAGCCTCTTCTTCTTCTTCTTCTTCTTCTTCTTCTTCTTCTTCTTCTTCTTCTTCTTCTTCTTCTTCCCCCCTCGCTTGGTGAAGAAGTGAATCCAGAGAGGCAGAGAGAGAGGGGGGGAGTGAGAGAGAGAGAGAGTGAGAGAGAGAGAGAAATAATCTCATGCTATGTTATCCCTGCAAAAACCTGACAAACCGGCCCCGAGACTGATCTGGCTTAGCGCTCGGTGTGGTTTGGGGGGCGGGAGGAGTGGGAATGGGGGTGTGGAGGGGGCTGGGGGGGGGGGCTTGTTTGCTCCGCCGTGATTGGAGCAGTTGGCCTCATAACAGTCCAGTCACAGCGAAGTGGAGGAGAGCCGCCTGGGGGGTGGGGGGGGGCTCTGTCTCTCCCTGGCCGCAGACGTCAAAGAGGGCGGCGGCCGAGTCCTCTGGGAGGCCGGCCAGTCCAGCACACCCCCCACCCACTCACCCCGCCCCCACAGTCCTCACCCCCCTCACCCCCAGTAGAGGCTTACTAATTGTCCCCATGTTGCACATGGACCTGACTGCACAACCTGCCTCGCTCTTATTTTTTTCCGTGTGTGTACGTGTGTGTGTGTTTGTTATTGTTGGTTGTTGTTGTTGTTGTTGTTGTTGTCGTCACCAGTCGCTGATCGCTCTGGATTCCAGGCATGCAATCCCAGAATGCAATTAGTCCTCTGCCATTAGATCAAGCGACGCCTCTTCCCACCTTGGCGCCCGAGCCTGGAATCACGGATCGCAGAAAGGGAAAAAAAAAAAAGTAAAACAAGCAAAAAGCAGGGAATTAGTATGGAAATGAGCTGTCTCGGACTCTGTTGGCATTAAAGGTGGGCTAAGGTGCGGCAGGAGGGAAGGCGGCAGATCCCTCTCGTCTCGGCGAGAGAGAAAACACAGGGATGTAAAGGGGTTGGGGGGGGGGGTTGAGTTTCCCAGTGAGAGTCAAGCACCTCTGTGCAACGTGGGATTAAGGAAATGAGTTATGAAAAGCATATCCTGCTTTTTTGTGTGTGTTCAAGCCCTGTGTGTGTGTGTGTGTGTGTGTGTGTGTGTACACTAACGGTGCATGTGCTGCCGGGTTCTGCTGGTGGTGGTCTGGGTTAAAGCAGATTGTATTTTTCGCAGAATTTTTTTCTTTTTTTTTTTGATCAGTGGTGCCTTAAAGAAATGTGTTACACCAGGGGTGGCCGAACCTCTTGACTGGTGGGCCACGACAGGTTCTAAAATGAGACAGAGGGACATAGTCCTCCTCTTCGTTGATTTTATTATTTTATTTTTACATTTATTTTATGGCTTACTTACTATTATTATCATCTCCTGAAATTTGGCAGGCCGGATTAAAAAGCTTAATGGGCCGCATATGTGCCCCTGGGCCATAGTTTGCCCACGCCTGTGATAGACTCTGTGAGACGCAGACAGTGGAACCGATCCCGGGGCTGCTGTCCAGATTTTGAAGTTTCTCCTCCGGCCGTTGGGAGAGGTGAAAAACTGACACGTTGAAGCTCCGCTGTGGTAAACATCCAGGGTTTGAAGATGCAGCGGCTGAAACCAAAACATGGGCGCCACAAATTCATGGTCCCTACATATTTTCTACATCTTTAGCTCGCTCCACTTTGCAGAAATTGTGTACAATAAGCCATCTGTGATGTCACAAAGGGCACTCATGCTTCTCCCAGGTTAGGAACAACACCCCCAGCCTGCAGCTATTGGCTCCACCCTCAAAGGCCGCCTCCTTTTTGCCGTCTAACATGGTTCAGCGCCAGTCTTAGCAGGAAGCTAAGGCTAAAGGCTAAACGTTTTTCTGCTAATCCAAAGGAAGGTTGTTGCCAACAATGCGAGGCTGCTCTACCTGAGTCTGGGATGAAAAACAACCGGCCCACAGCGTTTACAATACGGGTCCTTCGAACCGATTGCTGACAGATAGCTGCTTCCCTTTTTGTGCCTCCGCACTAAAAGCCAGGCTGCATAAAGTTTGGCGTCTTAAAACACGTGGCGCTTCATGCATTAGTTAAGAATATTAATTCTCTGTCTCCGTTTCAACCGCGTGTTCTTGCGCTTCCCCCTCGCAGCAAGCCGAGGGCCGTCTACTTTAATGTTTAAGATAGCTGCTCTTCCTGGCATCTCCTTCCATTATTATCTCCTCGACTATGCAGTGGGTTTGCTGCTGCTTATTTTGGCAGGAGGCAATCTGAGCCCGAGGCGATGGGGATTCCTTTCCCCCATGTGTCAGCTGATGTTTACCCAGGCCCGAGGACTGAGGATGGATCACAGGATTTCATAATCCACTGCCCGCACGCTGGAGCAAGGGTGGAAAAAAAACAAGGAAAAAAAAACTGGAGAATTCTCTTTGTGTCAACAGTTGTTTAATTCATGGCTAATTTCCTCATAGTTTGGCCTCGTGCCCCAGCCAGGGAGACACACACACACACACACACACACACACACACACACACAGAGGGAGGAGGCAGCGATAACAAGGGAGATCGGCACCATTCCCCCTGGAAGCTGCCTCACCATCGGGTTGCTACACTGGATGTTTGCATTTCATCCTGCCTCGGTTTTTGGATTGATGAGGCCTGTTGAAGTCAGCAGAAGCTCTGATCAGCCACAACATTAAAACCACACATGGAAAAAAGAATATCGGATCAAAATCTACACACACGCACGCAGAGCTATCTCAGCGCACTTTGCATGCGCAGAGGGTCTCCACGCCGCCGCCGCCGCGCTTTCATGAAGTCAAGCTGGGGCCGAGGCCGAGCACTCGTGCGACACCGCCGGCTCGACCGCTCGCAGCTCTAATTCTGGGCTCTGGTTCCTGCGGACGTCCTCTGACCCGCGACACTCAAACGCCACGCAAAGCTGACACAGGTTGAACAGCGTGGAAGCCTTGAAGACGCAGGAGGTAAATCAAATGTGGCAACAGTATCCATAGCTGCAGTGAAATGTTGCGTTGATATTTACTTTAATGAGCGCAGGGCTAATATTTGAACCCTCGCTGCAACCTTAATGAGCGCTACTGGCTGGTCAGGCTTCTGATTTATTGCATTTAATAATAAAAGCCTTTTTATGGCGGGAAAGTCAAAGGTCCCATATTGTTTGCAAAATTCACTTGGCTAATTTCTCTGACAATAATATGACTCCAGTCTGCCTATAAACTCCAAAGGAAAGTCTGTTCTTTCCCACCTTGGTTTTGCTCCACTTTTTGGAAAACGTTTGGCCAAAACTGGCCCTTTTGGCAAGATGCCCCTGGTGATGCCATCAAGGGCACTGAAATCTGTCCCAGGTTTGTGACATGAGCATGTGTTCCTTTCACCAGAGGTCCACAGCTACTACTCTCGTGCCCTTCCAAACACGTGGAGCCATCCATCAGTTTTAGCAGGAGGTTGGAGGGGAAAATAATCAAGCAGCTTCACTTCCACCGGGTCCGAGATGAAAAACAACAATCAGAAAGTGGTGACAGTACGGGACCTTTGAGCTCTTTCATGATTCCCAACAAGAGGACCTAAAACAAGGGGGTATAAATAATAGCTTTGAGCAAGATGAACTGTTTTTGGCAGCTAAATGACAGAATTCACCAGTTTCCAAGATATATGGAATTAATTTATTTTTTTACTGTCAGCGGTTTTGATGTTGTTGTTTATTGCTGTAATGTCAGCACTTTTTTTTTTTTCCTGAATGGGAGCATCTTTTGAATCTACGCTCAGAAGTTTCACAGTGGCTCCCTGGGCGCCGGCTGTTTTAGGAAGAAGGGGAGGAAGTAGTTCAGGATCAATGCACTCTGAATGGCAGCACCACAAGTTTAACTCCCAAAGACCTGCCCAGGCAGGAATGTGACATTTCGCACAGCAGCACTTCCTCTTTGATACTTTTGACTTTGTTAGCGGCTGTGATGGGTTTAATCACAGTTGGAAATGGCTCGTCTGGCTAAAAAATAAATAAAAAACAAACAAAAGATATAGACACGCGCATTTACATGCTTTGCTAACAAAATGCCAACAGACAACAACACAAGCTTTGTTCTATTTTCCTACAATGAAAGCAGCAGTACAGTCCCCTTTTTAAAAAAGCATTTAGAAAACAATTGAAATATGACATTATGCTGGCACATATTCCAAGCAGTGATTGCTGCATGCAGAATCGCACTAAAGCGTTAAGAGATGGTTGTTTCTGTCCTAGCGACCTCGGAGTGTCTCCTCCTTGGCTTTGTACCACAAGGACAAACGCTGGAGAACGTTGTCGAGATCCAAGTCGGCTGCATTAAAACTGCAAGAGAGCTTCTGGTATCAAATCACCATCGTAAACTTCAATTCAGCACAGTTCTGTGTCAAACGCAAACCCACAGAACTAATACCTGGATGCGGACCGTCAGGGCCAGCTAGGCCTTCACTGCTGGCCTAAACATACTTAGAAAACTAAATTTTCTCGTAAATATGATAATTAAGTCGTTCCTCAAAGTCTGTTCTTTCCACCTCGGATAATATCCACTTGGCTGTGTTGCTTCCATTGCTTTGTAATACGGCAGAGTTCTTATCCAATCATGTTTCAGCTAGCTTGTGTCGTCAGGTTCTACGAAAACTGCCCTCGGCCAGCAGAGCCGACATAGCAGGCTCCTGTTCGCTGGAAGTGAATGGAACTCAGTTGCGATAACCAATCAGATGTCAAGTCCGCGACACCGAGACCAGCTAGCTGGCTTTACTCTCTTAAAAACGCCTTTCAGTCTTAATTGTGATTTCAATGCTCGGGGAACTAATTTTTGCTCGACTAAGTCACCTATATGAAGGTGGTGTAATGTGTTAGCGTGATCCTCTATGGATTCTCGCGCCACAGTGTCATATTCAGGGTACTATGAGGTGACAAAATTTAGGGTGGACTAAATCTGACGTCATTGATTGCCTAGGCCTGAAATGCACGGCCCGCCACTGGACACATACACACCACTGGTAACCTGAATAATAATTTTTAAAAAAATTATAAAAAATTTGGTGAGTTGTACCACGAAGTTAAGAAGTGATTATACAGCTTTGCGATGCTTATGCTATAAATACACCCTCAACGCACACACACACACACACACCACCCTACCCTGGTGAGAACGAGCTTCACGCTCCTGTTACGCACCACACAAGTATTTTTCCGTTTACATTTTTCGCTCCACTTCTTCCTAATCTGCCGCCGTTACTTTGATGCGCCCACCAGGTCGTCACTGACGACAGTCCGACGCCGGTCTGGTACCTATTATATCAGCTGCAGCGCGCGCTGCCTCCTCGTGCCTGCGCGCACGGTGCCTTTCTCAAAGCGCCGCCGCCGCCGCTGCTGCAGCGCCGCCTTATTGGGTTCGCTCACACGACAGAGGAAGCCTGAAAACAGCTTCCTCTAGCTGTTAGAAGCTCCCCATCAATAAGTGTGCACGCCGCTGTCAGCGCCCCAACCTGCCGCCTCTCCACGCTGATCACAGAGGCGGAACACGGCGATGACGGCACCGTCGCAGAGCCTCCCCACCCCCCAAACCCTTTTTCAGATGAGCATTCCGCACATGCCCGTGCACAGGCTGCTCTCCTCCCTCGGCAGAAATCTGGGCCGCCCTGTGCCGGCAGAGTGGGATCATCTTAAGGTGGATAAAGGAGACCTTCCACCGTCGTAACCCTGCGGATTAACTGGTGCCTGCTTTATGTTGATGCTGGAGTGCACTGCAGTGCGACTAGCGCTTTTTCTTACTTTCCCTTTGTCGGCGGTAGCCCGGGTGAAGTAAACATAGGCGACTTTATGACGTGTGTAGAGAAAAATGAAGGAATATAATCAATTCCAATATTCAAAGGAAGCATAAACTTGCAAAGTTATCAAGAAGCAGTGTTGAATTGCATTGACTCAGCTGTGCTTTCATGTCATCGCTCAGTGGGATAGTGGCAGAGTGTCCGCCCTGAGACTGGTAGGTTGTGGGTTCGATCCCCGGCCCGGGGCATATTTATATCAAAATAGAATATTTTATATCAAATTATTATTTTTTTATTATTAAACTATTTATTTTCTTTTTAAGCGCAGTCCTATTGGTTAATTTATTTTTTTTTGGGGGCCGTTACCTGCGTAGCAGAGAGCTAACAAGGACGTGACCTGACCTCGTCTTCCTTTGTAGCTTTCAATTGGGCTCTTTTATGCTGAAGAGACGCGGCTGCGGTCGGATCCTGCTGGCTGCGAGTGGACTCGTTCACCCCCGGCGCAAATGACTCATTGTATCATTTGTCTGAATAGGCCGCCCCCCGGCCCCCGTCCCGTTCACTCCTAACAAGTTTTGCACAGTTAATCTATTCCTCCATCCAATCTGCAGACGGCAGCGAGCCGAAGAAGCGGCGGCGGTGAAGCAGCCGTGTTGCCAATCAACGCTTTCACTGGAGTGTTTACATGTGTCACGCGTTACCGGAGGAATTGATTTTGCCAGCATGACATGTCGAGTTAACCGACTGATTTCTCCCGCTGTATTTATACAAAGATGTCCATTATTACACGGGCTGCACATGCCCTCGCAAATGGCTTTCGCAGTCGATGAGCGCCGACGCGTCCGCCGAGTGCCGCTTTCCGCCTTTTTGCCGTCGAACGGGGACGCCCGCGAGCCGCGCACCAGGAGTGACCCGTGTTTGAACACCTTCAGAGGGAAAAGGCCGATAAGAAACGCTGTTTTCAGCCGCCTGTGCTTTTTGGGGGGGATCTGCAGAGGTTTTTGGAGAAGGTAATTAATCATGGCAAGCTGCTCTTACTGGTATCTGGAGATGAAGAAAAAAAAATCTGTTACTTCTTCATCTCACTCGTTGTGTGCTCAAAAGGGCCATTCTGGAAATGTGCCCTCTATGATGTCACAAAGGGCACCGAGGTCATGAACAGCGCCACCTCAAGCCACAGGCTCAATCCATCTCAGAACTTGGAAACCTTTCCAAACATGTGGACGGTCCAACAAAGCGTCCAGTGAAGCTTTTTTTTTTTTTTTTTTGCAAACAGAGGGCTAAACATGCTTTCCAGATGTAAACAAAAAGGGCATAAATGTCAAAGAGCAGCAAATATTATTATGGATGAATCATCCTTTTTTTAATCCGCACAACCGCGACATCAAAAATGAATATAATTCTTTAATACCCTAAAAAAGGGAGCATTCCAGTTCCCAGCACAGACCACCTCACTGAGGGCTCACAGCCCCTCAGTTTTAGATAAGGTTATAATAAGATATAGTCAAAGCCTGGCACCTAATCTGATATATCACTCGGTGTGACATGGGAAAGACATAAAAACATACTAGGAGTGGACACTAAGAAGATTAGAGAGTGGAAACGGATGTGTGTCGGCATTTTTAATCCACTCATGCTTCACCCTTTTAGAGCTGTCCAGCAAAAAAAAAACATTGATTATTCTACTGTAGTGGGGTTTTTGTTTTTAAATTGAAGCTCCTTTCAGACCACTAACCCACAGACACACACCACACACACACACATATCACACCCGCCCTGGTTTAATTTGATTCTTTGGGGAGCGGGGGAAAGGCGAGCGGCACAGCGACTGTGAGCTCACGTGTGATTAAGATTCTCCTTCCTGTGACGGCGCCGCTCCGCTGTGTGTCTCTCTGGTGAATTGTTCCGGATTGGCTGTTGACATTTAGTGGCTGGTTTAAACACCTCGTTGTGTGTGCGTGTGCGTGTGTGTATGACAAGGAGTTTGAATATTTATTACAAATCCTTGATGTCAGACCTCTTTCCACTCTGCTAGCTAGCTAGCTCGCTTTGTGTCCACGCTAGTTGGGCATTTGGCTGCAAAATCAGTTATGTGTGAACTAGTCAATCGCTGATTTCAAAAGCCAGAACTGATTCAAACAGAGCGGAATTCTACTCTATTCTGACTAGCCAGTGCCACTTTTGGTTCCCAGTATTTAATGAATAACAGATATAAGTCAATGACTGGGTTCAGGCCAAATGGCCGACTCATCAGGTTAAAAAAAAAAGGCAGAATTTTTTTCAATCCAACTTGTCAACTAGTTAATAAAACCCTGTAGTCCATAAATAAATCAATGTCTCATAACTTGTAAGGTTGAAAAAACGGAATTGTTTTGCTTTTTTGCTCAGGTTACTATTTGACTTGTGACATAAATAAGTGAAATTGCTCAACGTGCCATCATTGTTCCAGGTCCTGATATCAACAATTTGCAGTAAATAGCTAAACGGCTCGCCGCATGGGCGCGTGTCTGGGGCCAGCGACCCCCGCTGCCACGGCAATTGGTTGTGCGTTTCATATTTAATATATGCATGAGCGACACGACGCCGCTGTCTGCATGTATACCAAGCAATTACGGGCTTAGCGTGGCTGGATCTCGCGCTGACGCATTTTTCGAGGGTGTGAGATTAAATACAAATCAGGCGGCCGAGGGCAATTAATCTTCCCTCCGCATCGGGGCGGCAGCTTTAATTTCGGGGGGTGGGCTGATCAGGGTGGCGGCCTCGCCGCGCGAAAAGGTGAGAGCGCTGCCCGCTTGACCTTTTTGACGAGGGATAAGGCCGATATTAGTTTTCAGGGGGGCGATTCGGCCGACGAGCCCTGCGGAGGGAGGGAGGTGAGGAGGGACGGCAGGGTGGGGTGGGGTGAGATGGGGGCGTTGCAGCAGTCGATATGAAGCCATCACTCTGGAGGAGACAGCTGTTCCGGAGGTGGGGTGGGGGTGGTGGTGGTGGGTCTGGAGCAGTCAAGCTCGAGAATGCAGACTCGCTCTGTCATCCAGGTCGGGCCTGTGGTGGGCGGCGCCCGGCTTCCCACCACCACCCATCAGTGTCCGCTGGGAGGAAGTCCTGCTCGGGGCAACGTGGGGGAGCAGACAGGAAGAGCCGGCACAGAGCAGAAAAGCAGGCTGTTAATTAAACGTAGTGCGCTAGCAGCAGCGAGTGGTATTGGAAAAAAAGAGGAGAAGAAAAACAGGTGTCAATCTTCATTATGGCGCGATGTGCCACTTCTCCAAATTCAAAATTATTCCTCAATTAAGAGGCAAAATGGAGGCGAGGATGTTCTCCACATTTGACATCCTAATTAATTACTTCTCCGCCATGTGAAGAATAGACTGGCTCCCCCGTGTCACCTTGGGGGGGGACCTCGTCGGAGTTTTCAGTGACGTGAAATTAGCGGCGAGAGCAGACTTCAGAGCGGCGGGGGCGGGGGTTGGGTGACAATTCGGAGCGTTCTGACAAGTTGCGATGTCGCTTCGGAACTTTTTTTTTGTCTCTCGGTTACGAGCGGGAATTAACATAGCTGCGCGTCAAGATACTCGGGAGGCACATTAATCAGCGGCGGACGTCGCGGCGCTTTTGAAACGGGGCCGCCTGATTTGACCACGAGGCATGAAACCTGCGCAGATATGATAGCAGATGTGTTATTTTTTTTTTTTTTTTTCGACCGTGAAATTGTCCCGCGCGTGAAGCGCGATCAAATCAGTCGTGGTGAATTAAAGAGGCGTCTTCAATCACGTCTTCTCATTTGTCATGTGCTAACAGCCAACACCGTCTCCACATCCTTCATGCCAAGAGTCACTGCAGGCCATTTTCACTCTCACATTCAATTACGGACTCCATCCTAGAGGTCAACCGCGGGGTGCATAAAGCTTTTCGAAAGGCAAAAATGGAAATGCAGTTTCGCTTTTTTGCGCAAGAACTTTTTTTTTCCGGCTGAGATGAAAAGATTCGGCGCTGTTCTCACACAGCGCAGGAAGTTCCTGCACGGGCAACACAACAGATTTTTGCATACATTTACCATAACGGTTCAACTTTTGAACATGAATATTTATTGAATTATGAAAGGAAAAAAAAAACATAAGTGTGTCTGCAGAGCAACAAATGGTGGAGAGCGCTGGGCACCAGCGCAGGGCTCCACTCCACTGACCTCCTGCACTTCATCCCTCCGATTATCTCTCACCTGCTACATTTAATTTCAGCTTCCGGCCCTTGTTTCGACCCGGCTCGTTAAGAGGAAGGGAAGTGGGAAATGGTCAAAAATAAAAAAGAAGTAAAGTTATTAGTTTGAGTCCAGCACAGCCAGAAGAGCTAAACGGCTGCCGGCACATCAAGGGAACATTAAGTAAACTAGAAAACAGAGGAAGGCTGAATAGTGAAAACGATGGATTGTATTGGATGAATGGTATTGAAATAAAAAAAAAAATGGGCCCAGTTTTTCTGATAATATCAATCAATCAATCAATGAACTTTTTTCTACAAAGCTCTCAATCAGATCCAAAGGCGTCTTAAAGTGTTTGTAACAATAGAAACTGGTTGCACAAACAAGTCTCCATCCTCTGACTGCTGCAGAACAATTGATGGGATGCTGCTGCAATCAGACTCCCAGCTGAGGTTACAGGGCGGAGCCAAAGGGAAGCTGAACTCCTGCGGTGCAGGTCCTAGTACTGACGTAGAGAGGATCAGGAGGACTGATACCGATCAGGAAGTTCTGTTGATGCAACCCAGTGGATTTTTTTTACTGCATGTTTGTGTTCTTAATGAATGACGCTGAGGGTCGTTTGCGGCATGATTTAAATCCTGCGGGTGCTGCTAATGTGATTTTGACTTTGGCTTGAGGTTATGATTGACGACTCAGTGTCAAGTTTACTCAAAAAAAAATAAAATAAATAAAAGCCGTGGCAAAACTTGAAACCATGAAAACAGAAAAACAAGACAGCAGATAAAATGAGCAGATTAGAAACACGCATTGTGGCGTCTGATCGGACCACCAGCTGGTGGCCGATTGCTAAATGTCACTCGATAATGATCAGTGGCCGATCAATGGGACTAAATCTTCCACTTGACAGGCCGATCATTGGGCCTAATTCAAGGTGCCCAGAACACATGGGCCGAATCTCCTCCTCCGTCTGGAGCCTGGTGGCCCCTCAGATTACAGCACATGTAACACATCGTCACATTGATCTACAGAAATCACCTCTGCTGCTCCGTTGCCTCATCCACTGGACCGAAAAGTTCAAGTGCAAGATGCACCTTGGAGGACCTCTTGTTTGGTGAAAACTCTGAGCAGCATCGCAGTCAGTCAGACGCGCTGTGTGACTCAAGCGCTTAGCAAATTGTCAGGCAACCTACAAAGAAAATTATGGGCCCTGAGGGGGTCTTGTTGAAATTGCGCCACCGGTGGTTTCGTCTGGGGGAGCTGCAGGGCCTAGACAATACTCCACTTAAATATGATGACAGACTAGGGGGGATGTACCTCGACCCTTTATTTTATAAACGGCACAAAAACCAGCACAAGCCGACAGCACTGAAATTCTTGACGAGCCTCCCCGACGCGTCGCCGCGGGCTGGAAGTCGGCTGTTGTAAATTTAGCTCATCCCTCATCGCGAAGACGCGCAAAACAAAGCAAAAGTGAACGATAAAAGACGCGCGCAGCGTCCCTTTTGTGAACTAAACTTAAACAGAACTACAGTTTCATTTCCGCGCTCCCTCGTGTTGCTTTGACTGGCAGAACAGTCGGCACGACAGCCGCGATGAATGCTGCACGTGGAAAACATCTATGACAAACACGAACCCAATGAAGTGAAGTCAAGCTAAAGACCCAGACAGGTTCATTTAAAGGGCAGCTGGTCATGCAGCCAACAACTATCAACTAAGGTCCTGCAAAATTCAGGTGAGACGATGTTCTTTGAGGTGGATTTTTTCCCCCTCTCCTTAGATAGAACATTCATTGATTTGAAGAACATTATGTCAATCGCATTTAAAGCGGACAGCGGACAACTCGGATATTTTTTGCTTTTTTTTTTTTTTTTACAGTCTTGTTGAGTCAGACAGCAAAAGCGTGAAGTTTCCAAAATTGCACAAAGGGCACAAAAACAAAACAACAAAAGCAATTCCTTGGCTAATAATTAGAATTACACGACTGCTAACAATAACAGTAATAATCAGCCTGGTCGACGAGACTGTGGTGGATATTTTTGTGGCATTCCGCGTTAATAATGGTTTTCTCTGCGACAACGGCGCCTAATTACAAGTGTGCACTGCAGGCCACTGCTAGAACTGTGTGTGCGTCATGCACGCAGCCACGAGGCTAATTTGGTTGGCGTTCTGCTGACACGTTTGTTTGACAGGTTCACTCAAAGGCCAATTAAATCAAAAGTCTCCGGGGTGTGTAATATTAGACAAAGCCAATTTGTTAATGCCATGACTGCTTTTTATTTATTCTTTTATTCCTTCAGGATGATCTTCAATGGAGGGCGAGGCAGCGCCGGGGTGGCAGTCTGACCTGATCGGCGGTCTTCACCCCACGGTGAACTGCGATGAGCCTCCCGGACTCTTGCCAAAACCAAGCAGGAGGTAAAGTAAAGCCTTTTTTCCTGCCAAAAGAAGCCCTTTAATGCCAATCTTGGCCCTTCTTTCCAGGTAAAAATGCCGTTGGGGTTCTGCTAAAAGAGATGGCATCACCTCGGGCTGCGCTCGGCTACTAGAGCCTTTTAAATCCAACTCCCTGGTTCCGTTGCAGCTAAAAGGAAGTGAACAGTTCACAGAAGACGGTCTTGAAAACGCTCTCGGGTTGTGAGGGTCTCAAGATGGATGGGCAAGATTTCAGAAGTCAAACCTCTGAGATTTCTGCTCTGATGTCAGTGGATGATCTTGCTGAAACCCCTCGCTGCTGTCTTTGTCTGTTGGCCTGCCGGTTGTTTTCCTGCGAGCCTCGCCGCTGTCAGAACCGAGATGAAACTCTGCTTTCGGCTCGTCCTGAATACATTTTTTCTCATTTGTGCCCTCAGCGCGCGCTCAGCGAAAGTCCCTCATTAAACACGGTAATGAACAGGGGCGTCAGCGGCGGCAAGGTGTTTTATCAATCGCCCGACGAGGACTTCTGCTAGACGCTGGACTTTTTCACTTATTTGGCTCCTCGGAGAAGCAGGATGAGAGGGCGGAGGTGTGTGTGAGAGATAAACAGCAGCAAGACGCCAACCGCGGACAAGGTTTTGCCGGAAGCCTCTCGCCGCCTGACCCGTCTGTGGCCATGAATAATAAATGCACAGGACAGAGTCGTTACCGTTCGGAGACGGCTCCCGGTGAATGATTACCGGCTCCGCTGGGTCCGTATTTGCATAGGAGATGAAAACGTTAAAATGGAGACGCGTCCCGACTGCAGCGTGGCAGACTGCTGAGTCGGCAGCTCCCCCTTAATGTCGTTATCAAGCAGCACGAGCCCGGCCGGGCCGGCCGTG
This sequence comes from Thamnaconus septentrionalis, assembly GCA_009823395.1. Classification (NCBI taxonomy): domain Eukaryota; kingdom Metazoa; phylum Chordata; class Actinopteri; order Tetraodontiformes; family Monacanthidae; genus Thamnaconus; species Thamnaconus septentrionalis. The sequence goes on from CM020509.1 coordinate 8,781,448, forward strand.
AGGGGCCGCGCATGAAATGAAAACACGCACGAGACGGACGACGCCTTTAAATGAGACGTCATCCGTCCGCCGTCTTTCTGCGGGAATCGGTCGGCCCCGCCTCCCACCTCACAACCCCCCAACCCCCGCTGGTGAGCAAATTCCGATTTATGTTTTGGGCCACGTCGTGCAGCTGTTCCTTTTAATAACCGCATTCATTACCAGAAGACGGTTATTAACGGAGGGGAGAATGGAAGCGCCGCCACGGAGGTGAAGGGGAGGAAATTTCTCCCGAGACGCCGGCGCAGCGCCGGCTGGGTAACGACCGTCAACACGGTGGTGTGTTTATTGGCGGCGGAGGGAAGCAGAATCAGTGGGGTCATCTCTTTTCAGGCAGCCAGCGCCAGGTGAGGGACGGACAGGTGGAGCTCTGGCGGGATGGGGGGTGTTTGGTCCTCGCAGGGACGAAGCCCATCAGTCAACTGTCAGCACTGTGTTTACACCACCCTTTTTTTCGTTGTTTGTTTTGTTTTGTGTCTTTTTTTTTTTTTTTTTGCTTCGCCATGCAGAATCCGGCCCCAGTTTGATCAGCTTTTTGAGCCCGGTTTAATCTTGTCAGGCCTTGACAGTGACGGCTCATCTCCTCTGTTCTTCCCCGCAGCGACGTGTCGGCCTGTTCAAACAAGACCCTGAGATTCTTCCGGAATCTGTAATTAATTCGGTGAAGGATTCTCTTGGACGCATCAAACGTCTCCGCCGCGCACGCCGGCCTGGCTGAATGCAAAATTACATAGGGCCCCTTTAAAAAGTGAAAGAAAGTAAAGGGGGCATTGAACGAGAAAGCCAATTCATTTTTTTTCTTCTTTCTTCTTTATCGCTCAACAGGAGTGAGGAGATAAGTGTTTTAGTGCTCTCAGGGTCAGTCAGAGGTAAGAAAATAGTTGAGAAAAAAAGCTACGAAAGAATTTTAAAATGCAGGTAAGAGCCGTCAGCGCTACAAGGCTGCTTGTAAACCCTCGGCTGAGGGCGCTTAATTAAAAACAAGGGGGTGCGGGGTTCTTTCACGGCGCACAACATCAACAGCAAAAGTAAAGAAGGAGACACTGCGGTGGTGGGCGGACGCACGTGTTTACACAAAGGACGGAGGAGATGCTGCGTCCTCAGGTGGTTGCCTCCGCTGAAAAGGAAAGCCAGGATAAAGCCGCACAACATTTTTCCAAAGAATGTTAATTAGCGCTCTTTGTTTTCGCCTACAATCTGGCCGCCCGCGCTGCTCAGACATCTAACGGCACCTGCGAGGAAGGGGGAAGGAGCCGCTGGCACTCTTTCCTGTGGCGGAAGCCATCAAGATGCGCCTCCTGTGTTGTGCATCGACAAGGGGAGTCTGTCGTCGAGCCGGCGTGGCAGCCTGCAAGCTGCGCACAGCTTGAATGAATTCACACAACTGAATAGCATCAAACTGCTTGAAAAAAATATTTAAAAATCTATCAGGATAGAAATCTTTTAAAAAAAGGAAAACACATCGAATGTACTGTTGACTTTTGACAGCAAGCGATTAATCCCTCTGCTGACCACCATCAGGAGGCGACAGCCAAGGCTTAACCTTTGAGATCGATACGTTCAATCTCATTTCACTCCTCTGGCCTTGTCGCTAATGTCTTTTCAAAAGTGTCTTCAGTTTTAAAAGAAAGAGGCCTTCGTGCACACACAGAGGGGATTTCAAAAATAATGTAGAATGTATTTACAGTACACCTTACTACGACTTGCAGGTACTAGCACTGTGTTTACACCTGGTAAGGTTTCAACTCAAGGTGACATCAATCCAAAGGGACAAAAAAATCCAGTATTTATGCAGTCGACTGGATTCGTATGAAAACACTTCCAGAACTTCCCAAAATCTCAATATAATGTCAAATTTTTTTTTTTTTTTTTAAAGGACAAAGTGCACAAAAAAGCGAAAAGTGTGAGTGAATAGATGGCACAGCATGCCGTGCCTTAACAAAGTTGGAAGTCCAGTGGCAGGCAGCTGCACTTTGTTGCACTTTACAACAAAGTTTGCGGCATGAGCGACAGAAAATAGCCTCTTAATAAGGGCAATCTGGAACCTTTACTTTTCAAAAAGTGCAAAATGCAGCAATGACACTTAATGATATGTTCAAATTAGAAGTTGAATAAAGGAAGAAAAAGCCTTGACCAGCTTACATGGGACACATTGCTGCACATTAAAACTGTTCTCTCTCTTTTTTTTCTCTTGCCACCATTCTTTGAATATCTTTAGAAAAAATCTGCTGCAGAATTTGAAACATTTTTTTAGCCGTAAACCTCTGAGGGGAAAAAAAACTACCTGAAACCACAGTGGTTGTCTTTTGGAAGTAATAGCGGTATGACTGCTGCTATTAGTAATATTTGGAGTAGTAGAAGTAGACGTAGCAGTGGGTGGGTGTGGTGGTAGTAGTAGTTGAAGGGATGGTTTAGAGGAAGCAGTAGTAGTAGCAATAGTAGTAGTAGAGGGTGTAGTAGAAGTAGTCGTGGTAGTAGCAGTAGTAGGAGTAGTTGCAGTAACACAATAATATCAGTAGTAATGGGTGTAGTATACCCAAAACATTTCAGGACTCAGGAAGCTAACTACAAAATGCAGCTTATTCAATTTTAGGAACAACAACAAAGTTGTGCGCAGAAGTGGAAGTGCCAGGACTTTACCTAAAGTGAAAAGTGACTCCATAGCGCCATCTGTCTGTGCCATTCTCCTGCTCCTTGTCACTGGCCAGGCACAGTGCACAGTCATGATCAAATCACGGACAGCAGACAGCACCTAATGCTAATGCTAGTGCTAGTGGTGGTGTATTAGTCCTTTGCTGGGTTGGGGGTTCAGTGCTCGCAGCATCAGAGGTGGCTGAAGTCATACAGGGACCTGGTTTGTTTTGCTGCAAAAGCAGTGATTAGAAAAAAAAGACACCTAGCGCTGAAATAATACAGTTCAGAGGTCAGAAAACATAGAGGATTTTTCTGTGAAGTGCTGCAGCAGTACTCTGCAGTCTACGCCACACAGGTCTCAAACACGCAAAAAAAAAATGCAGGGGAAGCAAAAACGAGAACATAATTGCAAACAACGAAAGAGATGAAAGTGATCATTAATCACAAGATAAAACAGGTTATAAATAATGAAGGTCGGAAAGTGAAAGAAAGACAAATGGTGAGGCTAAATGCACCATATGTAGTGCACATTGTACGATGATGATACTTGGAAAGAGTATTAAATGACACAAACAATAATATTACAATGTAAAAATGCTTAAAACTATCTGAGACTTTTTGTATCATGTTTTTTAATCACTGACCACAAACTGAAAAGGGAACTAACAGAGGGAAGATACTGGCACAAAAATAAGCAGGGAGGATGAAGGGAAGCAAAGCCCTACTTAGCTGAAGGAATGTGCATCATGTTCACCACTTTAGATACTTTTTTGTTTGCTTGTTTAGCTTTTTTTGTTGTTGTTTTTTTCTCCGGGCGAGAGCTGCTCTGCCGCAGAGGCAAGTTGCCACAAGTGGTTACTGGAGCTAAGAGGTGTGTCAGCTCGCTCTCTCAACTCCGGGCCCCCTTGTTCCGAACGCGGCGGAGCGGCCGAGGCGGCGAGTGCGAGTCGGCTCGGCAGGTTTAGCGCGGGGTTAGATGTCGGCAGCGCCGGGCTCTTCTGGCTCAGAGGCGTCGGTCTGTGCAAGCATGCAAAATTGGCTGCGAGTTCAAAGAGAATCGGTGAGAGCGGGGAGTCGAGTTGAAACCTGTTTTTTTTCTCTCTCTCTCTCTCTCTCTCTCTCTCTCTCTCTCTCTCGCCTCTCGCTGTTTGATTCCGGCTCCTCTCAAGCCTTTTCTAATGATGACTTTATCTGCCTCCCACTGGAAGGCAGTGGATCGCTGGCCTCGGGGTCTGCAGCACCAAGGTATCCGGGCCGCCGCCACTCGCTTTTTCTCCATCTTGTCTTCTGCCGGAACTGTTTTTTTTTTGTTTTTTTTTACTGTTTAGCCTTAAATAAGCACAAGTGGAATAATTTACAGACACCCAGAATTTGAAAACGTGCCGTTTCCCACTCACAGGGGGGGAGAAGCTTCTGTTTCCTCTTGTCACACCGATATATGCATATGAGACATTTGGAAGAAGAGGAGGAGGAGCTGATGGACTAAATCTAAACATAGTGCCTTGAAAAATATTTTTTTTTTAGAAAAAAAAAGTTTAAATCTGTCTGGCTTGGCAGTGATGGAGGTTTTTATAGCGAAAGGTAACTGACAAACGACAATCTCTTTGATCTGCACCGCCTTCTTTGATGGCAAGACAGAAATAAATCTCCTTTCCCCCGCCCATACGTGATGACACTTGCTGTGGGGAATATGCCAACAGCTCCTAATCATGTGTCTTTATTGATGTCGAGTTTTTGGGTCGAAATTGAAAATGAGAGCGAGAGACAATTTGAGTCCTTGCTGCCTCGGCAATTTAAAGTCAGACAGACGAGCAAAAGGAGATTTGGTTTGGGTCTATGAGACTATGAGAGCCATGAAGGTGATGTTATATGTAAGCGTGATTCTGCATGTATTCTTGGGCTATAGTGTCATATTGAGGGTATTATGAAGTGGATTCATTTTGGGCGGACTAAATATGATGTCACTGATGGCCTAGGCTTGAAATGCACGGCCCGCCACAGGCAAAATGATCTCAATCCTATAAGATCAAAAGGTTGAGCTGCTGTAGACTCCGGTTGAGTCGACACAGAGTGAACATTCCGGAAGCAAGAAGCGAGTGGCAGGTGATGATACGACGACGACGAGGCGAAAATTACAAGCAGTCAAATCATCATTGAATTTGTAATTTAATATTGTATAAAGTACGACAGCACAGAGTTCCATCAGAGCGCTCGCCGCACGACAAAGCATGCACAACAATGCTCACCAGGTAGTGAGAGCAGAACACAGACCGTCTGTGTGTTACTCATTCCAATCCACATCCACCACTTCAAACTGTGTCCAAACCCGCTCCGCCGTCATTGATTGGGTCTCGACTCGATAAGTAGTCGGCCACCCCTGATTATCAGGTCGATAGCCCCGCTCTCCAGACGGCGAGGACAGCAGGAGCTCAAAGTGGCAACGGATTACAGAGCCAAGCAGGACAGACAGCCCTCGGGTGTGATGGCGTCAAACCTCCAACTGTGTCATTGTAGCTTCTCACCAACGAGTCAACGTTCCATATAAGGGTGGCAAAGGAGGAAAAGGAGAAGGTCGGAGGTTCCTCAGAAGTCGGACGGGTTTGAGCGGAAGGAAGCAACAGGCAAGCCAAGATTGAGCATTGATCAAAGTGTCACGAGACACTATGGAGGAATGGAACCGCTTTTTTGAAATAAGTCAAAGGCATGTGTTTGGGTTCGATATGACTGGGTCTCAGTTACCACATGGAGAACTAAATAAGACGACGAGCCCTGATTGGCATTGCTTAATATTGAGAAATCAAGTTTGGTCTCTGTTGGTTTACTGATTATACAGTGTGATTATACAGTTGTATGCTAACATTTTGAGAAGAAAGCACGTTATTGTACAACAAGGCAACATTTGATTTGCCAGCAATGTCTATCAAATCCTTAAAATGTCCAAATAAATAAGCCAAACTGCTCTTCAAACAGATTGAACAAGGATTAAACCAAAGGATTTAACTGTCCACGAGTGACAGCACACAATTCAAACATCATAAAAAAGGAAAAACAGACATAAATAAATTCTATAAAAAAAAGGCACAAAAGACTTAGCTGTAAAAAAAGGAATTTTAGAGGGAAAGGCAGTTACTGAAGGTAATGATGCGACAAAAATGTATGCAAAAGAACCGGACGCATAATACTCTAAACAAAATGAGTTGAAGCTTGAATTTCAAACACTTTCACTCAAGTCGTTAGCCGCTAACAGGAGCTTTAGCCTGCCGAGAGATCAAATGCTCAAAATTGAAGCCAACAGTTTTCGGATTCATTGTGATTAGGCCGTCTTAAAATTCATCAAGCCGCTCACTACGTCTCAAATTGAATTTGCTCCATTTAAGGCCACTTTTTTTAATGGCTGCACAATAGCACTTTCCAGTTTTGTTGTATGTGAGGTCAGAATGGAGCGTGGATTTATTCCTCACCACTTAACTTTACAAGGTGGTTAAATTTAATTACAAAACATAATCACGCTGCGCTGCTTAGACTTGAGCTTTCCCCAGTGTTGTTCGCAACATCCTCGTGGCTCTAAATATACTTGAAACTCAATTAAACTCGCAGCACCAGAACAATGATAATAATTACAGCAAAAAGTTCATGTTTAATAAATGAAGTTCTGAGAAAATTGGGTCGCTTTTGCCGTAAAATCTTCCCTCACTGGCACATGTTTTAGGTTTTTCTTGGTGGGAAAAGGGTCACAGGAGTCAGAATCAGAAGAACTATTTCCTGCCGTGACAAAGAATCGTCTTCGACGTGGCTCCACACAATGCAACGAAAAATACGATTACACCGCTTAAAAGGGGAGAAAGATGAAAAAGTGCAGAAAAACAAATTTCTGTAGCCGGGAGTACAAACGGTAAACTCAAGTGGTCTCCACGGGTTTCGTGGTTGGCATAATTCTGAGCTCACAAAAAGTGCTTTAGTCCTGTTTTGGTTATTGCGGCTGTAGCTCTTCCAGCAGAAAGAGGTCGAACTCACTGAAGGGTTTCCAGTTGGTCGGTGACCTGAGAGTTGGAACGAGGGTTCACTCGTTTAACACGATGCTCCAGACGAGCCATGCGATCAATGGAGGAGAGAGAGAAAACAAAACAAAACAAAACAAAACTAGACAACAACAAAAGACCTGCATGTCCCAGAGGGAAAATAGATAGCAAGATATTATTTTTTTTCAAAAAAAAAAAAATGGCCCTGGTCCTCCAAGAATTTCTCAAACCAACACTAAGGATTGAACCCTCTGGGTACAACAATCGCCTGGTAAAAAAACAAAAAAAAAAAAAAAGATAAAGTACTGCCAGCGGTTGCTAACCTATAAATTAACTCTAAATATTACAGTATGTCTAGAAAAAGTAAGCGTGTATGAGTTATCCATCCATCCATCCATCCATCCATTCTCTGCAGCCTGTGCCTGCTGCCTCAGGGTGAAGGCCAGGTGCCTCCCTGGACAAGCCAGCAGTTTATCATAGGGCCAAACACACAGAGAAACAAGCAAACACCATAGACACTCAAGTTCACACTTAGGCACAATTAAACGAACCACGGACCTGGACCTTGCTGAGTTCCCGCCTTTTTTCCTGAGAGCAGCATATTTTGCTGCTACTTGACAAGACGGTAAAAATCTTTTCTAAATTCGTCACGTTTAATTACCCGAACCGGGCGAGCAAACAAAAAGACGGTGTTAAACTTTCTAGGAAATTGTGTTACACCATTGACACGTCTCTACGTCTTTATTGCACAGAGCCGGTCGAGTTTATTTATTTATTATACCTTTTCCCCCAACCCCCTCTGACAAGAAAACACAGCGTGGCTGTTTGCTCCTCCTTCCTGCAAGAAAATACCAAGCGCCTCTACAGGAGGGCTGAGGCCCAACCAAGCCCGCCGACGGTGTGGCGATGATATCCGATGCGTGAGAAGCGTCCACCGCCCTGCACCGACAAGGTTCAGCCTGCATGCAGCTCAGAACGGAGGGGGAAAAAACAGAAACAATCATCCGTTGCTACTGGATAACGTGAGTAGTCAACCCTTTGACACAATGACGACAATCCGGGCCTGTCTTGAATGGAAGCCCCTGTCATTGGGAATGCGCTATTTGAATAAATAGGAGCAGGAAGCAGGAAATGAAGGAGAGAAACGCTCCTTTATCCCTTCCTGATACTTCGGCTCCACTCGTGCGCAGCGTCCACATTAGCGGTTCAAGCGCAGGCGGTGATAATGTTCCTCAAGGTCTCAAGTGTGACCACGTGATGACAGATTTTCCTTTTGTATTGTGAATGCATATGTATTTTTACTGCCCTTGACAGAATCGTCACCGCCGTCAGTCTAAAGTAGCTTTAGAAAGCCAAAGTGGGCAGACGGCCGCACATATGGGCGATGCACGAGTGGCGGAAGTGACGAGACGCCTTCCAGACACCTACCGCCTTATTCGCAAAAGGAGTGAGCATCGTGGTTCTGTTTTTTTTTTTTCCCCTCATCTCAGAAGGCCGGCCACCTCCGTGTCTCAGCCGCCGAGAGGCTGACGCTATTTCAGCCTCCGCTGCGAGGTGCCTGCAGCCACGCAGCCAGCCAAACAACATGTTTATGTATTTGATTTCTCGCCGCGCCGCGCCACCTCGCCGACCCAGCGCCGCCGCCGCTAGCCCCCCCCGACCCCCCAAGCTACCCCCTCCACCCCCGCACCGGCATCCCGCACAAAGGAGCGGCGCTGCGCACGGGGGCTTATCCAGTGCGCGCCAAGCGGATGCGAGCCTCGTTCGTTACCACCGCCGCACCTCACAAACGTCCAGCAATTAGGATGCAAGGTTAAGTCCCTGCACGGTGGGAGCTGAGGCAACACAGGGCCGCTGTGTGTGTGTGTGTGTGTGTGTGTGTATGTGTGTGTGTTCGTGTTTGTGTGTTGTGGCTTGGCTCAGAGGTTCAGATGACTGCCATGTGAAATAAGGCCCGGTGTTGCTGGAAATGGGATGGTGCGTGTGTGTGTGTGTGTGTGTGTGTGTGTGTGTGTGTGTGTGGCTTTGAAGCGGAGCAGGATAACTGCAGCAATCAGCCAGGGATGGGATGTTCCTCTCCACAGCCTATTAGGGTTGCTGTTTATCAATGCAGCTGCCAATCAGGACGACTACCCGCTCACGGCTCCCAGTTCTATTTAGGAGTGCGCGTGATGCAAGTTCCTGCTCATCAGCGTGCGGCAGATACGAGCTTGTCGCGTCCCTGCTCCTGTGTGTGGTGGCTGCAAAGAGGGGAGACAGGCCTCCCACGTACACATTCACATACATACCTATGTATATATGTGAATGTGTACACATATCCATACATACACACACACATATATGTATGTATATATGTATGCATTTCTGTATGTATGTATGTATGTATACAGTATATATACATATATGCATATATATACAGTACACATAAACAGACAAATATACATACATCTATACATACACTTGTATATGTAGGCGAGTGAAAACTGTGCAGAGTGTACCGTAAATATACTAATAGAGCGTCAAAGACCAGACAGAAGTTAGAAGCAGAACTGTTGAATGGAATGTTTAAGTGTAAAACAATGTCCAAAAAACAAAGTCACTGTCGAGTCTGTAGTCAGACCCATTGAATCGCTCACATCTCATCCAGAGCAAACAGTGATGCAAAACTCCAGTCATTCCAAAAACATGAATTTTTTTCAGAGCACATTATCTCTGTGAGCCAAGACGCTAATTTTAAATTCTAAATTTGACACTCTGCTCTTTCAAATAAATCTTTGCTTCTTCACGAAAAAAGGTTTTCTGCTGTGAAGTGTTTTCAACTCACCCACAGCTACGCATTTCATGCCTGACTTGGTTTCCTTGAGGTGCCAGAGTTCTCACAGTGTTCCGTCTTGTTGCTTATCCCTGTGATAGCACATGGCATCGCCCAGGTCTCGCCACTGTGATTCAAATAAAACAATAGACATTGTTTTTTGTTTATTTCTTCAATAGATTGGACTAACGCCACTTTTCAACTTCTGCCCTACGTTGGGTTCAACTATTTTTGAAAAATCTCCGGAGGAATCGTGGAGATGCAGGTTTTCCCAGAAGTCATGCTTGCTGCACTCCGGTCAGAAGGATGAGGTTATTTGAATCTGTAACAATGAGGTGATGTGATGTTGTTCAAAACAAGTGAGCCTTTCCTTTTTTTTCACTCTTTACTAAAAGCTCTGTGTTTAGACAACATCGTCTGGAATATGGTTCATCCTAGAATGGATGATTGGATGATTGGATGATTGGATGTGGCGATTCCTGAAGGGAAAAGTCCACAGGAGAAGAAGCGGAGTAAAGTGAGCGTTTTCTCCCTTCGCGTTCCAAAGAGCATAACTGTGGATGTTCTATAATTTGTTGGGTTTATTTCAGTTGCAACAGCTGTGCTTGCTGCCATCACGGCCAATGGAAGGCTTGATGTGAGAGCAAGTGAGGGGAAGGTAAATCTTCATTGGTGGGAGGAGACGTCGTAACACCGGGGAGTGGCCACAGAGCAGCCATATCCCCTGACAGTCCGAGGTGCCGCGCAAGAACTCAAACCTCAGACCGAATGGAGACTGAACGCTCGGGACTCAGTTGTAATTGCAAGAAGACGCGTAACCGTTTTTTCGAATCGCCTCTAACGTCACCTCAGGCAAGAGTGATAGCGTTTATTGACGTATTGGAGAGACGTGTTCCCATTAGGTGATTGCGTGTTCTTTCTAGGTAAATGGAAGTGCAGCTAATATGTTGTGGTGACGAGGGCCTGGGGAACGTCTGCGCACCGTCCGCATGAAGCCACCTTATTAGCTCTTTAGCATGTTTACAGCCACCGGCCGGCAAAACGATCAATCGCTTGTGGGCACAACTATCCAATCAGCCAATCACGCAGGTCAGTGTCTGACAAAATGCAGGGTTTACGGAGAATGACCATCAAAAGAGATCATATCCATCAATCCATCCATTCATCCATAGTATAACCTCTACCTTTGAAGCCCAGTATATACTGTATGTCTCCGCTCAACAGCCACTCCCGTGCCAGTGTGCTTGATAAAGCAGCCGGTGGGTGCATGTTGCAATATGAGCAGACTGTACACATCCTTTTCAGCCCAGCACTTAAAAGTTATTCTTTCTGCAGAGAAAAAAAAACAAAACATTTTTTTCTCCCTATCTGAAAAACACGTTCAAACTGCGCTGCTCTCCATTTTTCCCTAAACAAGAAATTGACTGGAGCGCTGCGGCGATGCTAAAGTAAGTTTTGCAGAGAAGAGGAACAAAAGGTGAGGCTCTCTGCCCTTCAGAACGGCCGTCGCCGGACTCCCACAAAAAAATCTAAGTGCGTCGCTCATTGTCGGCGAGGGGTCCCCCCGCCCCAACCAGCCACCCTCCACCTCCAACCCCCCCGGCCGGCCGTCTGTCGCCGTGCTCTCCGGCGCCCCCCTGTCTTCCAGCAGTCATTTAAAATGGATAGGTAGCACTTTCCGTCCTGCTTGCCAACACAAAGATACAAACTGGATCTAAAAACATGAGGCGCCGTCTGTTTGCCTCCTGGTTTATTCATCTTTTTATCTCCGCAGCCGAAACACTGATATGCTAATCAGCGGCACAATAAACAGCGGCTAAATTATACTCTGCAGGGTTTTTGTTTTTTTGTCTTTTTTTTTCCCGCTCCCCATGCAGATCAAACCGACACCAGTGTCTCTCTCTCCCTCTCTCTCTCCCTGCGCAGGGGGTGTAATTACATTTGGGGATTTGAATTTAAACTTCTGTTGTTCCCCCCACACTTTGCTGAGTGCGGACCTGTGGTAAAGTAATCTCAGCAGGAATTTAGGCCACGCTCGCAGTGCTTAATAATTCAGCTCGGCTGCTGGAGGCTTTCATTGAGGTGAACTATGCGGCAGTCTTGTTAAACATTCATGTTCTCGGCTATGCCTCGCCCCTGGAAGGCATTTGACCGCTGGAGCGATAACTCAAAAAGTTAAAGGCTTCTCGCGGAGATTAATATCAATTTGATGTCGGTGGTGGTGGCGTCGGCGGCGCTGCTGCGTGCGTCTTCCTTCGCTCAATGGCCTTTTTTTTTTTTTTTTTACATTTTTTGAAGGATTAATTAATTAAAGCCCAAGTGTCTTGTTAATTTGTCTTTTGGACGCAGAAAAAAGAGTGAACTGTGGTTTGTAAGGTATCAGACACCAACAACACCACTGTATTGCTACCTATTGCTAGATAGTCACATTTCTGCCCTAGTAATATTTTTTAGTCCTTAGCATGATTTCATATCTGATGTTCTAGTCTCAATTATGCCTTAAACGCTGTTCTTAGTATAATTTTATAGCCAATGTTGTCTCATTGTGCCTTAGACCAAGCTGTATTTATATCCAATGCTTTTTAATGCTCTTATCCACTGGTAAAGCAATTTGGGATCATTTATTTGATGTATATATAATCCAGTCTCCATCCATCCATCCATCTTCTATACCTGCTTATTCCTATTCAGGGTCACGGGGGTCTGCTGGAGCCTATCCCAGCTGTCTTAGGGTGAAGGAAGGGTGACACCCTGGACAAGTTCATCGCAGGGCCACATAGAAACAACCAACCATTCACACTCACATGCACACCTACGGACAATTTAGAGTGTTCAATTGACCTCACATGCATGTTTTTGGAGTGTGGGAGGAAGCCGGAGAACCCGGAGAGAACCCACGCAGACACAGGGAGAACATGCAAACTCCACACAGAAAGGTCCCAGGCGGCAGCGCTAACCACTGCGCCACCGTGTCATAATAAAATCTCTTCTTCTTTTTTTTTTTGTTGAGGTGCGACGCCTTGCACAGCCCAACAGGATCTCAGCTGGACCCTCTTCTTTGGCAGGCATTGTGTTCAGGCAGACTACCAGGTACGCAAACACTTTTTCAGTGTCGGCAACAGAATCAACAAGGTTATGATATGCAAATTCAGGCAGAATAGTCACAGTGAGTGACAAGCAGCTTCGCGTGACGCATCAAGGTGAAGCATGTTTGCGTCTGCACGGTTTCCGCAAAAAAGCACCCGCAACAAATCGTGAAATTCATCCCGCGTGCGAGGAGAAGGGGGTGGGGGTGGAGTGCGACGGCATAAATAATGGATGGCTCCATAAAGACGGCGAAGACGAGCTCATCTCGGCTTCCTCCAACTTTCTGCATAGTTGGGGCGCAGCCGGGCCGAGCCGAAAAACCCGGAGCGCGCCCATCAATCTTGATCACAGTACAACAACACAAACGAGTTCCGATTGTGCGGCAGTGATTTATTGCAACGGCGGCGGGATGAGCGAGACTTAATTGTTTTCTGCACCATCATAAGTCATTTAATCCACTAAAAACATCACTTTTTTCTCTCTCTCTCCCCCCGGGCGGGTCAGCATTGTGATCCGGGGTTGATAGATGTGGTCAACGACGCCGACAATTCCTGTTTTCCTTGAACGCCACCTTGTTTTGCCGCCACGGTGTGTTTTTGTGCAACCTGACACAATCCGGGGTGTGTCGTATTTCAGCACTTCGCAGCAACAAAAGCTGAGGAACGCCGGCACTCAAGCAGCTAATGACCCAATTCTGATCTATTGTCATATGCAGATCAGGAATATTCACGACACCCAGGTGCCTGCTGTCGCGTATCAGTGGCAAACGAGTGAACGCATTTGCTTGTTTACACCGGCGCACGCGTCTAAATGTGGCCATTTGCCAACATTACGCTCACTCGAATATGAAAAGCAATAAATTAGCTGCTTTTACTCAACCAAATGCCTTGCTAGCGCCGATAGGAGCCGATGCTACGTCTGCTTTACAGCTGCAAGATAACAATCAAAATACCATTATGGTGACTCATATTTGTTTCAATCTTTTCAAATGTACAACACAACTGGCCAGTGGATGTGCTGCAAATGTGCCGCAAATAGAGAAGAATTTGGTACAATTTGTTGAATTGTTCTATTTTTTGCAGCATGCTGGCACTAGCTGAGGACAGAGGCCGTCAAGGACGGTCCAAAATGTATCTAAACAATATTTCAAAAATATTAATTCATTCATTCATCTTCTATACCCGCTTATTCCTGTTCAGGGTCACGGGGGTCTGCTGGAGCCTATCCCAGCTGTCTTAGGGCGAAGGCAGGGTGACACCCTGGACAAGTCGCCAGTTCATCGCAGGGCCACATAGAGACAAACAACCATTCACACTCACATGCACACCTACGGACAAGTTAGTATGTTCAATTGACCTCACATGCATGTTTTTGGAGTGTGGGAGGAAGCCGGAGAACCCGGAGAGAACCCACGCAGACACGGGGAGAACATGCAAACTCCACACAGAAAGGTCCCAGGCCCGGGCTCAAAAATATTTAATATGGCAAATCCTTTCTGAATACACTTACCAAACTTTTTCCAAACAATTTCAAGATATTTAACACAAACATCTGTGATAAATGCAAGGGACTTGGATAGAATTGTGCGAGTCCTGAACAAGTCATTTTGCTGGTTAATGAGTCATGATTCCTAATTCATTGCACGGCCCCGACTGCTAGCCAACTAACTGCAAAGCAGAGTTATTTTTCGGCAACCATTACAATTGAATCTGTACGAAGGTATCAAGTTAGTGAGTTTGGGTATGCTGGTTAGTGAACCTTTGCTGCTTTCCCTTCCTGCTGCTGCTGCTAAAAAAAAAAAAAAAAAAAAAAAAAAATCTCTCTATGTTGAAAATTAATACCTCACAATACAATTTGGTGTTCATTTTTCTTTCAAAATGTGTTTGCATGAAGCCAGTGTTGAAAAAAGTGGATTTTCTATGCATTGACACACACACACATTCACACCACTTCTCCTGCTAACTCAAGTGTGTCTTTAACCTTTTCCTGCCCCCCCGTCCTCCAGTTTGATTTGCTGCCCGCAGCCACTACACATTCTGCCGTGACTGGGCTTAAGTGGTAAACTACGTCTTGGCGCGACACAGGAGACACATACAGGCACTCTGGGGTGAAATAAATGTTATTTTAAATGGTCAAACAGATGTGACACCGGTAAGGCATGGACACCGAAGCACTCCTGGTTTCAAAGCGCAGAATAATTGCAACGGCTGACATTTGCTCCAGCGACTCTCGGCCGCTATTTGTGTGTGTAATGGCATTGCCTAAACAAAACCCACACCCAAAAAAACAATATGAGACGCTTATTATGGAGAAAGGAGAGACTTGTACGTTTTCATTATTCCCAGCGGCTCCGCGGAAGCAGCATGACTCATAACGGAGTCGGTGGCTGGGGGCAGGAGGATATGATTGAATCTATAATGGAGGATATTAATAATATTTCCACTCAACACCGCCGCCATAAGTTTAATTCCTGATCACGGCCCTTTGTCTATCCCTTATGGAGCTGAAGGAATGAGGATTCTGGAGAAAGTGTGAGAGTATAAATGAGGGGATTCGCTGCATTAATGCGTCGGATACATAATTCAGTCTTGTTCTTCTTTCATCTTAAAAAATTCCTGAATCGCTGGTTCCGTCCTGCCGAGACCCCGAACCAAACATTAGGGTTAGAGCTGACTAATTTATAGCCATTTTCCACAGGAAAGTATTTCTATTTCAGATAAGCTCTCCAAAGAAAAAACATTTCCTTTCACTTGATACAAATAACCCTGTAATAACCTTGTAATCAGTCGATTATGGTCAGTACAATGCATGTCTGTGATCTGCCTATTTTTTTTACCGCCGTCATTTTTGTTGTTGTCGGTGAGATTTTTGAAGTCATTTATGCTCAGACGGGTTCGACGCACGGATGAGATTTTCTTGGCGGAGAGAAAAAAAAACGCGGAAGCCTGCGTTAATACCGCGACTGTCAGATCTCGATATGTAAACACGTGAGACTACACACAGCGACAAGGGCACGGGCGGGGAGATGTGTAACCGAGATGACACGCTGGGATTGTCTTTAAGCTTTACCGGTGTTGCGCACATAAATTATGCCAAGCTAAACTTGGATCAGTCAATTACGCCGGGGGCGGTGATTAGTGTTTGAACACAAACGTTTTGGAGGAGGGGATTATCCTTGTCAAAGCCTGGAGACCCCAACCTTCACCTCCACAAGGTGAAAATCTTGATTGGAGTTGGAGGCTGCTCTCAAACACTCCCTCCACATTTAAATTGTGTGGGGGGGGGGGGGCTGAACGGAGATTGGGCCACTGAAAAACATGTACTTTTCTGTTATTGTATGCGGCAAGGTTACATAATCAGCTCATTCAAGTGGTTTGGCCCAGAGCATCTGAATAGTAGAATAGTAGAGAAATTAATCAAAATCAATTCATTTCCTTGCTGAAAGTATTTTTTTTTCCTTCTGCAAATGAATGTCCCCCGCCAC
Source organism: Thamnaconus septentrionalis (assembly GCA_009823395.1). Classification (NCBI taxonomy): domain Eukaryota; kingdom Metazoa; phylum Chordata; class Actinopteri; order Tetraodontiformes; family Monacanthidae; genus Thamnaconus; species Thamnaconus septentrionalis. Next base: position 8,797,523 of record CM020509.1, read on the forward strand.
AAAAAAAAAAATATATATATATATATCTATATATATATAGATATATATATAGATATATATATTTACATAATGATCATTAAGCCTGTCAAATAATTAATTAAACAGAAAAGCAACCATTTCTGTGCTGCTGTAAACACTCAGATATTCAGAGTGAATATTGAATGCTGCTAGCAGATGGGTTTTAAAGAAAAAAAGGAAAATGTGCTCACATAGAAAGCAATTCGTAGTCACATTTTTAAAAAAAATTTTTTTAAAGATCCCAATCACATGAGTCAGAGTCACACGAGTCCGTTCTAGCTGGGTATAGACAGTGTGGGGTGAATGAGTCCATTCCATCTTACCGGCGGCACAATCTGAAGGAAGTTTACGCGCAATCTACGTCTGGCGTGCACTTTAGCTCGTCCCTGACTCAAGGAAATGACTTTTGGGTGGCAAGTACTGCACTTTTCTGTGTGAAGAATGAAGACTGTGGCAGTTTCTGCACATTAACAGGGATAATGAGATTGTACAGTTTCTTCCGAATGGCACACTTGTCCTTCTGACCTTTTGATGTGTTGGACTCACGAGGTTTTAGTGGGAGCAGTCGCCATGTTTATGGTTTCTTCAACATTGTTTTCATAGACAACTTCTCTTTTTGACCAATACCCCCTTGTCGTACTTATGGTACCTCCTCATCCCTTTAGCAGGCTGACAGTCAAACCCTGGTATAAAAATGGGGGGGGAAAGCAAAATTTAAAACAATTTCCTATAATTTTCCACTTGCTTGAGCTCAAGCTTTTTGACCTTTACATTTACATGAGATCCCTCGGTGGAAACCTAACAGTAGCACTTTCTTGTCATTTATCTATTTTCAAAGTGAATTTTCAAAAGCAGGCTTTAATTTGAAAATCGAAATTGTTTGTGCGTGCACTAAGTTCCAGGCTAACCAGTTAGGATCAGACGGTGACACTATATATTATTTATGAAGTCCATACACTGATATGAGTGTTTATGCAAGTTAAAAATAGTGACGCCGCTACAAGACGCATCGGCCTCTTGGCAATTTGTTATATTTGAGCATATGTCGGCTCCCTGCAGAATCCCGTTCGCTCCCATCACTATTTATTGTCGTTATCTTCAGTTGTTTTGGCACACATGCCCATATCTTTATGCATGATATTCTTATGAATCTATTGTAGGGCATTAGCGTTAAATTGGCACGCATGGTGAGACACGCACTTCAATAAAAAATAGCAAAGGAGCCTCGAGTTTCAGCATCCTCCTGGTGTCACTTTTGCCATTTGGTGAATGTGGGCAGTGTTAACTTCACACCCTCCCAACTCTCTGAGCTTTCTCTTCTGGAGGCGACAGGGCAGAGAGGAGCCGTGTGAATACGGTACAGTAATAATATTCCTGCACTGGAAGGGCTGCGGATTACAATTTATTACATCAAGGGCTGATTTCCATGGAAGATTCCGTGGCAATAAGACCAAAACCAACACAGCACAAAACACCTTGCTCCCCTGTTGCCGTTGTTGTGTTTTTAATTTATGTGCGCTCTCGCCTCGCCCTCCCTCCCTCCGTCATTTATTGCTGTTTATCTTTCTTAATCTACTGTATCCGTTCTTCGATCGCCCCGCTCATCCAACCCTGCCCACTAACTGATGCAAGGCCCGGCAACCCCTGAGGGGGATTCACAGGTGAAATGTGTGCTCTTTATCTCCGGCGCAGCTGCGCCCCGCCCCTCCGCTTGTCTCCCCCGTTAGCGCACAAACAACGCGGCATTATCAACTTTAAGAGACGACTCACACGCAGCCTCGCATTAGGATTTAAAGTGATGACACAGAAAGAAAAGGCGTCGAGTGGAGAAGCCCCCCCACCCCCCGCCTCCCCCTCCTGTTTCACACACGGATGGAGCTGAATTCTAAACCTTGGCTAATCTCTTTAACATAGGCGGCCCGTCACGTCGCTCCCGCCAGCTATTGCTGTCTGATTTAAATTCGTTGGCCGGGAACTTATTTCTGATGCCACGGACGTAAATGCGATTGTGGCTCTGACAACATACGATAAAGGTAATTGTTCCTTTTTTCCCGTCTCTGATACATTCTGAATGTTGCGAGTGCAGTGAAGGCTCCTTGCGGGCTGATTTTTGGACCATAAAACCAACAATGTTCCCAGAGCGCTTCCCTCCTGTTGTGTTCTCTCTGTGGTTTGCCCTTTACAGGTTTTTTTTGACTCCAGCATAACACCCACGCAATCCTAGATAACTCATTACACACTTTGGTTACAACTGCCCTCTCAAGGAAATTTTGCCTCTTCTATCTCTGGATGGAAAGTGTGAGAAACGTTTGGATTTTTTTTTCTCTTCTGTATCCATCAGGTAAAGACAGCAGAGAACAGATTGTGAAATGGCAGGTAAAACTCAGAAGGTGATTGGGCAAACCTTCTGTCTTTGACATTCAAACGGACCCATTAGATGATCTGACACTATTTATTGCCGCTGGGGGTGACGTTAATAATGTTCACAGAGGGGAGAAAAAGAAAAACCTTCAGCGACATTTTGATGTTTTTCTACCAAAGTAAGAAACAAAACAATCCAATTCTTCAGCATCCACGCTGCTCTTTATGGCAGCAGCCGTCAGAAGAGATCCTTCCTGCTGGTCTTCTGTGTTTCACAGGCTTCATCGTTAAATGTAAAGGAAGCAGAGTGGTTGCGGAGGTTTTCTGGCGGGATGAGATCACTTGTAGCTCTAATTGAACAGAAGTTCAACAAGTTGAAAGGTCACTCTGGCCTCGGAGGCCCTGATGTGATTTGAACTCGCTCGCCTCTTGAAAACTTACTTGTAGCAGCATTCAAAAGTTTTTTTTACGTGCCTCGCACGGTGGTTGGCCTTGTTTCCACGTTATAATAAAAGCCCTTAAGCGACGTCTTCGAGCGGCGCTCGGCATCGCGGGGTGCAGCTTGATTGCATCCCCAGGTAAGAAAAAAAAAAAAAAACCCACAATAGCCCCTCTCCCCTCCGCCCCCAAACTCGATGATTGCAATTACCACCGCGGGAAGCTGGTATGTATTGCAGCGAGCGCGCGCCAGCCACTTTGTGAACACGGTGACGGATGCGTGTCGGGGAAAAGTGCGCTAGCCGCTAAATTTAGATCAGTCCTGAGCTCATGAGTGTCGAAGCCTGTGTGTGAGAGGGAGCGAGAGAGCGGTGGATGGAGACAGTGGAGCAGCAGCACTCACACACACACACACACACACACACACACACACACACACACACTGCAGGCAGCTGCATTTGGTCTGCGCGGAGGAGACCCTCGGCATGTTTATACTCATTCACCCAGACAGCTGTGGGCATCTCCAGTCTGCCTGTGTCTCCACTCCTCTCGGGCTCCCCTAAGCCGGCCCCATTCATCATCCTCCAGCAGCCCCCGTCTAATTGGGCCGCATCCCCACCTGCTGTCACTCACCCCGAGCCGGAGGAGATACAGATGTAGTCGGGTCCGGCGCAGCCCTGTCGCGGCAGCACAAGCCGCTGCATTTGAATTGCATATGGGGGACGGCTGAGACCCGGCACTGACACGCTGCTGATCCCAGCCGCTACTCTCTCCCTCTCCCCCCCTCCCTCCTCCCCCGAGTTGATACCTGTCTGTAGCTGTATCCGCAGCGGTGCCGAAGCCTGGTAATGATCAGTTTGACTGGGGAGGAAGGGCGACGACTGCGCTCCGTGGCTGGAGGATCTCTGTCCCCGAGCACGGCCTGGCTGTCAGGAATTCCTCTTCATCAGGGCCGCAGCGTCTCTGAAGGTTTATTTTTTATTTGGTCTCATTTTTAAAGACCCCCCCCACACACACACACACACACACACACACCCGAAAAAATAACTAAAATTAAAAAAATGTTCTCATCATATTTAAGAGAAGAGTTCACTTGCTAGATAAGAATTGCAGATGCAGGTTTTTTTTGCTGCCAAGCAGAGTCAACAGACGCCTAATGAGCCTTTGAGATTTCCCAGCTTAAACCTACCATAAAATATCAAGGCGCAGTGAGACGCGGGCCCAATCTGTCCATTCCACGGTTTCAACTTTGGAGTCGCACGGTAATAGACAAGGCAAGGCCGCCGCCGCCTCATTTTCCCTGTTTGATTTTATTAATAAATAAAGGATTACCACCCCGGCTCAATGGGAGATTGGGATCAGACCGGCAAAGGGCTCGGCTTCCGCTTGGTGGGGCCGACCATGAGGTAGGAATTTGCATTTGTTCATTCTCCTCCTGCTCTTAATTCTGCACACTGTAGACTTAAATTCCCCTGTCAAACATGTAGGAGTAACCTTGTCTCACTGCGTTAATGCTGACAGAGGCAAAGTTGGAGCTTTATGCGCGCACAGACCATTTAGTTCAATGGAAAGTGACACCGGCCGATTCCAAACGGGCACGCTTGCTTAATTTTTGGTTCGCGATGCAGATCCCCGGCGTTCCTCAAGCTGTGAAATATGTGTAGCCTTAATTCTGCAGGGAGAACCATGCGTAGCGACACTAACCAAACGTTTCTCTGCAGCGCGGACTCAGACTTGATTGCCAAATTGCTTTGTAATGGGAAGCGCAAGCCCGCCTTGAGCTGGTTAAGGCGGCGGGAGTTTGGCCCCGGCGCAAAAAGAGAAAAAGTTATTGCACAAAAAGTTGAAAATGTTGGCAGCCATTATTTTGACACGATAAAAAAAGGATTTGCATCAAGCTGAGCAAATTAAGCAAACATAATTTTAGACTGAAATGGTCGCATTGCCAAGTTTCGGAATCCTTAAAACAGAAGAAACAAGAAAAAACAAAAACAAAAAAACAAGCAATTTAAGTTTTGTCAGTTTCGCTCCAGATTTCTTTTTTTTCATATTATTGCTTAAATTCATGATCTGTTCATTTACCTGGTCAGCCTCAGATTATACTGATTCTTTATAATTTGACTAAAGTGTTTCCATTCATAACTCGTAATTTAACTGCAACATTTTTCCACTATTCAAAAGGAGAAATAGAAACTGGCTGACTAGAACAGGACCATCAACAGAAACTGGTTTGTTTACTTGTCCTCTCACACTGTTGCACTTTCAGCTACTGAAGGAGAAAAACAGCTTGAAGTGGCTTCAACAAGTATGATTTGCCAGACAATTAGCCACATGTGGCGACAGTACAGCACAGTTTCGAGTTAGGAAACAACAGGTCTCGTTAGAGAGATTTACAGGTACGTGAAATAACTTTGGCATCCATCTGTCATAATTAATGTCTTCTTAGGATTGTTGCCACTCAACTTGTGTCTATGGCCATTATTTATTTGCATGTCTATGTCTATTTTTCACTATGACAAAGTGCAAACGTTCCTCCAGTGAAATTCTTCTTGCTTAAACGCGTGCTATTACTTTTTGCTGGTTTTGCCGGCCTAAATTGAAGAAATCGACCTTTCCAAAAACAAGCGCACATCAACATGAGGGATGGGAATGATTCATAATTTTTGTGCAGAAACTGGAAAACATTGCATAATTTAACCAAACCACTTTTTCAATTTCTCCTCTTTCCACTTAGCGAAACGAATAATACTTTTTTTTGGCAACGTTGTGTGATATTTTGGCAAATTGCTTCGCCTAATTGGACGGAAGAACAAAAACCTTATTGTCAATGCATAATTCCCGCACATTGTCAAACACGACTACGCCCCATGTACTTGTCTGTTCTTATACGATCAAATCTGACAGCAGAGCACAGAAGGATGAAGCGCCATCGCTGAAGTGTTTGATAAGAGGATTAAACCACAACTTCCTGTTTCCGTCAGTCTTCTCTGCACCCTTCGGTTTGTCTTTTATGCACGAGCAGCGGCTACAGGTGGACGCTGATTACAGAACATCTTAAAGAAAGAAGAAAAAATCTATTTCAGAGAATTAACCCTTAAAAGCAAAGGGACGCCTCTAATGAGCATCTTTTCGGGGAGCCATATGTTCCGCTCACTGCCGCATCCTGTCTGCCGGCGTCTCAGACAGCAAAGTTTGAAATGTCAATTTTGATGCTCCAGGCTCTATAAACTCGAATACTCGGCTTTCCTCCTGGAGACAACATTAAGTGATCTCCCCATAATGAGGCGTCAGCTGCACAGACAAAACACAGGATGTTGACTTTGATGGTAAAAACAGGGGAGCAGACGTTTGCCGTTTGCTCGGTATTGATGCGGAGTGCTCCGGGGTTCACCAGCCCTCGCTCAAACGACTGGGACCGAGTCTCCGAGTCTGTCCATAAAAGCCACAGTGCAGGTACTTTGAGAACAGTCGAGTGTCTCTACTCGTCTGCTGTATTTGCTCTAATTGCACGGCAGGAAGTGAGAGAGTGGAGTAGGGGGGGTTTATAAAATCACGGGCGCACGACGAGGCCAACTCTTTGCTAATACATACATTTTGTCACATAATGAGAATGAGATTGGCAAAACAAGGAAACTCATTTGGAGGACTGAAAGGGTAAAGCCATCACAGTGAGACACTGGGGAATAGTAAAAAAAAAACAACAACAACAAACAACAATAAAATAAGTGCACCAGTGTTTCCTTGTGGAGGTGCAGTGCTCATGTGATCCAACCAATGTAATTGCCTCGATGTACTTGCGTGGCTTTAACGTCCAGAACAAAAAAAAAAAAAGACTTTCTCGTTTTACAGTGAGTGAGAACCATCTGTCTGGGTGCCGTCAGAGCTGATGCGTCTTAGGAGACAGATGTTTTAATGCCTCCGTCTTTCCAGAACAGAGCACGCCGACGTCGGCTCTCGAAATTAAACGTTCGCTCCTGCTCGGCGACGTCACGACTCTTCTGCAGCGGCAGACGCTGGACCGCTTCTGTCAGCAAGAAGCTCCAATAATTGAATAAATCCCAAAGCAGCGGTTCCAGTCGACTGCGCTTCCTGTCTGAGCCACAGACTAATTACTCAGAATCGTGCACAGTTGATGTCGGAGAATAGACTTGGTTTACTAGGTTAGAGCGCATAATCATGAACCCAATTTGTATATTTATCATCACATTTGACAGCGTAAATACAGCGTAACTGTGGAGCAACATACAGCAGATGGCACGTGTGGTCTATCAAGCGCAGCTGTGCAACATTTATGAAGGTTTGGTGCGTGTCCACGTTTCATGTTAGTTAGCCGTTCAAATCTGCAATTAATAACCTTCCATGTCTAACAAACTGCAAAAAGAAACCCTGACTAAAACCATGTCTGTTTATTGCTGCATTTCATCAGTTATCACAGCAATGATGCAACTGCTAATGTACACCATGATTACAGATGCATACGATCACGCTAGATCAAGGTCAAACCCTCTGAGGAAACTCACTTCATCAAAATGTACAAGTGCGGCAGCGTCAAAATAACAAAAAGAAAATACAACAATAACAGCACACAAGAAAACTGAATAACTGAGATGATGCATCTTCATTATCGTCCTCTGTGTGTCCACACACACACACACACACACACACACACACACATAAACACGCGCACACAAACATCTGTGCAAATCCGACCCCGCTTGCATCAGATGAAGCAGCGAGGTGGGCTCAACATATGAATCACAGGGATAAATTCATGCATAGTGATGCTGTTTTGAGACAGTAGCAACAAACGGCGGACTGGTGCGCTGCCACAGGTTCCACACCAGCTGTTCGACATTAAACCCGAGGCTTGTTTTGACTTTTGCAGGACAGCGTTTTTCACCTCTGACTGCTCATCTGCCACTTATTTCAGTCTCACAACCCGCTAAAATAAAAAGTTTTTTTTTTTATTGTTTCAAATGCATGGTGTTATCATCAGCATAACTGAAAAGCTACAGTTGTGTGTAATTGATTGCCATTCTAATGACAGATTGGGACGTGGCCGAGAGCCCTTGGGAATATTAAATAACCGCGTCGTGCACCTCTTTGCTTACACAAAAAAGGTGGAGGTCAGATATCTTTGGCTAAACTGGACCCACCGAGCCGCTCGCCGTCTAATGTGCCGGCTTGAACTGAGGGCTCATGCTGCATGTGTGAAGATATGCTAATGAGGACACGCTTTGATTGGGCCACCCACGTCAGTGACTCCAGCTGACAAAGGTGCACAAGGCTGCATCCGCCAGCCTCATTAAAGCCCTGTCCAATTATAGAGTGGTAATTGATCGGCTGCTTTGTGTGTTTCTGCCCTCGCTCCTCCTCTCCAAAGCATGCTCGAGGTCAATTTAAAATGCATCAAAGCTATAACGTGGTTAAATCCCCAAAGACAGTCGCTGGCCTTCCTTGGCTTTTCGCTACAAGCGCCGAGTGTTGTCGCTGCTCGCCGGTTCACCGCTGCCCCTCTCCAACTGGGAAGATCTAATAGAGTGGCAAAAATACTATGACTATCTCTCTCTCTATATATATATATATATGAATAAATCCACGGAGAATGTTGTAGAGGTCAACGATGTGACACAATTACAAATTATCCATTATTTTTCCGTCACTGCTTTCATGCTGCGCTCTATTGCAGCAGTCTTGTGGTGAAGACGCCAGCAGAGACACACTCGCTATCACACCTACTGACAATTCGGGATTTGCCGATGAGTTTAACGTACACGTCTTTGGTCGGAATACCTGGAGCAAACTGCGTACAGACACAGCGAGAACATTCGAACTCCACACAAAAAAAGATCCTGGGTCAGAACCAGACGACAGTGCTTACCACTGCACTACCGCGTCAGCCACAGTGTGAAATGATTCCCCTCAAAGGCAGTTGTAGTTATACACTATATACTTTGGGAGTGACCGCTAAGGATGGATCAGCAATGAGATCATCAATCACAGGAATGGCGCAGTTTGGAACTGGATGGAACTGGCAGGCAGGAGAAGAAGACCAAAAGAGGAGATTTATGGATGTAGCGAAGGAGGATACAAAGCAAGTTGGTACAACAGAAGAGGTTTAGATAGTTTGATTGAGTCACCACTGGCTGAACAAAACAGTCTGAAGGAGGAGAAGAAAATCAGAGCTACTCTGTGTCCCAGATTGCTGCTACCAGTGTGTGTTGAGTGCCCAGTTTCATGCTTTTAAATGCCGCTCAACTTGTCTGTGGCAACACAGCCACGGCAACTGACCTTTGTAGCGGCTGAAGATTCACTCCAGACCCGCACGCGTGTCCACGTTCACCTTCATCTCTGGTCATGAGAGGTGACTAGTGACCGGAAAGACACGGCCCTTGACACGAGAGGCAAAACTGGCTTCCTCCAGAGAGTTTCCTGACGAGGGAACTGCTCTTTGGCATCCAAAGGAGCCAGTCGAGGAGGTTCAGGGATCTGATTCAGCGTCTCCCCTGAGAGATGTCTCGGCCACGTCCATCTGGGCCAAAGCGAATTAGGCTCAAGACTCATTGGAAGGATTACATATCCCAGCCGGCCTTGGAGTGCCTTGGGATCCGCCGGAAAGTGTTTCTGGTGAGGAGGAAACCTGGAACGACAACCTGCCGAGCGCACTGCCACAGCCACTCCACTGCGGATCACTGGTGGAAAATGTCTCGGGTGGATGGATTCACCATCAAATTCCAAGGCACCCTTTTCTGCCCATTCCAAATCTACACATGAAAAACAAAACGTATCACGGAAAAGGCCCAAATCTTCTGGAGGAATTCGTAAAAAAAAATGTTTAGAGGCTTGCTTAGACAGTGCTTTTTCTTCCTTCGAAGGCAAAGCTAATGTTTGCAATGGGAAATGTGAACAGGTGCACCGGATAAATTTATGCAGCAAAACATTTACCAGCTGTCAGTCCAGCTAGTGCTGGAGTGTGAGAGTCCAATTCACCGCTTTTCTACTCCCTTCTACGAAGGGAAAACACCGTAGAGGGAAAATATCTCCAGAAATAATCACAGTAGGAACACAGCTTCCAGTTTGGATGCCTAACAGCTGCAGAACGCCACGTTTAAACAGCAGCCGCACTGAGCAGCTAAGCGCTATCAGAAGGCATTGACAGGCCCTTTGGCCTTTTATTCTCACGTTAACTTGCTGCACAACTTGCACAAATCGCCAGACCAGCAACGTTTGTTTACAACACACAAGTAAACACAAACAAATGTGTGAGTGCAGATTTTCAGGTCGTGCTACTCAGATGAGTTGAGTCAAAGGAAAATGAACCTCATTCTTGGAGAGAAATCGAACCAAGTAGCCATGCAATGTCGGTAGTCCACCTTGAAATCACACTTGACACAAACACCCCCAACCCCTCCCCGACACCCTCCATGCAGGCCTGCGATTTTGTGCCGGCAGATGCGACTTTTTGCTCTTTATTAGGAAGACACAAGTTGACACGGGGAGCCCAAAGTCAAACAGACGGAAATAAACACGGAGGCACGCTCGTCGGGATGTCAAAACAACACGCCGGTTTCCCTCAGATCTCCATTTTTAGACACAAAGCAGTCGCTTTACGAGGCAGCGACTTTCAGGAGATGCAGGAGCAGCAGCAGCAACAGAAGCAGCAGCAGCAGCAGAGCTTGGACTCCCATATTGACGGGGAGTGCACGGCTGATTTTTGAGTCAATCCGTCGCAGAGGTCTAATTTATCTCTCAATTAGATCTTTCCTACTGCAGCCCCCCCACGCCCCCCACCCTCCTCCTGCCCCCCTCCGTGATTTGTATGCCAACTGGATGGCTCGGCGGTGGCGGTGCCATTATGAATAGAGACACAGCCTGGTGCCGTCTCATGATTAAATAAGTACGGGGGATGGAGGAGGCAGACAAAATGTTTTTAAGGCTCGCCGGAGAAGACGCCACGGCCATTAGAGGGGCCGAGCATTAACAACAGCAGGAGGAGGAGGTGGTGGTGGTGGTGGTGGTGGGGAGGGGCTGTATAAGCTGGACCAGGCACAAAGGCTGTAATTATGGTAATAATGCCACCTTGTTATTACCGCCTGTGTTGCAGGCGGACTGGCGGCGGAAGTCGCTCGATCAAACGCGATGATGACGGCGACAAAAACAACATAAAGAGAGACACACAGCTGCAGGCTGACAGGTGCTTCTGCTCACTGTGTGCGTCTGTGTGTGTGTGTGTGTGTGTGTGTGCGTTTGGGTTGTGGTTGTCGCATCCAAACTACAAGGAAGCAAAACAACGAGGGTCCTCCTCCCGCAGGTGACGGACGGCCCAGATTCATCAGACGCAACACGAAGCGTCCCTTCCATGTCTGGGCCGTCCATCACCGTGACGGAGGCGCTCGGCAATTATCAATTTTGCTTAAGCACGTGCGGGATGCTTCTGCGCGGCGGCGGCGGCGCTAATGGACACCACCGGTGAAGCCAGTCACTCGGATTTGTGTCAACGAGTCATTAAGCCGCCTTTGAGGGAAGCCGGCGATCCGATCCATCACGGCAATAATGAGACCGAGATGAACTCATCAATTCTCACTCTGCCGAACAACGGCGGCCGCCCGACTTCCCCGCCTGCCGCCCGGCTCGCTCGCAGCTGCCTCCTCTCAGCCTTTGTCCGGCGACCCCCCCACCCACCACCACCACCACCACCACCGCCGCACCCGTCACCTTCCTCGTCTAATTTTCTCCAGAAGTCAAACGCCTCGGCCACTTTGTTTTCCATCTCTCCATTCCACGGTAATCCGCTCCCCTCCCTCTGCCGGATAAACAAATGGACACAACCTCAGCCAAGCCGGCACCAAAGCTTTCATTCTTCCTTTTTATTTTTTTTTTCCCATCCGTGCTGCGTGCAAGTCACGTCAGAACTCATTTGCACGGCGCCGCTTCGTTTATTACGCTTAACAAGGAAGCGGAAGGGAGAGGAAGGAAGCAAATGTGTGTCAATAAATGCATTTTTATTGCAGTCGATATATATATATTTTTTTTACCTAATTAAAAGCTTTACAACTTAGCGCTGCTCTCCTGCTTTTAGGTGCGGCAGGAGGAGTGCAGGGATGATAATGGAGGGGAAGTGGTTGGACAGGGTTTATTTGTTATTCTGCAGTCATCCTCCACTCGACATCTTGTGAATCTAATTTGAAAAAAAAGAAAGCGGACAAACTAAATGGTTTTGCTTTGATGGTTAATTTCTCTGCACAGCCGAGCGACTCTCGATCTTGCTCTCTCACTCTCTCTCTCTCTCACACACACACACACATACACACACAGTCACTCAGAGGTTTAATATGCAGCTGTTCATTTAGCCTTAAGAATATCGTATCCACCTGTGACCTCCGGCGGCTCCTGCAGTTTCCATTTCCTCAATCTCCAGTTCATCACTAGGCCGGCTGATCATAACCAGCGTTTAATGATTCATGAACAGAGAAACTAATGGAGTACTTTACACGTCGTAATCGAATGAGGCCATTACGGCGAAACTCGCTGCTTACCGGGAGACTTTGATCAAAGAGGGACTCGGTTATACGACCGCGAGAGCCATCAGATGTGGAGCCACGACACCGACGGGCGCTGAGCTCTTGGACTGAGCGCCACATTAGCATGTCTTTGAAAAGGCCGCTGTTGCACGTTTACTGCCAGTACCAAGGTCATAAAGCAACGCGAAAACAAAATCTGCGAGGAGCTGCTCGGGTTTGTCAATGAAAAGACATCTGGCCCTGCCCCGTTCACCCGCCGAGACAATTCTTTAATTTTTTTTGTATTTTGGAGCTCATAATTTGAAAATAACAGTTTTATAATTGGAGCAACTTTATTAAAAGCGATAGCTGAAGGGAAGCTGCCCTGAAGTTGCCCTGTGTGTAAAACATCCTTGTCAAAGTCACTTCAGAAAAGTATCCTCCGGCCTTTGTAAACATTGCCAAAGCCAAGAGAGAACTTTTTTCCCTACAAATTAAATTGTTTTGTCGTAAAAAAGCAACCTCTGGCATAATAGTGGGTAATGTGAACCCAATTTATTTACATCTGATTATATATTTCTAGCCTGCTTGGCGGCTGGATCGCTCAGGTTTCAGCATTGAAATCTTCATCCGCCTGGCAAACATCCAGCAGAAAGCTTTTTCAAGCCAGCCTCAGTTTCTTTATGGGTTCCCCAACCAATCAGCTTCCTCTGGAGTGTGTTTGTGCGTGTGTGTGTGTGTGTGTGTGTGTGTGTGCATGCGTGCGAGTAGTGGCGAGTGTATATTTTAAGTGTATGTATTATTGATTGAGGTTGAAGAAGAAGAAATCTGGCAAGAAAGCAGAAACTACTGCTGATGGGAGTAGTGGAAATCTCGCTGTAGCATCAGTGTTAGCAAAACTAGACTGGAAGACTTTAGCTTAACGCTGTGCTTTATAGAGTCGGCTAACCTAACAACCATGAGCAAAGCTAAAGGCTAAAATAGAACTGTCAAAGATCACATTCTCAAGATGGATTTGATTCAGTGTATTAAGATATTAAGATGCTAATAGACGCTCACTGATAATAGAAGCACCACTGGGTCCACAGTGAGGCTGTGAGAAGAAGTGCAAGCAACACCTAGTTCTCAAACCCGGCACACCGCCACGCATTGATTTGCCTCACAGACATACACACAGGTGCACACGTTTGCTGCCTCCTGCTCCGAGGGCTTTGCACTCACTTCTGGGCCGCCAGCGCTTGTAAAGTGTTGGCAGTCGTCTTCTGACGACTTGTCTCCGAGCAACTGTCTCGCACTTCACTGCCACCTTAATTCTCAGATACACCTGTCACAGGTGTCGTTCAATTTGCACTCCTCCCTCGCCCCCCTGACCCCGCCCGCAGGGCGTGCCCGGGCAGCGTCGCTATCTCGACGGCAGGGAGGTCTGGGAGACGACAGAATGCAGCACCTCTCTCTCCCCTGTGGACGTGCGTTGCGATGGTGATATCTTTTGTGCGGCCGCTTGTAGCGTCACACCCGCAACTGCCTACATGTGGGGTGTAATTTGTCTCTTGATTTGCATAATTGCCGCTGTCTTTTCTGGTTTCTTTTAGTATATCACGTTGAATTGCGCCGTCGCGCAGTAATCCCCTCTTTTGCTTTTGGTTTAGTGCGAGCTGGCAGCCTTTCAGGAGCCCTGACTGTAAAATACAGTCTTCCTCAATAAAAGTAACAGGCTGATAAATCAGGAGTCTCGCAATCAGACGTGCGTCGCCGAGGTAAAAAACCCGGAGATATGATTCTATAGATCAAAGTGCCGCCAGGATACACATTACAGATTGAAAGCTGTATGATTGTCTTGAAATTAATGTCTATGCAGCTTTTAATATTTACTACTCAGTTAAGACCTCGGGATGGCTGTGATGTAGTGAGAAATCCCAGCTGATCTGCAGCAACAATCATCCACATCAGTCAAATTCTTCCCAGATCCTGGCGCTCAGTTTGATTTCCAGCCCTGGTCGTCAACAGCCCTGGTAATGCAACATGCTTTTTTTTTATTGAGGTTTTTATTTACATTCCGTGTCTGGTGAATGCTGACGTCCTCTCGCCGCTTCTTGAATGAGCGTGGGAGGAACTTCATCTTAGGGCGACCAAATTAAAATGCTGCTCCACTTCTTAGTTTTTACAAGATTACCAGGACTGACTGCGTGTCCTGCTCTGCCGTTTTATCCTTCCCATTACATGTAGGACGAGAGCTTAACCTCCTAAGGGTTCCCGCTTTTTTTTTTTTTTTTTGGCAGGATCAATAGCCGAGTGCTTGTTGGCTGAGGTGACTGGCCGGGCTGTAGGAGCGAGCCTTCGTTTGACAGCACAGGAGGAGAAAAAGAAAATTGTGCTTAGCGTATTATCTGCCTCAACTCCATTTCAAGTTTTTATGGGCCCCAGTGACACCCGTCCTGGTGGTGGTTTAAGTCAGTGGCTGGAGGGAGCTGATCCAAATGGCTGCGACAGCCCCCCTGGTTTATTATCAAGAGACCTAGAATTTGAGATTATAGGTGATTACACTCATCCATCCCCTTTTCCTGCTAAAAAAAAAGTGAAATCTGTTTAATCCCCCTCTCTGGTGCGGCCTCGGAGGGCGTCCAGGGACGGTTGGCATCCATCACTGGGCTGAAAAAAAAAAAAAAAAAAAAAACTGAACATACGGGACCAGGAGGAGCCCTGGCCGCGGCTGGCGGGGAAGAAGGCCAGTTGGCCGGCGAACAAGAGGTGCTGGGTCTGATCGGGTGGAGGGAGGGAGGGAGGGATGGAGGGCAACGCTGCTTGGCCGCAGATCACAGCGGTCAGCGGGGACGGCGCTGGCGGAGCCCTCACGGAAAAGGGGGAGGGGCTGCAGAGGAGGAGGTGGGAGGGGGCTGGGTGTTGACCTTCGGCTCAGAGCCGCAGTCACCGAAACGCCGGGGCGCTCCTTAGAAACAGGACGTCGTGGAGCCGCGATGGTCCGCGAAATACCCGCGTTGCCCCACCGCCTCCTCTCGGCGTCCCGCTGCCGCCGCTGGTGGAATCTGGGCGGCTGCGCCAACGCTGTTTGCGGTGAAATCTGTTCACATTTTACCAGAAACGTTTTAAAAAAACATTGTTTGGTTTGCGTCCAATGAAGCCGTGTAGCTTTGCGGCGCGCTAGCGTTTTGTTTATATACTACTATGGCGACATTTTCACTCCTAGGTGAGTCTCTCTCCACTCTCTGCGTGAATGTTCTTGCAATTTTTGGACTCATTAGTCTTGCTGCGTTTAAAGATGCACATAAAAATTTTCTGTTTGCTCTTTTTGACCTTCTTGATGTAAAGTGTAAAAACAAGAGGGCATGCATGTAAACAATTAAACACTGGAGAACAACATTAATTATTATATGCAACTATAAGAAGTTGCACATATACACGTCTTCGGTTTAAGGGCCTAACTTTGAAGTTTTATCTACAGAAAAAACAAAAGATTTGTATTTGAAATAGTTAATTGTCAAAGTCATGACCTAGATTGTAAACTGCAGATAACAATTGCCCTCACACTTTCATCTTGTCCTGTTACTATATTTTAAATAAAAAAAATTTGGCAGCCTCTACTTGCAGTGTTTCCCCACAGAGAATCACTTGTTGTGTGCCGACACTGTGCAAGTTGCATAATGGAAATGCAGTGAAAAACTTGACATGAAGTCCAAATATAAAATACAGCAACCTCTCGCTGCATGGGATTAAACAGGTTAGCCGGCTAAAGAATACACCGAGCAGCTCTATTTCCTCGCCAAATGTATGAATAATCACTACGTGTGTAATTGTACAAAACAGCAGCAGCTGTACATACAAATTCCCAGGTGAGCGCACACACGACCTGCTTGCTTTCCTCTCTCAACCTACGACTTCATCACCTCTCACATTTACAGAAGCAAAAAAAAAATAAGACGGCACGTTCCATTTTGTGTGTATTTTCTCCAAACCAATTATCAGTAATCACTGCAGTTTAATTACCTTAAGGATTTCAAACCCCAGGCTGGGAGCAATGAACGATTTGATCACATGTTCATCTCCTTCTAATCACAGCAGCGTTGCGTCCAGACAACTCTGGTGTGCGAACACTGCGAGTGCGTTTTCGCCAGCATGATGAAGTCTACTTTAAAGTCTATTGGTGTGTGCTGCTTATCTCTCTGTTGACTGGACAGCTGCTCATGCTCAGAGCCAAGAGCTCAGAAGGCGATCAAGCAACCTAGTCATTAGCGATGCGTCCCGTGGGCGGTTTCAGTCTGCTGTTTGTGTTGGCTACACTGAAGAAGAAAAAGATAAAATACAAATATGGACACCCCGCAGCAAAAACGAGAAGAGGGGGGAGAAAGACCCAAACCCTTATGGCCTATTGTGTTCCACTCTCAATTGTTTATCTACTACTAGCATTAATGCTAGCCGATGGGGATGCAGCTAGCTTAGCGTGTGTGCAGCTCTGGTCATCTTGCAGTGGAGAAGTCGTGTGGTGGTGGTAACAGTCAGAATGAAATAAATGACCACAGCAAAAAACCACTGTCATCTGATTTTTAACATTACAAATACATCTCAGCAGCAAAACAAACACAAGAATGCGGTTTGTTTTATAGTAATTTAATTTAAAAAAAAAAAAACTTGTAAGAAACCTGGAAGAGCCTTGAGTCAGAAATTAGAGATGGATCTGAACAACATTAAACCTACAAATCAGAAAACCGAAGAGCAACCTACTCCTCCATGTGTCAGTATTAGCTTCGAACCTGTTAGCATGTTTCACATTGTAACAGCTTTCAGCACAGCATGAATTCTTTGGAATTTAAGTTCTGAAGGACAGCCTACTATACTGTCACATGGCAGATTTCTGGTTATTTCCACCGATGAAGAGTACTGAGTCTTTTCCAGGTGTCTGTTTTGTTTTTGTTGTTTTTTTTTTTTTGCTTTGTTTTGTTTTGTCCGCCATGTTCATGCACTCCTTGGAGATTACAAAGAGCCCTCTGCTCCGCTGATACAAAGACAGATTAATAGGCCTCTTGTCCCCCACTTAATTGTCTTGTTATTCTGCCATGTGAGAAGGAGATCAAGAAACAGAGGTGACCGCACAGAGAGCGTGTTTGTACTTCACAACCTCGGCGGTGGCGGCTGCCCCCCGTCCCCGCCCTCCCCCGCCGCTGCCGCAGCCGCCCACCGGCCGTCAGCCTGACACAGAGTGAAAGTCAGGTAAGGACTCCTTACTGCAGGGTGTCACGAACACGACACGGACGAGGGCCAGACCGCGCTGTTGGGGAGGAGGAACAGCCCTTTGACCAAAAGCGGCGCTCATGAATTCATTCATTACATCGTTAACAGTTTCCAAAGTGTCAACAGCTTGTCTTTGAAGTGATAATCTTCACATTGAGGGTGTCCTTGAGCTTCCTCGCGCTATTAAAATGCTTAATGGGAAATGATTTCTCTAATTCAGAGGAGGAGGAGGAGTTCCCTGAGCGCTTCCTGTTAGTTAAACCATGTCTAATAAATCTTTTGGGGAGAGAAAAGTCGGGGACAGCTTGGGGCTGTTTTCCCTCAGTTTGCTCTTGATATGTTGTCAAACACATCAGAGGAGGAGTAGAATTTTTCTCGGCTTGTCAACGCTGGGAATCTATGCTAGGTAAACACTCCTGGGCTTTTTGACATTAATACAGTGGCTCTGACAGTAATTATGTACATAATATAAAGAGTTTTTTTTTGTTTTGTCTGGATTCAAAAAGCTAACAACAGTAAAGTTTTTGTATTCTGGTGTGGTGCTTCAAAAACTACTGTTTGCTGTCAGTGTCCACCCGCCAACAAATGTTCACTCTTTTAAAAATATCTGTAATTGTTCTCTGGCCTTGAGCATTACGGTTGTGGAAGGGCCAGCTGTTTTTTCTCAGTCAGAAGCAAAAATGTTTTTGTGTTAAGAAAACATGTTTGGTTGCATTTTAAAATTGAAATCACTGTCCCAAAACCCCCCCAAAAAAAGAGGGGGGGGGCTTGTCGGGGGGGTTTTCAGCAACTTAGCACCAGCTTGACAACAAGCAGACAAGGGGTTTGCCGTTTGCGCAACAGTTCCGAGTTACCTTTATATAGGCTCCTCCTTCTGGCTCTACCCAATCTGTACTGATCCTTCACACACAAGGAAACACAAGAAAAGGTAAAATCAGGAACATGTTGATGCCTGCGGCAAACAGGAACTCCATGGCTCCACCCACAGCCTGCCACCAAACACTCGCTGCCAATCTGCCCATATGGGAGGGAGAATTCAAATGCTTCCACTTCCGGTTTTTAAAAACAATCCAATGCATGTCGGCTCTCAATAGGCAGCGGCACAGTTACGGATCCGCTGATGCGATTTAAAAGACTGCTAGTGACGCTGGGCCATGTTTATATTAAAGTTGCCGAGTGAAGCGTTCCATTTGCTGTAATTTAATTTAATTTGCAATTACAAAGCCATTCATTCTGCACAAACACCCATACGCTGCATACGTAGCATATTAATGGGATTACAACCCAAGTCGGAAAAAAATTATGCAGATATTCTGTATAAATTATACATTTTTACGCACATTCACGCATCCAAAATTAACATTTTATAATCATTATTATTAATTGAACGTGCAATATTTCACGTCTTAGATTTGGACATTCTTTTCTGCCATTCAACAAGACAACAGACCTCAGCATCTGAAACAAGGATATTAAACATGCTTGTTTTGATGGTAATGCTAGCAACAATTTATGACCAGCAACTACTGGGTTGAGGAGGCACATCTTGAAGTTGAGAACAACAGGAGAAAAATTGAGTCGAATTGTGTTAGCAAACGGCGGCCACGCTAGAACATAGCGCTAACCTGCTAATCTAGTCAGAAAGAAAGACGAGAATAATGGGGACCATCCGGCTTAATGTCTGTCTGTCTGCCACATGAAGCCAATCTTTTAATACCGGCGCACAGTTTATTTCAACTCTTCAGCCTTAAATCTGTGATATAATTCAGCGGGTTAGTCATTGTCTGACGAGCGGCAGCTAAGAGGCGGGCTAGCCCGTTCCCCGGCACTCATAATCCGAGCTCATTCCGCTTATGTTCCAAGAGCGGACTTTAAACACAGGCATATGGTGCGGGCTTTATATCATACTTTGTGAGCTCAAGGGGAGGCCTAATCAATAAAGTGCTGCATCTTTGGATGCCTCCAATTATGTTTTTTTTCCCCCAAAAAAAGACAAAGGCCTTTTTCGCAGTAAGAGCCACCCATGCTGCGGCCAAATCAAGGAGAAACTAGCTTCTAATCATTGTGTTCCACTCTGTGATGAAGCAATGTTAAGGGAGACTCTGGCTCTACAAGATGCCCCACACAAGTGTTTAGACGCAATATATTAAAAAGGGCGACAGGCGGCAGTTTTTCCAGGAGACGCTCTCGGTGCATCGCCAGCTTCAGCTGGAGGTGGCGGCTGATTCCAAGCGGCCGATAAGCCTCCGCTCCTCATAACTGGGCCATTTAGTCCCTGGTGACCCAGCCTCTGCTGCCTTTGGCAAACGCATCATTTTATTGTGACCCCAGCCGGCGGCCAAACAGTCGGCCCCCATAAGCCATCGGTAATGAAAAGCACTAATTCCGGCCCAGCGAGCTCAAAAAAAACAGCGTCCCGATTGGTATGCATGCGCGTATCCGAGCCCGTTGGTTCATTCATTCATTAATTCATTCCGCCGCTGCTGCAGCAGGACCACCGCTGGCACCGAGCGTCCTCCGTTCAGCCGACAAGCAGAGCAGCCTCTCCAGGTTTGTCCATTACAAGGATTACACCTATTGGATTGTAAATCTCAATTTTTTTTTCAATCTAGTTAGACAATATTTGTTATAAAGAGGAACCTAAACTCCCATATTATATCCATTTTTTAAGCCCAGAGGAGAAGCCTAGTGCAAAGCTGATTATCTAAAAAACACTACAGGTCTTTTGAAAACATCAATCCCTCCGTTTACAGATTAATCCTAATTAAATGACAAATTGCTGCTGTGGTTTAAAGTTCCCGTGTTATAACGTCATTGTTTTTCAAACCAGACACAAGTGATGCAACCTTACATAATTAATGATGTATTAAAAAAATCTATAAATCTCCTGAAAACATACTGAGCCCTGTGTTTACAACCGTTAAGAAAAAAAAATCACTTGTATATCAACTTTCTGCTTTCTGCTTTGATTTAACCTCCCATGGTTTTATTTGGAAGTGGAGCTTCCGAGACAAGTAGCAGATGCATTTTTTTTATTTTTTTTCACGTCAAGCTGCAAACAAATCAATATTACCAGAAAACAGTGAACTTGACATAATTTGGGACCTCTAGTCAAATTACAAATAAACGAAACAGCTTATGTTTATTTAGCGGATATACATTTGACTGAAGTGAGGGATCAGAAAAACAAAAGTGACGTTTGTAATGCTAATTCCACCTAACCCTGCTACAGACTGCAAAGATTTTAAAAACACTAAAACATCTGTCATACACCGCCTGCAGTTAGTTTCAGTTTGCCCGATTAGCATTTTAATGACTTCTTCCCTGTGAGCCGATCGGCACTACGAGCCACAAGCTAGCCGTAGCCGTGATGGGCATGGAAAGATGATCAAAACAAAGTTGCTGTGAGGAGGTGTGGCAGAGCTGCAGGGGGTCGTTGTCACTGATCTGAGAGCTACCAGTGCTCCTTGTGACGTCACAAAGGGCTAATTTCCAGAACAGTGCACTTTCTGAAAAGTACAACAGGCAAAAGAAGCAAAGGATGGACTCACTGACGGACTGGAGGCCTGTTAGAAAACAGTTCAAGGTTAAGTGTGTAATATTTGGAGATTTTGACAAAGAAACAGCAACATCTAGTGGTTACTTTTCTGATTGCAGTGACATTCAGTCTCTCGCCCCCTCCTGACCTTGCCTGTGAACTATGGTGGCCTGCACACCCAATCTTGTATCAATCATCCACCTTCTTCTTTGTTGGATTATTTGAAGACACGAGCGCTCGCCCTAATTACAAAACTCTCTGTCAGGCAGCTGGATTGTCCACACCAGGCTTCCTTAAAAGTATGGCAGTATAAGATGGCAGCTAACTGGGAGCAATTTGCTATGTTTATTATATATGAATTATATGTATTTATGGACAGTTTATTAAGTTCTTACCGAGATAAAATGCTAAATCAAGCCAAGCATTACACAGTGGACCTTTAAAGGGAATTTCCGCATCTTACGGAGCCACTAATCAATACGTCTCCGCTTTCTTTTCTTTTTTTTGTTACTTTTTCAAATTACTCAACGATAGCACGCTATGCCTGGGGGGTCCTCACGCTGCACAGCCATCATTTACACACAGTGTGACATGTCACAAGGGTTTTTGATGAATTACTCTGCATCTCATTCGACGACACTAGAGAATGAACGACAGCTCAGCGCCCCCACCCCCCGCCTCAGTTTCATCACACGTGTTTAAAGGTATTACGCAGCGACAGGAGTCTCTGTCAAGTCTTGCATGCTCAGCCGGGTGCCTGTGTCGCAGGCCAGACGTGCCAGCTGGGTTTGGGGGGGTTTCTGAGTCCCATGTCTGGGCGCCTACGACATCTGTGTTGGCGGAGCCTGGAGAGAGGAGCGGCGCGTGTCGAGTAGGAGGCCTTCTGCCGTCGCCATCACTCCTCGAGGTGTTTATTAAAAAATGTTAATGCCGTCAGCGCGGCACACACACACACACACACACACACACACACACACACACACACACACACACACACACACGTCAAAGAAATAAATTAAAAAAGAACTGGACCCCTCGCGACAAGGATTGCCCATCTGTTTGCACTCGTGGCGCCGGTGGCCTGGAAACGCTGCTGCTGCTGCTGCTGCTGCTGCTGCTGCTGGCTTCTCACTTGAGAGGCAGCGGGCAGCAGCACTTCACTCAAGTCCCCCAGGCCAGGAGGGGAGGGGATTGAGAGGGGGTCGGGGTGGAGGGGCGCGTTTGATGTCTTAGTATCTTTGCCGCCAGGGGGGAAAATATTGATCAGACCTTCTAAATTAAAGGGGAATATTCACTTTAACGCGGGGCGACACTGCCAGACCTTGTAAGGATGCAGACGCCCTCGCGTCTCCCCGACGATGTCTCAGGTCCGAATAGAGAAGCGATGGATCAATGGGTGACTTTTGGTCGACCTCTGCATTAGATTGAAGAATTACACCAACATCTGTCACTTCGCTAAGGGAAGCATAAAACTCTGTAGCATCTGTACTTTTTTACTCTTTTGTACTCTGCATGTTATCCTCACACCGTTGGCCGCTGAGTATTGAAATTTCAATGCTCTGTATCAGTCCCATATATTGTAGTATTGACAACAAAGTTTCCTTGGACTTGGACCTGAAACCTTCAACTTCAAACACACAAACACCCAGAGGAGAAAACACAGCGAGGTGACAAAGTTTTCAGCGACATCAAGCTGAAGGCAGTTCTGTCTGCATCCAAATCTGGATCGAAACCCGCGGCCTTCCTGCTGTAGCGCCAAACATGGCACAACCACCACTTAACACTGATATAATTCCTGTCATTTTGAAAAAAAGAACTTAAATGGCCAAGTCAGAGGTGAATGCCGTTAAGCTTAGGAGCGAGTCAAAAGCCTGCAATCTCTGTTGTCAATCATGCTAGCTGCGCAGTTAGAAGTGTTTAAAAAAAAAAAAGCTTTTACATGCATGAGAGGAAAATGTGTTCTTTGAGTCCAGCTCAGCGCGACTGGTGAACGCGGAGCTCCTGCCAATTAATCACTGGCCACTGACCGTGTGAAGTAGCTTCCATTTTGTACGTTTCTAGCTGAGAAGTGTTTGGCTCCGTTTCTCCCTTTGTGCTACATTTGGCGAGGCTCCACGGTGGCCGTTTTGAAAGGCAGATAAATGCCCATTTTAAGGAGCTCAAAGTCCCGCTGTGAGAACACTTGATTCCAGACGTGAAGTTGTGATTTAAAGGTTTCGACACGTGCCCGGTACACGAGACGCTGTACGGTTTAGCTAAGCTAGCCAAAATCCTTCAACCTGAGGAGGTTGCTTGTTCAGCTGTTCCTGTGTCCTCTGTCGAAAACTGAATACACCTTAGTTGTAATAGTCACGGGCGGGCCTAGAAAGTTAAAAGTTTTGTGTGACAGCTACTTCATCTCGCACTCAAACAGCAAAACCCAAGTGGAAGAGAAAAATGCCTGGGCCAGGAGCAGAGAGACCGAATAAAACTCTGCCTTGCGATTTTATGATGCAACAGTGACGCTATCAGACGCTCGGATATCTCTCTTTTCCTTTTAAATTTTCCATCAGCCATTCCGGTGCCTTTGCCGCCCGCATTTTTTTTTTTTTTTTTTTTTTTGCCCACGCCTGATTAAACTGAGCGCTGGCGAACGTGACACTTCCACGTACAGTACATCAACTGCGTTTTAGCATGAATAGAAATAATCCTAATTAGCTAATTGAAAATATCACACTCCTGCCTAAACCGAGATGTTCTTTCAGTTAGTGCGACACCGCAGGGAGGAAGAACAAAAGCACACCCACACAGCGCGTGAGCCGTGCAGACCCGCGCTCACCGGCTGCCTCTGAACACACCGTCATTACGGCGATGATGCAATTTAAAAAAATAAAAAAATAAATAAATAGATAAATAAAAAAATACACACGCACGCACGCACGAGCTAATGAGAAGTGCATTGTCAGCCTCGTCGCTAGCTCGCCCTGATCGGCTCAATAAGGTCAAAGGAGGGGGGGGGGGCTTCATTCACCGCCGCAGACTGTCGGCGGCGTCGAGAGTCGCAATTCATCAGAACCCCGTTAATTAACGCCTGCGTGGCTGAATGTGGCGAGGGGTGAGAGATAAACGCACCCCTACAGGTGCAACTCTGCCGCCCCTCAGAGATTCAGAGATGGGGTTGATTAATTTATTCTTGTCCTTCCAAAGTCTGGAAATTACCCCCCCTCCCCCCGGTCACATGCGTCGTATAATTTAGAGGCATTTTTTTGACAGTAATTAGAAAGGGGGAAAAAAAAAGAAAAGAAAAAACGGCATCACTTCACTGTCTCACTTCACTGTCTCACTTCACTGTCTCGCTCAGACTCAGAGATCCCACCTCCCCCGAAAGAACGCGCAGCGTCGCCGACGCTCTCGATGGTAACAGATTGTCGGAGTAGAAGTGGGTTATTTTGAAAGTGGGTCTCTGGAGCAGCGGCTCGGAGGGTTCAGGTTAAATGGGATTGCTCCCTTTGAATCGTTTTGATGACCCGCTGCCGCTGAGTCGGCAAGTATGTCCCGCCTGCTTTGAAGCGTATTATGTGGCCCGAGATTGAGCGGGAGTCGGGACTTATCACACACACACGCACACACACACACATGCACACACACACAAGCTAACACACGTACACTGCATCTTAGCCCTGCAGACATAACTGAACAATAAAAAAAAATGTCTCTTTTATAAGAAATGAATGCGAGGACGAGACTTCCATGAAAATGCATTTAATGTTCTTGCAGAAAACACATTTTTTCCAAAGTCTCCAGGCGACGTGCTTCAATCGTGGCATCAAGGGCAGGACGGCTCAACAAGGATGCCAGTTAATGACCCGGTGAGTAACATTTAGAGGGATCTATTGGCTTTAAATGACTTGAAAAAATACATATGCACGCATGTAGTTGTTGAGAGTCTCGAAAATTAAGTAACTCTTGAATTTTAATTTGCCAGTGATGAGCATTTCAATTTACAGAAAGACTTCAGGGGAGCCTACACGTATCACTGCATCTCCACTCCGCATGTTCAACACACTCTCATTCTGCTCTCATGCACCAGCGTCTCCGACGTCCTCCTTCCTGATCCTCCATCTTAGTCGCCCCCAAAAGAGAACCTTGACATTTTAATCTCCGCTAGCTTCAGCTCTGCCTCCCCATCTCTGCCTCCCTCTGCAAAATACATCGGGAAGCACAACACTTCCCACAGGGGTGTTTCCGGGACCAGCTAGGCGTCAGGAGGTTCCTGCCCGACGAAGTCCGAAGGCTGAGTCACTTTGCTCACAGGCCACTGTTGTTGAATGATTGCAGAGGTGAGTTGGCTACCAGGTGCTGTGCGCATTGCATCACTGCGCTCGTGCTCATGCACAATGTCCCCTTCCAGCCACACTGGGCAAGAGGCAAGAGCACCGTCGCGCTCCCACTGGTCAAGCAAACTGGATTTGTGGGAGTGAAATGTGTTTTGGCACAGTACAGGTTGCCCAGTGTGAGTGTGCTCGATACCACACACACACACACACACACACACACGTGTTTTATTTGCTGGGAATCACATGAGCCACCATCAGTACTCAAAGACTTGGATAGTGACATTTGTCTGTGTGTGTGTGTGTGTGTGTGTGTGTGTGGCCATATTCGTTAATAAGTGCCATTAAGTAACATTAAGTGCGACGACTCCTTTTAAAGGTCCCCCCCCCTCACCACCAACACGGCCGAATAGGCAAACACACAAGCAGGCACCTTCATTTTCTCCCCGGCTGTTTCATCTCCCTCCGCGGGTCATCCGTCAGCCTGTTTTTCGCCCCGGGCTGCTGCTACCTGAGGGCCAGTTGAAAGGTGGTAATGGAGGACTGACTGAGGCCTGTCACTTCATGCACTCTCACCTCGGGGACTTTTAGTGGGAAAGGAATGGCCGGGCCCGCCAGATGTAGCAGTCACTTTTAATCAAGTGCACGGCTGTCACTTCGCCCGTATTGATCCCTGTAAAGTCCCCTGATAGCCCGGCCGTTCGACCGCTCCCTGCACCACAACAACTTTCCTCTCACCTTTAAAAAAAAAAGAAAAGAAAAGAAAAAAAACAACTCCCCATACGGCGGAATCTCGGGCTAAATTAATCATAATCTGCCGCTGCCACGAGAAACAGCGGCCACGAGAAAACAAGATCAGACGCGGCTGCAGCGTCTGCATTTTTTTTTTTTGTACTTGGCCACAGAACGGCTCCTTGCTTTGTGACCCGATACCATAAAGGTCTGGTGTGTGTTAGAGAGAGAGAGAGAGAGAGAGAGAGAGAGAGAGAGAGAGAGAGAGAGAGAGAGAGAGAGAAATCCACAGCTCTTTGGTTCTGGTTTGCAGCAGTCAAGCATCGCTATGTGGCTCCTGACATGGAGCCTAACATGCCCCGGAATGTTGACCGTCCATCCATCCATCCATCCATCCATCCATCCATGCCCATTCTGCACTGCTGGAGCCAATCCCAGCTGTTTCTGGAGCAAAGGTGTGCTAGAACCTGGACAAGCCCCCAGTTTACTGCAGGTCCGCACACACAGAGAGAGAGAGAGAGAGAGAGAGAGAGAGAGAGAGAGAGAGAGAGAGAGAGACAAACAAACAGCACTCACACCAATTGACAATTAAGGGTTGCCAGTTAGCCTGATGTGCGGCTGGAGTTTCCACAGCAAAAAAAATTAAAGAAAATGTTTCTGAGGTCTTTTACCTCGCTGGACAGGAACAGGTGCTCTGATGAAAGTCTGGCACTGAGCTGCCTCCATTTTTTTTTCTCCCTCTTTTTCCCAGAGATCAGTCGCAAGGCTCTGGTTTTATTGTTCATTTGCTGAGGCCACAGGGGCTGACTATTACTGGGTCATAACTCGGCGGGATGATGAGGGATGAATTCTAATGCAGATCCATCACTGATAGGGATCTGAGGTGGCCTGGAATGGGAGCTGGAGAACTCGGAGGGGTCGGGGAGGGGGGATCCGGGAATAAAGCACGACCGTGCAAACAGCGATGCAACCGCCGGGACGCGCACTCGAACTCAGACAAATGCAGCTGCATGCGCGGCGCTGCAAGAAAAAAAATAAAAAAGAAAAAGTGAGGCAACGTTTTTCTTGTAATAAGCCGTAAAAAGGTGTAAAATAGGAGAGGGCGAGGAGGCTGCAGGATAATCTACTCCATCATCGTGACACATGGTCGACTCCATGTGGTAAACCTCAGTGACAGATGCTTAGAGCAAGAGTGAAAGGGAAGGTGTTAGGCAATGACATGTGAAATAGAGGGCAGACTGTCGAGCCCCCTGCATTGCAGATACTCCACTGCGCCATAGTGGACAGACAAGACTGAACAAGTCAGAGTGAGGAGGGGGAGACTGGGAGCGGGGAGTTTTATGTGACCCTGTAAATAAAGTTTGGAGAGCCAAACTCTGAAACTTTCCCCTTTGGGCAAAATGTAGTCATGGAAATAAAGGAAAATGGAAAATAGATTGCCACATTTACATTGATCCGACTGTAACCACGGACGATCGTGCAAAATGTGCATTTCCCAAAGTCGACAACAGGGTTGTTGCTGTTTAGATTAGAACAGAATGTCTTTATTGCCGCTGTACAAGTGCTGCAAAATGGAAAGTGCAGTCCTGAGGGTCATTAAAAAAAACAACACATTTTTAGGCAAACAACCGCCCACAAAACCCACTTCTGCAGGTCCTGCTGTATTTCCAGTGCAATTAAGCAGACATCATTTCAAATGATAGATTTATAAGTCTTTCTTTAAAGGCGAAAACTATCACATTCCGTCCAAAACGACCATTTCAGCCAGAGAGAAGGTAAAGCTTATGATAATAAAAATTCAGCAGGAAGCACCTAAATATTTCAACGAGATGCCTGAGGCTGTAATTTCTGAATATAATTTAGTTCAAGAGTAAAAAATATATCTATAGATACTGTGCATTTGTGAAGTGAAAGCTTTGCAGGTTGAAGACAAGTGCGTTCCGTCTCGCCGCTGACAGGGAACGCACAGAGACAGGGGGCAGTCCAAGAGAACAAATATGCATATGCAAATATTCCTCGAGCTGCCTGCAATCTTGCTTAAGATCGCGTTGTAAAGAGCGAGAATGATAAGACATCTTCCATCTACAAAGTTTGCACCCAATGTTTGCAGCTGTCAATTTTTTTTTTATTTTTCTGGTTATCAGTACATCTTGTTCTGTAAAGCACATCAGAGGGAATTTATATCATCTGCACAACTCTGGGCATAATGCAACTCACCACGGTTAACGTGAAGAGAATGCGGAATGAGCACTCTCTGTCTTTTGGAATCACAACCAGAATATCAACCCGGGACGGGACTTCTCCTGCAGCGCTCTGCAGCGGGATTCCGGCTTCTGAGGTGGAAGCTGGGAGTCTTTGCGGCGCAGAGCGCAGAAAGTCAGGCGGGAGGACCACCAAAGTCTTTTTTTCCTGCAGGAAGCAGACTGATGGCTCTATTAAGGCGGCGGCGCCGTGCACCCTGGGTAAAACAGCTGTCAGATTTGTCACTTTCACATGACATACCTATTAGGAGCTAATAAAACCCCTGAGCTAAGTTGAGCCAGCCGGCATATATCAGGGCTATGGTTAAACCGAGGGGATGGGCGACGAGTAAAAAAGAAAGACAGAGACTGGATGTTTGGTGCAGCCTTTTGCTTTAGACTCTACCTGAACTACACGGTTCCTTTGCGAGTACAATCGATGCTGCAAATGTCAAAAACCAGCTACGGTAGCATGAGCTGCAAGTGCGGCTCCGAGCGTGTGTTATCTGGCGGACAGAGACTCTGACGGCTGACGGCCGGCCTCGGGGTGAGAGCCAAACATCTGCGGCGGCAGCGCCGTTATCTTAAACAGGCTCTCTGCATCTACTGCCGGCGATGGGGGAGCTAATCTAGGAGGTGTTAATCAGGACCATCTCTCCGTGTTAGCCGCCTGGTCGGGCGGGCCGCCCACCCACCCGACCGCCGGGCCGCCACGATAAGGGGCCAAATGTTTGCCTTCATTTCGGTCACTTTTGCTCAATCTTTCGAGGTTTTATCGGCGCCGACGTCTGCCGAAAGCGCACAAAAGAGACAAAAGGGTGGTAATGGAAAGTGCATCGGCAGGTCGAGATCGCGGCGCTATGTAATTAAAACACCCCCAATCCCACCCTGGTCTGCCCAAGGGGATCATTATCGCACAGATGAGCGGTGAAATACTTCCAGAGATGCACACCCGCACATAGGTACACTACCTTAATTGGCCTTCGTCCCTCCGGAGGCTTGTAATTTCACAGTGCGTCATGTGTCGGAGACCCCGAGTGAACCCTCTTTGGCCTTGACTGTCGTGACGTAGTCTGCGATGCATGATGGCCGATTTTATCACTGGCCATAAAAGTGGACGGGTCAAGGTACACTGTCTTTGGCACAGCAAATAAAAATGGCAGCGGTCTCCAGATTATAACGGGGGTTAAATAAATTTCATCAATCAATACATTGACCAGCAAATAAAAAACGTCGGGACTGTGCGAAATGTTTCATGTCCAAAGAAAACCCCCAAAAATGAGGATATCACTGACATAGAAGATGATCATCTGACCAAGAAAAGACTATATATTTTTTTCATCTTTGGTCCAATGACTTGCTGAGAGGCCAAAGAGAAACTTGAGGAAAAAAAGTAGTCGGCCATTCTAAAGAGTGTGAAGTGTTGATGTTTGAAAAAGGCACACTGAAAATCAATAGTCCTACTAACAGACAATGAAAGCAATTTAAAAATCGAGCGTCGTTAGGGCTAAGTTTCATATTACAAATCATCAAAAAGTCAAAGTATATTCAATTGATACATTTCTTTTTGTCGTACTGGGTTACTCTTGTCATTCTGTTTCTTCACGGTACAATATGTTCCAGCAGTCTTTTAATACTTTCAAGCGGATGCCCAGCCAATGGGCCTCAGAATCCCAAACTCACAGAAACAGCATCTATTCTCTTCCAGGCCGACGTTCAGCGGCGAGGAGAGAAACAGCCGGCCCCCTGCGATCCATCTCCTCCTGTACTGGAGGGCCCATGGGTGATAAATTCAACTCTTACCAAAAGCCCACTGGCAAGACACCAAGCACATGTTGTCCCAGAACAAATACCTTTTAAAGTGTACATGTTTCATCTTCCAGTGTTGTGCAGCAGTGTGCACTTGGAAACAGCCTCTCCGGGCAGCCAGCACCATTATCGTCTCTCATTGCTAATTCTAGATTTCAGCCGGCTGATTAGCGCGTCCTCCAGCCAGGCACTGTCCGAGGCATTAAACATATCACCCACAAGCTGAAATCCATCCAAAATCCAGACCCATCCGAGAGCTTCAGGATCTTATTGATCCAATCTTAGCAGAACTGGCTCTTCCCTGCCAAAGAAGGGAGTCTGACACATAATTGCCAATAACAGAAATAATTTCATTTCAATTTTACTTTTTTTTTTTTTTTTTGGGCAAACCAGGTCAAGTCTGAAATGTTTGGTTCCAAGTCTTGGATGACTCTGTTTTGTGTGTGTGACACGCCTAATTAAAGTCTCCAGTCTCTCAGGGGCACTTGCACCACAAGATTTGTTGTCTGGGTCGTTTAAGGATTGTGAGTTCTCCATCTGTGCCTTGGCACGGTTCGTTTGGACTCAGGCAAAGGTAAGCATCTCTTGCGATCGGGGAGGGGAATCGCGCTTATGCGGGGAGCACACAGCAAGGTAACCAAGTGTCAGTGCGCCCTTATTGTCCTAATGAGCACTTTTCCTGCTGGAAGCCATCCTGTCTGCAAAGCTGCTCTGCAAGGTTGTTACCCCCATGCGACCTTGTCACCTCTAATTACATCTTTTTAAAATAATCTATTCTTGAAAAGTGTAAAACATTGACACAGTGACCAGTTGACTTTGAGCTTCAGGTTAGGGACTGCACGACGTACATTTAAGTTTTCACTTCTCATGTGGTGACATCTCAACAGCTATGTCGCTGAAAGTACGTTAATGTCAATGTGAGTACCTGTCAGCTAATGTTAAGATTATATTTTCAGTGATTTGTGCAGACAATTCCCATATTTTTCGTAATATTTCAATGTTGTCTTCCTACCCAAAATAGCCACACATGGCAAAAAGATGTATTATGTAAAAACAACACACTTGTCATGAGGTGGCGTCCCCCTTTAGAGAGGTAGATTTCTCCCTCAACCTCTTGTGACTCAATTCCAGAGGCCAAAGACGAGGAGCCAATTGGCTGTTTGCCTCTTTTTTATATGACTAAAAACTTGAATTTGCAGCTGTTACTCCTGCCAAGAGAGTCCATAGTCATGCAAAGCATTTCTCAAGCCTGTTATGTTCTCAAGTGCCTCTCTTCTTTCTTGCAGTGTTGGCTTTTGATGACCTGTAGAGCAATCGACGAAGCGGCTGCAAGACGGATCAAGTCTGATACATCATTTAACTTTAATTCATTTTGTGAATCTCCGTGACAGCTTCCTGTTGAATGAGAACAAAACTAAAGTTCCTAATTTTTTATACTTGCATGGTTTCACTTTTAATTTCTTCACCCACACAGTTAATTTATTTTTTTTTTCTTTAAACAATGTATGTATATTTCTATATTTAAGCTCGCCTACCGTAAGATCAGTATTGGATTTTTTTTTTGTGTTAAATTAGTTGAATAAATTACTGGCACATTTACATTATTATCTTTTTTTAAGGATGTAGACCTTATGAGTCTTGCACATGTCTCAAGTCCACAAACTCAACATTCTCATGTATATGCATTACACATAATTTGTTTGCGGCTTTTGAAGCCACATTGATATTTTTCATGATAATTTGCTTTTAAAATCCAAAAAACTCCTTTAAACACATCAAAAACATGCTAATTACCTTAGTGTTAAGAACATTTGCCACAACAACATTTTTATTTCCCATTAAAGGCTTTCATAAATTAGAATCAAACAAGAGCCGATTCAGTTTGGACGTAAAACAACCTCTGGCTGCTTGGCCAAGTGGTGAAGATGTGTCTTCGGTCTGCCCAGCCACTTTACACACGAGCATGTCTAGCGGTGGAGGCACTGAATCCGCCCAACATCTGCCCGATGTCTTGCTGAACAGACCGTCATCTACCCAGTCCATGCTTCATCAAACTCTCTGGAGACCCGTGGCCACCTGTGACACCTCCACCCACCAACCCACACACCCACCCACCCACACACACACGCACACATCAGCTCTCTCTACCCCACTCCTCTGTTCCATGAATAATGCATCATCAGACAGTCGGCATCGAGCTAATGAGTCAATTGCTTAGAGAGCCTCTGAGACAGCCGTATACTGTGATGGTTATGCAAAGCCGTCCCCCTGCTCAGGTTGTACTCACCACCAGATGTCCAAGGTGCCGAGTGATGAATTATGGGTCATCCCTCTCACCCCTCTTCTGCAGTGTCACCACATTAAGAGGCAGGAGTTTGCGGTTTGACCCATGTGGTTTCGAGGAGTGTGTGCATGTGTGTACAGTGTGAGTGTGTGTGTGTGTGTGTGTGTGCGTGTGCATGTCTTCGCTTTGCCGGAGACTCTCCCTTTGCAACCACAGCTAATGTTCTGTGTACCACAGAGTATGTGAGAGGCAGGGGGAAAACACTCAGTTGTAGTGTAATAAGGTCTTACATATAATCTGCCTGTGAGCATGCAAATGAGGTGGTGGGTGGGTGGGTGGGGTTGGAGGGCATATGCAGTGGAAAAGATGCTTATGGAAGCAGGTTTTAATGATTGTTTACGCATGCATGTGCGAACAAATGCTTGAGTGTGAATATGCAATGGCTCTAGAGATGCGTGCTGGACCAACATTTTCCCTTCCCTGTGATGAATCTGTCCGGGGTTTACCACCGAAACGCACCGCTCTCCGAGGGCACAGTGCACATCCGACAGTTTACTTGTTGGTTGTCTGCCAGCCATATGCTGCATTTCCATCTTTGTTTTTTAATCTTTAAGGGTGACGAAACTGGCAAAATTTGGGAGAGGGTGAAAGCACCATTAAAAAAAAAAAAAGAAATCATCTAATTGCAAAGTAAAAAAAATAGATAAATAAATAAATAAAGATCTGTCGCAACTTGGTGGGACACAGGCAACACTGAGGTCACAGCTTGTTGCATCTTGGCAGGTTCTTCATTGTGCGCAGCAACACAGTGAGTAGCAATAGAAAATGTGTTCCAATGAAAATACCAAAACGGAAATATTCCTCTAATGCCGTGTTCACGAAAAAATATCACAACTTTATGCTGTCAGGGCAGCTAGATGTTTTATTTCAGGCTTGTAACCTCCATCTGAGTTTTGTTATATAGCCAGGCTATGATACTACTACTACCTTCGACTACCTTCTGAGAAAATACATCATTCATCTGCTCTAACCACTTGATAGAAAAGCTACGTGTTTGGATTTACTCTTTTTTCTTTGCAGTTTTTCAAAAGACTAAAATTACATTAAGTTTGAAACCAAGCTGAATGCAAGAATTCTTTGGAAATAAATAGTAACATTATGTGCTTTTTTCCAATTTCAAATTTATTTTTTTTGTTGTTGTTTTTTAAACGATTCATTGACTTGTTAAAAGGGGAGTGACACCCCTCCTGCCCCCCCATCACCACCACCCACTGACATAACATCAGTACAGCTCACTGCCAGGTGCTCTCTTGCTCCAACCTTTGATATGGTTCGTTGGGGGGGTCAAACAAATTGTCCACCATATTTATTTGAGATGGTTGTATTTCCAGATGGTCATGCACAGTGTGGCTAGAATCATAGCGGAAAAGCCAGTGGTTATAGCTTATGGGGTCAGGGGACTGTTAGGGTAAACGTATAATCAAGGGTTAGTGAAGGGTTATTGTGAGGGTTAGAGAGTAGGTTTACGACTGAACACTGGGGGGGAAAGGATTTTGCTCTCTAGACTAAAAAAATAATAATATTGAGATGGAAACCCAGGATTTGTTATGACCTCACAACCAGCACGACAAGGAAACGAGTCAAATGGGGGATTTGGAGTCTGATTCCAGCTCTCACAGGTAACTGCGGAGGTCGCCGGCTCCGGTGACGATCACGACCACTCTCCCCCCGCGAGAGTCCACTCAGCAACTTAGTCTCTCGGAGTGGAGCAAACTTCCCCTAATGTGAAACACTGTGTTAGGAGCGAGATTTCATTAATAATCCTTTCAAAGTGAAATGTCTGCCTTTGCAGTTTCAGCGTGATCCCGCTGACAGTCGGGGCAGACTGTAAGACCAAGTTTTAATTGGAGTGCTTGAGCCAGCTTATAATGCCGAGAGAAACTCTTTAATGTGTTTAAACTTAGTCAAGCACTCTGTGCATGGAGATCTAACAGCCCAGCGGAACAGTAAATAGCGGCCAAACGAATTAACTTTGTTTTGAAGTCCAGCAATGTGGCAAAGAATATCCACAGTAAAATGTGGGGGAATATTAATACTCACTAAGTACTTTGTGTCATTTGAAGTGTTTTCAGTGATCCAACATGGGTCAATATCGGAAGCATTTAAATAGAAAAGACTCACTGGTCTTTTCTAAGATAGAATACCAATTAAAATAAAGAGAAACAGAAAGTGTGAGATTTAAAAAAAAACATATTATATCAAATTTGGTAAAAACAAAAATGAACACAAAAAAATACCAATGTTGCTCAAACAAGCTGCATTTGTTATGAGCATGTGAGAGAGTCAACGCACTGCTGTGATTAGTCATTGTTGAGATGTCCAAACTACCTTCACATTGCTGCATAGCTCTAAAAACATGCTTTTCAGGCTGAAGTTTTACAAATACGGGAGCACAGGGCATAAAGTTTATGCAAAGTATTTTTGTGGTCATGTAGAAAAGCACAAAAAAATAGACAATTTTCCATTGCCAGGTTTTATTCACACAAAAGCTATCACGTCGGGAAAGGGCGATGGAAATCGCAAAATTATTGTATCTGCCGAAAAAGTTTGTACACTCGCTTGAGGTGGTTTTCGACTTGTACAGAAAAAGGCTCAAATTGGGAGATGGGAACACAGTCGGCAGATACGCTGCAAAATCACAGTCGGCTGTTTAAGCTCAAGGAATTTGATTTTTGTAAACTGTTTCTCGATCTTCTGCATTCGACTGAATTCGACTACAATTAAAACACCTCATCATGTTCCCATATTTTTTTGTAGCAAGTACTACTTGTAACAAATATTACTGAAGCCTATTATGATACATAGTGTGTACTGCCACCCTGTGACACAGCTTGACCAGCTCCAGCACTACAACCCGCTGATGTGCCTCTTTGGTGTGAATTATTCTTTTTTACTTTGACGAACTTTAATGAGATTTGGTCCATACTGGAATGAAAACCAGGCCACTTTTCTCCCCGAGGGACAATTTATTTGGTAATAACATATTTTAGAGTACCAAAATGCAATTTTTCATCTTGAAATAATTGTTCTGCAAGATCTTTTTATGATTCATTGACTTGTAACAATGTAAATGGAAACCCTGTCGTTGACACAGCACCCCCTGCTGGTCTGGTAGATACATAACTATAAGAGTTGGATTGCCTGTCCAGCACCCTTTTGAAAGAACATGTCTATCCAGTGTGGGCAAGTGCTTGGGGGCGCTGTGACAACGGGAGGGATGCTGTATACAAAAATGGCACAGTGTTACTTCAATCTCAGTACGTCATCTCTGTATCTGAGCAGGCTGCTCGCTGTTGTTGCTTTGTTGTTGTTTTTCTAAATCTACTCAGGCCACTGAAAAGTGTAACCACACCAAAAAGACAGTCCTGAAAGGCATACAGATTAGTGTGAGTAACTGCAGAGGTTAGAAAACCAAAACCGGGCTTACAGATGTAGGTCACACAACACAAAGTCAAAACATGCGCTAGCCTGGTTCCGTCGCCACTCCTGTCTCGCCCTCTCAATCCCTGCATTCACACGCCGCTCTCCGCGCTGCTATTAATTCTGCCGCTGATTCGGGGGCACAACAACAGCCAACCTCCCCCTTCATCATCCGTCCTTTGTAACTTCATCCAGAACAGCGAGGTCTAGTCGGGGTGCAACAGCCCGGCTTTGAACAGCCTGTGTAAAAAGGGGCTGTGCAGAGAGCGGAGGCAAGAGAGGCGGCACTGGCCAGGCTGTTGTCGAATTGATTTCTGCTGTGTGATAGCCTCTCAGATCTTTGCATGCGGAGGAATAATGTCCCCGGCTTTTAATCATTATTGCACACATCTCTGATCGCCTCGCTGAGGTTTTTTTTTTTATGCTTTTTTTGTTCACAATGGATTCGGTTCCACAACAGACAGTGGACTAAAGAAAAACAACAAACGAGCATGATTGATTCCTCCAAGAGGAGCCGCCGCTTTTCTGCCAGAGGCTCCTGAATACGCGCCATTGGTTTATCTGCTGCATCAACGCTTCACAATGTAGCTTCCCATATGAAATACATTTTTCAGCACCATCAATTACGTAGTAGAAAAAAAGTCAATAAATCTCCAGAAGATTAAACGTTTTAGCCATATGTTTACAGCCTTCAGTTAAAAAAAAATAGCTTCAGCGTCAAGCTAAAACCGATGACTTGTCGCACCTTCAACTGAACAAAACAAGGCAGCTGGTTGAGGGTGTTGTCACTAGCTTGAGAAAGGTAGCCTGTGCTCTTTGTGATGTCAAAAAGGGATTATTTGTAGAACTGTGTGTATAAGTATGCAACTTATTAAAAATGGAGCATGGTGAATAGGTTTAATATAAATGGCTTTTCAGGTAGAGAAAAAATAAGGAATGACTGAGGAAGACTTAAAATTGTCCTGGATAGTCCATGTGCCCCTGCGAAGGTACTTGTTTAAGAACAAGTGCTTTATCTACCTTGTCCACAATGTCTACCTTCTGTTTTCTAATTCCGAGTAGCCAATCACATCAAATGAGTTCTGACAAATAGTAAATATTTCATGAAAGAAGCTCTACCTAAACCATTTTCTCTGTTTGAATAATCAAGCGGAGACCATGGCTGTCTGAAAGAGATTTTGCTGTGTTCTCTTTCTGCATGCTCTACAATGCCAAAGACGCGCAAATTAATTTTGAAAATTGTAAGAATTTTCCATCAAATGATTCACTAGTTGAGGAGATAGTTCTTTGTCAAAAGAGACTTACGAGCGACCATGATTTCATTATGCATGCAACAGCCATTCAAAAGCCGCACAATCAACATGGCCTCTAGCTGTCTATTTACTTCAATTCTATTTAAAAAAAAAAATAAAATAAAATAAAAGGAGCTAAATGAATGCCGGTTAATATTGTGCATCAGAGCACCATGGCGGAACTCGAGCACAGAGGCACTTAAATACTTGGAGCTATTTATTTTTCAGGGGATGAGCGGGCATAGAAATTGTGTTTCTGACATTCACAGAGAAAGAAAGAAAGAAAGAAGGGAAAAAGGAAGGAAGGAAGGAAGAAAGACCGCTAATTAATTATATTTCACTATTGTTGCAGTTCCTGGGGTAAAAAAACCTTCCTACCTACCCAATTACCTTCTTCTATGACCACCTCTACATCACCTATATCACATATTACCAGACCGGCTGATCATCTCCTTGCCGACCTGCCTCTCTGACTATTTTCCTCCCTAGTGACCTTCTCTTACTTTCACACCTGTTTGGCCGACCACGATTCTGACCTGCCTCTTATCTCCCCATCCAACAAGCGAGCTACCGAGCTACACAGATCGCTGGGGTGTCCAACCATCTCTCTGCTACTATGGAGGACACACTAACAGAGTTGTGTTAAATGAAAGTTACAAACATTTCTGCCACTGCCTCTTATTATATACAGACAAAACATTACGCAAAACACCTAATTATGTAATTGCATGTAAAATTGCACATAAATGTAACTCACAAGACACAAAAGCAGACATCGATTTGATCCAAATTTGTCAAAACTCCAGCTTTTTGAGTATTAGTTAATCAAGATCTCTCTCTCCCATTCCCCCTCTCTCTCTCCTGCCTTAAACCATTAAAAATAAAAAATAGACATTTTTTCAGCCTATGGCCATAGAAGTATTTAATCCTACCAAATGTGATTAAAGAAAATTGGTTTAAAGTTTTGTTACGACTTGCCAATAGACTGATGCAACTGTATGGAGGTGTGTGCTTTGGTAGAAAAAAAAAAAAAAATAAACTGTAGCAACTACATGCTCCCAGAGCTAAATGTACTTAGTGCAGCAACTCATAAATGTACTTTGTAGGGTTGTTTAATTCTGACATTAAAAAAATCACTTTGGTTTCACTTCCTGTTTGCTGACCGGGAAGCTCAGGATTCTCATGTTGCTTTTCAAACGGATCCTCATTCAGTGAGGATTCAATTGGGCCCAATTTCTGTAGGCTTTTACCTTGACTGAGAGGTTATTATTATCTGTTGCAAATCCTATGTGTGTCAAGGTGCCGGATCTTGTTTAGGATCCATCTGATGATACTTGATTCCTAAAAACACGTCTTCAAACACAGAAGGAAGTCACTGTGTGCTTTTACCTCTGCACTGTCGTCAGGGAATATTTTCAGCCGCAGATCTGGAGCCCAGATAAGTATTTAAGGCAACAAATCTTTTGACAATTTCATGATAAACTAAAATATTCATGTTTGTCCTTCAGAATGAACTCTCCAATGTTCAGTTGAAAAATCAGTTTTATATCTAGTTCATAAAGAAATATGGTAAAAAGGAGGAGAAGTGCACATTTGTTATTAAAAAGAATAAGTTTATTCAAGTCAAATGATTTTTCTCTTGATGTGTCTCATTAGAAAAGCCTAAGAGTGACACACTGATAAATTAAGCTCTTCTAGGCTTGCTGAGCCACAAGTTCAATTTCGTAGCATGCGTGGGCTTGTTTGACAATAAGAAAATATTATCTTTACTATGTTTGTCATTCTTGTGTTTTTTTCAAACCAGCATAGGAAATGTTTGGCACTAGTACACCTTTTTTTTTTTTTTTTAATTCATAATAGAAAAAATTAAGTGTTTGTTGAATTGAGTGGGTGCATTTTAGCCTTGTGCTCAGTTTTTCCCAAAGTACCGTCTTAAAATGTTTATGTCCGCAAAACAAAGTTAGTGCCATTACTTTCAAAAGTTTCCAAATAATGATTTTGGCTCCTAGTGACATTTCTACATCAGATGGAAACAGACTTGTGTATATGTGAAAAGAATGTTATACCAGCAATGTTGGTAAGAGCTTGAATTAAAAGGCAGTAAATGCAAATTAATAATATTATTAATAACTGATATAAAAAATAAAATAAATATAAAGACAGCGAGGGAAATTGGCCATCAAGCCAGTGGCCTGTAATTGCAATTAAGACCTTATTTGTTATGACGAAGGGGGAGGAAGAGGAAGAACTGAAAGTAATTAAATGAATTCTAATTAAACTGGCAAATGACAAATTGAGATGAACTGCTGTTTAACTATAACACTATAGCTCCAACCAAAGCAAACCATGTAATTCACTGCATAAGTAACTGTGAACGATTGTAGAATGAAATTACTCTTCAGTGAGGTTTCAATTGGGCCCAATTTATGTAAGCTTTTACCAGACTAGCTGATGCAAAGCAGTAATGTTTGCACAATATATGCAATATTTATCATCTTTACAGCAAAATGGCTCATTAGAATGCAAACGTCGCTGGGGGAATTCTGTCGCCTTGCTTGTTTTATGATCAAACTCGCTGATAATTTAGACCTGCTTGAACTCCCTATTTCCCCATCAGCAACCTGACCGACGTACCCACCTGCCTATCATCTGAGCGATCGTCCTACCGATGGCTACACCATCGCGATCTGTGGTCTGGTTCTAGATCAGAGCTTCCATTCAATAATTTCAATTTAAACTGAGCAAGCACCTGGGAAACGTGCCGTCCTGGCACTGCAGGGTTCACACACAGATGAAATGAAATGTTTCGTAATAAATGAACCAACAAACTGACAGAGCCTTAAATTAATTACTTCAGAGGGCCAAACATGGCGCCACTGGCAACAAGCAACATAGCGAAGAGGCAATTCGAATGAGGGACTCATACATTTTAAAATGTAAAGCCATCCTTGAGTCACTTGAGTCCACTAAATGTTTCATGCGAGTTCCTCAAGTCATTTATTATTATTTTTTTTTTATCATCACAGATTCAGTCGGTGGAAGATTCTGGGTCAATTCTCGCTTCCAGCTTTGGATTTTTGTCACAGTTAAATGACTTCAAAACGTTGCTATAATAAAATTGGGGTTTTCTGTCCCCCAAATGATTCTCTGATATGCCCCGCCGCTGCCACTGAATCATTCATGATCAAAAACGCAAGTCCGTTTTTTTGTTCCTTTTTGTTTTTCAATGCATCCAATCGCCACGTCCTCCGACACAATCAGACGTCAGCGATGAGTCGCATTCACTGCATTGGGCATCAAGGCCGTCGCTCCGCAGCAATATTGCCAAACTTTGATGTGACTCACTGCAAGAAGTACCACCAGCTTCTTGACTTCAACAACTGACGGGAACAAAAATAATTGAAAGGCAGAATTGAAACCAGCAGCAATCACCAGGCCTCCAGAAACTAATGAAATCTGTTACCAAATAAAACTAAATTATGGAACAGTCACCACCAGCCTTGTGCACGAAACAGGAAAACACCAAAATTCTCAGATTTTTCCTATTGCTACAATAAAGTTAAATTTTGACAAATTCTTATTTGAATTTATAGTAAGGCCTATTGAACAATAAAATCCCTCTTTCTCACAGACACAGATTTGTCAAAGAATTTGTCTGCATCTAGATTTCTGAATTTTCGGAAAAATGAATTAAAGAAAATCACAAACTTTCAACCTATATGCTCCCACTCGAATTACTTTGCCTCGTATTAAATTTTAAACATATTTTCATCAAAAGAATAACGTGAACAGAGGGTGGCCCACAAAGGTTTGAAGGCAGGCTGAATAGAACATGTTTGAACTTACATTTATATTTTCTCACTCAAACACAGAAGAAAAACTACTGCAAAGACACAAACAAATAAAGGAAAGTTACTTTTTTATGTCATTTATATTTTTATCTTAGATTTTAGTGGCTCAGTCGGTTGGCAAAGTTACCGCTCACTTAAAAAAATAATGGCTCAGTATATTTCTCAGACAAATGTATTAGACTAAACAAATGTTTTAGTTATAATTAGTATTATACAACTGATAAAATGTTCAATTGTGGCAAAAAGACTAGAGCCTTCATCACAAATCATCAACATAAATTTGATTCATAAGATTATCACTCAACACAAAGTTGTTGATGCCACAGCGACGATGACAGGGTTAAAAATCATTCATATCTGTATTATTATTGTCGCTTGTCCTGTGCCCTGTGCACCAATTGCACACTGGAGAAACAGCAATAACGAATCCTACTGGTCCAAGTGAATGGGATCTACAGAAGATTTGTCCAATCACCTTCCCAGCTGCACCTCCCCTCCCAAAAGGCTTTTCAGATGGACACGCAGGTCAAACTGAAAGGATTCAAATATTCTGTCATAAGAGTCAGTGCCAGAATAGCTGACACATCAACCCAAGTTTTGCTTTGGGTGGAGCACCTTACTGCCACCTAAAGGCTACGCTTCCTCCCGAAGTTCTAATCCGCCTTTGCCTGGGGATAATGTGCATCCTCTCTGATGGGCGCGACACATGTGATGATGGAGAGCAATGGCGCTGTGTCGGACGTGGACTGCGCCTCCACGCTGCCTTTGACTCGTCTGCCCAGTCAATTTTGCAGAGCCTCTGTTTGCGCTGGGCACCATCCATGAGCCAAACAAACAGATTCTCAGACTGGCAGAAGGTAGTAATTTTGCCTTTGCGTCTGAAGCCAGGCAAGGCTCGCCGAAGCTGTTGAGACATCTCATCCCCCTCACATTGTTGGCGAGCAAGGTCATTTGCTGCCAGCTCGCTGGCCTGATTGGCATGGAAGGCAGACGGTCTTCTGGGAGGGAGCGAGGGGTTCCCACACATGCACACTTGGCTGGCGAGCAAGGTGTGGAGCTTACCCACATTCTTTGCTGAGGCTTAAGCAAGAAGAAAGGCTTTATAGCAGACGGCCCCTTTGACTGACGCTCCTCCTTAGGTTCAAAAGGGAGCCGGCAGAGTGCTTCTAGCACTCAGAACTTGGCTTCAGAACAAATCCCTCAGAAGACATAATGCCTCAACCACAAAGTTCCCCCGTGGAAAGCAGATGGGAAGTCTATGAAGCCCTATAGTTTGGTTTCTACCAAGTTGGCCCTGGTGTTGGCCAGATGTACCCTTCAGGGAGAGGCCGATCGCTCACGATCCGGCACAAAGTTCAAAACTTTGGAGGTCCAAAGAAATCCATAAATAAATAAATAAATAAATAAACAAAAATCGGCACAACATAAAAAGCAACCTTCTGTGCAGGGAAAAACACCCACATCACAGGAAGGACAACATCAGTCAGACATTGGCTCATTCAGTCAGCCCACTTGCGGCAATTCATGTGTAAAGGGTACGAGGAAGTTATATGGTGTCAGTTGTTTCGCCTTTGAGAATAGTACCAGTAACACCAAAAGTAAATGGGCCAGTTAGCTAAAAGGCAGGAGGCACTCACCCTCTGAACAAGGGACACAGTCATCTTGCTATAAAAGAGTGAGTTATTCAATTGGCAATACTGCAAACTTTGCCATTCCTATAAAACGTAATGCATTTCTGCTGATGTCGTTTGTTGTCAGGTCCGACTTTTACTACATGAGTGCACTACAGTTGTTCTCATTCCAAATGCGCAACAGTGGTGTGGGGAAGGAAGAGTCTCAGCTGTGGGAATGCTCAAGAGTGAAAATAGATTCTGCCTTCAGTGTTGTTGCATAACCAGTGCAAGAAGCTGGTTGGCTTCTGGTTGGCTTCTTGACCTGGCGTGAGGGTGCAAAAACAGTCACGAAACTAAGCACCTTGTTTTCGATGAAATTTATCCTTATTGTTCACTTGGAAAGTTTGAACTTCTAGAGGGATGCGAGTTTTGTGCTAATTATTTTTACATTGATGAAAATGCACAAATTTGATGACTTGTTGCAAAGTCTTTATGACAGACTTGGGTTATAGCATACATACAGTCCATTTGAAAATAAAATTGGAAGTTGATGAAGTAATTATGGTTCCCAATCTAACAATTAATTATGATTATAAATGTATGTATTCATTTATTTAACATTGCATTCAAAGTTAATAAAAAGCTTTTAGAGAAGACAGCTCTGTGCCAGCGTTTTGATGCTTGCAGGCCTTAAATGCTGTCTTCAAATAACACTTTGGCACAAACCTATGTTGTCGTTGGCTAATTGCTCCGTTTGGCGAGTCCTTACTTCATTCACACCAGTGGAGACAAATGTGGGGCTCGTACTTTGTAAATTCTCTGCTAATGTTCTGCTTAAAAGCACGGGTAGTCTCTGTTTCAGGGGTAGCTAATGGTGCTCCTGATGAATTAAACTTTATGAGCCGACACTTTTAAGAAGGAAGAAGGACCATCATAAAAGGGAGAGCTCACAAACAAGAACTAAAGTCAAAGCTATCTGCAGGAACGTCTGGCACAGAGTGTGTCTGTAAATAAAACAGCCCATAGTGTGGAATTCATTTAGAATCAGGTCTTAATCATCACTTGTGCGCTGAGTTCATGGTGAGCTGAATTAGATTTGGGACATCAACAAGGCCAATTGAGCTCACCCATCTGTATTAAATGTATACGGCCCCTAAGTAGAATAAGAATAATGTGGCTGTAAAGATGAAAGATATGTCCCAACCAACAAGCAGAGCAGCATGCGGCTTTATTATCTGACTATCTACTTCACTGACAAGGTTCCCTGGATTATGTTTAAATTATACGTCTCTAAGCGGCAATTTTATAGACTACCTTTATTATTGTTATTTTCCTCCATTGTCCTA
Organism: Thamnaconus septentrionalis; assembly: GCA_009823395.1. Classification (NCBI taxonomy): domain Eukaryota; kingdom Metazoa; phylum Chordata; class Actinopteri; order Tetraodontiformes; family Monacanthidae; genus Thamnaconus; species Thamnaconus septentrionalis. The sequence continues at coordinate 8,841,582 of CM020509.1, forward strand.
ATGTCAAAGATGCAACTTCTGGAGTTGCTGCCCTTAAATCACGTCTGTGTTGGAACAAAGTAGATCAAAATTAACAGCTAACTAACGGAAAGCTCGGTAAAGTTTGGAGCACGGCCAAGCTCAGCATTCCAAAATGTGAAAAAGACCTTGTAATTAATAGCCTTTGTATAAGGTCCAACATATTTTCAAATAGAAAAGACGTTAGTGTGTAACCCACAGCAAAAAGAATTAGTATAACATCAGCAGGTCGTTGGGACAACACAAGACTGCGAGCCCAGGGGTTAGTGGAGGTCATGAATAAGAAACATTGCACTGTGAAAATCAGCCGAACTTGTGCCACAAAGATTAGAAATGCATGCCAGCATAATGCAGCATGCGCGGCAATTTCCAGTGCAGGGAACTGTGCACCAGAAATGGAGGGGGGAGGGTTTGCAATAATGTAAAGGAATACTACACCATTAAATAGTAATAGTGAATATTGTAATGGAAATGATTGTAAGTGCCTGAGTATAAAGGTATACGAGTGAGCCTTGAGGCAGTGCAGCGGTGCGTAGCTACGCCGAGAAATAATGGATCAAGCAGAATGCAGAGAAAGCACACTTTCACTTTGCCGCTTCCTCACTCTCGGTTTAATAGAACCGACTCCTGTTAACTTCTCCCACCGTCTTGGCTACCTTCATGTGATTACTGGGCATGATTACTTTCACTTCGCTGTACGTAGACTCACACAGCCCTGCGGGTGCTGCTCTCAAATACCCAAACTAAGGTCCATGCACACCATGAGTGATATGAACCAAAACCATACAACTCCAGGCCGGTTTGACTGCACAACCCCTAATTTCCACCCGGAGCTGATGGAGAACAGCCGACGGTAATTAAGGAATCCACTCAAGACTGCAAGATTACTATATACTTAATTCAGACACAACCACAATCGCACGAAGATTGCTTCAAACCAGAGAGGTTGAAGGAGGACCGAGGAGCAGATACGCCAATGTTTTTGAGAACTTTGTACCTCTACCATGGCAAAGCCGGAGCTACAATCCAGACATACCTGCTGGGCAGGGTTAGTTTACTCAAGAAAGCAGTATTTGTTTTGGAATGCTACCAACATTATTATTTTATTGCGTGGTCAATGTGATGGTAACAACTTGTCCACAAGGGTGTGAGGAAGACCTCATCACTAATTTGTTTGCTGTGCAGCAGACAGTTCTCAAACTTACAGGAAATGAACCTACTAATATGATCATAGGGATTATGGCAAAAGGCAGATTTGCCAAAATGTTGAAACATCAATTCAAAGGCTTTCTACAGTAGCTTGTGATCACCTCTGAATATTTGGTATGCCGCAGTTGTTGCTATTGGCATGGCATTTAAATGCCCTATAACAGAGTTTTTGTTTTATTTTGAAAAGATACATGCTATTTTATTTGGTTTGTTGGGCCCAGAGTTGTCATTGCTGCATCGTGCTTCTCGGCATCTTGCAGAAATAACAGCCTTGCATATATTTACTGCTGACGCTTTGCATCTCCGGAGCTGTGACGAATCACGGTGGAAATGTATGTAATGAAACACCCACCCACACCAACACCTATACACACACACATGCACGAACGCACAGACACACACGCACACACACCAGGTGATTATCAGGTGCAACGGAGGGCAAAACCACTGGACTGTTACAAACATGGCAGCACCAAGAGCGCAGCAATAATTAGCATCTTTGTGTCCGATAGTCAACGGAAACCGAATGGAAACCAGACTCCATCAACCAAACTCCACCCATCTTACATTGCAAAAAAAAAACCCAACAAAACAAAAAAAAAAGCAGCAAGTCAAAGTTTCTTTAAATGCACTGCGCAGCTGCACCGCCACGTCCTGTTTGTCGCTTCTGACACCGACAGTATGTTGCTTCTTTTCACATTTAGCGCCGCTGCGATTGCTTCCAATTACCAACACATTTGGAACGTCACTGTCGGCATCAAGCACAATGCCGCCGTTGTCATCTCACACACACACCGAGCCTCCGTCGTCAGACAACTGCACAGTGCGGTGATCGAAGGCTCTGTCTGTCACCGAGGCTAAATTATGCACGAGGATCACGACTTTGCGCTAAGTGTCTCGACTGTAATTAAAAGTTTGAGATAAGATTGATTGCTCCAGAGAGGCCATTTGCCAAAAAGCCCATCTAAGAAGAAGAAGAGGAAGAAGAAGAAAACAAACATGTGCATCTGAAACAGGATACTCTTCTTCTTTCTAAACTGGAGGATTTTATCCAGTTTTTCAATGCAGACAGACTCCTTTGATGAATATATATAAAAACAGGAAGAACGCCGCCCGTCCAGACTTGTTTTAGTGAGAGAACAACTTCATTTCACAGCTGAGGAGTGGTGTCTGACAGCCCAAGACATCAGACACTTTATTTGTCTGTGCAGATATACGGTTAAAATTGTGCAGCAACTCTGTATTTCTTTTCTTTCTCCTCCCCAACCAGGAAACGTAATATAAGGCAATAAAAAGGCACGGCTGGGTCTACGGCCATCGACTAGGTGAAAATATTCAGGCCTGAACTCAACGCTTTGCAAAGTAAAATGTTTAGAATGTTGTTTTTTTTCCAGGTGTTCAGTTTGCCGCGCCAGTGCTCCCGCTGCTCCTCCAGCCTGTCAGTCACCACCCACTATAGGTGACAGACTGACTTCCTCGTACAAGTGCCTGGCGTAACCTCACTTCAAAAACCATTAGCTGTCCCTTTAAAAAATAGTTTGGAAGGAGGGAGAGGAAGGGAGGGGGTGGGGGGGGGACTCATCTCAAAGTTGTTTAAACTCGCGAGCCGCCTCCTCCACCTCCTCCCCCGCCCAGATCGACTCTCTCTCCCGCTTGTCAGTAGCCAGGTGGGAAGGACGCTTTGTGTCGACGGCGGCGGATGTTGTCGGGAAAATTCGAAAGCGTCTCACGATGTCACCAACACAAAACAAAACAAAGAGGAAGAAAAGGAGGCTCCACACTCGACAGAGTTGGAAGCGTCGCCGGATCAGGGGGAGAAAAGCAACTGCCAATGAGAGCGACGTAAACAGTGGAGTTTGCGAAGTGCCAGTTACTACAACAGACGCCTGCTGCTCGGCGAGTGGAGACACAAACACAAAACAAGCCTGAAAGTCATATTGAATGGAAGACTGCAGCAGGAAAACTACCGTGGAACGAGATCTCCAACCTGCGGCCGTGGCGGTAAAACAACATCTCACTGAATAGAAGACCGACTCCTGAGCCCTTTAAAGAAAACAGAAAAAAATAATAATAATGATGTGCAAACTCCAAAGAGTCGCTTATTGTGTGGGAATGGCAGCGCACAATTTCAGAGTATCTCCACGTTTTCTTTTAACAACTCCGATACCTTTCTCCTCCTTTTGGCTGCTCCACTCAGGAGCGGCCACAGCCAATCACCTGCCTCCATCTCCCCCGTACTCTCACACCAACTGACATCTCCTCTTTGTGTAGGAGGGTTAAGTTGGGGCAACTGGACTTGTTCTTGTGATCTTGAAGAAAGGCTTCTTCTTCTTCTTCAGTGAACTGAGGAAGCCTTTCGGGTGAGAGGCGAAACATCTTCAAGGTCGCAAGAACAAATCCAGTTGCCTCAACTTAACTCTTCAACATTAAGATGAACTGGATGACAGAGTACCTTCACAGACGCATTTGCGCTTAACCATAAATAAATAAAGTGTTTTACAAAAAAATTCCCTCTAACCCTAACCCTGTTCTGAAACAACTTGACAAGTGGAACTTTAACATCAAAAAATTCAAAGAATTTAAAATGAAAAAAGAACCCTATTACAACATTATTGATGAATTCCTTAATGAATACTTTGATTTGAAAATCAGCTTGAAAATGGCATTTTAAATAAATAGAAACTGAATTAGGAATCCAAGCCAAATTAAGAATGCAGCTTTTAATTGGGCAATTTAAAAGGGCAGTTCCTATTCTCATTTCCGTTTCCATTACTTTGCGGCCGTTCTCGTCATCAATTTTCAGTGTCATTAAGTCTCCACTTAGACTTTCAGTGACACTTTGGGGACGGCAAAATGAGGCAAAACAAGGCAAATTAGCCACGGCGTTGAAACAAGCTCTCTGATTCGTTAGTACGTGCAAACGTAAATGAGACCTTCGACTACATTAAATGAACTGAGCCTCGGCACTTCCTGGTTCAAAAATCCCCAATGATGCCCGAATCCCCTGCACTCCTGGCAGCCAAATATCCACCGAACCGCTCGAGGTACGAGCCGTGTTTGTGTAGGAGAAGATAGCAGGACAGTTTCCTCGCTACCCAAACTTACCGCACATGCCAGAGCTGGTTTGTATGAATGTGAAGAGTAGCTTTTCCAAAAGAGGCTGCAGTGCATATTTACATACATGCTGATAAGCGAAAGGAAGCAACTGGACGAAAGCAGCAGCAGCAGCAGCAGCATGGCAACGTCTGAAGAAAAACAGAGTTTTCTTGTGTGAGTGCACGGCTGCTATTGGCTGCCATGCTTCCACTGTATGTGTGTAACCCAAGGACGATTCACTGGATGAGACAAACGTCTAGCACTCTCACTGGCCACTTTAGTGGTGAGTGTGAATGAGGTGTAAATTGTAAAATACGTCAGTGGTTCCCGTGAAGCGTAAGCAGGTCAGAATAAAAGGAGCTCATTGGCAGAATCTCCTCCAGTTGACTTACTGAGTCATGAAGCAACTTTCAAAACTAGTGCAGCTTCTAGCAGTTAGGGGGTCGTCACAAGATATTAGTTCCCGTGCCTGACTCCTCCACTTCTCTTAATATTCCCCTCTAAAGGCTAAATCCTTTTTGGCTCGGTCTAATTTATTACTGAGCTAACTCTGTCCCAACACACCACAGAGAAGGGAATGGTATTTTATTTTTTTCAATTTTTTTTTCCACCCTCACTTTTGCCCAAGTTTGAAATAGAGAGCTGTGATGAAGCGTGGCAGAAAGTCTTTATGTGAAACCAGCCGAGGTGACACGTTCCTCCCGCAGCGGCGACGGGCTTGTGGAGCCCGGCTGCGAGCGTTCGCCACATTAGAAGCCCATAATGTTATGCTAAGCTGCGTCTTTATGAAGGCAGTATTAATGGGTGGGGTTGGTGTAACTGCCTTAAACAAGGGATTAGCCTGTCGCTGATGAGTCGGGGGTTCTATGATGGGATTATTTACATTGCTCTAGTGGCAGGGCGCAGGTGTCATTAGAAATACAAATCCCCTAATAAATTTTCTGAAATGGGGTGGGGGAGTTTACAGGAAGAGGAGGGTGGCGGGTTGGATTTTGGCGAGCGCCGCCTGGAACAACGCTCGTGTCATCTTGGCGGAAATTTGTTAATCTGGCCGCGTTTTTTGGAGTTAGAAAAAGTTGGGCTTTTTTTGACGGAGAAAGTCGTCGTTTCCCGAACGAACAATGATTCAGACAAACACAAGCTTTGCCATCTCACGCTTCGACTGGCTGTGGCACCTGAGTTTTCAAAAAAAATTACAAAAAAAAAACACTTGCTGGGTAAAAACCATAATCCGATCACGGGACCCTGGGCTCTTTTCCTGTTCTCATAATTCGGCGCTTTTAGCCGAGCGCTGGCTTAGCATCACCTCCCTCAGTAAGCGCATACATTAACGCTGCCTTAATCCGTAGCAGAGGGCCGATGATAACGCACGGATGCTCTGCGGGGCGCACTCATCCCTTTCAGCCGATCCGGCATCATCGTTGCCGCTGCTAATTATTTCCTGTCCATCAGTAATAGTATCTTATTAATACCGCCGATTGCATATGGCAGCATTTATTGGATGTGTCACACTAAACTGAACCGACTGTCCACTGGGAGCGGTTTGTTTTTCTTTATTAATTAACATTTATAGCCATAATGGATCACTACCCTGTGGTTTGAGTTGGTCACATTGTTTCTTTTCTAGAATCAACAGTGATTTTAATGTTAATTTTGAAAAAAAAAAAAAGTTCAACTTAAGTTGGACAATACCATTCACAGAAATGAATTTAAAAAAAGAAATCAAGGTCTAACTGTATTCATTTTTTTTAAATGTTCAACACACCTATCAAAAGTTAAATTAAGTTCAACCAACAGCACTTGTTTTCTAACTAATCATGTTTCAACAAACATTGCAACCACAGATCTGAAATGTTTCTGCTTCATTTTTCCATTTCATTTTTATCATATTTATATGTCATTTGAAAAATTGCATATTTCTGTTTAAAAAATGTCAATCGATGTTTATTTGTACATTTGATATTAATTTTAGCCTTGTGGCTCCAACAAACTGTAAGATCTCACGACATATTGACAGAATGAAATAAAAACACTCAAAAATGATCAAGGACAGCAAAGTTTGTTTGATTTGAAAAGAACAAAATACCAGTTTGGCACAAACATTCCACCAACAACTCAGGGCTAGTGTTTTCTTCCTACTCAAGGTTTCACCAAATTTCCTGCCTGAAATCAATGTGCTTTGTTTGAATCTCTGCAGCAGGAACACTGAAGATATCAGTGAGGTGATGGCGTCCCAGCTGTCGGCGGGCAGCTTTCCTCAGCACCACTGGGAAATTTTGCCATTAGCAGAATATTCTGGGTCAAGCTTGGACAAATAAAAAGAAATGAGAGCTGTCACACTTTGAACAGTGGGAGGTTTTCTCTTAATGTCCTAATTATGCTGTAGGAAAGGGCCGACTGCCAAACATGAAACCAGCAAGCTGCTTTGCAGTGATTATAGAGTGTTAAATCATGGCGGCAGTGGGAGTACACACGTCATCATGCTATTTTATCATCAATCTGCTCATTTTTATATCTGCAAATGCCTTATATCCCTCTATTAAGGAAAAAGTAAAAAGTGAAACCGCCCTTTCAAAGGCAAAGACCAAGGAGAACAGGCGTGAACGGGCAGCAATCGGCTGAGACTGACTGCTTGAGAGCCAGGGACAATATATATATATATATATATGTATATATATATATATATATATATATTCCAACAATATCAGGGACAGAGGCACAATATAAAGACATGCTATGTGTACAGTAGTTCTCATAGCAAGAGTTGGATTTAGAATTTAGCATTTGAGAGTTGTTGGTCCAAAACAGTGACAAAAGAGAGAAGAAAGGCGCAAAGAGCCTTAAGAAAATGTTGTGCTAGCAACTTCAAACTGATGAGGCCATTCGTACAAAGAGGGGAGGGAACGTGAGATCAGGCTGTCGCAGGAAGAAGTCCTTCAGAGGTCCAAACCAGCCTTATTTAAAAGGTCCCCATGTTTGACACACAAAAAACATTTTACTGCCGTCATGAAATTAGAAAAGTGGCTTGCTCCACTTCTCAGAGACTGTCCGCTAAAATACACAGCTCTTGCAACCAAGGTGGTGGTTCCCTCCTCTGGGTCACCAGCTCTTGGCCGCCCTGTGTTCGTTTCACTCTAAACACGCAGAAAGTCCAATGGCACATCACTTTTAGATTCCTTTTTAAATGGGTTGTTATGGCAGGACGCTGTAAACAGAGGGCTAAATATACTGGTTTTTCAGAGATTGACAGCTGGGTTCTTTAGACAATTAGTCGTGTGAAAATGGGTAAAATGTGGAACTTCAGCAATGACTTGAAGAGGTCATCTGTTGCCTGACCTTGGATCTCGCTTTGATCTTTGATTGGTCTTTTCTTGGGGAAAACATGTTTCCGATTCCTGCAGTAACGTTCAAAACCTCCAGACTGAATAACTCCAGATTTGGACAGGTGTCATCACTGGACGATGTTTTTCTGAGATGTGAATGAGATTCCGGCAACAACGCCTCCAGTTTTCTTTTTGAGTTTAACAGCAGAGACTTGAAGGTCACCCAGGTTTTATAATGTAATTGGGTGTCATCTGCACAGCAATGAAAATTAATGGGAGTGTTTTCTAATTATATTACCTAGCTTATACACAGGCAGAATATTGGCCCCAGCGCGGGAAGGAATATGGTGAAGCGGTGCGGGGTTTCAAGAAAGATTTGCGACACACAGGAACCAAAATTGAGCTTTAAAAGTTTCAAAAATATAAAAAGATATTTGATTTGATTTTTGGATTCCAAAAACTAAAAAAGTAGGCAAATTATATGTTTGGTATTTTCTGTATTACTGAAACCAAAAAATAATATTGAAAATATTTGCTTGCATATCCACCGAAGAAGTCACCAGACATGAAGGTACTCGAAGATAGTTATAAATATTTTCCCATTTTGACTCAAAGAAAAACATGGGGAAGGCTTAACATTGGATGAATCTGAATATCTTCTCCCCAGCTCCTCATTCTTATTGGAATGAGATGCCGTGAGGACGGTTGCCATGGAAACGAAGCTTTATTATCCAACTACTCTTTTACTTCCCGGTGCATAGATCAGTCCACTCCCTTTATAATTATATTTGCCTGAGCTGCGGAATCACCACAGGAGACCATCTGAGAGACATACTGCCCGCTTCCCGCGAATGTCGGACATGTCGGCGTACTTAAACTGTATCTGACTTTGTTGGGCGGGACTCGGAGTTTCTGCGAGACGCTCTCCTAACATAGCAAACATTTTTCAACCCACGGCAACCCACAAGCAAAAAGTTAACAAACAACAACACAAAAAGATGCAAACCAACTGGTGAAAATCTTAATTACCTTCTCATGACTCATTATAAGACTTCTTAAAAAAATCAACAGCTGTCAGGCCGCACGCTCAGAGCGCCGCCGTCTCCAAGGACCAAGCATCAGACACACCGCAAATACCCGCAACGTAAACAAGAGCCGCTGCAGCAAAAAAAAACAGAAACGGGAAAGGGAGGGTAGAGTGATGGACGTAATTCAACCCAGCGCAGCCAAAGTTTTAATATTAAAGCTCGGCGGCGGCGGCAGGCAGGCAGGCAGGCAGCGAGACGAGGCAAGAGAAGCCAGAGGTGCACGGCAGCGTCCCGAGAGGGCGACAGGAAGCAATATTTCCCAAACTCAACATCTGCTGACACGTTTTCTCTCGGAGCCGATGTCGTCCACGCTGCTCTACTTACTATTTCACAGTCTAATTACGACAATGCAGCGAACGCCGAGTTAACTCCTTTTTCTTTCCATCCCTTTTCATCCCGGCGACTGCAGAGGAAGACGCTTTTGAAGAGAGCGCCGTCCCGGTTGCATGCTCGCAACAGAATGCGAGAGAACGAGAGGGAAGAGATCGGCGCCACATACACAGCAGGTGTGAGTGTGTGTGTGTGTGTGTGTTGGAAGTCCAAATACTTTCATTGGGAAACTGATGGCTCAGCGAGAGACAGGCTAGCTGGTGATCAAAGCGCGGCGGCTGACATCTCAACATATGCCGGATGAATTATTAAAAATACAAGTGACCCCTTGTGAGGAAATAAATTGCTGCTCCTCCCGCGTCCGCATATGCAATATCTCAAGCCCTGGAATGGCAGAGGGAGTGAGGCTTATTTTTTATTAGCTTGCATCAGAGCGGCGGGGGGCCCGTCACTCCAAAGCGATGTGCCATGGACGGCTGAGGCTGCGCCATGCATCTGCGACGCCGCTCGTTTACCGGGAGCGAGGGGGAGCGTTGAGGCGGAGATCATTAGCGTTACGCGGAGCGACCCAGGCCATTTGTTTTGGAAACAAAATCTCGCAGTAAAGCTGCGGCGAGGGCGCGGTGGGTTGAGCTGAATGGATGCGTTCGCACGGAGGGGTTGATGAAACGACGGCTCGCTCTTCACGCGCCATATGTTGACGCGTGGCAGCTAAACAATGAACTGGTCTTCGGAATGACGCCGCGTCGTCGATCATAGGCCCCAACCAGGGGGGCAGCGGGCGCTTAATCTTTTTTTTTTTTTTTCCACAGATGAGGGTTTTCGTATTTTTTCGTTAATGCTAGGTTGGTGGAAAAGTGGCAGATTTCGCCGACAGCTGAGAAACTGAAGGGAACTGTAGGAGCACCTGGATTCAAGTACACATAGCATGTTTCTTGGTTAATTAGTTACAAGTGACAGTAATGTGATTTAGAATCTAAATCAGAATTCCCACAGGACTCCCACAAGTACCAGGAATCGAGGCTGGCAGAGGCACAAGGCGAGCATTGGTAGTTTGAGGGATGGAACATTTAAAGTGGCTGAACTTTGCATTTGTGTGAAGCAGTTTATCTACTTTTCGCTACCAAAACAAAGTTCCCATAAAGCACAGCTGCAGGAGCGACTGGCAGGCAAGTCTGCCTGAATGTAGACAAGATTGAGGATGTCACTGCCCCCCCCAACGCCAACCCCCAATTAATTATGTGTCTGATGGGCTTACTGCTGATTCCATTAGCATTTGTTTACCAATAATTTTAACAGTCGCCTTTTAAACGTTTTATAGGAAATATCTGCACTTGGCATTTGACCATTTGGTTTACAGACAATAGTCAGATCCAACAACCGTCAGCTCATTACAGGGCCACAAAGAGGGACAAATGACCGTCTGCACCCACATTCACAGGGAACTGCCCATTAGTTCGACCTCCCATTAGGGTTAGTGTTAGGGTTACAGTTAGGTGAAGGGTTAGGTCGGACCAATGCCATGCTCCCCATTCACAAGCATGATTACGAATTCTTACCCTGATGTGTATGACTTTGGACTGTGGGAGGAAGCAGGAGCACCAGAGACACATGAAGAACATGCAGAAAGGCTTTAAACTGGAATCAAAGCTTCTGTGAGCTGTGAGGACAGCGCACCACAGTACCACCCTACATACAGCACACACACTTAAAGCACATAGCACAAGGCTCCAAAAACTGATATAATTTAAAAAAATACAATTTTTTTATAAGCAACACTGGCAGACAGAAGTAGGGATGATCGCCACCTGCTTTTGCTACTGTACATTTGGGAAGACTTGAGAAGGAGCAGCTGGAACTGAGCAGACAGAAGGTGAGGATGGTCAGGTGTTCCCTGTTGAGAAGCTCTGAGGCTAACACCAGTAGTCTTACAGCACCTCATCATTTTCTGTTCACCAGCAGGTTTTTTGGGGGTTTTCAAATCAAAAACATTTTCATCAATCAAGATTAAAATTTCACAGCGTCCTCAAAAAAAGAACAGATGCTAATTTGACTTTTTTCCCCCTCCTCCTCCTCACATATGCCATCTGTGTTTCCACCAAAATTTGTCAGCCGGGATATTTTCCCTGATATTCGTACGGCTGCAACGTCATCATCGGCTCCCTTTTAATCACAGAGGGTGCAGGAGGGCAGAGCGAGAAATGTCTCTGTGCTTTTAGCCACATTTATATGAAGGAAAGACCGGTCACACCAATTAACATATCCATCCAGTGCTGGGCCACCACCATGTCCAGAACCCTGCAGAAGAGCAACAGTGACAGAGCCACTTGTGTACTCTGGGACGAAATGAGACGTTTGATTATTCCGACATTCATTAGTATAACGAATGGAAGAGGAGACGGAACGCAGCCCTGAGGGATTCCAGTGGGAGAGACACCATCACTAGAAAGGAGTCCTATTAATCTAAACTAAGATTCACAGCAAGATTTAGATGCTGCTGAAATTTAATTTGCGGCAAGATTTAGTTGAGTGAGGAGTAGGACATCAAAAGCTGCACAATTTAAGCATTAAGTTCCCTTTAGTGGCTGTTTAGCAGCTCCTATTTCCCAGAAACAACTCATCATTGAGGATGCATTCCCCATTTTGCCCCAACATGTTTGTTAGGAAAACTGTTTTGAGATTGCGCGCGCACACACACACACACACACACACACACACACACACAATGTCTGTTTTTACAAGGCGATGAGGAAAACATTCTCTTTTTTTACCCTGCGAAAGCGACAACTTTCCTTATGCAGTCTGAAAATTGTGTTTCAATGCAGTTAATTCGATTCCTTGTTTGAAGCTTGTTTTTCAGGGACAACATCTTTTGACTAGTCACCTTCCAATAAAGCACCTGACCTTCAGCAGAGGGATCACCTTGAGGCAAGATGATAAAACACTAGCTAAGAAATCAGAGATGACGGTGGACTGGTAACCAGCTCGGGAAAAGGATGTCGGGGAAAGGATGCTGGAGGTATTTTCACATTAACCTGCATTGTGTGTGTGTGTGTGTGTGTGTGTGTGTGTGTGTGTGTGTGTGTGCGTGTTCCACTTCACACAATTAGCAAGTGGAAAGCTGGACGGCAGGACGACAGAAGCTGCAGTAGGAGGTTTGAGAGTCGATTTTTCCTTCATCGGCAAACCTTTTCTCACCGCGTCTGACAACACAGACGCTGCAGTCCTCCGCATTTAAATGCTCAAGTCAATAGAGTCGTGACTCTAATGCCACAAGAGGAAAACACATCACTGAGGGTGTCAAATGGCCTTTTTCCCTCCAACAGCTGGTTCCAGTAAGGCATTTCTATCTAACCCCCGGGCATCTCATGAGTGCTGACATACAGTATAACAGCACGGGGGGGCTTCCAACATTATCTAGTGGGTTCTAATCACTTTCCCCCCACATCGTGATCGTGAGCACAGTGAGAGTCGTTGGTTGGCGCCGAGTTGTGTGGCTCGCATGGGAGCTGAATCAACCGGGAGACAAGATTGACGGCTGCAGCTGGACGCCGGCTGCCGCGAGATTGAGGCGCACGGTCTTAACTTCAGACTGAAGTCTCTAATAGAAACGAAATGAAGAACAAGTCTGCAGGTGGCGCACCCGAGGGGGGGGGAGTCTCACTGAAAGTAAATTGAAAAAGGTCGCATTTCCGCCACGCGTCTGATTTAATGGTTGACCGCTTTTATAATGGCCAATCTGGTGCAGCTGCAAACCATTCGGGGGGAGGAAGAGGAGGACGAGGCGGCAAATAAATGAGGAAACAAACAAACAAATCATACTTTCCTTTTTATTAGTGTCAACGAGGCCTCAGTTTGTGGAACTGTGGTATTAAACTGTCACAATCCTGCACAGCCAGCCGCCGCAGCTCTTGCAGCAGAAAAATGATGCGATGAGGTGCAGGTAGCTTTACGGCTGTGCCAGTTCACGCAGACGATCCCGGCAGTAGCATCACTGGCATTTCTGATTTTGGGTGACGTCCCATGTTGTTGTTTTTTTTCCTCTCACTATGAAGAGCTTTTTTTAATTGTAACTTGGCTTAATCCCTCGGAACTTTGGCAGCAAGGACAGTCGGCTCTTTTTTTGGTTTTCTTTTCTTTTCTTTTTTTCAAACTAGACAGCTCGCGGTATACAGCCAACGATGTGCATATTCACTGAAGTGGACCTGACACGTGACATTGCGGTTCAGGATACCCGATCACAGTTTGCACCCCTGAATCAGGTGGTGAATTCGTGGGTGTTTTTGCACCGGCATATAATTAGGACAACAAAAAAAAACTTTTTGGATACGACTCTGAAGAGGGGAAAATAACAAAAAAAAAAAAAAATGCTGCAATTTGCGGCCGCGGTCCATTCTTTGCAAATCTGGCCCTAAGTCCAGATCAACAACACCCACAGGACACCTTCAAAGCACAGAGGGAGGGGGAAAAAAAAACCTAATCGACTGTAATTTATGCCAAGTGTTAAAAAAAAATAAAACCATATGCCTGCCTTAAGAGCAGCGAATCCTGGGCCTTCTCACAGAGGGGCTCTGTTGTTAATCAGCAGTGTTTTAGAGGTTATGTCAGGAGGCACAGATTGTAGCTTCCTGCTGGATAAAATATGTAAGTGTGCATATAAAGATGGCTTCATAATCCAAAGCAAGTGAACCAGCGGAGCAGATCAAAGGGAGCAGCTGGCGCAGGAGAAGCACCGTCGCCCGCCCACCTCCGGTCCCTCCAGCCGCCGTCAGGACGGGGCAGCAAAACGGCTCAAAAAGGGGCTGTCTGACGTTCCAGAGGAAGCTGCCAGGTGGCGTCAAGCAGACTCCCTTTGGGATTCAAGGCTGTCTGAAGCACGGCTGCCGACTGAGCAGAATTTGTAGCCTTGACCGCCGTTAGTCCTAAAACGTGTCTGAGGCCTCCATCACAAATGATCCCGCTCTACTCATCAAATCACCTTCTCAGGTTGTGGAACCGGCGCCCAGAATCGCTCACTTCTGCAGGGAGTCTTTTTCACTCTTTTTTTTTTCCATCCCCTTTCCTTCGCCAGGTCCTCCGAAGGAGGGATAGGGCTTCGACAAGTCGACGTGCCATAAATTGCGAGAAGAAAAGGTCTGACAGATGAACAGATGGGTTCGGTTTATTACTCCCGCTGCCCGTCCACCTTTCGGCTGATGAAGTGAGGTGAGGAGCGGCGAAGGAGGCGAAGGGAAATGATCTGTGTCAAAGCATTAGAGCAGATTGCTCCTTCACCTCAACATACAAATGAGGCCCACTGGCCTCAACAATGTCAGAGCAATTAGACATCCTGTGCTTAGGGCCTGAGGTTTCTTCTACTGCGCACGCTGCCAGCACAGACAGCAGGACGCAATTTGCTGAACAAAATATATATTTTTATGTTGGAAACAAATAGTTTTATCTTGCCCTTTGTTTCACCAAGTACAAAGAAACACAAATGAAGTTGTTCGAGTTTATTTCAGTGACTGTCTTCCTTCCCAGAAAGCTATCCAGTAATATCTAACAATAAATGAGGCAACTGCTTCATTTGAATTAGATTTGTTGTATTGATTTGTGTAATTATCTGCGCCATATTTTCATCTTGGGATTTAGACATATGATAGCAGGGATGATATTAATAGGCCTCTAACAAAATGAACAAGACCCTACTCCTCGACCATGAAGATTGTGGACCATTTTGCTTGTCCGGCAGGTCACTAAACTGGTGGATGGTCCACAAACCCATCAGACAGAATCTGACACAGTGCAGTGAAACAAAGAAGGGCACTCTTCCAGAATTGTCCGTCTCCTTTAATGAATCTTGCCTTTGTACATACATGGGTCAGATCACTGGAACTGTGATCAACAGGCCATTTTCAGGCCAAATGCTACAACTTGTATAATCCAACTGGAATTAACGAATGAAGCACTGGCAAAAGTCAGCATGTTGCAGACTTGACAGTGTTCCAGTTGTTGTGATGTTCACAGCTATTGTTGCAGTCAGCATTGTTAGCAAAGACCAGTACAAGGTGCAACAGTTTGAAAGTACAAAGAATAAATAAAGGCAGGCAAAACCTGTACAGTTGTGCCTCTACAGACTTTTCCATGACATAAAAGACCAAGTTGCAAGTAAACACAGCAATTCACAGCTTTTATTAGACATTGACAGACTGGGCAGCCATACTGAGCTGAACTCTGGGCTGTTACGGCTCCTCAGACCCATTATTTATGGCATCCAGAAAAATTTCAAGATCCGACTCTGGACAGCAATGGAACACTCTCTTATTAAGTATCGATTCTCAAGGTAAAGAAATCTTTTGTCACTGGCAGGTCATGTCTCAGACAAGATAAGAAATGTAAAAAAAATCAGCCATATCACGTCAGTAACATTTTGGCCTGAAACTTCAGAGCGGAGCGTAACACCTACAGAGTCATTTCACTGGCGCATACAGTGAATAATTGCCTCGCTCGCGGCGCCTTAACATTAGGTTCTGAAAAGGTTGAGAGTTCTACACCAATAACCTTCCGAATCAGGAGTCCATTTCAACAGGCTCCAGGCGACGGCAGGCGGCGGAAGCCGCCTTGCAATTATCACATCATGAAGACGCGTCTCGTTGAATTTCAAGCAGAAAGGAAATGTGCCTAATTCCTCCATTTTGTCACTTCATTGGCGGCGGCTGTCATGCGGTGAATTTAATCTGTTTGTCACAGAGGACAGCTTGGCTGATAGCTTTTGACAGGGGAAGTGGTGGATCTGTAGCCGACGAATGTTGGGGGGGGGGGGGGGGGGTCATCATCGTTCCTAATGGGTCGTAACAGGGTCGCATCGGCTAAGTCATACTGGCAACAGGTTGATGATCAACCACCTGTGCGACAAATACTCACCCTCCCCCCAAAATCAGTGACAAATGAAAGGTCGAATGCACACAGAGAGAAAGACAGAACAGGTCCGAGGGCGACGCTAGCGTGAGGTGACTTTTTTTGGAGTGTCCTTGTCCGATTGTCACTCAGATATTTCTTTACAAGCTCACGTTTCTGCAAACTGAATCAAAACCTAAAGTCCGAGGTACATCCTTGTTGAAAGATAGAAAGATGTTCATCACTTGTTCATCACTTGTTAAGGTCATTTGAAATTGATTTGTGATATTACAAAACTACTTTGACTCCATTCTAGATCAGCATTTCTCAACTGGAGGGTCGCAGAGCTGTTTTCAAGGGATTTCAATATATATATATATATGCACACATATATATACACACACATATATATATATATACACACATATACATATATATACATATATATATACATATATATACATATACATATATACACACACACATATATATATACATATATATATACACACACATATATATATACACACATATACATATACATATATACATATATATACATATATATATATATATATATATATATATATATATATATATATATATACATATATATATATATATATATATATAGAGAGAGAGAGAGAGAGAGAGAGAGAGAGAAGTTGGGCATTTATTTTGCAAGACACACAATTTAATTCAATAATTTCAATAATTTATTTACCAGACATGATAGAAAGTGGTCTACGGTTTTTATTTTTGGAGAGTAATATTGAGTGCTACTGAATAAATTTGGGTCGCGACTTCATGTTAAGGAAAAAAAAATGTGGTTCCTGAGAGCCCACCAGTTGAGAAGCACTGTTCAAGAAGGTCACTGTGCTTTCACATCATGCGGCCACACATCCCAGCTGCTCCGCCAAGCACCAGATCGGCGCTGGGGTCTATTTTCAAGCATCGCCGCGCCAACTTCACACTAATCCTTGACGGTCTACGGTGGCCCCGAAGCTCAGAACACAACAGCAAATCACAAGACAAAACAACATCAACCTCTACGGCGAAGGGCACCGCTGGGCGACATGAATCGGCGCTGATTGGACAGCAGCGGCAGCTTTTTTTTCTTAAATTTTGCCTTAAAATCTCTGTGCATATTACTTTGATTTTAACCAGGTAGAATATGCTCAAAATGCCGTGGGAAAAAAAAAAACAGAATAAAAACAGAATCCATTACTGCGATGCAAAAGAGAGAGAGCCCTGATTATTCAGAGCAGAAAGCCTCATTAAAACCTTTGAGTGATGCAGGGGGCTGAGCTGAAATGAAACGGTAATCGCGGATGTCAAGAGCGAACAAAGGCAGGTAAACAAATTAACGCGTCAGGAACACGGTCGTCTGCGGCAGCTGAGCAGTTGTTTATGACTGATTTATACTCGAGCGATAAGAGGAATCGAGTGGTGCGCCGCAATATTCCACTTACTGCCTTCTTAATGTTTCTCCACTCTACAGGGGAAAAAAAAGTAATAATAATAATAATAACGTGTCAGTTGTCCTCGGCGGTTATCGCAAGTTGCCTTGCCGGTGAATTAGACACTTCCGACGAGGTAGCCTCAACCCGTAGCAAGTTTCTAATTCCTACAGCACGCAAGTTTGCAATTTCTACAGCGCGCTGTCACTTCCTAGCAAGGTCATCGTGTTCGGCATGAGCGTGGGGGGTTGGGAGAAATGAAAAATTGCTGCTGGCACAGTTTATTGGAAGGTTTTTGCTGCTGCGGTCCCTCCCTCCCACTCACTATTCTAAAGGAAAACAAAGTCGCCATTTTCGGTCATTGCGTAGCTACAATTTTAGCAAATGCAGGGTTCGAGCCGGGAATTATTTTCCACTCACTATCCAGACGGAGGAAATAAACACATGATCTTCTTAATATTCCGCTAACGTATTTGCATGTCATTGGGTAATGCGATAAGGGCTCCCCAGGATTCACTTCGACCAGAGGATAACTTCATTTTGTGACTTAATGCCGCCTGTAGGTTCCCGTCCAAAAACGGAGGGGGGGAAAAGAAAATCAGAGGAAAAAACACTTTTCACAATAAAAGCACCGGAGAACTCAGGCATAATGGCAGCGTTGTGAAAATGTTTGCCCTAATGGCTCAAAGAAGGCGGCGACCTGAATCTTCCAAAACTCACATTTGTTTCACGGCGATACGCAAACGGTCAAATGTTATTGTTTGAAATTGAATTTTGAGTGCCAAGGATCAGGCACTGGCATTTACGTGTGCACTTTCTTAAGCTAAAACATATGATTTGATCCGATTGCAGCGTATGTCAGTCAGCACTTATGAGTCACAGTCTGTTGGTCGGAAATGAAACTCGGTGGTTATTTATGGCTTTGGGTGACATTTAACAAAATGCCACGTATCCGTGCTGCTTCTCCTGCGAGGCGCGTTGCTTTGAAAATATAATTTCCCCTCCTTTCGCTTTTCCAATTTTGCAATTTTGGCAAATATCACTAAACAGGAAGCGTAGGTAACAGCACAAACATTCCACGTGTTCATGGGTGGATTTCACAAAACATTTATCACTTTCTTTCAGCATGTTCAATTTTGTGACTGGTTGTCTTAAGCTGGAGGGCGGAGTGTCAGGTTGATGGTGCTGTGATGGCTGTGGCTCCCCGTTGCTTTAATGCAACAGCTCTTCGAACCAAATCAATTTGGCCCATTTGACAATGATAAAAGGAAACTAGGGGATGTTTTGTTGTGCTATTCAGTAGTTTATCTGCCTTGCCTAGCACAAATGCTTCCACAAATAAATGCAATTCTACATACCATTAAATCTGGCACTGACTGAAGTAGTTAATATTGTGTTTTGTCAAGCTGCCAATTAGGACCTCTTCATATTGTCGGAATTGTGTTTTTATCCGTTGGTTATTTATGAACCCGTTTCCAAATTCAGCGTTTGTCCTGGCAGGATGAGACAGATGCTGAATAACAAGGAGCCGACATGTCATCACTCTTTTCAAAACAGCAAATTACGTGATTCATTATCGTTATTATTCCTAATATTACTTAGCAACTCAAATATTTCAATATCCTGTCAATTGTTATGTGATGTTATTATTGGCATCCAGGCTAAACTTGGAAACAAACAAAGAAAAAATAAAACACTAGAGTGATTCACCTCCATGTGAAATCAGGCCTCACATCATCGGCAGCCTGACCAAGAAAAACTGTGAAATTTCTAAAAGGTTACAGACTTTACAATTAGCTGCATGTCACATATTGTTGAAAGGATTGATGAGCTCACATAAATGGTTTCTCCGTCACTTAATTAGCCAATTTACTCAAAGCAGAAAAAAAACCCTGTCACTTTTGAGTCAATCACAGAAGCTCTCCGAAGGCTCAGCTGTCACGTTGGGCTCCGCCAGCCGGTGGCCCAGTAAATTTTTAGTTTTTTGCAGCGGCTTCTCTATCGAAGCGAATAATGCGTGGTTAAATGAAGTAATCATTTTTACTGGAGACATCACTCGGCGGAAGATAGCAGGTAGGTATATCTCTTCCCACCATATGGTCACGGCTGTATAGCGCTGGCCAATCAGAAAGCAACAATTTGCCACAGAGTTCCATGTTGTGATTAAATAGTTCCAAGGACAGCCCCGGCACAGAGGAAGCCTCTTTGACCACACCGATACTCATCTCCGGCTCTAGATTGGAAGTGCTGCTGGAAAAAGCTGTGCGGCTCTCACTGTCTGAATTATGTTATGTTATTCTTTTCCATTTTCCCCCCACAGGCCGCACAGTGCAACAGACAGGGTGGGAGGATGGGTGGGAGGATGTGTGTGGGTGTGTGTTTTTGTCTCATGAATATAGAAACTTTCAACTTGATTCAACTCTGTAGAAATCGTAAAATAGAAAAAAAAAGAAAAAGAAAAACGACAGAAAGGCGCGAGGTATGAATATATCACCGAGATTGTAATTCGCAGAGGAGGGGGGAGGAGGGAGGGGCTGTGAGAAATGAAAATATTATTATACAAGCAGGTCTTTGATGTGATAAAAATAGATCAAGTGAGTGATGATATCTACAAATTTCAAATAAATTATCATTTTTTGTGCCGCATAATGCCTGCGTTTCCCTAGTTATTCGCCGCCACTCTCTGGCATTTATGGGATAAAGGATGCTAATCATAAATTGAAAAACACAGTTTACACAAAAGATATACAGTGGTGGGAATAACGAAGTTTCCAGAAACCCCACCATACCGTGATTTACATGACAGCAAGATTGTTGTGGAATAATCTTTTTTGTGCTTCAAAAGATGCAACTGCATCTGACAGAGACAAAGGAATGCTAATTGAAACATTCCTAAAATAATTGTCTGTCTTTTTTCATGAAATAGATTTTTTTTTTCCCCAAGAAAAATATCTTTTAAAAAAAAATCAAACTTTGAAAACCGGCCATTATTTCAAGAGGATGTCAAAAGCCCCCCCCCCAGGAACCAATTTAATTGCATTTAAAGCGTCATAATGGAGTGGATGCTCCATGTAAACATGTTGCCATTTGCCAGTGTTTTGTTTAGGATTAGTTTTTTTTAATTTATCTATTTATTTATTTATTTTTGTCCGTGCTATTTAAGTAGCTTCAGCGGAGCACAGCTGCGACAACATTTTAGTTGTCATGCAAATGGAGAGCGTCCTCGTCAGCCCTGTCAAGCCTCTCTCCTGTCAACACACACACACACACCTACACACACGAGTGCCGGTTATTAATGTCGCTCATGTACGCTTTCGTGTTCTCACGTTTGGGGTCCACTCTGACGAGGCTGGATGGAAATGTCAAGGCACACCTACGGCAGCAGAGGACTGCAGCCACTGCAGTGACTCCGCTAAATATTTCCCCGGGTGGGAGGGAGACGGGGCACCCGGGGGAACTGATGTTTTCACGTCGGAACTTGGGGGCATGAAAAATTTTCTTCCTCCAAGGTGGGGCGTGACAGAGAAAGTTTGAGAACCACTGCCCTAATGCCATGTAAGTCTATGGGGTCAAAAGTCAACTTTGTCCTAGAGACATGGGACCACTTGCAGGTTCATCAGGATCCCTCAAGACACAGCCACGTCAAATTTGGGGCTGCTAGCCCCAAATTTGGGGGGAGGGGCACCTCCAAGGTGGGGCGTGACAGAGAAAGTTTGAGAACCACTGGTTTAACACAAGTTCAAAAGAAATGACTCATTTTTCCACTAAAAATCTCTCCACTTATTGTCGTCCTGGCAGAAGAAGACGGGAGGCACATTTGATCAGCTGCGAGCGACAAAAGAGGCTCATGTGTGAGTTGGTTCGACTTTCAAACAAAAAACACCTGGAGGATTGTTTTTCTGTTTTCTGTGTCTTTAAAGACTCCCTGCCTCCCGCTAATCATTTTCCATGTAAAACAAGCTCGGCCCGTGTTTCTGAGAGTCAATCAATTACAAAAGGCCGGAGACACATTGTTGTGAGACAACGGCGGTGAGATGAATTTGCATAATATGGGACCTTGGAGGGTTTAAACTTCTGTTTAATGAGGCTCCAATCTCACCCTGAGCCATGTTAAAAAACAAAAATCAAACCTGAAACTTTCTCTCATCTCACTTATCCTAAGGGCCAATCACCAGACAACACTTGCTGACAATTCATGCCGGGAGGGAGACTTTATTTGCTGCCTTGAACAACAAATCTGAAACTCATTTTGCAACGACCCGTGCTCGTTTTTTAAAACTCGACACGGTTGAAACTTTGTGTCGTCTTATAAATGATGTGCGGTCAGTCAAAAAGTATGATGCATCGCCGCGGCGCTGTCAACATCAATCACCAGTGTGTGTCTGTGTGTGTGTTATTCTGTGTGATCTCTAGAGGAAATACGCGATGCGCACCAAGCCCCACCCACGTCGTGCGCCGCTGTCCTCCCTAAAATCCATCTACTGGATTTTGGCGATAAAAGACAAAAACTGTCGTTAAGTGTCGTTAAGTGAAAGATTAAAGCTTTGTGAATTAAAACCCTCAGGAAAAAAAAAAGACCCTCGCTTAATGTTTCAGGCCAGATAAGTAGCATTAGCAGCCCGGGACGGCTTAAGAGTTCACCGCCGAGCGTGTTGTCTGAAATCAGTGTGAAGGCGATAGTGGCTGCGAGGGGGAATCTAGGGGATGGTTTCTATGGTGTCGGTGGACCTGGGCTGTTTAATGGGCTGCCTATAGGATTAGGGCTTGCCTCAGCAGATGTTCATTTCCCAAACATATGTCAAGGCTTAAACCTGGTGTAAACACTGGCAGCGGGCAGCGTTTATCACTTCTGGAGCCGTCTTTATATCTGCAGCCTGTGAAGCAGCCAAACTAAACGTGTCGAGCTTCAGCGGCCTTTAAAAACAATGACTAGATGCTCCAACACCTTGGCACGACCTGCAGAGCTTTGAAGAGGACTAATGTTGCTGTTCAAGACTTGTCTCATTCAGTGGATGTTTTGCCATGGTTTATAGTCGATGCTCTCATTTAAAAAAATAAAAAAAATAAAAAAAGATTTGATTTGAACTGATTTATTGGGAATTGCACTTGCTTACATGGAAAAACCCAGAGAATCTTGCAGGTCAACACTTTAGGCTTCAGGCACGTGCCTCCCTGTTGTCATTATTGTATTTGAGACAATAACAAGTGGGAGGTCCTTTCAAAATATTTCATGATAAGAGAACATAGTTACCACGGTGGCTGCTCCAAGCCAGAAAACATCAGCTCTCATTTTTAAAGGTCTCTCCTGCGTAGCAGTCACAATATTTTCCAAAAATGTAAAAAGTCTACAATGTTATCAATGAATTCCCCAGAAATGAGAAAACCCATCTTTATTTGTGTTACCTGCCTCACAGCTGGTTCACGGCTCTGGAAATTAGTACTTTGTGATGTCACAAAGGACAAGGTTTTAACAGGAAGCTGAAACAAAGGATTATGAATTTGTTAATTTGTTTTTAGTCTTGCAATGTTGCTCCACCAGAGTTTTGGTTGGAACATAAACATCTAAAAACAATCAATATTGGAGCTTAATGTTTGAATCTTGACTTTCTTTTTAAATATTCTGGACTTTTTCCTATGCAGGTGTTCCTGAGGACAGCTGATAATGTTGCTGTCAGGACGTTAACAGCAGATCGATGCAGAGACCCGTAGGGCGCCAGCTCCACTTCACAGCCCATCGTGAAGTACGCAGAGCAGGATTACAAGTTGAATCCCTAAAAAGTGTGGAATTGGACAAATTGCAGAACACTTTCAACCGGCTCAATGCTTCTTATTGTCAGGCTAAAATTAAACTACTTCAGGGCTAATTGTGGAGTAAGTTTAAAGTGCCTGCACCCTCGAGTTATGTAGGGAGACGGAAAGTATTGTGGGCAAAAGACGAATAATGGCAATCAATCTCAGAGCAAGAAATTAAAAACGGAGCCGCTTTCAAATTCAAATTAAAGTGAGCACTTGAAGAAAGCCAAGCTCAGGTCACTCACACGAGCCCCCTTAACCGGGTTTTATTACAAAACTGCATTAGCAAAATGGAAAACCTCATCAAGATCTATTCTTTGTGAAATTTGCCCAACCGCTTCGAAATCACACATCACTTAGCCGTCAGAACAGATCCGGAAAAGAAAGGGCACGGAACAGCATTCATTTCCAACAAGTACAGATCTTAAGAATGAAGTGAATCTTGCACAGACGCTGCGTCACTCAAAAATCAACCTGGCAACACGGAATCACATCCATCTTGACAGTTATTGAATAGAAAACAATATGAGTCCATATTCATGAACCATAAGAATATATATTTATAGCTTTCCTTTTTTCAGATGAATAGTTTGGGGGTATGAGACTGTGAGAAGCCGCTGACGGCTTCAAGCTGTTGGAAACCGTTTCACAAAACTACAGGAGAGCCAAAGAGTTGCAAAGTTACAGAGCAGCTAAATAACAGCGGCGGTGACAGTTTCATAAGAACTGGGTGACGCCTTCACATAAAAGCAAGAAGAGGAAGCAGCAGCACAGAGGGAACTTCTGGGTGGACAACAGGGTTTCATTTTTACTCCCGACTGGCTGCGACGAGAGTTTAGTCACCTGCCACCGTCCATCCCGGCTCAACGCCACATGCAGTCTGTGTCGCCGCAGGCTCGGGTCGGAAGCCTCCCGCTGTAGCTACCTGGCACGAGGAGCAACGACAAATCTGATTGGTCCACGCGTGTGTGACAGACAGAGTTCTCAAGAAATCAAGACAGAGAGAATTCAAGAAATGCTCCACTTGGCTCCGGCACTTTACAGCAAGGTGATAATCATTTAGAACGTTATTCATTGTGCCGCCGCCTGCGAGCTTGTGGGACTGTGTTCCGCAGAGAAAAGCGAGGCCGTGATGTCGGCGGCGTTAATATTTGTTTAAAAAAAAAAAGAAGTCATATCACGCTCAGACTGCAGAGGACGGCTGAGGAGGACGGCCAAAGTCCAAGGCACGGACGGATTGAGATATTAATGATGACAGTGATTGTGTTGTGGAAAATCCCCCGCTGCATTCATACTGCAGGTACTTCTCTGTATGCGCCCAGCAGCTGCGGCGTGCGCTAGTTAGAAGGAAGTGGCGTCCCACCTCGGTGCACCTGGAACAATCACCTTATCTGCTACCAATCATCCTCACTTCCCGCTGCTTAAAGCCCGCCGCCTCCCCCCGTCAGTCAGCGGCCGTCTCTCCTCTCTCTCGGCCGCCCTACTCCAGGTTTATTCTTCTGCGTTGACTCTGCCGCGCCGCCTGGTAATTACTGCGCTCTGGTGGTCAGATTGCTCAGGCCTGCCAGGTCGTCAGCGCTCCGCCTCGAACTGCTTGTCCTGAGCGCGTCCGACTGAGATCGACCTCCGGCAACAGCGGCTTCACCGCTCAGACTTCTTGCCTGCAAACTGCACCATAATCTTGTCTTTCCTTTTAAGTTCCTCATTTTTGTCTGAGTTACTAGTTTGCAGGATTAAATTGATGGAATATTGTGTTTCTGTAAAAGGCATCAGTTCATTGAACAATCCGAACAAAGAAACCAAAGAATTCTAATCAAACGTTATATTTAAAAGAATCATTAAAGCCAGTTTGTTCATGAAATATGATGAAAGATGTTAGTTATGTTTGATTGCCATCCCAGGTGTCATCAAAGGTATAATCAGTTTTTGTTGTATGAATCCTATGGAATAAATTGTGACTTGGAAACTAAAAAAAAGAATATGACTGTCTTGGTTTGGCAGCTTTTTTTTTTGTTTATTTTGCTGTTTTTTTTATTTGAGATTTTTGTAAAATCATTTCTTGGGATAAAGATTAAAAAGATTCGTCTTTTTTCCACGTCTTTCATTTTTATTAAATTGCTCTTTTCTTTTAGAAATTAATGACAAAGAATTTGAAATAACTTAAAAAATGATCAGTGGAAACTCCCTCCAAAATTAAGATAGTACACTGATTGATAAAATTAGTACAAGAACTGCCAATCAAAATCACCAACACCAAAAAAAACATCAATGCTAAAGGAAATAGATGGAGCTATTTGATGGTGATGAACCAGGAAACAAACACCAGGAAGCTGCATCTTATTCTACAGTGGGATTATTAAGACCAACTGAAAAAGAAATTGCACCACCTAACGTTTGTTTCAATGAGTCTGCGACAAAATTTCGTAAGCTGTCGGATATCTGAACAATTCGTCAAACATTCAAAAGAAAACCAGTCACTCGCTGTCTTTGTTCTTGCCTCTTCGTTAGCTTCGCCCCGTCTAATTACCGTAAGCGGCGTCTCGGTGAGCGTAATTTGCACGTCTAAACTGGTGTCACCGGTTAAAACAACAATTTGCCTTTAAACTTCAGCCCCCCTTTTGTCGCCTCGACGTGGAGGAGCGGTGCCCAGAGAATTGAGGAGGGCTCGGCAACGCGACGGGAAGGCGTGAATCTCTGGGGCAGCTGTCTGCGGTGACAATAATTGTTTCTGCACGCGCCGGCTGCTTGTTTTTAATCTCATTTACATACCTGCAAGCCATGCAGGAGAGTCATCAAGCGGCTCCTCTTCTCCGGCTGCGTCAGGATCTTTGAAGCGGTCGGGGCGGGGGTGGGGGTGGGGGGGGGCGGGTACTCCAAGCAGGCCTTCAAATGCAAATGACAGAAATGCGTTACGGAGGCTTGGAGTTTTATTTCAGGCCATTCTGCAGCGATTGACAAAGTCCAGTTTTGCAACCTCTCAAATCTGGAGAAGCTGGAGTTTGCATGAAAGCGTCTCCAAGGTAAAGGGAGGCGCGTGCACGTGATTCCCGCAGAAGCGACGCTCTGCTTCACAGGTTTGCCTTTTCGCTGGAGGGCCAGAGAACATGTTTCCCTTCATCCTACTGTACAAGCATTAAATGTGTTCCATAATTAAGTCGAATTTGAAATAGTCTGTGCATGATTAGCTATGCAACCTAAAAAAAAAAAAGCACTTTATACAGTACGTGCAGCTTGTTGCCAAACGATCGCAATATCCTGCAGCTATAACGGTGCGCGGTGAAATTGCGTTGTGTGTTTTTGTTTTGTTTTTTTAGGTGCAATGATGAGAATTTACACAATTCCCAACTCTAATTTTAATTTATGAATTTTTCAACAGGCCAGGTGGACAACGCAGCCGGGCCGCTCTGCCTCTAACAGCGTTAAGTCCTGCAGGTAATAGAACTTTTGTTTTTCCCTCCATCTATGGCTATTTCCTGTTCACAGTGCCAATTGTCAGCTCATTTCCCACAGAACAGACGGAGCCTGGAAGCGAAGCAGTCAGACTCATAATAGTCATTGACTGGCATTTCTATGGAGCGATATTATATTTGTCCTCCCTGTTTGACCAGTATATTATTAAAGTGCGGCTCCCTGGGGAGTTTTCCAGTCACAAGGTTTCTATGGTGATCAGCGCTGTGCCGAAATCGGCTTTAAACTATCCCAGACTGCAAATCCCTGTTAAAATTTATGAAGAAAAATATAAACAAATATAAATATATAATATATATATACTTTTTTTTGCAAAGTAAAACCAAAACACCCACAATATGTTTTGCATATTAATTACCATTAGGTATTTAGATGTTTATTGCAGAAGTAGAGTGAAGCTGTATTTCTATATGTGTGTGTAAATCGGCTACACGTGCAAACATACACACATGCTGTATATATATATTTATTTCTAACAGTATCCCGTGGTCATGCTCAGAGGGGGGATCAGGAATGATGAAACGAGAAAGAAACTCCTCGGAATAACAAGTCCTCAGCTTTAAACTGGCCTCCAGAAGGCAAATAAATCATGAAGGATCATAGCAATGATTCAGTGAGGATGATGTGTGTCCTGTGCGAAGGAGCAGCCTAGCCGGGTCTGCGCCGCTTTATTTTACGGAGAGACATCCACGAATAAAAACACAGCTGTACTGCGAGGAAAACATTCTCTCCCGCCTTGCTCACGCCCAAAGTCATCTAAAAATAAATGAAATCAAGCAAATTCTGATTGATTCTTTTATAAGATTGATTTTGACCTAAACCTGTCCAATACCCAAATGGATTCCAACATGTATCATCTTCCAAAATAAGATGCATTAATTCATATTATTGAGAATATCTTAAAATTGTCACTAAAAATGGCATTCAAATGACATTAGAAAAATATCCAGCCTAATAATTTTTCTATATTCTTGGCAGACGACTCATTTTAACTGAATGCACATCATAGTTTTGGTCGACCTCACATGGCCAGAAGAGTAAAAACATTTTTAAAAAAAACAAAAAAAAAACATCTCCTTACTCTGTATTGGATTATTTTGTATCCAAGTAATTATTGTAACATCCATGTTCGTAATTCGAACAAAAGATATGATTGTATATTTGATCAAAACCACCAGGATCAACTCTCCTCAACTAGGTCATTCCAAATGACTTGCTGCTGCAGTTGGTGATACTTTAAAGCAGCATGGACCTGAATCACAAGACAATCATGCATCTTTTCAGATCTGGCAGGCCAGAACTGAGCTTGACACTTGTTTCTTCTACAGACGATATCAAACATCAGACACTCTCACACTGGGCAAATCGATAGGATGTGTGGGATCAACTACTTCACAGTTGTCACTGCAGACGTCACAACTTATCACATCTTCATGTTCTGAACACGTCAGCGACAGACGCCCCGAGCTGCCGAAAAACACCTCCTCCCGTCTGAACCCTGCGACGGTCGCGCCTGAACTCGCACACAGACGCTCCACACCAGCCTTCCTCACAAGCCGTCCTGTCCTGACAACGTGCTCTGCCCAACGAGTGGCAGGCTCCACATCGATCTGGACTGTTTGATATTTACTCCGACTGCTGTGACACTTGTAAGTTATCAGCAGAGAGTTTGCGTGTGATATACGTGTTCCCCGGCTCTGGCAGGTGGCTCTGCAGCTGTGACACCTCGGTCGTAATGAGCAAAGACAACTCTCGCTCTCCCTCTGCGTCCTCCAGCTGCGTTCCCCGCGGCGGAGGAAGGGTTTGATTCTGAGGGAAGGAATCAAGACTCAAGGAGATAAGCTTCATGCCAAAAACAGCAAATAAAAAAAAGAAAGAAAGAAAAACACAATGGCAATCGAATGCGATAGATGTGAGTGGAATATTAGCTGAGGGCATCTACTGTCGCGATGGGATGAAGTTCAACACACTCAGGTTGTGCGACTCTACGTCCGTCGCAAATTCTGATCGGCTCCAGACTGAAACAATTTGCATTTTAAGGCCGAGGAGAAGGGAAGCCCGCTCGTGTGCGGCAGCAATCTGCATATTCAACATATAGCAGTGAATATCTGATCGGTCCAATGAGTATTTTCTTCCACGGTGAATAAAATGGCAAAAAAATACGGTGGCTTCACGAGATGCAGCCATATTGTCTGTCAAAGGAAAAGTCACGGTGAAAGAAGATCTGCCCGGCAAACCATTCCAGTTATCTTAGCCAATCACATCGCAGGATGTTTCTGAATTCACATGATGAATTAAAACACCATCCCCAAAGATTCTTAACTTTCTACGCTGTCTTCCCGACTGACACCATTCCACCTCTGACAACCCTAGGATAGAACAGAGTGCGACACCTAGTGGCTGGGAGGTATAAATGGCGTCCACATCCACTTCCTTCTCTCGTGTGAGGTCATCGTCCTGCCCTGAGGGGAGGTTATTGGATGTTAAAAAACAAAAATCGAAATCAAACAGTGGAAGTCGTGGCAAACTAATTAGAAGGTCGAGCGCGCTGTTTACGGAGGCGTGCTGGCTGCTGCCCGTGTGCATGTGGCTGAAGGAGGGAGTGGAGGTGGGAACCAAAGTAATGAGATATATTGGAAATTATTAAATGTGAGGGCTCCCTCCTCAGGGAATGATAAAAAAAAAAAAAAAAGTCCGCCCAGATAGGCTCAGCCTGGTACCTGGATTTTTTTTTTTTTTTTTTTTTTTAAAGCCCGGCCCATCTGCATGCGCAAGTGGACGCTTATAACTGGCATATAATTATGGACCAAGGATATGGCAACCTTGCCTGGGAGTGTGTGTGCGCTTGGATGACGCGAGACTTGTGAAAGTCAAACAGCTACTTATGAGTTGAAGGTGCGTGCCAGCTGACATGAAAAATCTGGTTCACTGGCCTGAGGGCAGCGAAGGGATGTCGGTTGGTCCAAGCTGAAGGCTCATGATTAGTCCCCGAAGCGTGCGGCGCGCCGCGTGATGAGGCTCCCGCCTCGGCGTGACTCGGACGTCCATGCCGACCTCCAGACAACGGCCGCGCGTGCAGCAGGACAGGCCGCCGGCGGCCAGGCGAGACGGAGGTGAGAGGGTGGGGGGTGAGGGAGATCGATCGGACAGGTGGACAGAGCGAAATGTTTCATCCGCCTCCGCCTGGGTTTCCTTAAAAGGTCCCACGTTCAACCCGGTTTCGTATGTTCATCTTTAAACCTGGACTCCAGCAACAACAAAAAAGGAAAAAAAATATAGAGATCTCCGGAAGACAGATTTTTTTTTTTTAACCTCATGCAAAAATTGTTCTCTGCAAAAATGTTGCAAAAATGGAGGGTCTCACCAGTGGAAGGGAAACAACCTTGGTGACATCAAAAAGGGTGGTCCTGATTTTTTTTTTTTCCCCAAGAAAAAGTTTACTGTTAGCACAATTTTGCTGAAAAGTGGTGAAAGTAGAATTGCATCTTTTTGTTTTTTTGTTTTTTTTGTATGAACTAATGTCCTGGAAGATGTAGCCGGTTGAAATGACAGGTCATCACTTCTTTCTGCTCCTGCTGCCTGCATCTCTAATGCATTTCTCAAAAGTAGGCTAAATTCACACCCGGTTTTAAAATGAGTTGAGGTGAATATTAAATGTTTGATTATTATTCACGTTGTGGTTTTTCAAAAAAAAAAAAAAACATTGTAAAGAAGTGGAAAGTCATTTCCTGAAGTTTTCAGCAGCATCTTGTTGACCCCCAGTCTCGGGCAATAAAACTTCCTGTTTATATCAAAACACTGCAGCAGCAGGAACAGCAAAATAAATCCACAAGATGTTCAAATGTCACATATTTGATGACTCTATCCCACATGCAATATGTTTTTAATTTTTGTCTTATATCTAAATTGCAAAATACGCCCCAAGCCTTCATTTAAAATAAATAAATAAAAAGCTACCTTGGGTATTTATGACAGCGCTGCAACAGCCATCATTTTCCAAATATGTTCCAGCTGGTTGTCAGCGCTCTTTCTTAAGTCTCCTCTGTCTTGCTTGAAGGATTGTTTATTTGTTTTTTTTTTGTCAAAGAGGAAAACGCTTGGGTTGGAGGAGGTGGTAAATAAGGTCTCAGGAGGTATTTTGACATTCAGTGTGATAATTGGAGATCAGTGGAAGGAGTCAATGAGAGTTTCTGTCGAGGGAGTGACTGAGCCGACTCTCAAAACACGACATCGACTGTTTCATGAATTTTTTCATGAACGTGCAGCTTCAAGCTTTTTATGAAGTTTTTGCACCTTGTTCACGCTC
Organism: Thamnaconus septentrionalis; assembly: GCA_009823395.1. Classification (NCBI taxonomy): domain Eukaryota; kingdom Metazoa; phylum Chordata; class Actinopteri; order Tetraodontiformes; family Monacanthidae; genus Thamnaconus; species Thamnaconus septentrionalis. Next base: position 8,872,549 of record CM020509.1, read on the forward strand.
ACAAGTCTAAAAACAAAAGCAACAACGCAAAAACACAATGTACTGGGAAACCCCTATGCCTTTAAAAGTTCTCGTGCACTGTGCACCTGTTAGCAGAAGGTGCAGCAAAACTGAGGTTGGCCCCTGGACAAAGACGTTCCCGACGATTTCACTCACACGTTAAGCAAAGAAGAAACAACTATTTACTCTTTTAACTGCCGTTTGTCGGCCAACACAAAACCCGGCAAAGCAGCTGCACGGTTCTGAGCGGATGAGACGCCACATTGGCCCAACAGAGCGGCGGAGACGTCGGCGGAGAACCGTTGGAAAATAAAGGGCTCCAATAAATATTGCCGGCGTCTTGGTAATCATGCTCTAATTATATCGCATTATGCCGCAATTATGGCTCCTTTTATTTCCAAACGAGCACATTTAAAAGGACAGAATGCACATGAGTTGATTAAAATTATACATTAGGTGGTTCAACCAGGAAACGTGAGGAAGCAAATGACTTTTTCTGGGTCAAAATATAGTTTTAACGAGTTCAGTTCCGCTTGATTAAATTCGGTGATAAATTGGTAGCATGTTCCGTCTCCCACTTTGCATGTTCAGCTGCCAAAAATTACCTGCTTTAACAGCAACATGCTGGCAAGCTGAGCTCAAGCTTGCAAGTTTGTTTCTGGCTCTAGCCGAGAATGTTGTGGTTATTTCATTTTTTTCTTAGCTTATGTTTGCGTTTCTTAGCATGTTGACTAGCACAGCAGTGGCTGCACTGGGGGGCAGGAGAAAACATACATCGGAGTACATCATGCATCAGACTTTGTTGAAAAAGCGCATTATCCATGGGCGTGAGTGTGTTCTGGAGCATTATGGCTGCAGGGGGCCGCGGCATCGAGCCGCTCCCTCATTAAACCGAGTTTCAGTTGGGAACATGACCAACAGAGGAGGAGGCAGAGGGCAAGACTAACAACATACTAGCTGCCTCAGGGCAAAAAGTCTTAAATTACAGCTCTCAGACGGTCAGTCAGTTTTGATGGATGCCGGGTTTCTAAATTTTGTATAAATCGCAGAAATTAGTAAATAATAAGTAAATAATGTGCACATTTGTTTGGCGGTTTTGGAGCACATTCCAAGTGTATCCAACACTAAAAAAATCTGCCAAGACCCAGAAGGAACAAAGGGATGTTTCTGGAAAAATGGTATCGTACTTTTCAAGCTTGATTTATTCTCAAATGGACGTTGAGGTTTCATCATTTTTTCACGTCAGCTCTTCTACTCTTAAGCAATTGTCTGTCTTGTATTTGCCAATTACAACATATTAGATGTGTTGGATTACACTATATCTATGATAAAATTAACATGTTAAATGTCAAAAATCAAAATGATTGTGTTAATTTTTAATCTGGACTTTATTCTCACTGGCGCCCTCCCAAACCTAAGACTGGAGGTAAATACAAAAATAGAACATCTAATTGATATTCTGCAATTGTTTTTAAGGTGAATTATCACCATCTGGAAGATTAGATGTCCAGACGGTTCTATCTAGTGGCTGGTTTCTTGTATTAAAGAGGTTGGGAAAAAAACAGCCACGTTCAAATAATTAATTCAGCCCTTTTTTAAATTAGGGTGAGACAATAATAGTTCAATTGAGACATCCTGGTTTGTCTGAGGAAAATCAGGACAACTAATGTTAGAATTGTTTTTTTTTTAACAGAAAAAAAGAAGTCCCTGAACACTCAAAGATATAAATTAAACATAAATTCAAAGATAATAACTGGTTGTCGTCTATTTTTCATGTGCTGCCTTCAGCCTCTGTGCACTGCGTTTTAGCAGCCCTTTTCTTGCAGTGGATGCCGGCTTGTTTTCTATAAAGATGGATGTAAAAACAACAGCGGGTGCAGTGGAAAAAGTTCTGACTTAATTTACACTTGGCTTCATAACGGCATCAACAACAACAACAACAACAACAACAACAAAAAACATTGAGATACAGGACCCCAAAATTTAAAGTCTAACTAAGTTTAGTTTTTTGTCTTTCTCAACTGGACTTACAGTTGACCTGGTTCTGATTTACATATTCTGAAATTTGAATTTCACCACTTAGAAGCTCATCTCACAAGCTGTCAATCGCCGATCAGCCAACCCTTCCCTGTCCTGCGGGTTTGACCCGTCTTTGCTCTGAAACTCTCTGCAGTGGCAGCAGCAACAAAGAAAAGGCTGAAAACGCAGCCAGGATCAATACACAGTGATAAAGTACATGATATTTACTTTATGACAGCAGCCAGCCTCGCAGCTTCTCCCTGCGCGGCGCACACCGAAGGTCAAATATGTGAACTTGTTTGTTCATCCTTGTTGTGTTTACTGCTGATTCCTGCAGCGGCCTCATCGCCGCAGCCAGCCTCGTTAATCCATCTCCTCCACCGCCGCCGCCGTCTACTCCTCTGCTCTCTTTTTCTTACGTCACTCCTGCCTGGATCACCATCTGACCCCGCCGATTTCACACGAAAGGCTTTTTTTTATTTATCAAAAGGCGGCTAACGGATGCGATACACGCAGAGACTCACGCCGACTCCTGAGGAGAAGCAGCTCGAGGTGTCGAATTGCTTTCCGCACGAGACTAATTCACGTCTCCGGCTGAATCATCTCACATTTTTAATGGGTGTCGTCGTTAAAAAAAAAAAAGAAAAAGAAAAATCCCCTTTCACCACTGCTTACCACAAACACTGAGGACTCACTGAGCTCTGCACAAAGGCACATTTAATGGCTGAAAGCCTTCTTTAAATCTCTGAATGCTGCAGGAAAGTCCAGACTGCCACAAACTCTTCAGATTGTGCGGAGGAGACGAAACCCTGGAGCCACTGCGGGCCAAACTGATGTACAGTGTGCGAGGGAGCACACACGAATAAGCGATACAGCGGGCCCTTAATGCACACACTGTGATGTTATTTCTGCTGTGTGAAGTCCAATTTAGTTTTTGCATCTTTAACTCTGGTTTTATTCTCTGCTCTAAAATAAAATGTACTAAGTCACTCACTTACATCTTTAAACCAGGTCACGGTCAACCTGCTAATTCTTTCACCTGCAGGCAGCATTGCACCCCCTCCGTACAGCATGCGCTGAAAGTGGAAAAAAAAACCCAGAGGAACACACCAGGTGTGAACGTTTCGGAGCAGCTGCCACAGCGAGACGTGTTGTTTGACCGGGTTCAGCTGCTGAGAGCTGTTAGTGCTCCGCCGCACTGACCCTCCACCCTCCTCCCGCCGTCTTCACCTGCTTCAATCGCTCTCCGACGGATCTACCCAAACACTTTGTTTACTTCCATCGCATGAGACGCGGTTGGCTTTTGTTTTGTTTTTTCTGTTTTTTGTTTCTTCTTGTCTGGAATGGAGATTACAGCTGGCGATAGCGCGCATGTGATAATCCAATTAATGCATGTTGCAGGACGGCTCGCTCGCACACGCACGCGCCATTATCTCGGCTGGCTTTTTGTTCGGAGCGAATGATAGCAGATCGGCGGCAGATTACCAGCATCCACCACAATGCCCGCATTATCGCGTTAGGCATCTCAGATAAATCACATTATCCAATTACTGCAGCCCTGCCTGAACGCTGGATGCGAGATCATATTTGAGCGACGCGCGGCGCCAGCTGCCACAGGACAACAGGTGTAATGGCGATATCGCGGCAGAAGATGTTTTCACGCGTCATTTAATCCTCGCTCACGTCGGCGGCGGCTCGGGGGGGGGGTCGCGCGTTCCGCGAGCGTTGCAGCAGCTGTGTGACACCGGCTCGTTGCTTCGGAGGGATCAGAGGGCCGCGATGACTGCGCCGTCGCCAAGTTGGGAGGAGCCGCTCGCGAAGCGAGAATGGTCACGTGGAGCTTCCGGCCAGAGGCTCTCAGGACTAGATAAACAATAGCTGCGTTTCCATTACCCCTAACTAAAGAACTGCTAATGGAGACGCCTACACTTTGAAAAACCTCTCAAATATCGCTAAAAAGGTTTTTACGCTCTCATGAGGTGGTTTTTCAGACGTGTCGATATAGAGATGTATCGCGAAAGTGTCATGGAAGCACTTCTTTTGTATTTACACATCACCGGATGTGACGTACGGGGGTCACGTGACCAGTTCACTTCAAGTGAAAATGGTGCGTTATGTTTGGACGGAGGAGGAGACTATTCAGGAGAATATTTTTTACAAGTGCTCAAGGAGAAAAATATGACAACCATTATTGACAGCAAACAACAACGAAATGCAGATTTATATAAGAAATGTTGTACCTCCATCTTCCTCAGAGTGGGGTCTCGAGGGACGAGATCTTACAATAATTATTCAATGGAAACGCCTGCAAATCGCAATAGCACTTTGTTGATATTTTAGAAATATTGCTTTTATTTTACAAAAAACTAAGCGAAATACCGCTATTGTGAAAGAAGCAGAACAAATTCTTAAGGACTCTCGTGCATGAAGTCATGATCAAATATGTCATTTCTCTTTCAAGGTCAACAGCTCATTTGAGCTTTAAATACAACTTTGACAGGGAAGCAGCACAGCAAGTTCGTTTTTGCGTAAAATGTATGGACAGGTACAGAAGATACCTTCACTTTGCGCCTGGATAAAAAAAAAAAACACAGAACCATAAACCAAACCTTGGAGGAAAAGTCGTGATGAAAATGAAACTCAACCTTTCAAAGGCAACAATTATATGTTGTCTGACAATCACACGCATGTGTAACTGGAATCATTCAAAGCTTAAAAAAAGAGTGCATAAAAAACTGATTGCTGAAAAAAGAGCAACTAATGCACTTTGGGCTCAGATCATTTTCATTTCTTTCAGTTGAGTGTTAAAAAGCACAGCATGTCACAGCCTAATTACACTCAATTCACAGTCGCAGCGGGTGATTTTATCTCTTGTTAGCATCTCCTAGCAGTAGAATCAAGTGCAGGTAGCCTGAATGTTGTGAGTTTGTGCCATTTCGACACAAATATAAGTATAAAAATGCTGTTTACCTGCGTGCCAAGTCTCAGCCAGCAGCATGAAGACTTTCAGTTCTTCTGCCGGTGGGATCAGGGCTCCATTAGTTTCCCCTGTCACATGTCTAGTGATGTCACTTCCTGCTTTCTGCCCACAAAGTTTGATGTAAGACTTGTGGAAGTTCATTTCTGTGCACAAATATAATGTGAACGAAAAAAAAAAACAATATATAATGCCACAATATTATTTAAAGCGCTAATATTCAAACCTGCTGTTAGTGGAACACATGTCACAAGAGTCACCATAGATTTCGAGTGATTGTGTGTCTGAGGGGATTCATTCAGTTTTCATCACATGGTTGCAGCTAAATCAGCATAATTAATGTGTCTGTGTGCTAAATGAATCATTTGACTATGACTGATAGTGATTTATTTAATCAATGTTTAATGGGTGACAATAAATTCCATTCATTCCTTAAGAATGGAGGAAGAAATTGAAAACCACCATTTTAGGTAAATGAACCATTTTTTGGAAGAGAAAACTTTCAGTTTTGTAAAACTTCAGACTAATTGCTTCTTCGTTTTCTCCATTAACAAATTACAGAGATTTATTATCATCGTTCGGGACTATTTAAAAATTGCTGTTTTGAAATTTAATTCATTTAGAATTGTGTTCCATAATTTAAGTAAGCTCATTTATGCAATATTTAATCACTTTGACTATTTTATATCACCTGGGTTCTTTTCATTCAGCCCCTGTGTGTCATAAGTTTGTTGAAACCTAAATGAGTGTTTTAATTCATTACAAAACTCAAACGGTTGTCCTCGCTACATTTGGATATTTAAAGAGTGGAGCAGAATAAAAACACTGTCTGCTAGAAAGTAGCCAGGGAGTCATTTTGATGACCAAAAGTGACACTTTGTGAAGGTATTAGGCAGAAAAAGAGGATTTGATGTTCCACACAATCCAAAACAATACAGTGACAAGTTTCATTGCTGCAGTGTGGGACCTTTAATGTCCACCATCCCGCTGCAGTGACTTATTATGATTTATGAGGCAATAACATCTTTGTCTGGTTGCTATTAAAGTCACCGTCTGCATATTTTACGCCCGCCAATTGTTTGGGACAGATAGATGAAAACACAATTAGTGTAAATTAATTATTGAACTACACACGACAAAGTGAGAGGCGGCCGAAAAATAAAACCACGCAGCCACTAATTTAGTGTCATCCCTGCTGAAATCACCAGGCTGTAATGGCAGTTTGTCTTATTGTAACCCTGGTTCTGTAAGCACAGAGTGAGCCCTCTAGTGGCCTTTAAAGGTCACCGTCGACCCACTTGGGTCAGGCTGGAACTATGCAAAATTAAACCAATACGGAGCGCGACACACTCCACCGGGTCGGTGCAGTAAGCAAAGTTTTTGGCGCCGGACAAAGTTTTGCTCATCACAAAGGCGATAAGTCAGCACAATAATAATCATAAAGAGCGTAATAAGTGAAGCGTATCCGCTGGCCTGTATTGAGAAATTCCTCTCCCTGTGTGCCAAACAAAGCTTGCGGGGCCCTGCGGCTAATCGCTGGCCTTTACCTGTTGTCATTCATCTGCGAGTCAATTGGCCTGCTCCTGCCGGGTGCAGAGGTAATTACCATTTGGCTGCGACTCGCATTCGCCTCCATTGTTTGACACGGCGGCAGCCACGCCGGGACGGCGGGAGGGAGCTTAAAAATCATTCAGGCAGCCACCCAGCACTGCTCCCCCCGCCGAGCCCCCGACACAAACCAAACGCACCTCCGCCAAGATGAGTCAAGATCATCACGGCGAGGGGAGAAATAATACCTGCTTTACCTGTTTTTTTTTTTTGGAGTTCCATCTTCTTCCTCTCACAGCACTGCTGCCGCTGCAGAAATGAAAGAGATTTCCGACGCGTCCTAAAGGCAGAAAACATTTTTCTCCCGACTAAAAACTTGCTCCACTTGCGGGTGGCGGCAAAAGTTGCAAAGCAAGAAGAATAATTTCGCAATGTTGCCGCGGAGATCATTTTCACGCATCGGCCTCTCTTCAAACCCCGGAATTGCATTAATGTTTGATCGCATTATGAATTGCATGAGGAATACAATTACGTAAGTAAATACACCTGTCCCATCAGGCAAGAAATTGAAAAATCCACCGGCGAACAGCTTCACTCACTAGGTGGCAGATGAATGCATAAATATGGAAAAGATTCGAGGAGCCGTAATCCACGCTCTTATTTACCTGCTTTCTTACTGTGTCAAAATATTCTCCACACATTGTGCATAAAACTAGTGATTATTGTCCCATCCTTAGCTCTGGATGATCACAAATGCGAAAGGATGCAAAAAATTGAAGGAAAATTAATCAAATTGTTTGTTTTCCAAAACGATTGACTTATCCCATAGTGACCGCTGCTGCCGTCAGATTGGACAGTGACCATTTAAGGGAGGGGCTTGTTTTGGCAATTGAATAAATTGATTTCTTATTTACTTCTCATGTTCTCTAATTAATGAGCTTTCCAGCCCTTTCCTGGTGACACATCTGCTCTTTGAGCTGCAGAATCTTTTTCTCCGGCACTGGACTGCCCCGCGATAGTGTGGAGTTCATTGAAAATAAATTTAAAGTAAAATATGTTCAGGTTAAAATGCATTACATCACCCAGATTTAATGAAACACACTAGCAACCAACAGCAAGTGCTGCACTAGCACTGTTAGCATTGGCGCTGAAGCAACATGCTTTGATTTTGACCCAGAAGCTTCGGCCAATCACAGCAAGTGTTTTTGAAGGTCCATCCCTTTTAAAAAACAAAAAACAAAAAAAACAACATAGGGCTGTTTCCCACATGGACACAACAACGTTTTCGTAACGCGTTTTATGCCGCGAGTCGCACTAAAGACCAAACACATGCATTCCCTTCCCCGCCGTCCATCCGTCCTCTGAAGCTCCTTGGTTCTTTCAAACGGCCAAAGCATTCCTCCATCAAAGGTCCCGCCACGGAGGCTGACGCGTATTTGGTTACTTCGACTTGTTTCTGTGCATGCGGAGCGGACCTCAGCACGCCTGGCACCAAAGACTGGCACCAAGCGGCGCCTCGGCGTGCTGCCGTTATGACTTGACCTTTCATTCTGTTTGGCTTTCTCTGCTGTCGCAGGGAAGTGAACCTGCTGGCCACTGCGCTCTGCGGCAGTGCCATTGATGTGTCAGAGCGAGCGGTGGAGGAAAAGTAAAACCGTGGTTTAAAGAAATATATCAACAAAAAGCTCAAAATTTATGCCTCATCTTAAATTTGTCTCAAAGCAAAATTTTGAAATCTTATTTTGCCACAATGCGCTGGGACTTAAACATTCATTCATTCATTCATTCATTCATCTTCTATGCCCGCTTATTCCAATTCAGGGTCACGGGGGCTGGGACTTAAACAACACACGATTTACGAGTGCACTGCTGTTTGTGTTAATCAAAAAAATTAAATCAAGAATCGTCTCATTTTTAATCGTGTCTTGCAAGTATTCTAATGAAGCGCAGTAATTACGATTAGCACCGAACAAATTCAGTTGAGCGCAGATAAACTGGTGCCAACTGGGGTGGTCAGGGTGGAGGCAGGGGGTTGAATTTGGACTCTAATAGGTGGGATTTTATTATTGTAAAGCTAATCATCAGTATTGGTGCGGCAGGATTTCAAGAGGGTGTTTGTATTTTTATTTCTAACATTTACGGGTCGTCGACCCTTCAAACAGTAGCAAACATTTTCATAAATTAGTGCCACTCATGACATTTTTGGCCATTAGTGTGGCTTTTATCTCTTTATTGTGCCGGCTGTGTTAGTGCATATGGCATGTGTGTGTGTGTGTGTGTGCAGCACTGTCTCTCCTACCATCACTGAAGCCCAAAGAGACAGTTGGAGACAGCCACGTTTTTTTGTCTAGGCCTGATGCCATGCAAGTCTATGGGGTCAAAAGTCAACTTTGTCCTAGAGACATGGGACCACTTGAAGGTTCATCGGGATCCCTCAAGACACAGCCACGTCAAATTTGGGGCTTCTAGCCCCAAATCTTTTTATTGGGGGGAGGAAAAATTTTCTCCCTCCAAGGTGGGGCGTGACAGAGAAAGCTTGAGAACCACTGGTCTAGACAGAGGCGGTGAGGGAGGATTTGTGACTGCCGGTTCATGATGAGCTCCACCTGCAAGCTCAAGACCATCAGGTTGGGGCCAGTGTGCCAATCAAATCACACAGGAGTGTGTGCCCTGTTTGACCTGAGTGGTGCCAAATAGTGGCAGAATTATTTTTGCTAAAGAAAAAAAAAAAAAAGTTTGTTTCAGCAAATGGGGACAATGTAAACTTTACAAATCACAAGTCCTTTCACTCAGTTTTGTTTCCACTTGTGTAGCTGTACTACACAAGAAGAAAGACACAAAGCCACCCTGGACAGTGTGAGCCTGAACCCCACTGCGTCCCCACCAGCATCTCCCAGGAGTCCCATTTCAAAGGAACGCCTCCTTTCCACTGTAACCAGGCCGATCTTTGACAAAAACTCACTCACACATACTACTCGCACAAATACTACAAATTCCACTTGCAACCTATTGTAGCTCTCTATAATGACACTGCTGTGCAAAGTCACTAAAGAATCCAGCTGATTCAGAACTACTGCTGCTGCTGCTGCTGCTGCTGCGCCACTTGTGCCAGCAGAAGAAAAAGAGAGAAAAAAAACCCTGCATATTTCTGCTGAACTGGCCTCTCTGCACCGGCTGCCTGTAAAACCCAGGAAGGAATGTGAAATCCTTCTGTCCCAAAGCTCTTAATGGCCAGAGACCATCCCATCTGAAGGAGCTCATAAATCCAAGAACCGTTCTTTTCGCTCCTGCACAGGGCCGCACACGGTCCCAGGAAACTCTTTCAGAATAAAACACGCACTCAATAAAAGCGCGTCGTGTCCAGATGAAAGTGTTTTCCCCCCATCCCAGCTAAACAATGCACGTCGCTATCATATTATCATCCCAAAAGAGCAGCAGTGAGCAGCTCATTGCCGGCTGCACACTGCGTGCCGGTTTTAACAGCCTTATAATTTCATGGCAGGCTGCGGCGCAGGGCTAATAAACAAGACGAGCAGATTGGACAATGAAACTTAACGGCGGCCTACATCACGCGTGAACACACATCAGTATAAAACGTAATTTCTGGTGAAGGTGGCAAATCCTTTGAGGCGTTGCCTTCAGGGGGCGCCGCAGCAAATTGATTTGCACGTTCAGTCGGGAAGGTTTTTATTCCAGACGATCTTCCTGACACAACTCTCACGCTGGGGAACCAGGAAAAGGAGGACACTCAAGGTCGCCCCCTTCAGGCAGCATTTTTTGGTGCGAGTCAGCTGGAGGTTAAATGCGGGACGGCTGATTTCAAGGCAAGCTTTCACACTGGAAACAACTCAGTCTCAACCTTCTACAGCAAGACTTTAGTCAGACTGGCAACAGACAGCAACACATCGATCTCAGATGAGATGATCTGCTTTATTATTCAACTTATTTTCAGCTATTTTCTTCTAAGACGCTGACGCTGACAGAGTTCACATGAACAGAACAGGTAATGGAAAAGAGGTCAACTGATAAAGCACGTCACCACTATCATGTAAAGTGTCAGAAAGCGAGCGACAACACTTTGTGTTGGTGACGCCTCTCAGTTGGTGGAAGTGGTAAAGACAAAAGAGCGAAAGGTTTCCATTTTTCACTAATTTTTTTTCAAGTGCAGAAAACCATGCGTCTCATTCACAGCATCACCGTTCTCAAAGAGCAGCAGGTCATCAAGAATCTGACAGAAAAAAAAAAGGTGGGGGGTCAAGTCACATCAACCGCAACGTTCTCGGCTGCGCCTCCATCAATGAGATTCAAACACGAGATAACAGACTCGCAGCTCTTCATAATGGAACAAAGAGCAACAATAATAAACAGGAGACGGAAGACATAATGACTGAAATCGCAGCATCTCTGCTGCTTGAACCAACCATTTGAAATGATGACACACTGACAGAGGAGGTTGTTTTCAGAGCCGAGGCGGCGCCACCACAGGGTCAGGTGCCGGATCGGGAGACGGTCCTCGGTCCTGTCTGCTCCAGAGGACTTCCTCCGGAGCAGACTTCCTCCTTTTTCTCATTTTCACTCCAGACTCTTCCACTTTTTACTCCACTACAGAAACTGAATCTTGACTGTTGCAAAGTGAAGTCAATGCACCACAATAAACTTGTCGTCAGTAACCTTTCTGCCAGGTGGTGGTGGTGCCAAATTTCTGACGCTGTCAGAATTTTATTGCAGGGTCACATGATCGTTTCATCATCCACCCGTGAAGGCCAAAGTCAAAGATGTTGTCTCTTTTGATGTGGAAAGCCCAAAATATGTTATAAAATGTTCCTTAAACTCCATCACATCAGCAGTTAGCGGTAAATACTTCATGTTTTTGTTCTTTTTGCTCAATATTTTTCCTTGAAATTTTCCACCTTGAGAAGTTTGCCAGTCACGCTGTGATATAATGCTTTGAATACTTCCTATAAATTTTGCACTGACGCCCTTAAACTCAGCTGCTGGCAGCTTCCAAGAAATACCGTTGAGCTGATGCTGCAACATTATTAAAGTTAGGAAACAAAAGTGTTCCACCTTGGTCTCGCCGCGCATGTCTGCTCTCCCTACACTGCTTTGATTGATTGGAATGTTTGGCTAAATGGCAGTGGAAGGGGTGGGGGGGAGTGGCTAAGTGGGAGAAGCAGCCGTGCCCTTCAAACTTTAAAGTTAAAGTGGAGAAAAGATGAGCAAAATTATTATTTTTGCAGAAACGGGGTTGTTGCATTGAATGTCTTATTTTATTTTATTTATTTTTTTAAGAATGGAGAAAACCCTGTAAAATGAAAAGAAGGAGGAACAGCTTTCTCCCCAGATGGCCAAGCCAAAAATACTCTGGAAGTTTGTAGGTAGTAGTCGCCCGAAGTCGTACGACAAGCTGTTCTGCAGCTCTGCTGTCGGATTGTAAACAGTTCATTTAGGGGGAAAAAAGGGAAAGAAGACAGAAAGAAACGGCAACTTGGTCTGCTGGATTTGTAGTGAGCCTTGCTTTTGGTCACAGCTCGTAATCTGTGTTTGCACAGGGGCAACGTATACCAAAGAGTGAAATTCCATCAAAACTGTCAGACCCGCCAGCATGATGAGGATGAAGATGAGGAGGAAGATGAGCAGAAAGCAAATGTTTACTTTGTCACACCTCCTGCTTTGCCTGTGCTCCTCTCATCAACCTCTGCTCTAATCTGCGGCCATCTGCCTGCACCAGGGACTAAACTGCTGTTTATTCTATTCTGTGGGTGTCAAAACCCCAGCCTGCCACTCAATGCTCCAGGGCTGGGGGGGGGGGGCGAGGTGGCAGGAGGTGTGCTGGGGGGGTGACCGAAGCCCCAAATCTGCTGCTGACACGACACTTTCACCAAAAGACCCACCACTTGAAAAAAAAAAAAAGAAAAAAAAAGTCCCCCGGTAATTGTGAAGATTTCTATCAATGGGAAAGAGCTGACGAGGTCGCGCGGCTATCAGATCGGACAGCCTTAATGCGTCCTCGAATGTCGGCTGCCACGCTGAACCGCTTGCAGGTTGACCGGGTTTGGCTGGAATGTTCCACCTCAGCTGGCATTGACTGAACCTTCCTTTTTTTATTTATTTTTTTTCCTTTTTTTCCCCCGTTTGCTCCTGTAAATCGGCCGTGAAGTGGAACTCGAGGCTTGTGAAATAGTGTTTAAGCCGCAATCACTGGGTAACATTTAACCCCGACGGTTTTAGCTTTTGCTTTGTGCGCTTTCCAATGAGACCAAAGCAAAATAACTGCCACGGCTCACACAAACAGGCTGGATGCTGTTTGAGTTCTTTTGTGTTTTATTTGTTCCTTTGTTTGTTTTTTCCTTTCAACCTGATGAAGGATAAGTCAATTGAAAAAGTACATAGGCGGAACGTTTTCCTGTCAAAGCCCGCCGTGAAATGTCATGTAAAGTGTCTCAAAATGAGCGACTGAGAAGAATCTTAAGCAACGTGCGCTTGAGAGGTGGAAGTGGTTGAGTGGAAGCAAGGAAATGCTTCCATTTTTCACTCATTTTCCAAGCACAAAAACTATGAGTGCGTCATCTGCAATGTGGCTCGGCATCAGGACGACCTCTGACCTCGTCCTTTGATGACCACGGGTGCGGCTCAGGAAACAGCAGCGGGTCGGTCAGTCAGCTGCTGGAAAGGTTGAATGTGTTGGGTGGAAGAAGGGAATGATTCCTTAGCGGTGTTGTGTGTCCTAAAACTTTTACTTTTTTTTCTGTGACTTTGAAAGCGCGCAGGTCCCTAAACCAGAGCCTCTCTGCTGCGGCTCCATCAGTGAGATAAGACAGACAAACTCGCAGGTCTTTATTTTGGAACAAAGAAGCAACGATAGTCAGGAGACGGGAGACATAATAACTGGAATTGAAGCATCGCCGGCGTTTTAAACCAACTATTTGAAGTGATAACACGCTGACGGAGGAGGTCGTTTTCAGGGCCGAGACGGCGCCACCAGGTGCCGGACCTGGAGACGGTCCTCAGTCCCGTCTGGTCCCGAGGACTTCCTCCCGTCTTCCTCTTGGTTTTAGATCTAAGTCCTGCAAAATTGAGTCTCCCCTGCGCCTTTGTCATTCTTTCCAGCGCCCCTTCACAGCACGAGACGTCCCATCTCCTCTCCAGTCATTGCGCCGCTTCTCAAGATTCACTTTGACTGACACCACGCTGGCGCGCCCGGCACGATGGAAATCTAAAGCAGCTGGAGCACATTCTCACCTTTCCCAGCATTGCCAGACCGACTGGGAAAACCAGACTGCTGTCGGGGGCCCACGAGGGAGGGGTTAAATGACACGCCGCTGCAGGCCGAAGCCCCTCAAACAAGCGGCTGAGACTGTGTGCCAACCAAACAGTGGCAGCTTGGACGTGATGATTTAGCAGAGCTAAATAATTGGCGGGTGTCGCTGTTCGGTGTGGGAACCCGGGCAGGTGACTGCTGACGGGCTCAGGTGCCGAAACCAGGGGAGTTTTCTCAAACTCAGAATCGAGAGCAGTCAAACCTGAAAGCGGAAAAACAGAAACGCGGCGGCTAATATTTCCTGCCGCCGTCGCTCGAAGCGGCTTTTATTGCAAACATAACGGCCTCCTTGCACAGTTTCACTGTGATTTGTGGAGGCAACGGCTCCTCAGGTGTTCATAAATTCTAACGCAACTCCAAAGTGTGTTCTGCCTTGTTGTTGCTGTACTCGGATGTTTATTCTTCCGGCGTTGTCGAATGATCCGCGTGCGGAGCTCTGACGCTGGCGGGCTGGCGTTTCTTCTTTTTTAAACATTCCACAAGACGCGTCTTTCTTTTTTAAAGTTACTGCCGAGGCATTCCTGGGAGGAAAAATAAAAAGGACGGTGTGGTGGGGGGTGAATAAATAAAAGTTCAAAAGGAGGCAGACAGGGGTGTGTGTGGGGAGATCCAGTCGCACTATTTGTTGATTTGGTTCCCAGATATTTCTTTTTCTCTCCTCCGTCTGTTTCTTCATTTTGCACTTGCCATGTTTTTCTGAAGGCCCCTCAAGCGATCAGACAGACAGGAAGCCGTGCGGCGTGCGTGCGTGCGAGCGGTCCGGGATGATCGTTGACATGTCGAAGTACAATCAAACAAATCAGGTGGAACACCTCGTCTCATAAATACAAACAATACCGGGGCACACCGGGGCAAAATCTCCCAACTATCGATCCTCCTGCCACCACTCATCAGTCTGTCCCGAATGCCTCAGGAAGGGGGCGGGGCTACACGCTGGAGCGGTCGCCACTGCACTGCAGGACCGCACAGAGAAACACAGCACATTATGAGAAGTGGATCCCAGACTGGCACCGAAAACTTTTTCAGCTTATGCGCTGGGTGAGCAACTCCACTGAAATGAATGGGACGCCAGAGTATAAAAGCTGGGGAGTGAAAAAAAGAGAAAAACTTGCACTTGGAGACAGCAAAAAACAAAACAACAAGTCTGTTCATTTATTGTCTGCCTGCTGCAACCCAGGAAGCGAAAGAAAAGAGAAAAGGCAGCCGTGCCAGAGTTTGGAGGACGACGAGAGGCGACGGAAGCCGGAGTGAGAAATGCAAAGACGCGGGGAAGCAAAATGCAATCACGCCCTCAGTTCCAGCCTCACTCTCCCCTGTCCCACATCCTCTTTTATCACCAAATGGTCCTAAAAATGCAGGTTTTTCTTCTCTTCTTTTTTTTCCTTTCCAAGAATGCACACTGAGTCTGTGTGTGCGCGGCATCTTGCCGTGTTTGCGTGCGGCATCAAAAGGACAGACTCTTCTCTCGGCCCCGGCCGCCTTTGTGGTTTTTCCACCTTTGAATGCGGCGGCAGCGGGAGGAGACATCTGCCGCCTCGCTTTTTTTTTTTTTTCTCCTTTTTTTCTTTTTTTTTAATGGCTATCGCAAACGTTTCAGTAATTCCACTCCGTCTCCATTTCCCTCCCCTTTGGTACACTCCCCAAATTACAGCAGCGGGATGAAGCCGGGGCTCCTCTCCTCTGCGCAGTGCCCTGGTGTTTCTCCCTGCGGCTGAAGGCCACCGAGAAGATTCCTCGCTTGCATCATGGAGGCTCGCAGCCAAGCCAGCAGTCAGCAGACCCTGTGGAAGGACGTAAGTCAGGGTTTTTTTTTTTTCTCCTTTGAAATATCTCACCTGCCTGTAATTTTGCAATTTAGCCCGAGCTTGCTGAGAGTTTTGTGAATGTAAAGACTGTGCTGAGTTTTGTGTGCGCGCATGCGGCAAATGGAAAGCTTGAAACTTTAACACTTGGATCTGGACGAGGAGCATCCGAGAGAAAAACCTTTCATGCCGGCCACTGTGTTTTGTACACTTGTACAGTCGTGAAAGGGAAAAACAAATTCAGGCCGTTCATGCCCTGATCTGATTTTTTTTTTTCCCCTCCCAAATAATAACTTTTCCTTTCACCTTGGCTTTCATTCTTCCTTTCCACTCTGATGCCTCCGAGTTTCACCTGCAACTCTGCTTTCTCCTCTTTATGGCACAAGCAGCATTGCAGCCCACGTCTGCACAGCACTCAGACGCTTTCCTTCAGATTTTTACATTATTCAGGGGAGGGAATTTAGGGGCTTTTAATTTAACTCTTTGCTGCATTGTGTCTCTGTTATATTTCTTAGTTCTATAGTTCTACAAAAAAAAAGGAAACTCACAATGAAAAAAAACAGTTTCACATAATTCTTTCGGGAATTAAACTCACAGCCCAGTTTCCCACCAAATTCCCTCTGCTTGTTGACTATGTGGCCTGCTTATTTTTCTGTTTTGTTTTTTTTCTTTTGCTCCTATTGGCTTTGTGAAGAAGTTCTCCCACATTTAAAGATAACAGCAGGGGGCTCACGCAGACGCTCTAAAATCTGTTGGCTAGATCAAAACTCTTCAACCTTTAAAAGAAACAATAGACTTTCTCCGCCGCTGCCTTTATTTCTGTCTGTCTGCGTCTTTCTGAATCCAACCTTCTCCCACCGAGACACTCAAAGCGCACGTAGAAAAAGATTCATCTTTTCTTTTCTTTTTTTTGCCCTCTTTCCACTGCTGCTTACGCAACCTCCCTCTGGAGAGCAGAGGATTTCAGCCACTGTTTTTTTTTTTTTTTTCCATAGCTCAAAGAAATGTTCAATTTAAGGAATTTATTGGCTCGACTTTTCTCCCCGTTTGAGGAAAGCTCAATACCTTGACCCGCTTCGTATTTTTCGCAGTTACTGTCTCTCGTATGTCAGTTGAAGAGGAATAACATGGCAGAATTCAATAATGCAAAGTTCAAAGTGGCCTCCGTGGAATAATGTTTCCTCTGTCCTTCCCAAAAAGTCACGCCAGTAATGCATTTCGCAGAAATCAAAAGTGCACATTTCCCCCGGTGCATCGCTCCACCTGCAGACTGCCTTTAGAAACAGCGGCAGGAAAATTGGTGCGCAGGGCCGCTCCGTCCACGGCGGCACAAGTCACACAAGTCGTAATTATTCAACAATAATTACGACATTGTCAGCGTGTTAAAGTGCGACAGCAGATTACCTACTGTAGTGGCTTCAGCCACAATAGAAAAACCAAACCTGCCTCATTGTCATTTTAGGAGACACTGAGATAAGAGACACCAATTTCGCTAATTAAAGTTGCTTCCTTTTCCTCGCCTATCTGCATTTCTGTTGTCCTCCGAGATCACAAAACGTGGCCCAGAAACTTTCAGTCGCTCCCTGCCGGAGCGCCGCTGGAACAAAAGCCCCGTCTTTATTAATTTGTGGCCTTAAGCTCAGTGGAATTGGCTCCAACAGGAGGAGTTTCCAATTGAGGGGGTGGGGAAAAATTAATGAACATAACCTTTTCTGCCGCAGACGGCTCTCCACTGACGCTCGGCTTCGAGATGGTTTTATTTTTGTCTCCTGTATCCTCAGCAGTGGTGGCATTCTGCAGAGTGACCAGAGCCACCGGAACACATTTGACAGTGAAACAAAGGAAATGTTGAATTGAATTATGCGTATGTGTAGACAGACAGACAGACAGACACTTGCTGCTTAAAATTCTGATAGCTCACCACTAATGGTGCATGAAAGAAAAAAAAAACAGTGGTGAGAAGACTGTGAGAATAAAAAGGGGTTAAAAAAAAAAAAAAGAAAAACAGCCCACAGCACAAATCAATTCGCTATTAATTTCTGGATCACTTTTTGGCCAAATACACTTTGGCACCGCATTTTGTTCAAAAAATTCCATAATGAAGTGTTTTGAATATGGCGCGGCTCTTATTTACACATCTGACAGACTTTCATCTCCTCAAGCGGCCGCGGTAATGACTGCGGCGAGATGTCCGTGGCACGATTTTTCAGGAGTGCCGTTGAAACGAGCACCGGGAGACAGGCGCGCACACCCTGAGTGACAGATGATGTTGGAGGGGTTTTGCATGTCTGCATTTAGGGAAAACGATGTTTAGCGATAATCGCTTAAAGGCCCAGAGTGCAGCATTTCAAAAGGATCCATTGAACAGTTTCCAGTTTGAGCGAGTCGCTGAAGATATGATTTTATACAGTACTGAAATGTTGTCACACATCTTCTTCAGAATTACTAGCTAGGTTAGCTGGCTAGGTTAAGCTGGCTAGGTTAACTGGCTAGGTTAGCTGGCTGAGATGATAAATTAGTCAGAATTTTGAACAATTCATTAATTCGGGTCACAATCTGTGAGATAATGTGGGGCAACAGAAATCAAAGGTTAACATTTTTTGCAATGTGCTCTCTGACCACTAATTCTTTCTAAATCTTACAGTCTGCGCTTATAGATAAAAAAGATTTCAAGAATTAGTACGATATGGGAATTTTTAATTAATAAAACTGACAAAAGCAGCAAAACTTAAGCAAAATGGGTTTTTGATTAGCCTAGCTCTACATAAAGACAATTTAATTACAGCAATATTGAATCTTGATGATAAACATCTTAAAAGATAAGACACTGTTCATCTGCGAGTTTTTGAGATCCTACATTGTCATTTATGGGCCTCACACTAAGCTGTGAGGCCAGGAAAAGTTAACTTCTTTCTACCTAATCTGAAAAATCTGTTGTTTGCAGGTTGAAGGAGGGAAAGAAAAGAAGTCCAGGTTCTACAATCCCTGGTGTTTGGCTCTGGTCCTGGCGCTGGTCCTCCTGGTTTTGGCTCTGTGTTTTTTCAGCCTGAGATACCTGTGGAGCCCCAGTCTGGGCAAGGTAAGAGCAAACATCAACTCGCTGTTGGTCAAGTTGTCGGCCTAATTGCCGCTGCCTGCCGTCGAGTGCAGGTTTCGGGACAGTTGGATGAAAACACGCAGCAGCAAAACCGTCCAGATCACATCAAAGGGAAGATTATAATTCTCCAGGAAGGGAAACGGAGGCCAGCCAGCCAGAGGCGGTTATCTGCCGTCTGCATTGTGTTCTGGGAAATTAAAAGGAGTGTGGGTTACAGGGAAAAAGGGACAGCCTGTGTTTTGTTGTGCTCGGCTTTGGCTGTCAGATGTGTAATTCTACCAATCCGGCCGCCAAAACCACAACACTCCATTTATCTACTCTCAGCTCACACAGTAAGCTGGACTGACAATGACCGACCCTAATAACTCAAAGTCGACCCTAATTGCTGCTGACCGCAGTGGCTGCGGCGGGACTGGAACCTCTCGGCAACGTAATTGGGATAAACCCCTGTCCGGGCAATTCATCTTGTAAAATCCAATTCAATCACACTTGATGGAGAACATTTTCACTCGGCGTCATTGCCGTGATTTTCCCAGAAGGCCAAAAAAGCTAATTTGCCTGTGCTGGAGGAGGAGGAGGAGGGAGTCTTGGGTGGGGGGTGGGTGGGTGGCTGGATACATCAATAATTTCACATCCTATAACTGGGAGCTCTATACGTCGTGAGCGCAACTGCAAATGAGAGAGGAATGATTTCAATGAAACTGGTTAAAAATTAAGCAACTTGCGTTTGTAAACCTGAACGCACCAAGAGCGACCGCCACACAACATGTCTGTCGCCGTACAGCTTCCTCATTCTCCGCATCCAGAAGAGAAAAAAAAATTGGATGGAGGCGGGGTGACCATGGCTCCCCTTCACTTCCTGTGTAGAACACATTGTCCGTGTTCTCTCCTTTCAAGCCCGATATGAATCACCTTTGAGCCGTCTCCTTTGTCCTTGTTAAATATTTCATGCCGGAGGTAGAGCAGTCATTATTTCCACTTTAATAAGCTGTGATCATTCTCACGTGGACCAAATGTGTTGATGGCAGAGGTTGCCAAGGCGATGAATATCAAACCCTGCGAAGACCAACTTCCTGCTTTAATGGGGTCTTGAGGGGGGGAGACTCATTCCGCGGCCTCTGCGTCAGCAAGTGTGATGGAGCCACTTCAAAGAATGATCACCTGTCTGTCAGATGGGGAGGAAGCTCCCCGAGACACGAGGCTGTGGTGGTGGTGGTGGTGCGGGGGGAGGAAAACTTGTATTCCCTCAGCAAAAATGATAAAGAGAAACCGCTTGGATGAGTGAAGTATTGGTGTTAGATGCAGCACAGCAGGACCTTCCAACTCACCCGCTAATCCTGAGCAACATCTGCCACCTGAGCGTATCCAATCTGGCCAGAGGAGGGACACGTTTTCCTCTCCTTCTACTCACGACATCTACAGTGGATGGTAACGTCACAGCGCCGCCTGCCTGTGTCGTTCTAGACAAACAAAAAAAAAATCCAGTGGCAAGCCTCAGCCCTACCTTCAGCCTCATCCCACTTATGGGCACTGCTAAGTGCTAACACTATCATACGCTAGCAAAATGAAACCTGGAACCGGGAAAAATAAAGAGCACATACAAATTATCTGCAGGGGGGTTGAATAATTTGGGATTTTATATTACTTGACCTGCTTAAATTCACCATCCAGACCGACACACAAAACACACAACAAAGTTTTGTTTTACGCTGCCGTTCGAGGCTAGCTGACGCCGCTAATGTACGACTTCAACTCGACTTCAGTTTAACAAATGAGCCAATAACAAATTTCCTTTAACTGCCAGTATATCCATCAACAGCGACAGGCCCTCAGTTAGAGGTTTTGCAAATTTCAACCTTTATTAGAGTGTGTGTGTTTTTTTTCTTAGTTAACTCTCATTAGCATTGTTTATGGGTGTAGCACAGCGCTGTTAATAAATCACATGGAAAAAGTCAATGCCTGCCACCTGTCGTTATTCACTGACGCCACCATTTCTTATCTTAAGACGGCTAGTTGCTGTTGCTCCTGTTCTTTTTTGTTTCTTTGTTTTTTTCAAATCGAACTGCATTTTACTCCCCATTTATTTAAGGGTACAAAAGTTCTGTCTCACTTAATCACCAGATGAAAGTTTGAATTTGGGCTTCCTGATGAATTCCTGAGACGCCTGCTTTTCTGGGAAAACTTTTTGTTGCTCCAGCTGCTTTCTAAGATGCTAATGAACTATTCTTGCTAGTAACTAGCTTGCTGGGAATTTCATGCGTCTTCAGTTCAGGTTTCAGTGCGATGGAAGTGTTGCACCCAGGATGCTGTGGCTTGCCTTACAACCAAGGGCTTAACATTTCGCTTCGACCTCAGCGTCCTAATTAGAAGTCAGGATGACCGCGACAACCAGCACTTCCTGTTCTGCCCTTTAAGTTCATCAGGCGGGGATTCCACCGCCTCGTGTGCACAACTTTGTATGAATAACCACAAACTGGCAATTTGCTTCACGCACCGTACATCAACATGACATAGTGGCCACTTGGGATCGTCTTTTAATTACCTAAAAACATGTGTTGCCGCAGGAGCCTGCACGTGTGTGCGCACACGTGGGCGGGGTTGCCTCTCGCGCGCATGCACACATGCACACACGCACGCACGGCGGCCCGCGCGGCGCTGACAAGTTGCCTCTGCAATTCGCTCTCGTTTGGCTTAAGGCAAATGTCTGTTTGCTTGTGTGCTCATTATTGTTCTGGGCCACGACACTCACAGGGGGATTTTGCCTCCTTGTAAATTAATCCTCCGTTATTATCAGTTTACATCAGCAACTCTGCGAGAAAAAAAATTGGAGTCTGGCTGGCGAATCTAAGAGGGAAGGGCGCGAGCGAAATGAACATTTCAACAGCCGCGTTTGAAAACAAAACACACACACACACACACACACACACACACACACACACACACACACACACACTCTGACACACTTTGTGCAATTTGTTTCTCGGAATCTGGTTTTGATGTGACATATTTGCCGCTATTTTTAATTCATAACCCACTTTGAGCGAGATTATCTGCACCAGCAGCTCGGCACCGAGTAATTGTGAACCTGCAGACATTGTAAACTGTTTTTTATTTCATTTTTTTTTCTTTTTCCTGTGGAACGCTAAGCGACTTTGCAGGTGCTGTTGGCTTGTGTGCCAAAAAAAAAAAAAAAAAAAAAAAAACTTCCCTAAGAAATGCATGAATGTCAGACCTGGCGGAAAGTGCTCCATTATTCAGGGCCGAAATTGCATCGCTCACCTTGACGCCTCTCTCTCCGCCTCTCCCAAGGTAGCGGCAGAGTTGTCGCTCCTGATGGCCTCCTAAATGCCTCACTGTCAGGCCTCGGCCTCCTTAATGAACACTGGTGCGCCCGCCGCTCCTCCACCGGTCACAGGTGTGCGGCTCTTCAAGGCCGACCAGCAGCACCGCCGCCGCCACCGCCGCCGCTGCTTCCTTGTTTGTTTATTGTTCCGAGGCTCTGTTAGCCCACCCCTCCCCCTTTCACCCCAGCGACTACATGTCAACATGCAGCAGGGGACGAGGGACGGATACGACCGCGATGTGATGCAATCTCGCATCTGCAGGACCTCTTTGTTCCGTCCGCTCCTCCTTCTCACATCTCCGACTGTTGACTCGCTCTCCAGCCGAGGAATTATTCATGCCTGCCAGCTGGTTTGGTGGGGGGATTTTATTTTTTTTTATTTTTTTTTGAGGGGGGACTCAATCCTCAACCAGCGATATTTTTTCTGTCGGTGATGGAACAGTTCGTGGAAAATTCTGCTGTTCCCCAGGCAGGAATGTCATTCCGCTTTTCAACATAGAGGTTTTTTTCACGCGATGTGATGAATTTGTGCGTCATTAAAACCACGTGACTGAAACCCAGCTATTAGCACCGGTGCTCACCGGCTAATATTAGCACCAGTTTACTCAGTACAAATTGACAAATGTCGGTTATTAGTTAGTTATATATAGTCAGTTCAGTATTTACGCCCAAAAAGCACAAAGGATTCCACTGCATTTCAGTGAGACATTTGTTCTTACCATTTGTTAGAGAAATAAATGGACAGCACGTCTCAAACTAGCAATGTCTCCCAACACAATAATGTATTAAATGTCAGACTGCGGCGACACGGTGGCGCAGTGGTTAGCGCTGCCGCCTCACAGCAAGAAGGTCGTGGGTTCGATTCCGGGGCCCGGGCCTGGGACCTTTCTGTGTGGAGTTTGCATGTTCTCCCCCTGTCTGCGTGGGTTCTCTCCGGGTTCTCCGGCTTCCTCCCACACTCCAAAAACATGCATGTGAGGTCAATTGAACAATCTAAATTGTCCGTAGGTGTGCATGTGAGTGTGAATGGTTGTCTGTCTCTATGTGGCCCTGCGATGAACTGGCGACTTGTCCAGGGTGTCACCCTGCCTTCGCCCTAAGACAGCTGGGATAGGCTCCAGCAGACCCCCGTGACCCTGAGCTCAGGAAGAAGCGGGTATAGAAGATGAATGAATGAATGAATGTCAGACTGCCTGATTTTTTTATCAGGCAGTCTGACAGTCCAACAGGACTACTTGTTGGTACTGAAAACTGTTAATTATTGGGTTCTATGTATTAGCTGGTGTGCGGTATTTCTCTGGCTTTAAAAACAACAACACGCACCGAGAGCCGATCGTGGATTCCGTGAAGCGCTCCGGCGCTGCCTTCCGAGTGTTGTATTTTACTTTATTTTATATTTCAGACGTACAGCTCATTCATTCATTAGCGGGCCGGCGCACACCGGTGTTCCTCCCTGGCTGTTAAATGAGGCCACTACAGACTCTCTGCTCAGATGATGCATTACGCCTCTGACTGGAGGAGCAGTCGGGGTGGGTGAGGATGGGGGGGTGAGGGGAGGGAGTTGCAGACGAGGGTGGGAGGGAGAGAAGGAAAAAAAAAACAAACCAGAGGGGCTGTTGCACAGTGTTGCCAGCCGAGTGCCGGAGGTAGGAGGGCGGTTTGTGGCACGCTGCCTTCCTCTGGGACGGCGAGCTCTAGCGAGAGCGTGACAGCACTGCGGAGCCCACTGGAGGTTATTTATTGTGCCATGCAGAGTTTTAGTGCGTCTCTTTATAGACGCCGCGTAGGAGGGGAATAAAAATCACCGTCTTAATTGCCAGTTCTTCATATTTGGCAACGGGCTGGAAGCCGACGAGCTGCATGTTGCATGTACAAGAGCAGCAGCGGCGGGTAAACACACACACACACACACACACACACACACACACACACACACACACACACACAGACAAACACCTGCCTCCCCTTCTCTGTCTTTTTTTTTTTATTTATTTCCAGGCTTCCCCCCCCACCCTCCCTCCTTGCTCTCTCCTCCCTTCCTCTCTCATCAGCGTGACTGCCAAGTAGACTCCTCTGCTCTGTTGTACAATTTAGAATGTGATTGAGCTTTCACATCCACTTTCGCTCCCCCACCAGGTCGGCGGCGCTCTGATCCTCGCCGCGCGCTCGTCAGTCCCGCAACACCGAGGAAGAGGAGGGAGCGGCGAAGTGAAAAACATAACGATTCTCCCTCCACATTTTAGGCTGACGTATTAAAATATTTATTTATTATCTGTCCGAAAAATACAAATCTGATTGACTGCAACCCCCCCACCACCACCACCACCAAAAAAGGGGTCAGTGCCCAACTGTTAAAAATCAATCCAACTCTCTAGTGCAACTTTTTTTCCTGGCTAAGTCTCACTGATTAGTTAATAGGAAGAGACTGTAATGACGATGCATCTACAATATTCATGCAGGTCGATACCCTGGCACTTTCATATCCATTACTGATGACCTGCCAAGAGTAGCACTTTCTATTTTTGGATAATTACAACTTGTAATGATAACTTGACGGTGAAAAGTTTCTTCTGATTTTAATGACGTGCTTCCAGAAATGCTGTCAGCTCTTTGCTCTGTGTCGGAAACAAATCTGAAGCAGTACAATTTTTTTTTTTTTTTTCATGGGCAATCGCCCCTCTGGTGGAGCTTGAAGTTTGAAACAGAGGAAAGCAGGCGGCTAAAGTTTTGGAGTTGACAAGTGTGAAGAAGTCGAGTGGTTGAGGCCTTTCTGCAGCGGACCAATTAAAAGGAAGCATAACTGATTAAAGGCTTATTATATCGCGCAGCGCCAAGCGAGATAATAACATTATTTCTGATTTATTGAAACAATTTAAAACCCCGGGATTCAGCTAAAACTGAAACCAGTTCTTGCCAGCGTGACCCCAGTCGGCCTCAAATAATGCCTTCACCCACCGAGAGGCAAAAGTGCATTCAAATAAACAGCAAAATAACCTCAAGTGACATCTACTTACAATGCAGCGCTTTTTGACATTATGCTTAGAATGCCAATAAAATATAAAATAGGCCCGACAGTGTGTGACCCCCTCTGGTGTTATTTAAAGACACCAATACATTGAAACTAAAAGCCCCATTCACAGCAGCTGTAAACTTATTTAAGCTTTTGAAAGGGTGATTGGGTTTGGGTGCCAATATTATGATGGAGGAAGCTGAAGAAATATGAAACAAGGTGGAAGCACAAGAATCACGTCCTCAGTGTTGACTTGGCAAGGTTCTGCTTCTCCCTTCAGGGGTGGTTGCAGCCAATCAATTGTCTCCATCTGACCCTCTAATCCTCCTCCTCCTCCTCCTCCGCTTTGCTCACACCAGCCAGCTTCACGTCCTCTTTCTCTACATCCACAAATCTCCTCTTTGGTCCTTCCTCCAGGCCTCCCGCCTGCCAGTTCCGGTTAGAGAGGTCCAACGTCATTAAATATAGATTTTCCACGCAGTGAAATGGCATTAGAGCGCAGCAGGGACATCATTTAAAAGTTAACAGACAAAAAAAAAAAAAAAGAAATAGTAATGCTCATTAATCAAGCGTGCCGTGGGGAAGCCTGCCTTGCTCTCAAAGTTAATTGTCAGTATTAGAGTTGAGTTGAGTGTTTTGAGTATTGAAAACGCCGGCCACTTGGGTAAAGGCTTGCTGCTAATTCATTTGTACTGGATCAAATAAAAGAGCTACATCAAAAAAAAAAAAAAAAAGGCAGGTGGTTGTTTGAAGAAAAAAAAAATGTTAGGAATATCGAATTCGATCCCAGGTCTGGGGTCGTCCTGCATCTGTCTGTGTTCCTCATGGGTTCCTCCCACAATGCAAAAACATGCATGTGAGGCAAATATGAGAACTACCTCTACATTGTCCATAGATGTGAGTGTGAATGGTTGTCTGTCATTGCTTGTCTTTTTGTGGTCCGGCGAGGAACTGGCGACCTGTCCAGGGTGTGACCCTGCCTTCGTCCCATGACAGCTGGGAGAGCCTCAACCCCAAGTGCAGGAGACAGCGGTTAGAGAAGGTGAATGGCTGAATATGAGGAATAAGGTTCAAAATGTTCATCAGATGATCAGATTCTCTCCATACACAGACGTGTATGTTTCTTTACCAGAAGGGTTCCAACGATTTTGCCCACGTCTTTAAGCCCCAGTTACTGGAGACCAGCAACAGTTGCAGACCTGCGTGTCCACAGCCATCAGTCGTCAGCTCCACTGCCACTTGTTTCCTCACCGGATGCAACTGAGTTAGTCGGCAGCGCGGGGGGGGGGGCAACACAGATCATTTCGTTGTGAAATTGGCGGTGGCGGCACCAATGACCTCGGCGACCCCGCACGATCGCCTGGCGACTGCAAAGTGCACATTTGTGTTTAACGTCCAACAGGGTGTCCTGTGTTTTGGTAAACGCCCCCTCCTTACAATCACACCTCAGTTCCGGATTCATTTAGGTGAACCGTGTCCTCTGGGTGTTCCTCTCCGGCTGAGATAATGCGGAGCTCATTAGTCGTCTGGCAGCAACAAACAAATAGATTGGGTAAAGTGCCGCGGCTTTTAATTAACGACAATTCTGCCATACGCCGCGTATTAACATGAAAATTTATTCCTGCAGGGATGCAGATTTTGAGTGCCATCCATCACGACTGTGGCTCGAGTGCACGCAGCCCGCCAAGTTAGCGTGACAGTTGCCGTGTTAGCGTTGCATGTGTGGCACTTTTTTTCCTGTTACATATTTGTAATGGAGGCTCGCAGCTGAAGGTGATAGTTGTGCTTTACAAAAACACCTTCTGTGGCTTTGAGCCGGTTTGGCAGTGGGTGGATGTGCTACAGTGGGAGCACGGCGACGATTAGCAAACGTTCAAAACGTTGCTTTATTTGTCTTGACTGGTGCAAAGCAATTAAACAGGTCTGATGTCGTTGCCGTTGCTGGGATGTCACTTCCTATATTTGCTTGTGGGCAGAGGGAGGGCCCGAGCTTCATGTAGAACTTCGGGACAGTGGGTAGGTCACGCCGATGGCATTCTTTCCCTGAAATTGTTTTTTTTTTTTTTTTTTTTTGTACCCAGCAGTTTGAACATTCACAGATGTCAGCTGTCTGCACAGGCTGATAAAATATTTGCCGCAGCCAAGGCTTAAATCCACTGCTTCCACGCACTGGATTTCTCTCTTTCTCCTCCCTTGTCTTCCTCTCTGGAATATTAAGCTCAGTGCACCGGCTGGGGATAGTGCGTGAATTCAAACTGAGACAGTCAAAGGCATTTTTGGGATTCCAGCACATGCATTTTCAAACATTTCAACTGCACAGGGGTAAGAAACAGGG